>CM060923.1:584516206-585766206 GCA_030737875.1 Allium sativum | reverse complement strand
TAAACTTTAGATCATCACCATGCATTTTTATACACGATGCTAATAATCAGAAAGGTTACACGAGTTTAGATAGCAACAGAAAACTCTATAACAAGACATGTTTTTAATGAAGAAATGTTCCCATATGCTATGACTGGTATTAAAACTTCTCAAAGAATATATAATACAAATTTCTCTATACCTTATATATCTGTAGAAAATTCAAATTTGAAATGTTTATTAAAATCGTAAGTCTTATATTTGGCCTTTTGAGTTAATAGGTTCGCTAGATATAAGCAATAGAAGAATGATCAATTACTTTATATTGTGGAAACTAAGTTGATCCATTATTACTTTATATTGAGAGTCTGAGACAGAAAGGTTTGCAACTATGCATGAAGATTTATGATTAGATGTGGTTTCTGTTGCACTAATATAAACATTATGTTGAGCTGGGATTGAATAATACGGTGAATATTCTAGGCAAACACCATTGTTTTATTTTGAAAATCATAAAACATCCTTTCCAATCAAACAATACAGACCAAACCTCTCTGAGTTAATTAATGCTAGGAAATCGACCGTATTAGCTGTGGTTGAGTAGTGTGCCAATGGTTTTGGGTATTCAAAATGAGAAAACTTAAGGAGACTAATGGGGAGCTTAGTCTAGTGGTGATGTAAAAGCGAAGTTATTGTGCAGATCTACCAAGCGAGTCGCAAAGATACGTGAGATTGAATGAATCATTTGAGGATGTAGTGCTTGGAAGAATCATTCGTAGATAGCTTCTATGGTAAGTCACTCCACTATAACTAACCATGAGTCACTCAAATGCATGCTTATCGGAGTGGTGCAAATGCAGCTCATCTTGATGGAGACGAGCTTGTAAATAATCAATGATGTAAGACTGGGCAATAGCGATTAAGCAATAAGGTTTATATAGCAAGTTGTGGAGAAAATAAGCAGGTGATCATCAAGCAAGCGATATAGCAAATGGTTATGTACTTGATTGAACGATCTTCATTGATTATATCATAATTGTTGTGGTCAATTTGATTTCAGTTACTCATAGCGCAGCAGTATGCATATTGGTTGTTCATGCATCATGCACTCATATCCTTATATCTCATAACGAAATGATGGTGGGAATGAGAAAGTTAACAAGGCCACGTTACATAAAGCGGGTATGATGAGAAAAACAATTGAAAACAACACTCGACGGATCTTGTGAGACCAAATGTACTAGGACATCGTTCAAATTGAGGGGGCAAAGTATTTTAAGTGACAAAGCAAAGCACAAGAGTAACCAGGAAAGATCAGATAAGCACTTCTGCAAGGCTGCTCCTTGCCTACTGACTCACCGGTCAATAATTCAAATGACTAATAACTTTGTTGTATAGGCTAACAGCAATAACGTAGTGTGGGTAAAATAAATAAGTCTACGATGAGGATTAATTAAAAGGAACAAAAGTTAGAATGACGAAGGTTCCATTTAAGATATGCTAATTATAAAAGATTACACATGCTTACAAATTTGCTTCTATTATCATATCATTGATGCATCTATCGACATCACTCAAAATTCAACCGACTCTCGTATTAGTTATCGCGCTCAAGGACAATGATATGGCCTTCGAACAAAATAAGTATGTAGCTGGTAAATAACTCCCTTTTAGGCCTTAAGACGAAAAAGGAAATGTAAAAGATGTAGCAACCAAATACCCAATGAAACACAAGGAATTAGGAACTTATTGGATGTAGAAATTGAGAGATATGGACAGTCTTTCACTAGCTCATAATGTCATGCATTTTGCAAATATTGAAAAAATACCATGCACCAATAACCTTTATTGTTGTTTATAGAAATGACCTTTGGAAAATGGTAATAAAGAATTTCATATGGATAAGAATTTTGAATTTTGAATTTGGTCTCAATGATTTGGAATCTTGATTTTGTTATAGAGAAGACTTCAAACGATATGGCTACATCATGAACATCCACCTCAAATTTACCTCTTAGATCTTAGAATTCATCATCCGAGTATTTGAGAGTTTGTGTATGTTTAAAAGTGATTTACTTACACAACAATATTTACAACCGCTGCCACAAAAAAGTTGTGACTTATTTGATTTACGAAATCACAACCTTGTTATTGGTAGCTTAGAAAAATTTTCATGCATGTTCAAACCTGCATAATACAAATAATTCAGCTTTGGAATGCTTGCTGCCAAAATCATTCGAGAACGAGGCGGCCCCAACCAAGATGGCAGGTTAAACCTTAAATCATTCATAGTACCTAGAAAGAAAAAGTATAGATTTTATTTTCGAAATAACGCATAATAGCATCGGCATGGAGAAAAAGCTAGGTCAAACAAAAATAAATTGGAAGATTAAACCTTAAATGAAATGAATCCATGGGTTCACAGTTTTTATACTTGCGATAACTTATGTTCATACACGGTGATCTACTTCGGTGACTCTCATATTTAGTTGGATCGATTTTTTTCTATGAAAAGGAGAGGAACAAAAATAAGCAAAGCTTTTAATGAATATAAGAACGCTGACTCAATTCCAACCAAAAATAAATGCTCAGTAAACCATCGTTTTATCAAAAGAATAAGAAGACGAAAATACCCTTTCTCTATTATATTTTTTTTTCCAGTTTTCTACGCATCCCGTACTTGTCCTACGTGGTTTGTTAGTGTATCTCGTACTAATCCTACATGGTTTCCTAGGGTATCCCATAGAACAACCACGTAGTACTATAAGGAACCACGTAGCTCAGGTGGTAGATGCATTTTTTGCAGGCGATGGGTTGTGCTTGTAATCGAGGTTTGGTCGTAGTCCTTTCAAATCGACTGGGTATATCTCGTTGCCTTGAAATCGAGGTTGGTTTTAATTGAGAGAATTAAATTTTGGCCTTGGCGGTATTGAGATTACTTTGGTGTCTGCCTTCTTTGTTATTTTGTATATTTGCAACATTTGTTAGCGGACGGGGACGTAGTCTGAGCTCGTTAACAATTGTGTGATGGGGGGTGGCTTTGCTGGAACCCATTTGGTAAATATTCATTTTTTGGTGTATCTCGTTGTGAGATTTTGATTGAAGATGAGGTTCTGTTGAAGAGTTTTATGTTGTGAAGAGAATTTGATTGGAGATGGGGTGTTGCAGATATGTGATTTTGCATCAAGGTGGAGTGTTAAATTTGGTGATACAAAATCACAAATTGATTGAAGCAAATTTGCAAAGAATGGAAAGTAAATATTTTTACAATGGGAATGCATTGATTGCATTTGA
Source organism: Allium sativum (assembly GCA_030737875.1). Classification (NCBI taxonomy): domain Eukaryota; kingdom Viridiplantae; phylum Streptophyta; class Magnoliopsida; order Asparagales; family Amaryllidaceae; genus Allium; species Allium sativum. The sequence goes on along the minus strand of CM060923.1, from coordinate 585,762,933 downwards.
TGAGATGACAGAGAAATAAATAAAGGGATTAATTTCTTCCATTTATACTAAAGAAACAGATTGATTTACTTCCTATGTTTGCACGTTTGTTGTTATGGTAATTTGCCTCCATTATATTATTACCATATGTTGGTAATTTAATTGATGACTCACATAGATTTGCACTGGATATATATTGAGGGGTAGACTTTAGTGTAAACTCATCCTGGCTTGGAGCCAGTGATCCCCAATGGTGTCTCTTCTTGTTAAACCTGATGGAGGTTTGGATATGTAAACTCTTATTTTGTAATCTCCTGTAATTCTCTCATATAGAATAAAATCTCTCTATTGGACTGGACGTACAATATATCGAGGATAGTGGAACCAGTATAAATATTGTGTCTCTTTGTTTCTCTGTTATAGTTATTTACTATTTTGTTGATGTAATAGAATAAATGCTATTAGATTGGATTGATGTTCAATTGCAAATCTAAATCCTGCTTATTGTGCTTCCGCAAAGACGCAATTTTACATAACAATAACTACCATTTTAGACACATCTAGGTAGTTATCTATTGCAATTTACATGCATTATCTTAATGACATGACTATACCATACTTCAAAGCACATATTTTCTGTTTATAAATGTCTAAAATACTTGATTCTTGTCATGGTGTCTATAAATTTTTAAAAGTTGCTCGTTGCATAAACAAAGAGGGTTTTGTCAAAAATAATATTGTTAATCCGATTTAAAAAACCACGAATTTACTGTAATGAAGCATGCAGCCCAGAAATGTTGAGAGTTTCTCAAGATTCGTGGATCTTTCCTAACCCATCACACATGGATCATGTGCTATCCATATTGTTAAACGACCTGGCCTTAAAGGCCAAAGAATAACACAAATGTACATGGCACTGGACAAGGGATTGATCAAACCAAAAGCAAATGTGCACAGTTAACTCAAGCAACATGGACCAGTTTCAAACAAGTATGTGTGCATGGGTACAGTAAGGTGACAAAAACTCGTGTATACACAAAGCCAAAGTGAAACAACATAATACAAAAAGGTGTGATCCAATATGAAAATGGGTAAGTATGAACAAGGCAGTTCATATACTCAATATGGTGTAACTCATATGAAAGAACATAATGGAGCAATGCACAAGCAAACCGAATCATATATATATATATATATATATATATATATATATATATATATATATATATGTATGTATGTATGTATGTATGTATGTATACGTACATAATACATGTCAGGGGAGTTCTTTTTAAAGTGCAGAAGTATACAAGCATAATTTCAAGTATGCATGCACAAGGAGCATAGTGTTAACCCGCTTCGAGCCTCACGATCCAGATGTTGTAAAATGCACGGTCCAGGAAAAAGTCAGCAAGCATTTCGATCAATGGGTCGTTCCTGAACATGGTTCACAGATCGTTCATGATCCATCTTCACGAGTAGTAGTCTGAATCGAAGGCTAAAAAGTGCAGGAAGCAAAGATGAACGGCAAAAATGATGGACCGTGATGCAAGCGTGGGTCGGGTCACTGTGACGATGGATCGATGGTACAACGCAATGGAGGGGTGATGCAACGGATCGATAATGCAATGGAGTGCTCACAACCCATATAAATGACTTGGTCAACTCAATCTGGTAAGCATGGATCGTGTCACTAATGTATGGTATGTATCGTCCATATTTGGATCTCTCACGATCCAAGTACAAAGGCGTGTCGACCTGTTGCTTCGAAGACATGGAACGCGGGTTGGTCCATACACGGATTAGTAAAGCTATGGTCACCTTAAGTCACGGTATGAATGGATCGTGAGTCAGGTAAGCAATGGTCCATGCATGGATCGTGAGTCACATAAGAAATTGTGTGTCAACCTGTTGCTTAAGGTCTTTGAATGTGGGCCGCTTATATATCGATTGTCCCCAAACTATGGAGTGTTCGCAGACATGATCGGATCGTGCATGAGGAGTACATGGATCGCAAGCATGAAGTTTACTTGATCCATGTGAATGTTGGTATATCATGTTTCTGTTTCGATTCATGGACCGTGGATCGCCCAAGCCATAGGTGGATCGCAAGCCATAATATATGGACCGAGTACAATTCAATTCAGACTCCATGACGCTCCTACCTCCATCTATAAATACTAGACCACTTCCCACATAGAAGAGGTCAGATTTTCTCCTGCCGAAGCTCAACCATTGTTGATCTCAAGTATTCTTCTGCTCCAGAAACTACCAAACTTCTTCACCGAGCCTGATTATCGAGATTGACTCCAATAATCATCGATATTCGTGGAATTTAAGTGCGTTTTTACTGTGGAGATTGTATATCATCGAGAATCGTTATAATTGAAGATTGCAATCTGACATGGAGAAATCAATAAAATGCATATTCAAAGTGGACGTAGGCCGAATCAGTGGTTGAACCACTATAAACTCTGCTTTCTGTTGTGTTTTTATATTAATTACTGCTTTTAAGCTTCGTTTCTTCTGCAATCCAAAGGTGTTTTCACACTTCTTTGGGTGTTAGCCTACTTTTGATGTTAACTTTTTGGCGCCTACCGTGGGGTTCGAACCGACGATCACAAGGTTAAGAGCCTTGATTTGGAAGTTTTGAAGCATGTTCTTTCACTAATGATTCACAAGGTCTAAAAGATAGGTTCTTTTAAAGAATCTCTCAAGACTAGAAGGTTAACTAATATTATGGCACCTTCAAAGAAGAACAACAAATCTGCAAGACTTTCTAGAAATGCTACTGATGATGCCACAAGTTTTTATCTAACTAACAATCCGATCACTGCTCAAACTCCGAGAGGTGGTGTAACTCGGGGAGAATTGGATGCTGTTGTAGCTAGTTTGAACCAACACATGGAAGCTCCCAATAAAGCCTTAATGGATAAGTTGGATGCTCTTCTCACTACTCAAGCCAATCCTGCAAATCCCATAGTTGAGATTGATTTAGAAGAGAATGCACATTCCTCTGCTTCAGATCTTTGTAGAGAGAATCGCGGTTTCCATGTCGAGGATGTTAAGGAGTCCGATAAAGTGTTAGTATCAAGCGACAGGGATGACATCAATATTGAAGACTCCAAAGTGAATGTTGATGTGCTTAAGCAATCCTAGTCAAGAGAGAATCATTCCGAAAAACATGCTTCTCAAAAAATTGCTAGTCCCAGCGGAGGGGAACCTCCCCAAGCTAGAGGCACAAGGTCCCCGTTCGCTAACCGTGATCGCTTGCCTAAACAAGCATCCGGGAAAAGGACCGGCGTCGTGGAACAACTCAATGACGAGGAGTATATTTCAGGAATGATCAAGCAAATTATGAAAGAAAGTTCGGCTAGAAAGGAAGATGAAAGTGAGTGGGATTTTGCTCCGAGCAAGACTGCTTTCACTAAAAAGACTAGGTATACTAAATTTTCGAAAAAGTTTATTCCTCCAACCATGCCCACATATAATGGAATAAGTGATCCCAATCTGTTTTTGTTCAAATATGAATGGCATATGAATGGTGCGAGGGCGAAAGACGAGCTCAAGTGTCTTTATTTCCCCATCTATCTAGAAGGAGTAGCTTCGTTATAGCTCGCTAAGCTATCGGAAAAATCTATAGATCAATTATTTGATTTGGCGAAGATGTTTAGACAACAATTCAGATTGTACACCTCCAAGGCCAAGGATATTATGTCGTTGTCGGGAGTGGATCAGAACCCAGAAGAGTCGGCAAAAGCTTTTCTTAATCGCTTCAATAATGCGGTGACAGAGGTTGGTAATCTGGAACCGAGGATGATACTAATGGATTTAGTTTGGGTTGTGGGTAAAAACATTGAGTTTGGAAAGTGGGTAAAGATGAAAGAACACAACACAATCGAGAAATTCTACAAAAAGGTTGACGAGTTCATGAGGTTGGAAGACGTCCCTCTCACTACCTAGAGTGTGGCTGGAGGTAATGTTGTGGAAGGCAAGAAAGGTGATGATCCTCAGGGCAATAAGAAGGATGTTGGGGGCAGAAAAGGGAAAACGAAGGGAAAGGAAAGAAAGATAACAAGAGAATTTTTTCAGTTTTGAAGATTTGACCCCTCTAAGTGATACCTCGGAGAACATCTTCTTTTCCACCAAGGATGCAGGATATTATCCGAAGGCACCACCGTTGAACATAGGGGATAAGGCAATGAATTCTGGAAGATTCTGTCGCTTTCACAATCAACCAGGTCATAGTACTAACTAATGTTGACATTTAAAGAGTTTGATTGATGAATTGATTAGGAATAATAAGATGCAACAGTTTGCTAAGAAACTGGAAGCGACAAATCCTCCTCTAACTCCTCAGGAGCAAAATGCACCCACCAATTAATCAAGCCCAAGTGATAGATCTCCACCACAGAATAATGCAAGACCAGTGATCAATATCATATCTGGTGGTCCTCATCCAGCGGATGAAAGTTGGTGGGAGATGGAGAGATATGGGAATGCCCTGAAGTACACTCTGAAAGAAGAAAGATGCATGATCCTTAATAATACCGTTCTCGTAAAGCAGCAGAAGACTTCTCAAGACGACGTAGTATTCATGGAGAAAGATTCAGAAGGCATGGTAGCTCCAACCACTACTACAAAAGTGGACATATTCGACACTAATTTGTGTGCGTTTCATGAAAAGTGTGGCGAAAGCTATGATTTCTTTGATCTTTTGAAACAATATGCATATGTTGTTGCATTATACATGAATGCACTGTTGCGGTGGGAGTTCTAGTGTTTTGACGTGCAACACCAGTTAAAAGTGTAGCATTACGTATATATAATCCAGCTCAGCGATCTGCGTTATCAACATATAAAAACCCCAACCGTAGATGAAAGATTAATCGAATGGTTCAAACCATCTACGAGTCTATCCAATCATTGACAGCCACGTCATTGCATTCTTTTGATGAAAGTTTTGCGCGATCTTTTCCGTTCACGAAATAATGTAAAGACAATCTGGTCACAAATAGTTTTCTTCTATATCATCTAATCATCTTTTTACTATTGACAAAAATTTAAACCTAAATTCACGTCAGTATCGCTGCTCTCCTCGACAGCAAATTTTATTCTGAAAAGGTTGAAGCTTTGAAACGCTTTCTAGCTTTGATTGCTCAGGGCGTTGACATCGCCGGTTTTTTTTCCCTCAGGTTCAGTTTATATAGCACTGTGAATTAGTTGCACTTATTATAGATTGGATTATGAGTAATTAGTAATTAGTTCATTTGTTACATTTTGGAAAACCAATTCGCTTATGAGTAATTAGTTGCTTGGACATCCCAAACTTAGGAAAACCCGTTCGCTTATGAGTGATTTGTTGATGAAAGATTAAATTATGAGTAATTAGTTGCGCTTTGACCATTGATTTGGGATTATGCTGAGCTTTATTCGAAAATTATACCCAGCAATAAACCAAAAAAAAGGAGATGACTCCGGTGTGTTTGCCACCAGGATTTGGGTTTTACCTAACTGAGTGGTACCTTTTTGGGCCATGAGAACCGGGCTAGTGGCATGAAAAAGACATTGGTTTATTGTAGAGGTCAAGCTAGTTAAGGAAAAGGGACTTTACCGTCGAAAATGCTTGAGGTTTTGTGATACAGATACATGTGTAGCCCTGCGGTGTGTTTGAGGCTTCCAATTTCCCGACCGGACGAGTCGTTCACCCATATCTGACACGCACAAGTATTTTCCATTTGATTTTGGAAACTACCAATTTCAATGTTTCGATCATGGAAACGTATGCTCATTTTTGCATCCATATTATGTCGTGCAATGTATCATAAAGCAGTCATAAAAAAAAGTATCATAAGGCAGCAAAAGTATCATAAGGCATCAAAAGTATCGTAAGGCAGCATTAGTTCATACCATACACATCCAAAAAATGACATACAATTGTATGCTTGAGGTTTTGTGATACAAATACATGTGTAGCACTGCGGTGTGTTTCTACCATAAAGTCCATACAAAAATATGTGTAGCACTGTAGTGTGTTTGCGCTGCGGTGTGTTTGCAATGCGGTGTGTACGCACTGCGGTGTGTTTGCACTGCAGTGTGTTTGCACTGAGGTTTTGTGATACAAATACCCGTATCTAATACGCACGCACAAGTATCATAAGGCAACATCAGTCCATACAATACACATCAGTTCATACCATACATGTACAAGTATCATAAGGCAATATCAGTCCATACAATACACATCAGTTCATACCATACATGCACAAGTATCATAAGGCAACATCGATCAGTTCATACCATACACATCTAAAAAATAACATACACATCCACATCCAAAAGTATCATAAAGTTAACGTAATACATACACATCCAAAAAATGACATTATAGTAGCATCAATTCATACCAGATCAGGGCTTTGCGAGGCTGTGGAACTTCCAACTGATTTGTTAGGGCTACGCGGCTGTGGGAGAACGAGTCTGAAGTGAGCAGCCGCATGTGATGGACTCGTAGCATGTAATGGACCCGTAGCATCAGGACAAGGGGTGAGGTAGTTTGGCCAGTCAAGTTGCTGATCAACTTCTATATCTACCCACTGATCATTCATCTGGTTCATTGGGGCTTGGTTATCAACATGTATGTCATGGGTGGCTTCCGGAAATAAGCTTGGCAAGGGGGGGTAGCATAGCAGCTTCTTGCATCATTGCATCAAATCTTTAATCTGAATCCATTTCCTATTTCCATCCGTAATGATGCAAACATGGAACCTCATGTTCCTCCCTATTGCCCACAAAAAAGTCCAGGCCTTGTTCCAGGATGAGCATGGATACGACGCTGAACCTTAATGAGGTAAACCTTGTTATTGAATTGAGCAACAAAAGTATTGCTATTGGCAATGCCTTCATAAAATTGCATTTTCAGGTAGAAAGATGTATGGTTATACTGAGACCAGTTGCATTCATCAATTGCAAGCACATGTCCCATTGGCTTCATTATTTCTTCAACAGCAGGGACATTACTCTTTAGGAACTTGGTGAAGCCATCAACTTTGGCCCATTCCACTTCTAACGCTGGTTCAGGCTCAAATTCTTCATCAGACCATGCTTGCAGGTAAATGGCACCACCAGATTTTGTAAAAACTTTCAACATTAGCGCATCATCACGCTTACCGTACGATGGGCATGATACTAGATAAGAGTTATTGGGTATTACCCGTATAGGCCATGAATTATGATTGAGAGTTACCTTAAGAACATTATGCATAGCTTCGAAATTCCAATGTCCCTTAAGAACAGTGGCAGTGATGTATAGAGACGAGTCCTCCATTGATTTTTTTAACTTTCGAAGATTAGGGTTTAGGGGATATGAAGATGATGTTGTTCTGAAGCTTGAAAGGATGTGCGAGGGACCCGATGGAAGGTGTTAGGTAAATATGTGAACTGGAAATGCTTGCACAGAAGACGAAGCATACTCAATTCTGAGGTGGCACGATTGACCAATGGTGAATGGTCAACTGTTATAATTGTATGCGTAACTTACTAAGATTTATAAGTTAATTAGATGGCCAAATGCACAAATGCACACAACACATATGCACTCACTATTTCAAATCTCGCAAATATCGCCCAAGATCTCCTCCGAGATCTTGTTTTGGGCTCCTTCCGAAATGAAACAACAAATATCACTCTAAATCTCCTTTCGAATATATCACCCGAGATATTGCAATATCGAACGATATATCGACCGAGATGAAATACTGGGATATCGTCCGAGATCTTAGTTTTTTTGTTAAAATTTAAATTTGTGCCTGAACTAAAACTATAATTAAGAAACTCAAATCTAGCCATATCAATCTTTTTTTTATTTTACATTTTGCATGTTAAATGACTATATTATATGTTTGTATATGTTTTACAATGCTTATGATTTTCATATTCAACTTTTTACATACATGTTACTTAAGAAATTATGTATTTTAAGGTCCATTTATGCTGAATTTTTTAATGTTTTGGATCCTTTTAATGTTTCCTGTCTAACAATATTCTTGTGTTAAGCATATTACGCTTTAGAGTATGAATTTCACAAAATAAATAATAATAAACTTATTTTTCATTTTAAGTTTAAGTTACTATGTTTTTAATAACAATCATAAAAATCATTTTGTTAAAATATCATTTTTAACATATCATGTACCCTGAGATTGTTCTGATATGAACTTTCAGAGCCGAGATGAAAATCCGAGACGAACTCCCGATTAGACTCATCTCGTCTGAGATCTCCTCCGATACGAGACTGAGTCTATAAAACCACTGAGACGAAACGCGACTGATATCCGAGATTTAAAACCTTGTATGCACTTATCAAATAACTTGTAAATTCAAACTGCAGGATCTGAAATGACGAGAAGAGATACAGCCGACAAGTGGAGGACCTGAAATGACATGGAGAGATACAGTTTCTGGTTCATGGCATTGCTACTTTGTAGAATGAACACTGATCACATTTTTGGCACTTGTATTGAAGGTAGTATGTGTTGGAACTTTTGCTACTTTTGCTACTTTTAAACCATGTATTTGATCGTATATGTTATATATTTAAAGTGTTGAATTACGTACTTGATCTTATGTATTGAAGGTGGTATGTATTGAAGGTTTGAATGTGATGATGAATGTAACAGATGTGTTATTTCTATGTACAAAACTGATATTGCAAAATTTATAATTAAAGCGTTGCATTTGCTTTTTTCCTAATGTTGTATTTCAAGATAATGGTGTTGCATTCCATAATATAGTGGTATTGCATTACATAAAATAGTAGTAAGTCCATATGGCATGTAGATGCCACAGCTGACGTGGCATGTGACACGTGTGTAGCTAACGTGGAGAGATGACATGTCGTGTGACACATAGGCAGCTGACATGTAAATCTGACGTGGCCGACGCTATCGTGACCTGGTAGCCAGGATCTAACTAATTTTCAAGCAACGCTAAATATTGTTGCATTACATCAATAATGCAACACTTTCTTTCCATGGCAGTAGATGTGCTAAAGTATTGCCTTAGAGGGCTAAGGCAACGACCGCGAATGCCACACCCTTCCGGTGTTGCTTACTTGAAAAAAAAGGGAAAATGCAACACTTTTTCGACCTAAAGCCACATAAAACTTGTGTCGAATATGCCTACTTTTGTAGTAGTGAACCCTGGACCCGATGGTGGTTACAGCTGGAATTGGTCCAGCAATAGCCAAAAGCGAATTGGTTGATTGTGGCACTTCTATCAATGTCCTATTCCAAAAGACATGTAACTCATGAATCTCTCAATAACTGATATGCAAGCTTGTCAAAAGAAAATCCAAGGGTTCACAGAAGGGCCAAAGCAGCCGATTAGAACGATTGACTTACTTGTGGAATTAGGAGAAGGAGAGAGGAAAGCTATTCTGAAACAAACTTTCATGCTTATGGATGAAGTTTCAGCTTATATTGCATTCCTGAGAAGGCCCGCTATGGCTGATTTCAAAATTGCACTAGCACCATAGTGTTTAACAATGAAATTTCCTACAGAGAAAGGTGTTGGTGTGATAATAGTCCAGGGAATGCTACATCACTGAATTAAGGGAAGCCAAGAAGAAGGATAAGGGGAAGAATATGGAAAGCCCACTCTGCATTCGTTAATCTGACATATAGCAACTAAAGCATGACCCTTGCACTAGTGAGCATAGCGGGGTTGAAATAGAAATGAATCCTCGAAAAATTAATGCTGAGGATAATCGAGTAGCACCCGCGGAAATCACGATACCTATCGCAGTTCATCCAAATGATCCTAATCGAGTCCTAAATATTGGGTCTCAATTGGGCCAAAAGTTGCAAAAGGAAATGATTGTTTTTCTAAAGGGTAATCTCGCTTGGAGCCATGCTGACATGTCCCTGGTAGTAGAAGTCCGTGCATTGAATATAGACCCCCGCGTCGCGCCTGTAAAATAAAAGAGAAGAATCCAAGGCCAAGAGAGGTCAATGGCTCTGAAACAATAAGTGGATAAATTGATGGAAAACTATTTCGTAAGAGAGTCCATGTATCCAAATTGGATATCCATTTCTGTCCTGGTAAAGAAGCCGGATGGAAAGTGGAGAGTATGCATAGATTACTCGGATCTCAATAAGACGTGCCATAAGGATAGCTTTATGTTGCCTAGAATTGATCTGATTGAAGCATTACTGATTACTAAGTCCAGCATGAAATATGCCATTATAGCCGTTGATTACTTCACTAAGTGGGCCGAAGTAGAACCCTTGCCACCATTACCTCTGAGAAAGTTATTAATTTTGTGTTAAAAAATATTATTTGTAGGTTTGGTGTACTGCAAAAGATAATAATGGGCAATGGAAATCGGTTTAAGAGTGAGGAATTCAAGAGTTTCTATGCAAAGTACAAAATTCAGTAGAGTTTCGTAGCTGTAACCCATCTGCAGGCAAACAAGCAAGTGAAGGCAGTGAACAAAATTATCAAATCAACCATCAAAAGCGACTGGAAAAGGCTAAGGGTGGTTCAGGTACCCTTGCACAATGGGCATATCGGACGACTCACAAATCTGCAACTAGTCATACGCCATTCTCTTTGGCATTTTGCTCCGAAGCACTAACCCCCGTAGAGTTGGAAGTTCCCACTCATCGAAGAATTCTCTTCAATCAAGCACAAAAGAAGCAACTACAATTGGAAGCTCTTGACCAACTTGAAGAGAAAAGAGATGATGTCGAGCTTTGGATTGTAGCACACCAAAAAAGGATAGCCATGCACTTCAATACCAAATTATGATAGAGAACTTTTGAAGTTGGAGACCTCATGCTGGAGTATTTGGGCCTAACTAGGTAAGACCTTATATCTTCAGCCAAAAGCTCTTGGATAACACATTCTAGTTAAAGACATTTAATGGAGTTCAAATACCCAGAGCATGAAATAGTGACCATCTGTGTCAATACTTTACTTAAAGAATTGTTCAATTCTTATAAAAATTATTGTAATTTTTCTTGAAAATATAAGCCGCCTATGCTTAAAGGGGGTATTGTAATTGAACATTTGCTACATCATCCGTATTAATGAAAATCTACATCTGCTTATCTCGATCGTATGTTTGAAATTTTTTGTTAAATAATTCAAAAGTTGCTTAAAATCGATTTAACATCGCGGCTATTTGAAGAACGCTTGCTTACTCATGACCTGACAAGACTTGGTGACCCTTACATGTCAGTCCAACGAAGATGATCCAAGTGTTGAGTGTCATACACATCATTTTGTGTATATGCGAGGATGTAGTGCACCGCCCAATGGATTGAAAAGGGGAGTCACTAAGAGTCAAGCAACGAAAAATGGGGCAAGCAAGCACAAAAACCAAAGACCTCTCTGGAGGCACCCGATGAAGTCTCTAACGCCTGATTGACTCGGTCAGATTGACACGAACATTGGGCAAAACCAAAGACCTCTCCAGGTGAACCCGTTAAAGTCTCTGATGCCTGATTGAATGTGCCAGATTGAGTCGAACGTTGGGCTAAAACAAACCGGGGGACCCCGATAAGTCGATAAAATCAATTCGCTCCATATGTCGATTAAGTTGGGCTAAGCCAAAAAACCTCTTCGGCGGCACAAAAATATAAGATCTCCCAAAGCAGGGCACATAAGCCAAAGACCTCTCCGAGGGCACCCGATAAGTCTATAAAATGGTTTCGCTCGATACTTCGAGGAAATTGGGCTAAGCCAAAGACCTCTTCGGGGGAACCCAATAAGATCGTCAATGCCTGATTTACTCGGCCTGATTGCGATAAATGTTAGGAAATAAATATAAGACCTCCCAAAGCGGAGGCACATAAGCCAAAGACCTCTCCAGGGTCACCCGATAAGTCGATAAAATCAATTCGCTTGATACGTCGATGAAGTTGGGCTAAGCCAAAGACCTCTCTGGGGGAACAAAAATATAAGACCTCCCAAAGTGGGGGCACATAAGCCAAAGACCTCTCCGGGGCCCCAAAAACTAAAGGCCTCCCCAAAAGAAGGAACTTTATCAACTAACAAAATCGGGTTCCCTAATACATTGGCAAGCTCAAAAGCTTCAAACATGATGGCGGAAATAAAAAGATTTTGCCGAAAAAGTTGAAACTTATAGTGCGCCAATCAAAATCAAAGAAACTTAGCAATGTTGATCACATCTAGCGCTTGCAGTTTGTGATGACCTGCGATATGGGGCAACATAATCACATTGGGATGGAACAATGCTTAGAAAACATACATCAAGCTCATCATGACATTGCAATAAGTAAAAATTGAATTACACTCGATAAAGAAACAAATGCACTTGGGAGCATATGAGCTAAAGTGTACAACAAACAGAAGATCTTGCCATAAAAGCTTGGCAGAAAGATTTCCCCTTCAAGAGCGGAGCATCCAAAAATTTGATAAAATCGATATGCTCGATACATCAATGAAACTCATTGCGCCGGTAAAATTCAACCTCGAAATTCCAACTAGTTAACATTGACTGGTTGCGAACCTCTGAAAGGTGGAGAGGTAGATACATCAGTCAAGTCAAATTAAAAGCAATCTCCTATGAGAATGAATTCCTTCATTGAGCAAACCTAGATTCTCTCAATACAAAGGTTTCCTCATCTTCAATTCCAAGAAAAACCCTCTTAAGTAGTCATGATCATCCGTCTTCAATTTGGGGGGCGTCGTCCCTCCGAAAGATGCAAAGCTCTAACCGTAAATAACTCAAAGAACCCGATGGCATTCTGCTTTAAAAAGAAAAAACTAAGGATAAGCGATTCTCAAAAGGCAACTATGCGAACATGGTATAGCTCGAATCCAATGGAGCAATAATGTTTCCCAAGCAATTGAAGCTGATCTTCATCAATGGTGTCAACATGAGGAATAAAAAGAAGATCCGTGAGATCGAGCAATAGTCATGCATTAGGAGAAAGCTGTCATGAAGTTGAGACCCAAATTTTATACAGCTCAAGATAATCCATGGTATGCTTATAAAGCACCCAAAAAATTGGAAGAAATAACATACCATGAGGCTACAGTATACAAAAGGCATCTCAACATAAGAGAGAATGTCATAATAGAATAAAAGGCACTTTCAGAGTACGGAGAAAGTTAATACGTACTAAGGTATGAATATTGCAAAAGCGATTCATTTTCGCATAACATTTAATTGTAGGGCCTAGCTCCCAAGTTCATAATTCTCAAAATGGATGCTGTAAAAGTAGAATGCAAAATGCCATCTTAGTGCATCTTATTAACCATCGCACATAAGCTACTCAATTTCTTGAAAATCCTACGGTCATCGCTACTCAAAGGGATCGACGAAAAATAGGGGTTATGCTAACTAGGGCATTGCTAATTATTATATGAGTCAGACTAGACCAAGAATTTTCATCAAAAAATTTATCAGGTACACACCTTTGTTTTGCAGTAACAGTTCAAAAAAAATGATGCTTAGAGCACAGTCAAAATCTAAACTGGTGAATTTCAAGTGTCGTCAGCAAGCAAACAAAGTGTTTTACCAGTGTGAACTGTATCTAGCGAGTCATAAATTTTTAGATGAAACAGCTTCACATTGATAACACATTTGAGTTTGTGAAAGTTTTCATAATATATTTTCTTTTATTGGACTAACCCTTGTTGTCGTGAGAAATCGACAATGAATTCACCGCCAAATGGGTGTAAAAGATTTTCATTATAGGTTCTTTGGATGAGCATATGTGCCAAGAGAAACTTTCTAATATCAAGCTCGAACATTCAGTCATCCCGGTTGGGTCTAGAATAAAATAAATACCCTAGAGAGTAGGACAGATATGAATCAGTAACATCTCAAATTGCTGAAGTGCGAAGGTTGATGACAAAAAAAATCGATAGTCTGACATACATTAAGCTCAAAATCCAAAAATCAAAAGCTATGTGCAAATTCAGGCTCAAATTTTCGAATCCAACAAATATTATATTTCACTAAACCTTTATGCTAACTCAAAGTCCAGAAGGCACCAACAAATCTACTACAAAAAAACCAAAGGGCGAAAGATCAGCAAATTCCTCTTCCCCAACAATTTTGCGTCAGATTCGGGAATGCCAAATTGAGTGTTACTTGATTAAAGCAAGTTGATATATTATTGGGGGGCATCTATCTGGTGGACTGTCTAGAGGACGGGGAACAGGAAAAGACTGATTTGCGTCTAACCCTAGAGCTGTAGTCGCTCTAGCCTCAAAAACTTGAATTGAAGCTCCATTCGAGAAGAAGTGATCTCCTCTCTGGAATAATGGCGGGATTTCTATCTGGTACCCATTCTATATAAGGAATCTCATGTTTAAGTAACTTACAAAACAATTAGCAATGAGAAGCAAGTTTGATTTGTTTAGTCATTTTTCAAATTAGATCAATTACAATAGCTCTAGCAATCCTTCGGACGTTTGCAAACTAAAGCCAACCGATGCACATAGATTCAGACTTAATAGTCCATGACCGAAGATTCTTAGCCCCGATCCAACATTTGACTAAAGCGAATGACTCATAAAAGTCACAAACAAGTTCTTTCACTCTAAACCCTAGGATACTTATCCCACTCCGAAGCACGACCCATCAAAAGCGTGCAATGAGCAAAGAAATTAGCTAATTGTTCTAAAAAACCCTAAGTGATTGGCACATTAAAATCAACTCAAATGAAAACTTCGAAGAGAAACGACATCTACGGTGACTGGGAATGGACGGAGGTGGTTGAAACTTAACATTGAAAGCACAATGGAAGTCGATAAAGTCACAGTGGCTCAGATCAGACATAAACAGTCACAAATGGGTTCGAATTGGGTGAAACAAGGACGGTAATTGAATTCAAGGGAGAATTGAGGCACTCTGATGACCGGTAGTTACTCCGATGATCAACAACACTTTAAGTCAATAACGGCGAGGGTTGATCAACGACAAAGCATTGTGTAACAACCCGGATTTTCAGAACTAATTTAAAATTTTGATTTTAACCTTTTTTTATGGAATTTTAATATTTAAAATGATTTATTTTAAATAATAACGACTAAAAACTTATTTTAATTGAAGTTAGA
Source organism: Allium sativum (assembly GCA_030737875.1). Taxonomy (NCBI): domain Eukaryota; kingdom Viridiplantae; phylum Streptophyta; class Magnoliopsida; order Asparagales; family Amaryllidaceae; genus Allium; species Allium sativum. The sequence goes on along the minus strand of CM060923.1, from coordinate 585,747,861 downwards.
ACGTAAAATTTTATTTTAATTATAAGAGGAGTTAGAAACGGCGCTATAGTTTGAAAATTCGAATTTAAATTTCAAATGAATGTACAGAATTCAAAATAAATCGGATTTCAGTAAAACCAGAAACATTTGAATCTACTTAACAATATCTTTCTAACGATTATAAGAAACTGAGATTTCATAATGTAAATTGAAAGTTATGTCCAGTTTAAAATGTGAAATAGTCGCTATGGATTTTTTTTTTTAATATAATATATAACCCTTAAAAATAGCCATTTTCCAAATGATCTCCATTTTCGACGAAACCACTTTTGTTGGATCCAGAATGTCAAATTATTGTTTGATTCCAATTTTCATAATTTTTGGAATTAATATGTGAGCGTGGCAAAAGTAAACGTGTTTTGTCAATTTCAGTTGAATTGGATCGACCAGAAAATGACCATTTTTAAACGATCTCCAAATTCGACAAAATTAGTTTTATTAGGACTGTATCATCAAAACATAGCTAGATTTATTTTTTGGGAATTTTTGGAGCCAGTATGTAGCCCCGGTAAATTAAAATGTACGTTTAAATTCAATATATATTGATTTATATTTTAATTTAAATAAAAACTAATCGAAATAATCGAATTGGCTAACGAGACATATCCCATTGTGTCCAGAATGAGGGTATTTGGTTAGGGGTGACAGTCGTTGGAGTTTAGTTGGAGTTCGGGGAGATTAGTTCTTAAACAAAGTAAATATAATAAAATATTAATATATATATACCCTTCTTATATCAAAAACCCTAGTTCCCCTTTTCAGGCTGCCATCAGCTAAACTGACGTTCAAAACCGCTTGAAAATTCATGGCCAAATTTATTCCAAATCGCTGCAAATTAGCCAAGGGTTTATTTGTGAAGATCAAAGAGATTTCAATCAACTTCCAATCGAGACCAATCTCATCTTGTATCATGTAGTTTCTGGAGAGATTTTTGTGCTCAAGGCCTCAAAGTTTGCGAACATTTTTCCTCGACCAGCGGTGATCGAGTTGGCCAAAAGGGGGGTCGGCGGAAAACCCTCTCGAAGGCGCACGTCGTGGAAGCTGCGGATCGATGTCCAGCCTCTTAATTTTCGCGCCAGTCTGAACCCTAGTTTTGAAGGGTTGAAAACTGTCATCGGCTTGAACTGGTATAAGGAAGAAGAAGGTTTTATTTTAATTAATTTCTTTGTTAATTAATTTAAAAAGTTATCAACCTTTATAAAATTATATCTTTCTCATACGAGCTCCAAATGGCGTGAAGCATGATACATTGGGATTGTGGGGACGAGAGCTTCAAAACAAGACTAGTTAGGTCAAATTTGGGGCTTGTTAGAATTCAGGTCAAATTCAAATCCGAATAGTTCGGAAATTCATAAATTAAAACTGACGGAGTGGAAACGAACGTGTGAACTCTCTCTCACTCAATTTAATTTACAATTATTATATAATAGGTTGTAGAGGAGCTTAGTAGCTCCCAACACTATTTTTTTGTACAAAACAGTCGATTGTTTGTTTGGATTGTGATTGGGATTGTCGTGTATTGATATTGTTGTATATAAAAATTATTTATATAAACTGTATATAAAAATTATCATAAAATGAAAATAAAATAAATATTCATTTACAAATCGGACGGTTTGTTTATGCACACTTATTTACCTGATATTGATTGGGACGATAAATTTTACATATCGCCCAACTACACAAATAATAATCAGTATTTATTGTTTGAAAACCCCACACGGGTATTGGGATGATATTTGACATACACTGATCCCAATAATTAGCGGTACGTCGATCGATGGGTTGGTAGACTGTATAAGCGTTATTTATTTATTTTAATGCTTATACAGTTGTAAAATGCACTCTGGATGTTGTATGAATTTTTAATGATTGTTTATCGTTATTGTTGTATACATGCGATATATGAAATCCACATAACCGAAATTATATGGTAATTGATTGAGTCGCATTCTGATTCAGAAATAAAGAATATTTTGAAATAAAGAATATAATAAAATAATATTCAGTAAATATTGAAATGTGAAGTCGTGTTAAGTAGTTAAACGCCATTTAACACGAACAGGATTTTCTGTTGATTTTATTCATTTTATAATGAATATCGAAAAATGATTTCAAAATCTGATATTTTGAAAAACTTATCATTTCAATATTATAATGATATAGAATATCAATTTTGATTTAAAATCGAAACAAAAGCGCGAATCGTTTTAAAACGAATTTATAAAATACGTGTTGACTGGAAATCAACAATATGTATATTATTTATATATATATATATATATATAATGGCCTGAATAGAATGCGCCGCGATGCGACCGTTCACGAATTTCGACCATTAACTTCAAATTGGTGTTACTGGAGATCCAACCGTCAGATTCTCCTAAAACTAGAACGATTGGGTTCGTATCGAAAAGAGCTTTCCAACGAATATAAGAGAGTTAAATTTGAACGGTTGGATTTGGAATCATGTCCAAATCAATTTCAGAAAAGGTCGCTATGAATGCAGTTCGATGGCCATTATTGGAAACCGACTGTAAGTGCCTTAATAAAATTATTAAAAATATGGAAAAATTATGTAAAATCATAATAAATGATTTGGAAAGATTTTGGATGAAAAATTCCATATTTGAAAAGATAAAAATATATTTTTATCGAAATAAACTAGTTAATAACTAGAATAATAATCCAATTATTTTTAGAAATAAATAAATTGGATTTGAAAATGGTTTTAAAATAACCATAAATTTCCAAAGATTAATTGGAATGGATTTGAGTGGAAATAATCTTCGGAATATTTCAATATTGGATTCCGTAATTATACGGATATTGTTGACGAATTTGGAATATATATATATATATATATATATATATATATATATATATTCGTTATTCCCAGTACTATATTAGTTGGTTTTAGAATTTGATATTGAATATAAGCCGATATAATTTCTATTCAGAGCCGTGTATTTGATATCAAATTGGATTTTGGGTTTGTCGTGAATGATGTCTGCATTAACATTGTTCTTAATCCCTGTTGAGAAAAGAATAAATCTTTTAATTAAGATTTAGTGAATTTTACCAATTAATTAATATTTAATTGGATTGAAATTGGATTTTTGGGTTTATCGTGAATGGTGTTTTAAATAACATTTGTTCTTTAACCCAATTAACAATAGAGATATGATTTGGAATTTATAATATTTTAATTAAGATTAATGGAATTTTACGGAGTAGAGTTTTCCAATTTAATATATTAAATTAGAATGGAATGGAATTCGATTTGGTAATAATCGAAGTGAGCTTCTATGGAGGAAGACTGTTAATATATATGGAATTTGTATGGCTTCGTCGTTATTTTATTTATATTATTAGTTGGACACGGAAATTTATATCGATTATATATATTGATCTGTTTTCCAAGAAGATTCCATAATTAATGGAATTTGATTTTGGGTTTATCGTGAACTGTGTTTTGAAGGACATTCATTCTTTAACCCTATTAAAGACAGAATTTCATGTCTGACATTGTAATTCGAGCTGTATTCGTTGATCTATGCTAAATATATATTTGTTTGGTGGTGGAGAATTGCTTAACACCCTTTTCTGAGACGTACAAGCTTAAAGGTTATATATTGGCAGAAATCAATGGTACGATGTAGATTGTCGATGTGACATGTCAGTGTTTCCAAAGTTAAATAATCATTTATAGTGATTTTTGGGAAGATTAAAACTAAGTGGAGTTTTAATGAATATTTAATTAGATTGATATGTGAATGTGATAATTTAAATTATCGAATTTGGGTAAATGATCGAGAATGGAGTATCACCAGTTTTGCTCCAAGCGATAGTTAAATCTTTAATCAGATTTGAACGTGAAATGGTAATTAATTTTTACCAATAACACTGTGGTGTTAGATATGGAGTATTACCAGTTTTTCTCCATTAGATGAATAGGTTGAGATTGGGAAAATAATCAAATGATTACTTCGGTAAGGTTCGCTAATCCCAACTAGTTTGGGTTTAGAATTGAAAAGATAATGAATTTTTTTGTAATGATATCCAAAGAAAGATTAAAGAATAAATTCAAAGGAATTTATCTTTGATAAAATTAATGGGAACCTTTCCCTAAAAGATGTGAATATTTGAATAAAAGTATATTATGGATTAGAATGAGGCGTATGATGTGTTGTTATAGCACTTGATTATAAGATACGCGAGTTATTCGGAAGATCGGGTTTAACTCATTCTGAATAATTGATACAACGACTAACAATCGAAGAGGTAGAAGACGGTGCAAGACCGGCGATCTTCACATCGAATGGATGGGTTGCTACTGATGCCCATGATTGGAGTTGCTACCATGAAGGGGCTATAGTGGTAGCCGTCCGGACGTATTTGTTGATTGTTCGGATATGCGAGGGCCTCTCTCATGTATTGGACATACGGGACGGGGAATAAGGTGGCTCCGATTTCGTTGAAACCTAGAACGGACATGTAAATGGATGGTGTGTCCGACATTGTATTCCTTTATACTGTGTTCGTTGATCTCTGTTAAATATATATCTGTTTGGTGGCGGAGAATTTATTCTCTTGCTTAACACCTTTCTCTGAGACGTATGAGCTAAGAGGTTATATATTGGTAGAAATCAGCGGTACGGTATGGATTAGTAGTGTGGCATGTTGAGATGCAGTGATCAAAACTTTTGTTGAAAAGCAAAGTTGGGTGGATGATGATCAAAGCACAGCTTAAAGTAGCACCTCTTTGTGTACCATTAATTCGCGAGCCTCGCACCCCGATATGGTGGTGAACTGATGATTAAATCAGAATACTTTCGATACGAGGATGGATTCGGTCGACCGAGATGAGTGTGGTCGCTCCACGCTCAGAGGGATAGGGTACAAATCCCGATTCCCAGATGGATATAGTAAGTGGTGTTTTCTCTCGTTGGGACGTTAGCCGCGGTGATACTCGATATCTTGGATATATTGCAGATGTGCATTACGGTGTTTTCTATAGCTGGGACGTAAGCCATGGAGTATTGCACTACGCGATTGATCTTTCGAATCAAGAGCCATCAGTATGGAAATCCAAACTTCCAATACGACATTTTGCGATTTTAGTTGTAAACCTATATTTGATGGCATAGTGGTATGGGACATTCATGTCGTCTATGATTGATACATTTATATTTGAAGTTGATTTCTTTACTTATAGCAATAATAAAAGATTTATTTTGAAATGTACCAGGCATATTTGGCTATTATAAGGTAAAACTCTATCCTCCGGCTTGCATTATGTGATGGGACCGGAGACTTATAATAGCTTCGTTTTTCTTTAATTAGCATTGCATTGTTTGTATTAGGCACTGGTATTCTTGGGGGTAAACCCGTTCCGTGTTATACGATGTGTCCCTTGATTTACCTTATTTTAAAGTTAAGCTTTAATAACTGTTTTAGTTCTCACACAAGTCCCGGACTGACTCGGAGTTTATTGTTTCTACCTAAACTCTGGGTGCCCATATTTTCCACACGGGCAGCTAGTAGTTTTGGTTTTCGTAGATATTTCTTTTCCCAGGATCCTGGATTACAGCTGGGGCTATATTCGAAAAGCTTTGTATCCGTATATTTTTCCAGTTGTGTCAGTTGTTATTTCCCGCTACGCATTGTATTTGTACATTATATTTCCGCTGCTATGTATTTTAATCTCTGATATTTTTCTATGTAATATTTATTCATACTCTGATATATTCTTGTACTCTGATGTAAATTATTGTGATAAGCAATGAAATGTTCTTTTTTTGGGTTCTAATTGTCGTGTTCTCAATTCAATCTGGGCTTTCCTGTAAAGGTAAGTTTGGGTTGTCTCAGCGTGGTATTAGAGCCTTGGTTTACAAAGCATGAGAACAAGGCACATTGAAATCAAAGGAACGAATTCATCAGAGATAGGATTAGTAATATTTTATGAGAGTAACTCGTTTGAGATAAGGCTAGTAATACCCTAGAATGAGTTAGAAGAGTATTATTTAAAGGAAAAAAATGAATTTAGTTTGAAAATTATATCAAATTATACGTATTTTAGTATTTTATTTTATATTGAATTCAGACTATCGAGTATAGGTAGATTTGAATATACGCATAATTAACGTGTATTCGAAGCTCCAAATATACTAGATAGATGTAGAATCATGCTATAGTCGCCCGGAGATGATCCTGGCGATCAATCGATTATCATCAAAATTTATGTTCGAGTTTCGAAGGAGGGATATCTATATATCTCTAATTGACCGGTGTGAGAACCAAAACTTAGATACGATTTATTGTTCATGATTTGACACTAGAAATACGATTTTTGAATATATATACAAAAGTTATATGTTTTGGAAATTTAATTCGCAAATTGATTGTTGGTTGTGTTGTTTGATTAATTAAAATACTGGAATGATAATTAATTTGACCAATATGAGAATGGATGATAAATTAAGCCAAATCGAATCGAATATTGAACTAAATTGAAATTGCATATAAGTACATGTGTATATAATGAACAAGTCATAGCATGGAAGCTAAGAAGAGGAAGAAAATTGTATGCCCAACAAATAGGTACATGTTTATTGTACTTCTTGGGTTTTGATGATTTTATGAGCCGATTGGCTTTTTCTTTTTTTTGGATTGATGAGGGCCTTAAATATCAACCCGCACAAAAGAGGTTATGGCGAATTTTTTCGAAAATTTAGTGTGTTTGCCAAATTTTCGAAGAATTAGAAAATTCTTGGAAACTGAGAAGTTGAAGAGTGAAAGTCAAAAAAAAAGTTGAGTTGGTTAGTTAAAAAACTTTCATCTCCGTTCCTTTTCGAGGACGAAAAGATTTTAAGTGGGAGAGATTGTAATAACTAGGATTTTCAGAACCAATTTAAAATTTTTATTTTGGCAATTTTTATGGAATTTGAATATTTAAATTGATTTATTTTAAATAATAACGACTAAAAACTTATTTTAATCAAAATTAGAATGTAAAAAATTATTTTAATTATTAAAGGAGTTAGAAATGGCTTGGTAGTTTGAAAATTCGATTTTAAATTTCAAATGAATGTACAGGATTAAAAATAAATCGGATTTTAGTAAAACCAGAAACATTTGAATCTGTATAACAATATCTTTCTATAGAATGTAAAAAACTGAGATTTCATAATATAAATTGAAAGGTATGTCCAGTTTAACATTTGAAATAGTCGCTATGGAATTTATATATATATATATATATATATATTAAAATATAATATATGGCCCTTAAAAATAGCCATTTCGCAAACAACCTCTGTTTTCGATGAAACCACTTTTTTTTGGATCCGGAATGTCACATTATTGTTTGATTTCAATTTTCGTAATTTTTGGAATTAATATGTGAGCATGGCAAAAGAAAACGTGTTTTGTCAATTTCAATTGAATTGGATCGACCAGAAAATGACCATTTTTCAAATGGTCTCCAAATTCGATGAAATTAGTTTTGTTAGGACCGTATCATCAAAACATAGCTAGATTTATTTTTCAGGAATTTTTGGAGTCAGTGTGTGGCCCTGTTAAATTAAAATGTACATTTAAATTCAATATATATTGATTTAAATTTGATTTAAATAAAAACTGATTGAAATAGTCGAATTATCTAACGAGATGTATTCCATCGTGTCCAGAACGGGGTTATTTAGTTAGGGGCGACAGTCGTTGGAGTTCAGTTGGAGTTCGGGAGGTTAGTTCTTAAGCAAAGTAAAATATAATAATTTATTAATAAAAAATATATATACATATACACCCTTTTTAAATCAAAAACCCTAGTTACCCTTTTCGTGCCTCCATCGGCTAAACCGACGTTAAAAACCGCTCATAAATTCATGGCCAAATTTCTCCCAAATCGCTGCAAATTAGCCTAGGGTTTATTTGTGAAGATCAAGGAGATTTCAATCAGCTTCCAATCCACACCAATCTCATCTTGTATCGTGTAGTGTCTGGAGAGATTTTCGTGCTCAAAGCCTTGAAGTTTGCGCACGTTTTCCGACGACCAACGTGATCGGGTTGGCCAGAAGGGGGGTCGGCGGAAAGCCCTCTCGAAGGTGCACATCGTGGAAGCAGCGGTTCGACGTCCAGCCTCTTGTTTTTCGCGCAAGGCTGAACCGTAGTTTTGAAGGGTTGAAACTGTCGTCGTCCCGAAGTTGTATAAGGAAGTAGAAGGTTTTATTTTAATTAATTTCTTTTTTAATTAATTCAAAAAGTTATCAACCTTTATAATATCATATCTTTCGCGTGAAATAGGATCCATTGGGATTGTGGGGACGAGAGCTTCAAAACAAGACTAACTAGGTTGTAACAACCCGTAAAATCTGGGCCAGTTTGAAAATTTTATTTCGACAATTTTAGCGAATTTTGATTATTTAAAATGAATTATTTTAAATAATATCGACGAGAAAATTTATTTTGAATGGAATTCGAACGTATATATTTATACGCGTCGTCGTTAGAATATAAATAATTATATATAATTATAAATAGAATTGAAAATGGCGTGGTAGTTCGGTAATTCGATTTCAAACTTCAATTGAATGTACCGGGTGCAAAACAATCCGGATTTTAGTGAAACCAAAAACATTAGGATCTAGTTGATAATATCTTTCCAACGAATCCGAATAATCGGGATTTCATAGCGGGAATCGAAAGATATGTCCAGTTGAAAATTCTGAATAGTCGCTATGGAATTCAAGCCCTTAAAAATGGACATTTTGCAAACGACCTCGGATTTCGACGAAACCAGTTTTGTTGGGTCCGGGATGTGAAGTTATTGCTAGGTTTCAAATTTCATAATTTTTCGAATCAATATGTGAGCGTGGCAAAGGAAAACGCGTTTGACCAGTTTCAGTTGATTTTAATCGACTGGAAATTGGCCATTTTTCCAACGGTCTCAGAATTCAACGAAATTAGTTTTGTTAGGACCGTATCGTCAATACGAAGCTAGAAAATATTTTTCTGGAATTTTTAGAGTTGTTATGTGACCCCGGTAATTTGAAATGTACGTTTAAAATTCAATATAGTGATTTAAATGTAAAATTTAACGGAAACTGATTCAAACGATCGAATCAACCTGCGAAACATCTCCCATTGTGTTCGGAATGGGGGTAATTGGCTATGGACGACAGACGGTGGGCTTAATTTCGAGTTCAAAATAAAAAGTTGCTTTTAGGTTAATTAAATATAAAATAAATAAATAATAAAATATAAAAATCTATTTTCCCTCTTAACCCCCCCTACCCGTTGACTTCAAAACAATAAGGAAATAAAAAAAAAAGGGAGAGAGAGCGCCCTCCTGGATCGACGTCGGCCATCGCCGCCGTCAGGGGCGACGCGCCCTCCTCCAAGAGCAGCAAGGCCGCGCCCCTCCCTGAGCTTCCCCCCTTTCTTCGCGAGCAACGCGAACCAGACCCGAACCCGCAATCGAAGCCGCCGACCTCGCCCTCTCCAAGCCAGCAACCACCACTCCCAAACGTCGGCGCCATCCTCCACCTCGCCCATCTCTCCCTCTTCTTGAAAAACCGTGAGTTTTAATTTATTATTTAATATTATTTTCTGTTCTTGTATATTTAATTATAAATAAAATGAATAGGATTTTTTTTGATTAAAAAAAATATAATTTTTTTGTTTGATTAAAATTATGATTTTTGTAGGCAAGATTTGATTTTTACTTATGTATACAAGACTAGATTTTTAATTTCTTTAAAGACTAGATTTTTGATTTCTTTAAAGCTCAGATTTCTAATTTCTTTAAAGCTCAGATTTTTAATTTCTTTAAAGCTCAGATTTTTAATTTCTTTAAAGCTCAGATTTCTAATTTCTTTAAAGCTCAGATTTTTAATTTCTTTAAAGCTTAGATTTTTAATTTCTATAAAGAATAGATTTTTTTATTTTCTAGGAAGAATAGTTTTTTTTATTTCTGTAAGTGTTAAAAAAAAGTATGGTTTATATAGAATAAAAGCTTAGATTTATAAGCATACAAAGATCATATTTTTAAAATGGAAAAGATCATATTTTTTAAAATGGAAAAGATTAGATTTTTGAAATGGGAAAAGGCGAAATCCTTGCAAAGTAAAAATGCGATTTTTATATATTGAACATCAAAGTAAAAATGCGATTTTTATATATTGAAGATCGAAGTAAAAATGCGATTTTTATATATTGAACATCAAAGTAAAAATGCGATTTTTATATATTGAACATCAAATTAAAAATATGATTTTTATATATTGAACTTCGAATTAAAAATATGATTTTTATATATTGAACATCAAATTAAAAATATGATTTTTATATATTGAACATCAAATTAAAAATATGATTTTTATATATTGAACTTCGAATTAAAAATATGATTTTTATATATTGAACTTCGAATTAAAAATATGATTTTTATATATTGAACATCAAATTAAAAATATGATTTTTATATATTGAACTTCGAATTAAAAATATGATTTTTATATATTGAACTTCGAATTAAAAATATGATTTTTATATATTGAACTTCGAATTAAAAATATGATTTTTATATATTGAACTTCGAATTAAAAATATGATTTTTATATATTGAACTTCGAATTAAAAATATGATTTTTATATATTGAACTTCGAATTAAAAATGTGATTTTTATATATTGAAAAGCGAAGTAAAAATTCGATTTTTACATATGTAGTGAAAGCGGATAACGAAGGTGACAAAAAGGCGAGAACGAAGAAGCTTTATGTCAAAGAAGAGTCAAGATGATTGGATAGCTATCGGTGAGAATTTCTCACCTTTCAATTTCATTTCTATTTATATATATATATACTAGGATGCAGACGGTGCTTAGTAGCACCCGACACAATCGTCCACAGACCATGGACTTGTTTGTTTGGTTGCATAGATTAGTTATATGATTTGATTTGAATTTGGTTGTTTGGTGATTTTGATTGATGTGTGAATGGCGTGGGCCTTCACTAGACCGGGGATAAGGCGAGGCCTCGTCCCGTTTCTAGTATCGTGCCGTTATGCCGCCGAAATTTTCTAAAATATGTTAGAAAAATAAAAATATCATTTTTATTGAATAAATAAATTGAATAGGAATTCATATGTTGAGATAAAATATTTTATCGTTAAAAATATAATTTTTAACGTGAATGTGAATAAATCAATATTCATTTACAAACCAGACGGTTTGTTTATGTACACCTATTTGAAGGACGTTAATTGGGTCGATAAATTTTGCACATCGCCCAACTGCACAAATAAAATCTGTGTTTGTTTGTTTGAAACCCCACACGGGTGTTGGGATGAAATTTGAAGTTCACTCATCCTGATTGATTAAATATGTCGATCGATGGATTGACAGGCTGTTATAAGCGTTAGATATCTATATTTGATGCTTATACAGTGTAGTGCACTTTGGTTGATGGTTGATTATTTTGCAATGCTATTATATGGGTGTAATGTATGAAAATCCATATAATTAACATTATATGGAAATTGATTGGGCCTCATTCCAGTTTTAAAATAGAAATATTTGAAATAGAAATGTTCGAAATGGAATATTTGAAAATATCAATATATGAAGCCGTGTTGATTAGATTGACGCCATTTTGACGTGAACGATATTTATATCGATTTTATTCATTTTATAATGAATATCGAAAGTGATTTCAAAATCTGATATTTTGAAAAGAATTGATTGTAAATGAATTCGAATTGGAATTGAAATTGAATAGATTTGAAATTCGAACGATTTCGAAATGAATTGAATTGAAAACGATGTCGAAATGAATCGAATTGAAAACAATTTCGAAATGAATTGAATTGAAAACGATTTCAAAATGAATTGAATTGAAAACGATTTCGAAATGAATTGAATTGAAAACGATTTCGAAATGAATTGAATTGAAAACGATTTCGAAATGAATTGAATTGAAAACGATTTCGAAATGAATTGAAAACGAATTCAAATTGAATTGAAAGCAAATTGAAATAAATTCAAATTGAATTGAAATTTGAATTGAATAGAAATGAATTTTAAAACGAATTTATAGAGAAGAATTCAATTTTGATTTGAATTGAAACGGAAGTTGAAATTGCTTTTGAAACGAATTTAAAACTATTTATATAATTCGTTTTAAATAGAAATCGACGAAATATATTATATATATATTATATATATAATATAATGGCCTGAATAGAACGCGCCGCGGCAGTTCGTGAATTTCGACCATTTATTTCAAACGGACATTGCGGGAGATCCGACCGTCGGATTCTCCTAAAACCGGAACCGTTGGGTTCGTATCAAAAAGAGCTTTCTAGCGAATGTTAGAAATTTGAAATCTAACGGTTGGATTTGGAATTATGTCCAAATCAAATTTGGAAAAGGTCGTTGTAAGTGCAGTTCGATGGCCATTGATGGAAATCGACTGTACAGGCCTTGATAAAATTAATAAAAATAGTAATAATTTGTGTAAAATCATAAGAAATGATTTAGAAAGGATTGGGATGAAAAACTCCATATTTGAAAGGATAAAAATAGATTTTTATCGAAATGAACTAGTTTTGAACTAGAATTATAATTCTATTTATTTTTAAATAAATAAATTGAATTTGAAAATGGTTTTGAAAATAACCAAAATTTCCAATGATTGCATTGGAATGGATTTGAATCGAAATTGTCTTCGGAATATTTCGATGTTAGAATTCGTGATTATACAGGTGTTGTTATGGAAATTTGAAAGATATATATATATCGTTATTTCCAATGCGATATTTGTTAGTCGTAGAATTTGATATTGAATATAAGCCGGTATATTTTCTATTCAGAGCCTTGTATTGAATATCAAATGTGATTTGGGTTTGTCGTGAATGGTGTCTTCACTAACACTGTTCTTGAACCCAGTTGAGAAAAGATTAAATCTTTTTGTTTAGATTTAACGAAGTGTACCAATTAAATAATATTTAATTGGGATTGAATTGATATTGATTTTTGGGTTTATCGTGAACAGTGTTTTAAACAACACTCGTTCTTTAACCCGATAATTAATGAATGTGATTTTGGGTTTATCGTGAACTGTGTTTTTAAATGACACTGATTCTTTAACCCAGTTAAAGATTAAAACTAAGTGGAAGTTTTAATGAATCTTTAATTAGATTGAAAAGATCGAGAATGGAGTATCACCAGTTTTACTCCAGGCGATAGTTAAATCTTTAATTAGATTTGAACGTGAAATGGTAATTGAATTTACCGATAACACTGTGGTGTTAGATATGAAGTATTACCAGTTTTACTTCATGGGATGAATAGGTTGGGATTGGGAAATAAAATAAATGATTACTTCGGTGTGGTTCGCTAATCCCGACTAGTTTGAATTGATATTCAAAGGAGATTAAAGAATAAATTCAAGAATTTATCTTTGATAAAATTAATGGGAACTTTTCCCAAAGTATAGGAATATTTGAATAAAAGAATATTCTGAATTGGAATGAGGCGTATGTTGTGTTTGTGTAACACTTTTATAATATATACGCGAGTTATTCAGAAAGACCGGGTTTATCCCATTCTGAATAACTGATTCGACGTGGTGTCGAAGATGAAGACGGTGGTTGAAGACCAGAAGTCTTCATGTCGTTTGGGTGATTACTGATGATCTTGATTGGGTTGTACACCCAAGAAGATGGAAACAGTTAGGGATCGTCCAGACGTACTTGGAGATCGATGGATATGCGGGGTACTAGGTGCCTCCGGTTTCGTTCAGACCCAGAACGGACTTGTAAATGGACTGTGTGTCTGACATTGGATTTTAGTCCGTGTGATTGATCTCTATTAAATATATATCTGTTTGGCGGCGGAGAATTTATTCTCTTGCTTAACGCCCTTCTCTGAGACGTACGAGCTCAGGGGTTATATATTGATGGATATCAAACGCATGGAGTGAATTTCCTGTGTGGCATGCCTAAGTGGCAATTGATCGAGGCTTCTGTTGAAAAGCAAAGTCTTGTGGTGATGATCAAAGCACAGCCTGTGTGGCACAGCTTTGTGTAACGTGAATTCGCGAGTTTCGCACCCCGGTTGTGAACCAAAACGGGAGAGGACCTCAGGGAGGGCATGCGTTTCTTTCTAGCTAGGGTGGTGTCAGTGACCTACCAGCCCTGACATTTATATACTTTTCACCTGTGTGGTTGTTGCTGTTGCGAGGCGCCTCGGTTTGATCGGACGATCCGGGTCCGATGGAGTCATTAGTTGGCTCATTTACGCCCCAAAGGGCGGGGAAACGTATTGTTCAGGCACTATAATCCACATCGGTGGACCGACCCTGTCGCTCCATGGGGCAGTTGCGGCTGTTCCGGAGGCTCGGGCTAGAGAGTCTCGAATCGGTAGAGGACGATCCCTGGCATAGTTCATAGATGGAAATCCAATTTCCAAATACGTGACATTTGCGGTTTTATTTGTGAACCTATATATGGCGACATAGTGGCATGGGACGCTCATGTCGCCTATGATTGATATTTATGATTTGAAGTTGTTTTATACACTATGCACTTATAATAGTATCAAATGATTTGTTTTAAAACGTATCAAGCATTCTTTGGCTGTTATAAGGAAAAACCCTATCCTCGGCTGCGTTGCATTGTGTGATGGGACCTGGGTCTTATAACAGCTTCATTTTTCTTTATTTAGCATTGCGCTGTTTGTTTTATGCACTGGTATTCTTGGGAGGAAACCCGTTCCGTGTTATACGGCGTGGTCCCTTGATTTACCTAACTTTAAAAATAAAGATTAACTGTTTTAGTTCTCACACCAGTCACATGACTGACCTGGGGTTTATTGTTTTAACCTAAACTCTGGGTGCCCTTATTTTGACACGGGCAGCTAGTAGTTTTGGTTTTGCAGATTTATATTCACAGGATCCTGGTTTACAGCTGGAATGATATCCGGAAAGCTTTGTATCCGTATATCTCCTTCTAGTTGTGTATTGTATTATTTTCCGCTGATATGTATTTAAATGTAATTTAAATCTCTGATATTTCTGTGTAATATTCATTTATACTCTGTATATTCTTGTAATCTGATGCATTGTTGTAATATACAATGAAATGTTATTTTATTTGCGTTCTTTTGTGGCTTGTTCTCAAACTATCCGCCGCTTTCCTTTACGGGGAAGTTACGGGTCGTTTCATAGGTCAAATTTGGGGCTTGTTAGAATTTAGGGCCAATTCAAATCCGAACAGTTCAGAAATTCAGAAATTAAAACTGACGGAGTGGAAATGAACGTGAGAACTCTCTCTCACTCAATTTAATTTACAATTATTATATAATAGGTTGCAAACAGAGCTTAGTAGCTCCCGACACTATTTTTTTTGTACAAATCAGTCGATTGTTTGTTTGGATTGTGATTGTCATGTATTGATATTGTTGTATATAAAAATTATTTATATAAACTGTATATAAAAATTATCATGAAATGAAAATAAAATAAATTTTCAATTACAAATCGGACGGTTTGTTTATGTACACTTATTTATCTGATATTGATTGGGACGATAAATTTTACACATCGCCCAACTGCACAAATAATAATCTGTTTTTTTTGTTTAAAAACCCAACACGGGTATTGGGATGATATTTGACATACACTGATCCCAATAATTAGTGGTATGTCAATCGATGGGTTGACAAAATGTACAAGCATTATTTGTTTATTTAATGCTTATACAGTTGTAAAATGCACTCTGGATATTGTATGAATTTTTAATGATTGTTTATCTTTATTGTTGTATACATGCGATGTATGAAATCCATATGACTGAAATTATATGGTAATTAATTGAGTCGCATTCCGATTCAGAAATAAAGAATATTTTAAAATAATATTCAGTAAATATTGAAATGTGAAGCCGTGGTAAGTAGTTAAACGCCATTATAACACGAACCGGATTTTTCTGTCGATTTTATTCATTTTATAATAAATATCGAAAAGTGATTTCAAATCTGATATTTTGAAAATATTATCATTTTAATATTATAATGATATAGAATATTCAGTTTCGATTTAAAATTGAAATAGAAGTGGGAATCGTTTTAAAACGAATTTATAAAATACGTTTTGAGCGGAAATCGACAATAGAACGCGCTGCGCAGCGACCGTTCACGAATTTCGACCATTAACTTCAAATTGATGTTACGGGAGATCCGATCGTTGGGTTCATATCGTAAAGAGCTTTCCAAAAAATATAAGAGAGTTAAATTTGAATGGTTGGATTTGGAATTATGTCCAAATCAATTTCAGAAAAGGTCGCTATGAATGCAGTTCTGTGGCCGTTATTGGAAACCAACTGTAAGGGCCTTAATAAAATTATTAAAAATATGGAAAAATTATGTAAAATCATAATAAACGATTTAGAAAGATTTTAGATGAAAAATTCCGTATTTGAAAAGATAAAAATATATTTTTATTGAAATGAACTAGTTAATAACTAGAATAATAATCCAATTATTTTTAGAAATAAATAAATTGGATTTGAAAATGGTTTTAAAATAACCAGAAATTTCCAAAGAATAAATTGGAATGGATTTGAGTGGAAATAATCTTCGAAATATTTCAATATTGGATTTCGTGATTATACAGATATTGTTAAGGAATTTGGAAGATACATACATACATAAACACACACACACACACACACACACACATATATATATATATATATCGTTATTCCCAATACGATATTGGTTGGTTTCAGAATTTGATATTGAATATAAGCCGATATAATTTCTATTAGGAGCCTTGTATTTGATATCAAATTAGATTTTGGGTTTGTCGTGAATGGTGTCTTCATTAACACTATTCTTAATCCCTGTTGAGAAAAGAATAAATCTTTTAATTAAGATTTAGTGAATTTTACTAATTAATTAAAATTTAATTGGATTGAAATTAGATTTTTAGGTTTATCGTGAACGGTGTTTTAAATTACATTTGTTCTTTGACCTAATCAACAATGGAGATATGATTTGGAATTTGTAATCTTTTAATTAAGATTAATGGAATTTTCCAGAGTAGAGTTTTCCAATTTAATATGTTAAATTGGAATGGAATGGAATCGATTTGGTAATAATCGAAGTGATCTTCTGTGGAGGAAGACTGTTAATATATATGGAGTTTATAAGGCTTCATCGTTATTCCATTTATATTATTAGTCGGACAGGGAAATTTATATCGATTATATATATATATATATATATATTGATCTGTTTTCCGTGAAGATTCCATAATTAATGGAATTTGATTTTGGGTTTATCGTGAACTGTGTTTTTAAGGATATTCGTTCTATAACCATGTTAAACACAGGATTTCATGTCTGATATTGTATTTCGAGCAGTATTCGTTGATCTCTGCTAAATATGTATCTGTTTGGTGGCGGAGAATTTATTCTCTTGCTTAACACCCTTCTCTGAGACGTACGAGCTTAGAGGTTATATATTGGCAAAAATCAGTAGTACGATGTAGATTGTCGATGTGACATGTTAGTGTTTCCAATGTTAAATAATCATTAAAAATATTTTTTGGGAAGATTAACACTAAGTGGAGTTTTAATGAATCTTTAATTAGATTGAAATGTGAAGGTGATAATTTAAATTATCCAATTTGGGTAAATGATCGAGAATGAAGTATAACCAATTCTCCAAGCGATAGTTAAATCTTTAGTTAGATTTAAACGTGAAATAGTTATTAGTTTTTACCGATAATACCATGGTTTTAGATATGGAGTATTACCAGTTTTGCTCCGCGGGATGAGTAGGTTGGGATTGGGAAAATAAACAAATGATTACTTCGGTAAGGTTCGCTAATCCCGACTAGTTTGGAAAAATCTTAATTTGGTTTAGAATTGAAAAGATAATGAAATCTTTTATAATGATATCCAAAGGAAGATTAAAGAATAAATTTAAAAGAATTTATCTTTGATAAAATTAATGGGAACCTTTCCCTAAAAGATGTCAATATTTGAATAAAAGAATATTCTGGATTGGAAAGAGGCATATGATGTGTTGTTATTGCACTTGATTTTGAGATACGCGAGTTATTCGGAAAGACCGAATTTAATCCATTCTGAATAATTGACACTACACCAAATCTGCTAATTAGGCTGTGCTAACGGCCGTATCTACAGCGATTTGGCACGCCTGTTATCTGTATCAAAAAAGGGCTTGTCTAATTATTAGGTATGGCTATAGGCCGTGTCCAACTTAAAATTTGACATGCCCACGTAGTTGTATCAAAAATTAAAAAAGAAACGGCCCATTGCCGTATCTAAAGGGCAGCTAGATACGATTATAAACTATAGCTAATTTACGACGGACGCTGGTTTAACATATTTTAGAAACGGTTATAGACCATATCTATGATGTTAGGTAGACACGGTCTTAAACCGTATCTTATTATATATATGTATATGTATATATTTACATATACATATCATATATATATATATATATATATATGTATGTATATAAACAGAAACTACAACACATATTTTCCATAACACAGGCCATATCATAATTTATACAAAGCATGTATAGCACAAATTATACACAAAGCATAACAGGAATTTTCATAATACAATTTATAGACTATCGTTCAATTACTAAATGGAAACTGTCACAGATGTTTCATCTAATTACAAAGTCTGATAAAACTGAGCTGGTTATTGAAGGTAGCAAATTTAATCAAAGAAAAAAAGTATGTGATAAAACTGCGTGATCAGACTGGGAATTAAAGCAATGATGACCAGATGCTGATATTGAATGTACAAAATTTATATGTTTCAAAGCATGCATTGATAAGCATAAGCTAGATGCTAAATGTTCATGTGTGCATGCACGAATCATGTGCACAGTTTAAGTGTAACAAATACATGCATGGCATGTAGCTAGGCAAATAGGCGTTGCATCATAGAGGTCAGTAATGGCGACAAAGATACATGGGAAAATAGGCATATACATGTGCAAGTTTAAGGGCATCATCATTATTATGGCAGTAATCGAGTCGACAGACGTCCAGTCAGTTGACTCATCGATAAGTCGTAGACTATAGTTGACAAATATATTACTACTTTCAGGGTATCCACCGACTTTCGATTGACTACATGGAAGGTCACAACAAAGTTCAGGTTCAGGAAGTAGAAATAGGCATATGGAAGGTCACAACACCAAACAACTGACAACACGAAATAATTCCATAGACAACAAATACATGGGCAAATAGGTCAACATGATCAAATACATGTATAACAAGTTATACATGTATTTGATCATGTTGACCTATTAGCCCATGTATTTGTTGTCTATGGAATTGTTTCGTGTTGTCCCTTTTTTGGTGTTGTGACCTTCAATATGCCCAAAAAAGGACACTTTGTTGATGCTTGTTTGGTGTTGTAACAAATACATCGGCAAATAGTCAAGGGCAACATGATCAAGGCAAACATACGAAACAATTCCTCATGAACCGCAGATGTACACATATGAATTATCAGCGGATCAATCAATTTGTAGAACATTAACAAGTAATATTCAGAGTATTTTCATAGTAACAAAAATGGAACACAAAGCCACGATATTGGGAGTAAACACTTCGATGTATTATTGCTTACGTCATGGCAGTTAAGGTCTGGTCAAGTCAGTATCGTGGCTTTGCGTTCATGTGTGCATATCATGTCTCACGTATGCATGTTTATGCCACCAAGAGAGTTCATGAAACTAACGCAAACACAAGTGTCATGGAATTCTTATTTCACAAGTAAACCAAGAGTCAAGAGTAAAATTATATATAACTGCTCCAACGTCTAAAGATAGTGAATCAGGGACTTCACATGACACACAAACTCACCCATTCTGACTTCATCAAAGGTCTCTGCAAATTGACAATTCAGTTTGGAAGTTTTCTCATCTGGTAGCAGTATACTGTCCAAAACCACTTTTTCATGTGTAGGTGGTACATCAATCCCATGGCATCTGGATGACAAAGGATCTCGATAGACAATACCTATTGCAATAAAGTCAAAAATTTCAGAGGACAATATTAATAAAATATGCTTAATTTTATTAAAAACGGAAAACTGGAGTATGTATCCATTCGACTTTAAGCACTCGCTATAGATCATAGTGCAATAAAATATGCTTAATTTTATTAATAAAATACCTTTTGCTGTTACATCTAGATCAGAGTTGAGAATTTCACATCGTTGATTGTTCACCGCATTGGTCGAATCCTGGACCGGAGAAGCAACACCCTTTGATGCACTGATGTGTGTACTGCTGTGTCCTCCATCCGATGTAGTTAACAGTGTCTGAATTCCTTGATCAGTCAAATTTCCAACCATGTTGATCAAAACCTCCATTTTTATAGACAAATTTCCCACTATACCCTTGATATCAGTCATCATACCCTCCAAGCTTCCCACCTTCATTTTCAACTCATCATTGTCTTTACGAACATGTTTGAATCGTTTCTGTGCAATGGCACAAGCCTTAACATGCATCTTTAGTGTGATGCTCCCAACAGCGCGGCTCCTACCCCTTGTATCCTTACCCAACACTTGTGATAAGATATCTTCATCAACAGGCTATTTTTCTTCATCACTATCGGTGATCTTTTCCTTCAATTTGGCAATTTGATCCTGGGATAAAAGTTAAATGCCTTTACACCAACATTTACCTGTAACAGCTTGTAACTATAGTATGTTACTCTTAGCTAAATAAATTCAATCCAGACAATAGCACCATAACAATAAAAACACGTAATGAAGAAAATGTAATGAGAAACTAATTAATCACAATTATGGAAAGCCTGAAAGCCTGAAATGAAAGTCCAAACAATAGACTGCTCGATGTTAACCATAATACAAGTAAAAACTTACGAAGTACGCAGATGTGGCATCTGATATGCTACCATCTTTTTTCCTGTGGGTCTTCTCCTATACTTGACGACGGTTGATATTTGCAGATGGAATTGCAACGATCTGCAATATATTCCATTTCATGTATATTCTCTCCATTAATTGTGTTTTTTTACTACTGTTGAAAGAAACTGATCAAATAATTTACCAATTCGTGTTCTACTCTAGCATGACTTTTACGTCCTGCATGGCAGGCATAACTTAAACTAGATCTATTTTTATTCATGCCGCCCTTCTTTCGCTTGCTTCAGGCGTTGCTTCATTCTTTATGAACTCGTTCCAATCATCTTGAGCAATTGTAGGTGGACAATTTTTCATCCGTTCTTCATCATTGTCGAAAGTGTCAAATAAGTTGCTCTCAAGTTTTCTTGTGTCTCCTAAAAGTCTCGGCCATTCTTTTTGAAAACATTTCCTTTGAAAAAGGCTCTAGCGTATACATTTTCTGCAAAAATTAAGAGTCAGTGACTGTAAAAATAAACTGTAACATCTACATGCTATTTTTCACAAATTTACCATCAACTCGTTCCAAATGTCGTTATTATATGTTTTGGGTACTTTATACCAACCTGTGTAAGAGATCAGCATATAAGATCGTACTAGTTTACCAAGCATAGTAGAGATTTTTGGAGCATTTTCTGAGACTGGAATAACAAGTAGGTTTTGTTCAACTTGTTGATCTTTCGAACACGATGCATGTGATGATGTGGGATCTTGTGACGTATTTTTCGGCGAAATAGAAGCAACGTTAAGAATCATGACAAACACCATGAATAAGAATATTATTCACATTTGTTACTGATCGTGTTCTCTATTACATTTTCACTCAGCAATTCATAAGTCTTACTCACTATGAAATAGTTAAAAGAAATAATAAAAGCATAATGGATTGAGATCAGAAAGTGTAAGTCATGACATTCCAAATACATATGATTCCCTGATAAAAAAAGCATTCAACAATTCATAGGTTAACACATGACTTTGGTTAGATCTTCTAGTTTTTCATTGTCTTCAAAAGATGATTGATAGACGGTAGGAAACTCAATGTCATCCACATTTGTAGTCAACCGTTTTCGTGTATGCAAAACCACAGACCAGCCATCATTTTCTAAATCTTTTGAGTAGAACACTTGGCTTGCTTCTGATGCAAGAATAAATGGCTCCCCATTTACGTTGTCCCTGTTCTTTAATTTCCCTAAATTAACCATGATCAGGTTTGAAGCGGGATCTATTTTGTAACCATTGATCTTGTCCTCGACTTTTACCCGATCGCAATAAAAAACTGTTTGTTTGAAATCAATGTAATCCAACTCAAGTATCTGCTGAATGACTCCGTAATACGTTGTTTCTATTTCCTTACAATTTTTTTCTTTGCAACTCACTCTAAATTTTGTAATTGCTCTCATGCATACACCACTATCCTGTGTTACCATATGGTCTTCGTACATTTTCGTGGAAAATAAAAACCCATTCAATTGGTACTTCGTATAACTAAGCACCATGAACTTCGGCCCGTGTATTAGCCGCCAAAGAGTTGGGTCTACATCGCTGCAATTCAACGACTATATAAAACACAAGAAAAAAAATTCAAGCATGTTCACGATGGTGTATTGCAAACTTATAAAAACGTGAAATATTTTAGATGATGTAATACCTCATTACGTAACCATATAGTAAAAGGTTTAACGATTTCGATAATTGTACCTCTGCCTCGTGGTTGAAATTTAGTTCTTTTCACATTAGTTGTAGTACGTAGATAACACATATCGAAATGAATATATAAATTGAATTAAAAAATAGAAATTTGAAACCTACTTCATGAACTTCTTCCATGGATCCAATCCATCATACTTATTTAGGACTCATCTACGCACTTGTTCGAATTGCACTTTGGTTAACGTTCTTTACCATTATCCAAAGGTATCTCACCAGCAAACTCATCATCCTCGACTAAAAATGCTCCGCGGGTATGTTTATTGTTGCCATAACCTCCGTTTGGGATATATTCCATGTAATAAGGCTAACTTCTTGTATGATATATCCTTCTGCAATACACCCTTCAATGTACCATTTGTTGCGCACATACCCATTATATGTTTTCATCAACCTATGATTGTGATCAATTATAACTTGCACACGATAGCCATTTATACCGAATAATAATGTACATAACTAAAATTAGTCATTTACCGTTCAAAAGGATACATCCATCTACATCTGACATGGCCACCAACCAATGCTTGATCAGTTAAATGAACCTTAACATGGATACTGATATCAAAAAATGCAGGTGGAAAATGTTTTTCAAAAACACACATTGCTTCCACTAACATAGCCTTTTCTTTTATAAGGTGTCCCCTATTGATCACCTTTGAGCACAAAATGTTAAATCATAGACTAATACGATGAATACCATTTCGTAGACCCTTATGTTGTGTATAAGTATGTTGAAGCAATATCGGAAGCAGATTTTGCATTATGACATGGTAATCATGTGACTTCATATTTCTTAGTTCTAGAGGATTGATGCTCACATTGTTGCGGAAGTTAGAGGAGAATTTGTTAGATACTTTCAAAATTTTCAATATGGTGCAAAATCTTTTCTTTTCTTCTTTGCTGAAGGTGAAATTTGCCTTTGGTATGATTGTTTTTTTTGTTTCGGGATCTACCATCACCCACAACTTTTGTTTTATAGCCATGGTTTTCATATCCTTGCATTCATTGGTTCCATCTTTTGACTTCTCTTTACGGTCCATAATGGTGCTGATGAGATGCTCTGTGACATTCTTCTCCATATGCATAACATCAATATTATGTCGAATCATATTTGCTTTCCAATATGGTAAATCAAAAAAGATAAACCTCCTATACCAAGCAGAGGCATTGTCACCTTCTTTAACGGCCGAAGTTTTCCTTTTTCGACCAACTTATTCTTTGTATTTACTAATTTTCATTTTGACATTCGCTACTCTCTTTTCAACTTTAAAACCATTCAATGGCCTTTTAGGACGACTAAGTTCTTGTTCATTGTTGAAATTTGTCTTGTCGTATCGAAATCTATGTCCGTTAGGAAGATACATTCGATGTCCCATAAAACACATCTTCTTACTTTCAGGAAGATGATAAGAACAAGTGTTTTCCCCACAAACGGGACATGCAAAGTAACCATGAGTTGTACATCCCGATAAAGTCCCAAGAGCAGGGTGATCATGGATCGCCCATAACTGTAACAATCCGGAATTTTGGAACTAATTTAAAATTTTTATTTTAGGAATTTTAATGGATTTTGAATATTTAAAATAATTTATTTTAAATAAAAACGATTTTTTTATTTAAATCGAAACTAAAATGAATATATTTATTTTAATTACAAAAAGAGTTAGAAATAACACGGTAGTTTGAAAATTTGAATTTGAACTTTGACTAAATGTACAGGATTCAAAGTAAATCGGATTTTAGTGAATCCAAAAATATTTAAATCTGTTTAAAAATATCTTTCGAACGAATCTGAAAAACCGAAATTTCATAGCGGGAATAAAAAGTTATGGCCAGTTAAAAATTCATAAAAATTGTTGTAGATTTATATATGCTAATATAATATATACCCCTTAAAAATAGCCATTTTGCAAACGACCTTCGTTTTCGACGAAACCACTTTTGCTGGATCCAAAATGTCAAATTTTTGCTAGATTCCAATTTTCATAATTTTTGGAATTAATATGTAAGCGTGGAAAAAGAAAACGTGTTTTGTCAATTTCAATCAAATTGGATCGACCAGAAAAGGCCATTTTTCAAACAGTCTCCAAATTTGACGAAATTAATTTTGTTAGGACTGTATCATCAATACATAGCTAGATTTATTTTTCTGGAATTTTTTGAGTCAGTATGTGGCCCCTGTAAATTAAAATGACTGTTTAAATTAAATATACATCGATTTATATTTTATTTTTGATAAAAACCTATCGAAACAGTTGAATTGGCTTACTGGACATATTCCATTGTGTCCGAAATAGGGGTATTTATTTAGGGGCGATAGTCGTTGGGTCTTGTTTGGAGATCGAATGGTTTGACAAGCTATTTTTGAATTAAATAATTAAATAATATATTATGTACTATATATATATACACACAGTTGGTATAATCTACCCCAATCACAAATACCCTAGCTGCCACCTTATCGTTTTAATGGACAAAATCATCCTAATTTTGTTCATTAAATTCTCCAAAAACATTATGAATTAAAATATGATTTCAAAGGGAAAATTCGGGAGATAATCAAGAGCTTTTTTTTGATCCGGAGATGATGGAGTATCGTGCAATAAACCGAGAGTTTTCTGGCACCAAAGGGCTTCCATTCATGCCTTGATTGCAGGGAGTAGGGGCGGCGAGTGGGCCCATGTCACTACTATGGGTGGCGCACGTGTAGGTGGAGGGGGTGGGATGTCTGGATCGGCGGCAGCGGTCTCCTGGGTGGTGCGACGACGTCAAATTCATATCGACATTGATGGGTTTTTCTATCAGAAAGGAACGATAGTGGAAGAAGGGGATTAAGGTGCAAATTGGTTATTAACTAATAAACTAATTATTTTAATTTAAATTAAATATTATTCAATGTTCGAACTGCCATAAGTTGTTCATATTTAATCAGAATTTGACGAAACGAATTGCGTTGCAATAGTCTTGAAGAACACCATACCGTAGAAAAGATCGGAACTAAAACGGAGCGATCTAAAATTTTGAAGAATTCAAAACTCCCAATGTGAGATTTCTATTTTTTTTTAATTATTTCTCGCTATTTGGAATCCATGTAGTTATGTAATAAAATTAGATCTGTGATGGTTGGAATTGAAAGTTGTTGATTGTTGATTGTGATGCGCATGTTTGTCAGATCTGGATCTACAATAGAAATTCTTTCATTTATTTGAATTTATAGTTTATTGTTAGATCTTGATTTGAAACAAAAAAAATTAGTTTTACTTCAGATCTATAAACATTGATTTGGTTTTATAATATAAGTTTCATCTTTTATTTAGATACATGAAACATGGTTTGTTTAGATTTTGCTTAACAATAAAAATATCATTTTTATTGTTCACATGAAAACGGTTTTGTCAAAATTAGATTTACAATAAAAATCTCATTTTTATTATTTACATGGAACATGGTTTTTGTCAAAATTTGTTTTTATTATAATAAAAAGATTGCATTTTTATTGTCATTTAGTTACAATAAAAAGAGTAGAATGAAAAGATATGTTTTCATTTTCATTTTAGTTACAATAAAAAGAGTAAAATATAAAGATATGTTTTTATTGTCGTTTTGGTCGCAATAAAAGATTGGTTATTAAATAACATATTTTTACCATAATTTTGGTGCAATAAAAGATTGGTTATTAAAGAACATATTTTTACCATAATTTTGTTGCAATAAAAAGACTAGTTGTTAAAGATCATGTTTTTATTTTCACTTTGTTTAAATAAAAAGAAGTAACATGAAAGACTATATTTTTATTGTTTATAGTTTTAAATAAAAAGATTAAACATAACAAAAATTACGTTTTTGTTAAATAAATTAGAGTTATAACAAAAATGACATTTTTGGTTAAATAGAATTGGGTTTGAGCAAGAATATTAATTTTTTCAAACTAGAATTGTCAACATAAATGCCACCATCGCTTGTAATCATTTTGTTAAACTAGATTTGTTAACAAAATAAAATTATCACTTCTAATCATTTTGTCGAAATAGAATTGTCAACAAAACGAATGTATTACTTTTTATGCATTTGGTTGAAATAAAATATATATGCAAATGTAAGAATCATTTTTATTTGCTAAACATACATTAGAATTTGTATGCAAATATAAGAATCATTTTTATTTGCAAAACATACATTAGAATTTATATGCAAATATAAGAATCATTTTTATTTGCAAAACATACATTAGAATTTATATGCAAATATAAGAATCATTTTTATTTGCAAAACATACATTAGAAGTTTTATGCAAAAATAAAGAATCATTTTCATTGTCAAAACATACATTAGAATTTGTATGTAAATTAAAGGAACATTTTCATGGTCAAAACATACATTAGAATTTGTATGTAAATTAAAGAATCATTTTCATTGTCAAAACATACATTAGAATTTGTATGTAAATTAAAGTGACATTTTATTGTTAAATTATACAATAAAGTTTGTATGTAAATCAAAGTGACATTTGTATTGTCAAATTACACATTAGGGTACAGAGTAAAGAGGCATTTCATATGTTATGATTTGAAACTATACATACAAATAAAACATTTTCTTTTTATTTGTTAAAATTAAAAATAGAATTTTCATACAAATAAAGGAAAATGAAAATTATCTTTTTATTTGTCATCAGCAATAATACCATGTTAATACATTACATTTTATTAGACATTAGATACATATAGGGAAATTATATGAGTAATACATTTTAATTCGGCATTAGGAATATAATAACATGTTTTGTTCATTATCATTAACGTGTTAGCGGAATTAAAATTGTTTAGATTCATTAACCAATGATTTATTTAGATGAGCTGTTGTTGGCTGAAAACCCCACACGGGTATTGGGATGATATTTGACATACACTAGTCCCAGTATTTAGTTGTATGTCAATCGTTAGATTGACAGGCTGTGATGAGCGTTATTTATTCATTTTACTCTGGATGTGAATGGATGGTTAAATGATTATTTCTCATTATTGCCGTATACATGCGATGTATGAAATCCATATAACCGAAATTATATAGTAAATGATTGAGTCGCATTCCGATTCAGAATATCTTTTAAATAAAGAATATTTTAAAATAAAGAACATTGTACTATAAAGAATATTTCTTTTAATAAATAATCTTCTTATACAAAGAATATTTTTAAATAACGAATATTTAAAAAATAATATTCAATGAAGAATAAAATGATGATTTCTATGTCCGTTTTTGGATGGACTCAAAAAATAAAAATATATTTTTATCGAAATGAACTAGTTATTAACTAAAATAAATCTTTAAAATTAAGATTTAATGAAGTGTTCCAATTAATTAATATTTAATTGGAATTAAATAAAAGAATTGGATTTTGGGTTGTCGTGGATGGTGTCTTAAATAACACTATTATTAAACCCCGTATGAAAAGAATGAATCTTTTAATTAAGATTATTAGAGTTTCTAATTATAATTATTAATTGTAATAAAATGATATGTGAATTGGGTTTATCATGAACTATGTTTTAAACGACATTTGTTCTTTAACCCAATTAATAGTGAAAAATATAATTTGGAATTTATAATTCTCTTATGAAGACTTGGAAAGTAATTTTCCAAAGTCAAGCTTTCCAATTTAATATATTAAATTGGAATTTAGAGGAAATTCGATTTGATAATTATCGAGATATGCTTTTGCAAAAGAAGACTATTACTATATATGGAATTTAAAATGCTTTGTCATTATTCCATTTATATTAGCGGTCTGATACGGAAATTATATCTATTACATATTGATCTGATTTCTGTGAAAATTCCATATTTAACGGAAGATGATTTGGGGTTTATCGTGAACTGTGTTTTAAATGACATTGGTTCTTTAACCCAGTTAAAGACAGGATTAATTTCTTAAAAGTTTAATAATCATAAAGTAATTATTTTTGATACTAAAATCAAACTAGAGTTTTAATGAATCTTTAAAAAGAAGATTAATGAATTAATTTAAAAGGATTTATCTCTGATTAATTGATGGGAATCTTTCCCTAATAATATGAATATTTTATCAAAGGAATATTCTGAATTGGAATGAGGTGTATGATGTGTCTTTATAGCACTTAATTTTTGATTATGAAATACGCGAGTTATTCGGAAAGACCGGGTTTAATCCATTCTGAATAATTACTACGACGATTAAAAGTCAAACTTATTGAAGACGGTGATTGAAGACCGACGATCTTCACATTGAATGAGTGACTACTGATGCCCTGAACTGGGTCGCTCCTAGGAAAGGGTTAAAGTGGTAGTTGTCCGGACGTACTTGTTGATTGTCCGGACAAGCGAGCACCTCTCTTTTGTATTGGACATACGGGACGAGGAATAAGGTGTCTCCGGTTTCGTTCCGACCTAGAACGGACTTGTCAATGGATGTGTGTTTGACATTGGATTTCATTCCATGTAAATTGATTTCTATTTAATATATCTGTTTGGTGGCGGAGAATTTATTCTCTTGCTTAACACTCTTCTATGAGCCGCATGAGCTCAGAGGTTATATATTGGTAGTTATCGATCGCATGACGTGAATTGTCAATGTGGCATGCCAAGATGCAAATGATCAAGGCTTTTGTTGAAAAGCAGAGCCTTGTGGTTGATGATCAAAGCACGACCTGTTTAGGCATAGCTTTGTGTATAGCGCTACTTTGCGAGCCTCACATCCCGATAAGAGTCAGAAACGGGACAAGGGAACACAGGGAGTGCACACGTTTCTTTCTAGTTAGAAGTGGTGTCGGTGTTTGCAAGCCTTGACATTTTTACTTATGTGGATGATGGATTATGAGGCGCCTCAGATTTATTGGTCGATAATGGCCAAATTATAGGTTCAACAGGACCGGGAAACATGTGTTCAGGAATTGCCAATCCACTAAGGTATATTTGTGGACTGACCCTGCAGGATCCAAGGGTTCACTGCGGGGGATCCTGAGACATTGCTAGAGTGTCTCGAATCAGTAAGGAGATCATTCCAAGCCTTGACTCATGATGTAAACCCAATTTCCAATACGACATTACGGTTTTGATTTTAAACCTATATATGGCGACATAGTAGGATAGGGTACTATGCTGTCTAGGATTGATACATTTACTTTGATGTATTTTAAAACTGATTAGACACTAATAATATTATTAAAATATTATTTTCTACGTATCAAGCATGGTTGATCATTGTAAGGTAAAATTCTATCCTCCGGTTTGCGTTGCATTATGTGATTGGACTTGAGTCTTATAATGATTTCGTTTTTCTAAAAAGCATTTCGTTGTTTTTGAATGTAAATTTATTTAATTTATGCATTGTCAATCCAATGGAGTAAACCCGCTCCGCGTTAGCGGCGTGGTCCTGTAATTAGTCATATTGCTAGATAAGTTAGGAAAGATTTCTCATCCCAATCCCATGGCCGACCCGTAGTTTGTTTCACTTAGCAAACTCGGGTGCCCTCTTTTCCACACGGGCAGTCTAGTAGCTTATTTTGCAGATATATTGAGCAGAATTCTAGATCGAAGCTTAAAGCTGTGTCTAGAGCATTGATAGACTTCCGCTGTATCAGATTATTGGTTCCGCTGCACTGTTTTATATTCATTGTAAATTATCTTCCGCTGTTGTATTATTGTATTCGATGTACTCTGATATTCTGTACTCTGATGTAACATTATTGTAATGTTTATAAAAGTCTTCTGTTATTTGTTCTGATGTGTTGTATGCCCAAAGTTAGTACATTCGAGGATTTCCAACTTTTGGATCAGACCTGTGTGGTTTATGGTCGATTCAAAGGGCGGGGAATTTTCGGTTCATTACAGCTGGTATCAAAGCTTTGGTTAATCCAAATCTTTGGGGTACAACTCGTTAGAACTGAACAAAAACAACATCAGAGGTTGGATTAGAAATATCCTATAAAAGAATACTCATTAGAGATAGGATTAGTAGTATCCTTGAATGAGAAAACTTGTTTGAGATGGGTTTAGAAATGCCCTAGAATGAGTTGAGAGTGACAAGTTTATAATTAACGTATTTGTGATTATATATATAATTCAATTTTAGAAAATATGATTTTTTGAATATATAAAAGTTATATATATTTAAAAAGCTAATTAACTAATTGATTGATGATTGTGTTGTGTGATTATTAGTTTAACTAATAAAATTATTGAAACCAATAAAAGAATGAAAATTTAGTGGTTAGTTAAACAACTTTTAGCTTCGTTCCTTTTCGAGGACGAAAAGATTTTAAGTGGGGGAGATTGTAACAACCCGGAATTTTTGGAACCAATTTAAAAATTTTAGTTTAGGAATTTTAATGGATTTTGAATATTTAAAATAATTTATTTTAAATAATAACGAATTTTTTTATTTAAATCGAAGTTAAAATGAATATATTTATTTTAATTACAAAAAGAGTTAGAAATAGCATGGTAGTTTAAAAATTTGAATTTGAACTTTGACTGAATGTAGAGGATTCAAAATAAATGGGATTTTAGTGAAATCAAAAATATTTAAACCTTTTTAAAAATATCTTTCCAACGAATCCGAAAAATCAAAATTTCATAGTGGGAATAAAAAGTTATGTCCAGTTAAAAATTCAGAAAAGTCGTTGAACAATTGATATATATTTTAATATAATATATAGTCCTTAAAAATAGCCATTTTCCAAACGAGCTTCGTTTTCGATGAAACAACATTTGTTAGATCCGGATTGTCAAATTATTGCTAGATTCCAATTTTCAAATTTTTTGAAAATAATATGTGAGCGTGGCAAAAGAAAACAAGTTTTGTAAATTTCAGTCAAATTGGATCGACTAGAAAATGACCATTTTTCAAAAGGTCTCCAAATTTTACGAAATTAATTTTCTTCGGACAGTATCGTCAAAACATAGCTAGATTTATTTTTCTGGAATTTTTGGGGTCATTATGTGGCCCCGATAAATTTAAATGTACGTTTAAATTAAATATACATTGATTTATACTTTATTTTTGATAAAAACCGATCGAAACAGTCGAATTGGCTTACCGAACATATTTTATTGTGTTCGGAATGGGGGTATTTAGTTAGGGGTGACAGTCGTTGGGTCTCGTTTGGAGTTCGGATGGTTTAACAAGCTATTTTTGAATTAAATAATTAAATAATCAAATAATTAAATAATTAAATTATATAGTATATACTATATATATACGGTTGGTATACTCTAACCCTAATCACGAATACCCTAGCCGCTACCTTATCGTTTTAATGGCCAGAATCATCCTAATTTGTTAATCAAATTCTCCCAAAACATTACGAATTAAAATATGATTTCAAAGGGAAAATTCGAGAGATAATCAAGAGCTTTATTTTGATCCGGAGATGATGGAGTATTGTGCTATAAACGAGAGTTTTCTGGAACCAAAGGGCTTCCATTCATGCCTTGATTGCAGGGAGTAGGGGGCGGCGAGTGGGCCCATGTCACGGCTATGGGTGGCGCACGTGTAGGCGGAGGGGGTGGGATGTCTGGATCGGCGGCAACGGTCTCCTAGGTGGTGCGACGACGTCAAATTCATATCGACGTTGATGGGTTCTTCTATCAGAAGGGAATGATAGTGGAAGAAGGGGATTAAGGTGTAAATTGGTGATTAACTAATAAACTAATTATTTTAATTTAAATCAAATATTATTCAATGTTCGAACTGCCATAAGTTGTTCATATTTAATCAGAATTTGATGAAACGAATTGCGTTGCAATCATCTTGAAGAACACCGCACCGTAGAACAGATCAAAATTGAAATGGAGCGATCTAAAATTTTGAAAAACTCGAAACCCCCAATGTGAGATTTTTATTTTTTTTAATTGTTTCTCGCTATTTGGAATCCATGTAGTTATGTTAATAAAATCAGATCTGTGATGGTTGGAATTGAAATTTGTTGATTGTTGATTGTAATGCTCATGTTTGTTAGATCTGGATCTACAATAGAAATTCTTTCGTTTATTTGAATCTATAATTTATTATTAGATCTAGATTTGAAATAAAAAAATTAGTTTTATTTCAGATCTATGAACATTGATTTGATTTTATAATATAAGTTTCATCTTTTATTTAGATACATGAAACATGGTTTTTTTAGATTTTGCTTAACAATAAAAATCTCATTTTTATTGTTTACATGAAAATGGTTTTGTCAAAATTAGATTTACAATAAAAATCTCATTTTTATTGTTTACATGGAACATGGTTTTTGTCAAATATTTGTTTTCATTATAATAAAAAGATTGCATTTTTATTGTCATTTAGTTACAGTAAAAAGAGTAGAATGAAAAGATATGTTTTCATTTTAGTTACAATAAAAAGAGTAAAATAGAAAGATATGTTTTTATTATCATTTTGGTCGCAATAAAAGATTGATTATTAAATAACATATTTTTTACCATAATTTTGTTGCAATAAAAGATTGGTTATTAAAGAACATATTTTTACCACAATTTTGTTGCAGTAAAAAGATTAGTTATTAAAGATCATGTTTTTATTTTCTCTTTTTTTAAATAAAAAGAAGTAACATGAAAGATTATATTTTTATTGTTTATAGTTTTAAATAAAAAGATTGAATAAAACAAAAATTACGTTGTTGTTAAATAAATTTGAATTATAACAAAAATGACATTTTTGGTTAAATAGACTTAGGTTTGAGCAAGAATATTAATTTTGTCAAACTAGAATTGGTTTGAGCAAGAATATTAGTTTTGTCAAACTAGAATTGTCAACATAAAATGCCACTATCACTTCTAATCATTTTGTTAAACTAGATTTGTTAACAAAATAAAATTATCACTTCTATTCATTTTATGGAAATAGAATTGTCAACAAAATGAATGTATTACTTTTTATGCATTTGGTTGAAATAAAATTTATATGCAAATATAAGAATCATTTTTATTTGCAAAACATACATTAGAATTTATATGCAAATATAAGAATCATTTTTATTTGCAAAACATACACTAGAATTTGTATGCAAATATAAAAATCATTTTTATTTGCAAAACATACATAAGAATTTATATGCAAATATAAGAATCGTTTTTATTTGCAAAACCTACATTAGAAGTTATATGCGAAAATAAAGAATCATTTTCGTTGTCAAAACATACATTAGAATTTGTATGTAAATTAAATGATCATTTTCATGGTCAAAACATACATTAGAATTTGTATGTAAATTAAAGAATCATTTTCATTGTCAAAACATACATTAGAATTTGTATGTAAATTAAAGTGACATTTTATTGTTAAATTATACAATAGAGTTGTTATGTAAATCAAAGTGATATTTGTATTGTCAATTTATACATTATGGTACAGCGTAAAGAGGCATTTCATACGTTATGATTTGAAACTATACATACAAATAAAACAATTTCCTTTTATTTGTTAAAATTAAAAATAGAATTTGCATACAAATAAAGGAAAACAAAAATTATCTTTTTGTTTGTCATCAGCCATAATGCCATGTAAATACATTGCATTTTATTAGACAATAGATACATGTAGGGAAATTATACGAGTAAATACATTTTTATTCGACATTAGGAATATAATAACATGTTTTGTTCATTATCATCCACATGTAGCAGAATTAAAATTGTTTGGATTCATTAACCAATGATTTATTAAGATGAGCTGTTGTTGGCTAAAAACCCACATGGGTATTGGGATGATATTTGACATACACTAGTCCCAATATTTAGTTGTATGTCAATCAATGGATTGACAGTCTGTGATGAGCATTATTTATTCATTATAATGCTCACACAGATATAAATTTTACTCTGGATGTGAATGGATGGTTTAATGATTATTTCTCATTATTGTCGTATACATGCGATGTATGAAATCCATATAACCGAAATTATATGGTAAATGATTGAGTCGCATTCCAATTCAGAATATCTTTTAAATAAGGAATATTTTAAAATAAAGAACATTGTAATATAAAGAATATTTTTTTACTAAAGAATCTTCTTATATAAAGAATATTTTTAAATAACGAATATTTAAAAAATAATATTCAAGGACGAATAATATGATGATTTCTATGTCCGTTTTTGGATGGACTCAAAAAATAAAAATATTTTTTTATTGAAATGAACTAGTTATTAACTAGAATAAATCTTGAAAATTAAGACTTAATGAAGTCTTCCAATTATTTAATATTTAATTGGAATTAAATAAAAGAATTAGATTTTGGGTTGTCGTGGATGGTGTCTTAAATAACAATGTTCTTAAACCCCGTATGAAAAGAATGAATCTTTTAATTAAGATTATTAGAGTTTCCAATTATAATTATTAACTGTAATAAAATGATATGTGAATTGGGTTTATCGTGAACTGTGTTTTAAACGACATTTGTTCTTTAACCCAATTAATAGTGAAAAATATAATTTGGAATTTATAAATCTCTTATTAAGATTTAGAAAGAAATTTTAGAAAGTCAAGCTTTCCAATTTAATATATTAAATTGGAATTTAGAGGAATTTCGATTCGATAATAATCGAGATAGGCTTCTGTAAAACAAGAGTGTTACTATATATGGAATTTAAAAGGCTTTGTCATTATTCCATTTATATTAGCGGTCTGATACGGAAATTTATATCTATTACATATTGATTTGATTTCTGTGAAAATTCCATATTTAATGGAAGATGATTTTGAGTTTATTGTGAACTGTGTTTTAAATGACATTGGTTCTTTAACGTAGTTAAAGACAAGATTAATTTCTTAAAAGTTGAATATTCATAATGTAATGATTTTTGATACTAAAAGTAAACTGGAGTTTTAATGAATCTTTAAAAAGAAGATTAAAGAATTAATTTAAAAGCATTTATCTCTGAATAAATGATGGGAATCTTTCCCTAATAATATGAATATTTTATCAAAAGAATATTCTGAATTGGAATAAGGTGTATGATGTGTATTTATAGCACTAAATTTTTGATTATAAAATACACGAGTTATTCGGAAAGACTGGATTTAAACATTCTGAATAATTACTATGACGATTAAAAGTCAAAGACATTGAAGACCGGCGATCTTCACATCGAATGGGCGACTACTGATGCCCTGAACTGGGTCGCTCCTAGGAAAGGGTTAAAGTGGTAGTTGTCCGGACGTACTTGTTGATTGTCTGGATAAGCGAGCACCTCTCTTCCGTATTGGACATACGAGACGAGGTATAAGGTGTCTCCGGTTTCGTTTAGACCTAGAACGGACTTGTAAATGGATGTGTGTCTGACATTGGATTTCATTCCATGTAAATTGATTTCTATTTAAAATATATCTGTTTGGTGGCGGAGAATTTATTCTCTTTCTTAACACCCTTCTCTAAGACGCGTGAGCTCAGAGATTATATATTGGTAGTTATCGATCGTGTGGCGTGAACTTTCAATATGGCATGCCAAGATGTAAATGATAAAGGCTTTTGTTGAAAAGCAGATCCTTGTGGTTGATGATCAAAGCACGGCCTGTTTAGGCGCAGCTTTGTGTATAGCTTTACTTCGCGAGCCTCACACCCCGGTAAGAGTCAGAAACGAGACAAGGGAACGCAAGGAGTGCACACGTTTCTTTCTTGCTAGAAGTGGTGTCAGCGTTTGCAAGCCCTGAAATTTTTACTTATGTAGATGATGGATTATGAGGCGCCTCAGATTTATTGGTCGATAGTAACCAAATTATAGGTTCAATAGGACCGGGAAACGTGTGTTCAGGAATTGCCAATCCACTAAGGTATATTTGTGGACCGGCCCTGCAGGATCCAAGGGTTCACTGCGGGGGATCCTGACCCATTGCTAGTGTGTCTCGAACCGGTAAGAGGATCATTCCTAGCCTTGACTCATGATGGATACCCAATTTCCAATACGACATTACGGTTTTGATTGGTAACCTAAATATGGCGACATAGTAGGATGGGGTACTATGCCATTTAGGATTGATACATTTACTTTGAAGTATTTTAAAACTAATTAGACAATAATAATATTATTAAAACATTATTTTCTACGTATCAAGCATGTTTGGTCATTATAAGGTAAAACTCTATCCTCTGGTTTGCGTTGCATTGTGTGATGGGGCTTGAGTCTTATAATGATTTCATTTTAAAAAATAGCATTGCATTGTTTTTGAATAAAAATTTATTTAATTTATGCACTGGCAATCCAATAGAGTAACCCGTTCCGCGTTAGCGGCGTGGTCCTACGATTAGCCATATTGTTAGATAAATTACGAAAGATTTATCATACCAGTCCCATGACCGACCCGTAGTTTGTTTCACTTTGCAAACTCGGGTGCCCTCTTTTCCACACGGGCAGTCGAGTAGCTTATTTTGCAGATATATTGAGCAGGATTCTGGATCGAAGCTTAAAGCTGTGTCCAGAGCATTGATAGACTTCCGCTGTATTAGATTATAGGTTTCGCTGCACCGTTTTATATTCATTATGAATTATCTTCCGCTGTTGTATTATTATATTCGATGTACTATGATATTCTGTACTCTGATGTAACATTATTGTAATGTTTATAAAAGTTTTATGTTATTTGTTCTGATGTGTTGTATGCCCAAAGTTAGTGCATTCAAGGATTTCCAACTTTTGGATCAGACATGTGTGGTTTATCGTCGATTCAAAGGGCGGGGAATTTTCGGGTCATTACAGCAACACCCTGGCTCTCATTGTAAACTCATATTTATTTGATGAATCATGTGTAACAATTCCTTCCCATAACTGCTTTAACTCGTCTGCCAACGGCTCTAACTAAACATCAATATCCTTCCTCAGTTGTTTTGGCCCATAAATCAACAGTGTTAACATTGAAAACTCCCGTTTCATGCACATAGACGGAGGAATATTATACGGTACTACAATTACCATCCAACAACTGTAAGGGTTTGTCAGAGAAGCATTCGGACAGAAACCATCTGTTGCTATTCCAAATGTGACATTTCGTGGCTTGATTGAGAATGTTTTATCAAAAGAATCCACGGGTTTCCATTGAGAAGCTCAACATGGATGATGCATTACATTTGGATCAGACTTGGAACGACCATGCCAGGTCATTTCATATGTTATCCATGGTACAGTATACAATCTCTTCAATCTAGAAATTAATGTAAAATGTCTTAATGTCTTTCGTGCTACTTTGGTTCCTTTTCTCTCGTCGTTAAAAGATGTCCTATATCTTGGTTCATTACAATTTGTACAAGAAATTATATTCGCATCATCTTTCCAGTACAACATGCAATCATTGATGCATGCGTCATAAATTTGGTAATTCATCCCAACTTTCTTAATGAACTTCTTCACGTCGTGGTATTTTGTCAGCAGCATGTTACCTTCGGGGAGTAACTCCTTCATTAGTTTGAGTAGTGTAGTCACACCATTATCTGAAAAGTTGTATTGGGTCTTTAAGCTATTTAGTTTCACAATGGCATACAGCTTCGTTATCCCTTTTGGACATGAAGGATACAGTGTCTCTTTTTCGCTTTCATAAAGTGGTGTATACTTCTTACTTTCATTGGCCTTCCAATTGCCATCATCCGTACACTGCTCTCCAATATTAGCATGATCAAACAATGGATTTTCAAGTTGAAAATCATGAAATCTATTTGCATCATTGACTAGATCTTCCATCATAATATGTTCAGCCTCGTTAGTACTTGTGGCATTACTAATTGGTTGTTGTTTTCCCATCTCCACCTTTTTTCCCCATGAAAATACCACATGCTATATGATTGGATAAAACCGCATCTAAGCAAATGAAAACGAATTTCATATAATTTGAACGTCTTCATATTTTGGTACCGGTTGCAAGGGAATAAATACACTCCTTTCTTACCACCGTTTTCTTCAACAAAAAAATAAACATGTTCACCCCATCAATATAGTATGGAGATCTTTGATTGAATTCACTTATCCACCCCATCAATATAGTATGGAGATCTTTGATTAGATTCACATATCCACTTTTTGTCTATACCGAATCGCATGTTGCCAGCCTACAAATTCATAAATTGTTACAACTTACAAATTGCATCAATCACTGGATGTTTTCATTGGGAAATGGTTTTTTTTCATCTATCACTAGATCACAAATAGGCCCACCTCCTTCACACATTCCCATATCTTTCTCCGTTAAAACATCAAAGGAATTTCCAGGCCTTAGCGAGCCTAGTTTGTCTAGCTAGGTTCAGTACATTTGTCTGGGTTCATGAATACATTTTCAGGTCTTAACAAGTTAGTTTCAGTACATTTGTCTAAGTCTGGTGCATGAAAAGTAAATAAAACTAGCTAATTCTTGTGTATTGTTCAGCACATGAGTTAACTAGTTAACCTAAAACTAGTTTTATTTACTGGAACGAGTGTGGCAGTTTAACAAACAAAATTCAAGGTTCATATTCTACATATCCAGTATCATGACTAGTTAATACAAGGTACAAGGAACAACTTTGCTACAATACCCAAAATACTTTTGGAAATTTTACCCGATCAAGAGAAAAAAATATGGGACCCTCCCTAATTTTAAATTCAAGCAATTCATGGGTGGTCCCTGCATTTTTATCTCACATTCGGGTATTTTACCCTATTTTCATTCAGGAAAAATAGTATTTTTGTACAAGGAAATAGATCAAATAACGTGTGCACTAACCATGGTGTAATATGACCAACTGCGAAAACCTAATTTTCCTCAACGTTCAACCTTGCTTTTTAACCGCCCTTAGGTAAAAGCCAATAAATAGCTCTCCGGCCTACAACATGTTGAGCATGAATTAAAACAATAGTGCAAAAAATATCGATTACTACAAACTGAATCAAACCAAAATTTTACTAACAATAGAGATGCACAATTTGCAGATAATGACAAAGAAGCATATTTGAGAAGACAACTATCAGATTTCTATAATTTTGGGGAGCAATTTCCAAAAATGGAAATAGGGCACGGGATACATTATTAGACGAGGGAAATAAAAAAAGGGAGGGAGATAACCTGAAAGGATAAAAAAATTGGAGGGATGGGTGTGCTTTTTCGGCCAAAAGTTTTACAAAAAAGGCACGAATTTGAAATGGCCAACAATCGAATCAAATTAACCAATCCAGAGCATTCGCGATGGACGGTTAGATTTGGGGTACTTGGGGTGGTGTGGATCGCAAACTGTTGTTTGATACGGATGTGAGAATTATCAAATTTGATACGTCTACTAGCCGAATTGTATACCGGCATCATTGTGTGACAAATTTGCTGATATGGTGCAGTGTGATACGATGACCAACAATCGAAGAGATTGAAGACGGTGCCAGACCGACGATCTTCACATCGAATGGATGGGTTGCTATTA
This sequence comes from Allium sativum, assembly GCA_030737875.1. Classification (NCBI taxonomy): domain Eukaryota; kingdom Viridiplantae; phylum Streptophyta; class Magnoliopsida; order Asparagales; family Amaryllidaceae; genus Allium; species Allium sativum. The sequence goes on along the minus strand of CM060923.1, from coordinate 585,707,691 downwards.
ATGCCCATGATTGGAGTAGCTACCTTGAAGGGGCTATAGTGGTAGTCGTCCGGACGTATTTGTTGATTGTTCGGATATGCGAGGGCCTCTCTCCTATATTGGACATACGGGACGAGGAATAAGGTGTCTCCGGTTTCATTCAGAACTAGAACGGACTTGTAAATGGAAGGAGTGTCTGACGTTGTATCCCTTTATACTGTATTCGTCTATCTCTGCTAAATATATATCTGTTTGGTGACGGAGAATTTATTCTCCTGCATAACACCCCTCTCTGAGATGTACGGGCTCAGAGGTTATATATTGGCAGAAATCAGTGGTACGGTATGGATTGATAGTGTGACATGTTGAGATGCAATGATCCAATCTTTTGTTGAAAAGCAAAGTTTGGTGGATGATGATCAAAGCACAACTTTAAGTAGCGCAGCTTTGTGTAGTGTTAATTTGCGAGCCTCGCACCCCAATATGGTGGTGAAATGATCGTTAGATAAGTATACTTTCGATATGAGGATGGATTCGTTCGACCGAGATGAGCTCAGTGTGGTCACTCCACTCTTAGAGGGATAGGGTACAACCCCCGATTCCTAGATGGATAGAGTAAGTGGTATTTTCTCTTGTTGGGACGTAAGCCACAGTGATACTCGGTATCCTGGATATAGTGCAGATGTGCATTACGGTGTTTTCTCTAGCTAGGACGTAAGCCGTGGAGTATTGCACTACGCGATAGATCTTTCGAATCAGGAGCCATCAGTATGGAAATCCAAACTTCTAATACGACATTTTGCGGTTTTAGTTGCAAAGCTATATTTGGCGGCATAGTGGTATGGGACATTCATGTCATCTATGATTGATACATTTATATTTGAAGTTGATTTCTTCACTTATAGTAATAATAAAAGATTTGATTTAAAACGTACCAAGCATATTTGGATATTATAAGGTAAAACTCTATCCTTCGGCTTGCGTTGTATTGTGTGATGGGATCTGAGTCTTATAATAGCTTCATTTTTCTTTAATTAGCATTGCATTGTTTGTATTAGGCATTGGTATTCTTGGGGGTAAACCCGTTCCGTGTTATACGGCGTGGTCCCTTGATTTACCTTATTTTAAAGTTAAGCTTTAATAACTGTTTTAGTTCTTACACCAGTCCCATGACTGACTCAGAGTTTATTATTTCTACCTAAACTCTAAGTGCCCATATTTTCCACACGAGCAGCTAGTAGTTTTGGTTTTCGTAGATTTTTTTTTCCCGGGATCCTGGATTACAGCTGGGGCTATATTCGGAAAGCTTTATATCCGTATATTTCTTTCAGTTGTGTCAGTTGTTATTTTTCGCTATGCATTGTATTTATACATTTTATTTCTGCTGCTATGTATTTTACTCTCTGATATTTTTCTGTGTAATATTTAGTCATACTCTGATATATTCTTGTACTATGATGTAAATTGTTGTGATAAGCAATGAAATGTTCTTCTATTTGGGTTCTGATTGTCGTGTCCTCAATTCAATCCGGGCATTCCCGTAAGGGTAAGTTTGGGTCGTCTCAGCGTGGTATTAGAGTTTGGTTTACAGAGCATGAGAACAAGGCACATTGGAACCAAATGAAAGAATTCATCAGAGATAGGATTAGTAATATCTTATGAGAGTAACTCGTTAGAGATAGGGCCAGTAATACCCTAGAACGAGTTAGAAGAGTATTATTTAAAAGGAAAAAAGAATTTAGTTTGAAAATTATATCAAATTATATGTATTTGAATATTTTATTTATATTTAATTTGGACTACCAAGTATAGGTAGATTTTGAATATATGCATAATTAACGTTTATTCGAAGCCTCAAATATACTGGATAGAGGTAGAATCACGCTATAATCGCCCGGAAATAATCTTGGTGATTAATCGATTATCATCAGCATTTATGTTCGAGTTTCGAAGGTAGGATATCTATATATCTCCAATGGACTGGTGTGAGAACTTAGATACGATTTATTGTTTGTGATTTGACACCAGAAATATGATTTTTGAATATATATACAAAAGTTATATGTTTTGGAAATTTAATTCACAAATTGATGCTGTTTGTGTTGTTTGATTAATAAAAATACTGGAATGATAATTAATTTGACCAATATGAGAATGGACGATCAATTAAGCCAAATCGAATCGAATAGTGAACTAAATTGAAAATTGAATGAATTTGCATATATGTACATGTGTATATAATGAACAGGTCATAGCATGGAAGCTAAGAAGAGGAATAAAATTGTATGCCCGACAAATTGGTATATGTTTAATATATCTTGGGTTTTGATGATTTTATGAGCCGATTAGCTAGCCGCTTGACTTTTTCTTTTTCTTTTGGATTGATGAGGGCCCTATGAGGCAAGGTGCGATTTTAAATATCAATCCGCAAAAGTAGGTTATGGCGAAATTTTTCGAAAATTTAGGGTGTTAGCCAAATTTTTGAAGAATTGGAAAATTCTTAAAAACTGAAAAGTTGAAGAACGAAAGCCAGAAAAAAAGTTAAGTTGGATAGTTAAACAACTTTCAGCTCCGTTCCTTTTCCAGGACGAAAAGATTTTAAGTGAGGGAGATTGTAACAACCCGGATTTTCAGAACTAATTTAAAATTTTTATTTTGGCAATTTTTATGGAATTTGAATAGATAAAATGATTAATTTTAAATAATAATGACTAAAAACTTATTATTCAAAGTTAGAATGTAAAAATTTATTTTAATTATAAAAGGAGTTAGAAATGGCGCGGTAGTTTGAAAATTCAATTTTAAATTTCAAATGAATGTACAGAATTCAAAATAAATTGGATTTTAGTAAAACTAGAAACATTTGAATCTGTTTAATAATATTTCTCTATAGAATGTAAGAAACTGAGATTTCATAATGTAAATTGAAATTTATATCCAGTTTAAAATTTAAAATAGTCACTATGGAATTTATATATATTTTAATATAAAATATGACCCTTAAAAATAGCCATTTTGCAAACGAACTCTGTTTTCGACGAAACCACTTTTGTTGGATCCGGAATGTCAAATTATTGTTAGATTACAATTTTCATAATTTTTGGAATTAATATGTGAGCATGGAAAAAGAAAACGTGTTTTGTCAATTTCAGTTGAATTGGACCGACAAGAAAATGACCATTTCTCAAACAGTCTTCAAATTCGACGACATTAGTTTTGTTAGGACCATATCGTCAAAACATAGCTAGATTTATTTTTTGAGAATTTTTGGAGTCAGTATGTGACCCCAATAAATTAGAATGTATGTTTAAATTTAATATATATATTGATCTATATTTTAATTTAGATAAAAACTGATTGAAGCATTTAAATTGGCTAATGAGACATGTCCCATTGTGTTCGGAACGGGGGTATTTGGTTCGGGGCTATAGTTGTTGGAGTTCAGTTGGAGTTCGGGGAGATCAGTTGTATGAATTTTTAATGATTATTTATTGTTATTGTTGTATACATGCGATGTATGAAATCCATATAACTGAAATTATATGGTAATTGATTGAGTCGCATTCCGATTCGAAAATGAAGAATATTTTGAAATAAAGAATATTTCAAAATAATATTCAGTAAATATTGAAATGTGAAGTCGTGTTAAGTAGTTAAACGCCATTTTAATATGAATGGGATTTTCTGTCGATTTTATTCAATTTATAATGAATATCGAAAAGTGATTTCAAAATATGATATTTTGAAAATATTATCATTTTAATATTATAATGATATAGAATATTCAATTTTGATTTAAAATTGAAATAGAAGTGGGAATCGTTTTAAAACGAATTTATAAAATACGTTTTGAATGGAAATCAACGATATATATATATATATTATATTATATATATATATAATGGCCTGAATAGAACGCGCCGCGCAACGATTGTTTGCGAATTTCGACCATTAACTTCAAATTGATGTTACAGGAGATCCGACCGTCGGATTCTTCTAAAACCGGAACCGCTGGGTTCATATCTAAAAGAGCTTCCCAACGAATATAAGAGATTTAAATTTGAATGGTTGGATTTGGATTTATGTCCAAATCAATTTCAGAAATGGTCGCTATGAATGTAGTTCGGTAGCCGTTATTGGAAACCGACCCTAAGAGCTTTAATAAAATTATTAAAAATATGGAAAAATTATGTAAAATCATAATAAACAATTTGGAAAGATTTTGGATGAAAAGTTCCATATTTGAAAAGATAAAAAAATATTTTTATCGAAATGAACTAGTTAATAAGTAGAATAATAATCCAATTATTTTTAGAAATAAATAAATTGGATTTGAAAATGGTTTTAAAATAACCAGAAATTTCCAAAGAATAAATTGGAATGGATTTTAGTGGAAATAATCTTCAGAATATTTCAATATTGTATTCCATGATTGTACAGATATTGTTGAGGAATTTGGAAGATATATATATATATATCGTTATTCCCAATACGTTATTGGTTGGTTTCAGAATTTGATATTGAATATAAGATGATATAATTTCTATTCAGAGCCTTGTATTTGATATCAAATTGGATTTTGGGTTTGTCGTGAATGGTGTCTTCATTAACGTTGTTCTTAAACCCAGTTGAGAAAAGAATAAATCTTTTAATTAAAATTTAGTGAATTTTACCAATTAATTAATATTTAATTGGATTGAAATTGGATTTTAGGTTTATCATGAACGGTGTTTTAAATAACATTTGTTCTTTAACCCAATTAACGATGGAGATATGATTTGGAATTTGTAATCTTTTAATTAAGAGTAATGGAATTTTCCAGAGTAGAGTTTTCTAATTTAATATATTAAATTGGAATGAAATTCGATTTGGTAATAACCAAAGTGAGCTTCTATGGAGGAAGACTATTAATATATTTATGAAATTTAAAAGGCCTCATCGTTATTACGTTTATATTATTAGTCGGACACGAAAATTTATATCGATTATATATATTGATCTATTTTCCGTGAAGATTCCATAATTAACGGAATTTGATTTTGGGTTTATCGTGAACTGTATTTTAATGGACATTTGTTCTTTAACCCTATTAAAGACTGTATTTCATGTCTGACATTGTATTTCGAGTTGTATTTGTTGATCTCTGCTAAATATATATCTGTTTAGTAGCGGAGAATTTATTTTCTTGCTTAACACCCTTCTTGAGACGTACGAGCTTAGAGGTTATATATTGGCAGAAATTAGTGGTATGATGTAGATTGTCGATGTGACATGTTAGTGTTTCCAGAGTTAATAATCATTAATAATGATTTTTGGGAAGGTTAAAACTAAGTGGAGTTTTAATGAATCTTTAATTAGATTGAAAAGTGAATGTGATAATTTAAATTATCAAATTTGGGTAAATGATCGAGAATGGAGTATCACCAGTTTTGCTCCAAGCGATAGTTAAATCTTTAATTAGATTTGAACGTGAAATGGTAATTAATTTTTACCGATAACACCGTTGTATTAGATATGGAGTATTACCAGTATTGCTCCATGGGATGAATAGGTTGGGAATGGGAAAATAAACAACTGATTACTTCAGTAAGGTTTGCTAATCCCGACTAGTTTGAAAACCCTTAATTTGGTTTAGAATTGAAAAGATAATGAAATCTTTTGTAATGATATCCAAAGGAAGATTAAAGAATAAATTTAAAAGAATTTATCTTTGATAAAATTAATGGGAACCTTTACCTAAAAGATGATTTGAATAAAAGAATTTTTTGGATTGGAATGAAGCGTATGATGTGTTGTTATAGCACTTGATTATAAGATACGCGAGTTATTCAGAAAGACTGGGTTTAACCCTTTCTGAATAATTGATACGACGACTAGCAGTCGAAGAGATTGAAGACGATGCAAGACCAACGATCTTCACATCGAATGTATGGGTTGCTACTGATGCCCATGATTGGAGTAGCTACCTTGAAGCGGCTACAGTGGTTGCCATCCGGACATATTTGTTGGTTGTTCGGATATGCGAGGTCCTCTCTCCTGTATTTGACATACGGGACAAGGAATAAGGTACCTCCGGTTTTGTTCAGACCTAGAACGAACTTGTAAATGGATAGTGTGTCTGACATTGTATTCCTTTATACTGTATTCATTGATCACTACTAAATATATATCTAGTTGGCGGCGGAGAATTTATTCTCTTGCTTAACACCCTTCTCTGAAACGTACGAGCTCAGAGGTTATATACTGGCAAAAATCAGTGGTATGGTATGGATTGATAGTGTGGCATGCTGAGATACAATGATCCAAACTTTTGTTGTAAAGCCAATTTTGGTGGATGATGATCAAAGCACAACTTTGTGTAACGTTAATTCGCGAGCCTCGCACCCTGATATGTTGGTGAACTGATGGTTAAATCAGTATACTTTTGATATGAGGATGAATTCAGTCTACTGAGATGAGCTGTGTGTGGTCGCTCCACGCTCAGAGGGATAGGGCACACCCCCCGATTCCCAGATAGATAGAGTAAGCGGTGTTTTCTCTCGCTGGGACGTAAGCCATGGTGATACTCGATATCCTGGATATAGTGGATATAGTGAAGATGTGCGTTTCAGTGTTTTCTCTAGCTAGGACGTAAGCTGTGGAGTATTGCACTACGTGATAGATCTTTCGAATCAGGAGCCATCATTATGGAAATCCAAAATTCCAATGTGACATTTTGCGGTTTTAGTTGTAAACCTATATTCGGTGGCATAGTTGCATGGGAAATTCATGTCGTCTATGATTGATGCATTTATATTTGAAGTTGATTTCTTCACTTGTAGTGACAATAAAAGTTTTGTTTTAAAACGTACCAAGCATATTTGGCTATTATAAGGTAAAACTCTATCCTCCGGTTTGCATTGCATTGTGTGACGGGACCTGAGTCATATAGTAGCCTCATTTTTCTTTAATTAGCATTGCTCTGTTTGTATTAGGCACTGGTATTCTTGGGGGTAAACCCATTCCGTGTTATACGGCGTGGTCCCTTGATTTACCTTATTTTAAAGTTAAGCTACAATAATTGTTTTAGTTCTCACACTAGTCCCATGACTGACTCGGAGTTTATTGTTTATACCTAAATTCTAGGTGCCCATATTTTCCACACGGGCAACTAGTAGTTTTGGTTTTCGCAGATATTTCTTTTCCAAAGATTCTGGATTACAGCTGGGGCTATATTCGGAACGCTTTGTATCCATATATCTATTTCAGTTATGCCAGTTGTTATTTTCCGCTACGCATTGTATTTATACATTTTATTTCCGCTGCTATGCATTTTAATCTCTGATAATTTCTGTGTAATATTTATTTATACGCTGATATATTCTTGTACTCTGATGTAAATTGTTGTAATAAGCAATGAAGTGTTCTTCTGTTTGTGTTCTGATTGTCTTGTTCTCAATTCAATCCGAGCTTTCCCGAAAAAGTAAGTTTGGGTCGTCTCACATTGGCTTTTGGTTAAAGCAGTTTCTCGAAAACCCAGGTCTCTGAAATAATTTTTTTGGCAAATGAAAGTGGTAGAAGAAACGCTCGATTTAATGGCAAATATAAAGCTACTTTAATTTACAACGAGACATATGTGATCCACGCAAGCAGGCCATACACAGTCCATTTAAGGTAGGTCATTCATGATCCATCATTATATATCAGATCTGTTAATATCAGAGCATGCCTTCTCTTCGACAAAGCATACTTAAAGGGGCAAATGTTAATCCGGTTTAATAACCCACGACTTGAATGTAATGAAGCATGTAGCCCAGGAAAGTTGAGAGTTGCTCATGATTCACAGATCTTTCCTAACCCATCACACATGGATCGCGTGCTATTCATATTGCTAAACGACCTGGCCTTAAAGGCCAAAGAATAATACAAGTGTACATGGCACTAGACAAGGGATTGATCACAACCAAAAGCAAGCGTGCACAACTAACTCAAGCAACATGGACCAGTTTCAAACAAGTCTGTGTGCAAATGCACAGTAAGGTAATAAAAACTCATGTATATACAATGCCAAAGTGAAACAACATAGTACAAAAAGGTGCACGTGGTAACCCTGAATTGTTTTAAAGCTTAAAACTGAAAATAACAATTGATATGAAAATATGTGTGTGTATGTCACATGTGAAGATATAAGCATGCATGGATAAGGTGTAGGTTGCACAAGAAAATACAATGTGCATGGTAAGAAGGGTACTTCCTTTATTTGAATTTATTTTATCATACTTGGAAATTATGTAACAATGTATACAAGTATTTAATATTTTGTGAAGCCCAACTGTGTGAAAACGAGCATTCTACATATGATTAGAAGATTCAGGCAAATAAACCTAAGGATTGAACATATATGGGCTATGGAAATATATGTAGGCTTTTACAATAATTCTGGGTAGCAAGATCATGCAGGAAGTATGATAGCTGGGGTAAAAAGGGAAAAAAATTAAAAAAAGAAAAAGAAAACCTGGTACAACTAAAAAGAAGATAACAAATCATGGTAGGGTATGGGGTGTTTCCTTAAGAAGATAAAAAGATAAATGGGTATGCCATTGAGTGTTTTAACGTGATTCACACAATATTTTCTGAATGGGGTAAATTTGATAGTATGTAACCTTAGAACCCTAATTTAGCCAATATAAAAAGACTAGGCTTGTGAGCTAGATTATTTTCTTCTGAATAAAAATTAAATATAAGGGAATAGTAGCTGCAACACCTAGGGGTTCGAGCTATCATCAAGTACTTAAGGTTTAATAAGGAGAAAACATTATTGTGAGTATATACTATTTCTATATAGGCATTAATTCCTTCAAGGCAGTCATTTTGATTGATTACATGTTGTATTTTCTCTGGAAATAATTTATTGTGTAGAGTACAAATATGATCATCCTATTAGTAAAAATGCTATGATATAAATAAGTGTTATATTGCATCTTCATGAAGAATAACTTGAATATATTATTGAGAGGTAGGATTTGGTATGGGAATATGGCAGTATGGATAAGTGGTCACATGCTTATGCTAATATATATATATATATATATATATATATATAGGGTAAAGAGGAGCAACATGATTATATATGTGCTTATCTCCTTTTACCAATTTTCTTTTGATAAATCCCCTTAAAAGAGATTAATGAGAAAAATTATGGGATTAGGCGGCTCCCTATGTCTCTAATCATATACTCTCAATAATTTTTAATATGTGCAAATTTATAAGGAAATAAGGAAAGCCTGTATATGATTAAACCTGATTTGAATAACTATTTTCTTGATTGTATGATGTGCCTTTATGTATGATGTGAATGTGTGATGTCCTAAACACGTAGGCAAGGCTGTTTGGTGGATAAATATGTGTAGAAACCTTGTGTGTGATAAATCATTGACACAATTTCATAAACTACCTTGAGTATGCGTTAATCACTGTTTCAAATCTCGCAAATATCGCCCGAGATCTCCTTCGAGATCTCATTTTGGGCTCCTTCCGAAAACGAAACAACAAATATCACTCTAAATCTCCTTTCGAATATATCGTCCGAGATATTGCAATATCGAACGATATATCGACAGAGACGAAATGCTGGAATATCGTCCGAGATCTTAGTTTTTTGGTTCAAATTTAAATTTGCGCCTGAACTAGAACTATAATTAAAAAACTCAAACCTAGCCATAGCAATCTTCTGTTATTTTACATTTTGAATGTTAAATGACTATATTGTATGTTCGTATATGTTTTACGATGCTTATGATTTTCATATTCATCTTTTTACATACATGTTACTTATTATGTATTTTATGGTCTATTTATGCTGATTTTTTTAATATTTTGGATCCTTTTTATGTTTCATGTCTAACAATATTTCTATTTTAAGCATATTACGATTTAGAGTATGAATGATCTTTCGCAAAATAAAGAATAATAAAGTTATTTTGCATTCTAAGTTTAAGTTACTATGTTTTTAATAGCATTCATAAAAATCATTTTGTTAAAATATCATTTTTAACATATCATGTACCCCGAGGTTGTTCCGATATGAGCTTTCAAACCCGAAATGAAAATCCGAGACGAACTCCCAAGTTAGACTCATCTCGCTCGAGAACTTCCCCGATACGAGACCGAGTCTATAAAATCCCCGAGACGAAACGCGACCGATAGCCGAGATTTAAAACCTTGGCGTTAATCTGTAGGACAACCCCGGGATGATAGGGTAGTATGAAGATTGAATTACAAATTATAAATAAAAGATAAATCAATATAAGAAAGGGGTCAAAGTGGTTAGAATGACCACAGCCAACATTGATATGTCTGGATTTCAAGTCGCAAATTAGGCGTGCACATGGCATATTAATGCCCTGAGGCCTTTGTGTGATGGGTTAACAGGTAGGGGGATCTCACACAGTATGCACATTGATGTTCAATGTAAGGGTATAGCTCAAGAAAAGTGGAACACGATAACCTGAATGGGGGTGAAAGTTAGAAAGAGAAATTGAATCATGTTATACTTAGTAAAGAAATGGCATAAGAAAGTATTCCTGAGTACAATTATTTATGTTCTAAATTTATATGTATGTGCAAACCTGAATATGTCATATATATGAGATGAATGCTGGAAGTTATCCTATAAATGATTTAGTGGATAGAACCTGAACACATGATGTGATTTTACATGTAAAAGTAAGGTAATAGGATGGCATTTAAAAACATGTAAACAAGAAGATTTATATAGATTTAATTATGCTCACAACAAACAATTTGGTTGACCCTATTTGCTTAATGGCATAATGGGGTGTCTCAATTCAAATGAGGCAGCCTTTAATGCTTTTGCAGGTAATATAATATTGAAGCTAATTAGAAGAAATGTTGAAGTGGGAAAATGAAGTTTTATTGCTTGCTTGTTATTTATGAAGTTTATGTTTAAAAGAACCAGTTTGTTAACGTTAAGTACAAAACTTTAATGGTTTATTATTGTAATATCTACGTGTATTAGCATTTAAGTGCATTCAGACCTTAGACTTATTTGATGATTATGATAGTTAATTTATGCATGTTTGATGAAATGATTATGTATATATATATTTAACTGAGTACCTTATTACTGAATTTTGGTAGGCAAAACAAGACAAGAAAATCATACATTGTGCCATTGTTCAAAAGAGATGAAAGTTTCAGAATTATGAGCATACGGGCTATGTTAAGGTCACTGAAGCATGTAAATTGTGAAAGCATAATTTATATGTTATAATTACATGTGGAATTGCAACTTAAGCATGGTCTATATGCCATAAACTAGGGAATGTTTTAGTCTCTTTTGTACAAGGTAACACCATGAAATAGCCCAAAGAAAAGCCTTCTCTTGCTAATCAAATTCAGTAAGAAGCCAATTATCTATCTTAAGTTTGAATGTTTAAAAATGTGATCTGCACACATATGTAAACCTATGATATGGTAGGAGTAGCCCAAGAATTCATAAAGATTAAGCAGAAGAATATATTAAAATTAAGGAGGATTATTACAAGACTCTGGCAAGGCAAACATAAATAGAAATGAAAATGGTTAAGCAACATTTTTATCGTACTCAGTATCAGTTCACACTGCCACTTGCACATGATTATTATTATGTCCCTTAAATCATGCACAATTGATTGAATTGTATGTGTGTTGTAGCTGACATTATATCAAGTTATTACATTTTCTTTGCTATGTAAGACTGGTAAGTCCTTTAATCACATTTATTCTGTGTGCCAAAACTCTGATTACTCTCAAAATAAAAAGCTTTATGAAAGACTGGTATTATAAGACAAGTTCGTATGATTCATATACTGGTATGTATATACTAGTGGCTTAGGATTCTAGAAGTAAAAAAAACCAAACGAAACCCTAGAAAGAGAAGAACTCAGGAAAAAATAAAACTTATATTAAGTTAAATAAATGAGTGGTTCTCTCAGTTGGTATCAAAACTGTGTTATAGATTACACATGCAACGACCCGAATTTTTGGTCGATTAATTTTAAACATTTAATATTATTTTAAATGTTGAGTTGATAAATTTTTTTTCTTTCAAAAAAGTTGATTTTAAATTTCTTCTCATGTTGTCCTTCTTCCTGGTCTAACCATTCCTCCTTCCTTTTTTTCTGCTGACCCTTCCGCTTCCTCCTCTCTCCTCTTTGCCATAGCTGCTCCTCCCTCTCTCTCCTCTGCCATAGCCAATCCTCCCTTTCATCCATTTGATCCTATCTCTGTCCCTCCTCCAATTTCTCCTCCTCCTTTACCGTCACTTCCAAAACCTTCTATCCCTACCCCTATCTCTACTTCGACTCCAGTGAAGTTCTCTTCACTTTTCTACTCTAAACCTAGGAATGCAGAGGAGTATGTTCCTATTCAATTTGACATTAATCACACTGGTTGTTCTATCCCTCCTCCAAAGATTGTCATGGATGAGGGGACAAAGTCTTGGACTGACTACCAAGTTGGATCATTTCTTGCCGATAATGTCAACTACATAGTGGTGAAGCAACATCGTGACCGAGTTTGAAAGTCAAAGGGTGAGTACGAAATGTATTATGATAAACAGAATTACTTTTTCAAGTTTGTCAATCTAGAAGATAAGTTAACTGTTCTTAAGAGGGATCCTATGTTCATTCGTGGTCAAATGTTCATCATTTCTAATTGGACTCCCTCTTTCATCGGCACAAGCTGCAGTTAGAAACTGTCCCTATATGGATTCTTTTTTATCAAATTCCCATTATGTTGTGGTTATTGATTGGTATTAATTGGATAACGTGTCATATTGGCAAGGTTCTATGCTATGATGAAAATACCGAAAAAATGAAAAGATTTGAATATGCAAAGTGTTTAGTTGAGGTTATCCCAAACAAAGAGCTTCCTGATTTTATAGTTGCAGGTGATGAGACTTATCGAAATATAGTTGTTGAATACACATGGAAACCTAAGATTTGCACCAAATGTAAAAATTTTGGGCATGACTCTGATAATTGTGATAAGTACAAAGACAAAATAGTTCATGAAAATTAGGGAAAAAGCTGTAGCTCCTAAGAAAAATGTGAACGATAACAGTTTTGATAATGTAATTGAGGAGGATTTCATGGGGTTCACGATGGTTTTACATTGGTGAACAGGAAGAGAAACAGAAATATTAAGAAAGTATGGAGGAAGGTTTAAAATAATAGTAGCAAAGGTGATAAGAATTTGGGAACTTTTCATGATAAGAACGAGGGAAACAGTAAGGAAAATTGCATGATAATTGATGAGGATTGTTTACCTAATGATACAGAGAAAATCATGATGACAAATGACAAAAGTGCCGAACGTGATGATAACAATTATGGAAAACGAGTTGTGAATAATGTTCCTTTCACTTTTACTGCTAATGAAAACTCATCCCCTATTACTAACCTTTCAATGTCGAAGCCTACCTACAAGTCTCCCTCTCCTAAATCTCCAGACAATCTTTTGGTCTCCAATCCTTTTGGTGTGTTTGATCAACATGCTCGAATGTTTACTGTCTCCAGTTCTAATGATGTTCACTTTGAATCCCCTTTGCATGATGATGTATCTTGTGCAGACATGCACACTCCTGCATGTGTCGAACAATCTAATACACATCCAATCCCTTTCCAATGCACCTCCCCTTACAACTCACTATCCTTGCCAAATCACATTTTTGGTTACAGCAACAACCTTGCATAATCCACAACATCTCCTACTCAAATTCCAATTCCAGCATCCTCTTCATTGCCAAAAATTCCAAAATCTCCCACTTTTCCAATTCTAAGGGATAGAGATTTTAAACGTAGTAGAGGTCGTCCAAAGAAAAACTCATCCACAACGCTTGACCATGACATATCCACTGAATGTTCCATTGACCAGTTTGTCCTTTCTTTGCCTTCTCATCAAACTTCCAAAATTTCCTTTTTTTTGTGTTAAAATCTGAGCTGGCACCTCCTTATCCTCTTAATGATAGACAAAAGAGCATACTGGAGTATTAGGGGTGCCAATCCCCTAAATAAACAACTAGAAATTGGTTATCTCATTTCATCCAATAATATCCACCGTATGGCTATTACTGAAACCAAACTAAATCATCTCACTACCACAAAAGTCGTGCATAACATCAACCCAAATTGGAATTTTTTCCATAACCTATCTCAAGCTCCTTTTGGCAGACTGATTATCATTTGGAACCCTATTTCTTTCTTTGTTAACTCCATTTCTATTCATAGGCAATACATTCACTCTGAAATTACTCATTTACCATCGAATTTCTCCTTTTTCTTAACTATTGTTTATGCTGATAATGATGCAACATTCAGGCAGCCTTTCCTTGATATTTTTCCTACTCTAAATCCAACTTCCCATCCTTGGATTTGTTTTGGTGATTGGAACTGCATGCAACATTCATCTGGTAAACTAGGGGGTACTCCACTTAAATACAGGCAAACCAGACCTCTCAATAGTGCAATTGATGGTTCCAATCTCATCCCAATCCCTACCTCTGGAGTTAAGTACACAAGGAATAATTCTTCAAGGAATGCTGTTAGAACTTTTTGCAAACTTGATAGATCTTACATGAATTTCTCTGCTTTAAACTCTTGGCCTTCCCTATGCTCCTTTATTCCTCCTCCTACATTATCCGACCATTCACCTATGGTACTGGACCGGGGAAAGAACTCTTTAAGGAAACACTCCTCTTTTTCATTTTTAACAATTGGACTGAACGTCCAATTTTTTTAACTATAGTGTCTAACTGTTGGAACTCTCAGGTTCATGGAAACCCAATGTTTATTGTGCAGGAAAAGCTTAAAAGTTTGAAGCTTACTCTGAAGACTTGGTTGAAGGATAATTATGGGGATGGTGTTAGCCATTCAAAAACAATTAGAGTCAAATTATTTCAGGTCTAAGTAGTCGTCCAATACTTTCACAATGTTGCTGAAATGAATAGCCTCTCATCACAAGAAATCCAGATGGCTACTGAATTGTCTAAGGCAATTATTGAAGAAGCTAAAATGGCAAAACAAAAGAGAAAGAGTAAGTGGGACACTTTTGGTGATAGAAATACCTCGGCTTTCCACAGTTCTTTAAAGATTAGGCAATCTGCTTCAACTATCAATCTATACTTGATTCAAATGGAACATTTTGTGATGGTACTGATGCTATTCAAGGTGCATTCCTTTAATACATTTCTTCTTTACTGGGTAATTCTACAAGCTCTCTTATCCACTTGGACACTTTTTCTCACATTACTTTTCCTACAATTTCTGATGAATTGAAGTTTAAGATGATAAACGAAATTATGGATGACGGCATTAAAATATCAATTTTTTCCATGAAAGCTTCTAGTTCTCCTGGCCCAGATGGATTTAATGCCCATTTCTTTAAATGTTGTTGGTCGGTTATTAGCGGGGATGTAATTAAAGCTATAAAAAACTTCTTCATGCATAGCAAAATGTCAGGTGGGATAAATGCAACTCAGCTGGCTTTGATTCCAAAAACTGACATGCCTAATTCTGTAACTCAATTTCTTCCAATAGCTTCCTGCAATGTGTTATACAAATGTATTTCAATTTTTTTAGCTAGTAGAACGAAGAATGCACTTGCTGGAATTATTTCTCCTAACCAGAATGCCTTTTTGCCTAATAGAGATATTGCCGATATCCTTTTACTTGCAAGTTGCAACTGAATTGTTGAAGGGATATAACAGATCAATTATCTCCCCTAGATGTGTTTTGAAATTAGACATTCAAAAGGCCTACGATTCTATTCAGTGGGATACTACTATATATATCCTCTTCAAGATGAATTTCCCAATCCTATTTCTATGTTGGGTATTCACTTATATCTCTTCTGTTCATATTTCGCCGAGTGTTAAAGGATCATCATTTGGATATTTTAAAGCAAATCAGGGATTAAGGCAGGGTGTTCCCATTCCCTCATACCTCTTTGTTAGTGTTATGGAGCTATTCTCATTTATATCATCATCTGCTTATATTTCCTAGCACATTGACTACCACCCTTACTGTAAAAGAGCTAATATTTCCTCGCTTCTATTTGTTGATGACCTACTAATCTTCACTAAGACAAATACTAAATCACTCAAAGGTATTCTTGATGTCCTTGAATCTTTTAAAATTCTATCTGGCTTGACAATGAATAAGGCCAAATTCAAAATTAAATGTGGGGGAGGGCTTTCTGATGAAGTTAAATCATTCTGTATGTTGTGTTTGGTCTGTCTCCTATGCAGGATGATGAGAAATACCTTGGTGTTCCTTTATGTTGAGTAGATTGACGGCATCTCGGTGTTTACCCCTTGTTGAAAGTATCATTTCTAGGGTATCTAGTTGGCTTGCTTCTAAGTTTTCTATGGCTAGAAGGTTAGTGATTGCGAAATCAGTGGCTTTTTAAATGTCCATATATTATGCTAGAATTTTTACACTCCTATGCAAGATTATTGATATGATAAACTCAGCTTTGAGTCACTTCCTATGACATGGTAACCCTTTCTCGAAGAAGATTAACCCAGTGTCCTTCAAGAAAGTTTACAGTTCTTATTCCAATGGAGGACTAGGTGTTCTTAACTTACGTGCATGGAATAGGGCTGTTTTGTCTACAAGGATTGATAAGCTCTTTAATTATGATTCGAATTTATGGGCTTCTTGGTGCAGGATGATACTTGTTAAGGAAAAGCATTTCTAGATCATGGATATTCCAAATGATTATAGTTGGTCATGGAGATGCACACTGAAACATAGAGATAAGCTTTTGCATATGTTTTGCCTATGTTTCCATGTAGCTTGAAATATAAACATAAATTTCCTTTTGGTTTGATCCATGGAGTGCTTCAGGAATTATTCTATCTGAACTTGTAGATTTTAATACCAAGTTCTTGTCTGGTGTTAGTGAAGGTACTTTCCTAGGAAACATATGTGCTAATGGTATTATTTCTTTTCCTCCTTGCAGTTCTAGTCTCATTACTAGTGTTTGGGGTAATCTTTTGCATAATCCCCTTCCATTTGTTACCATTCAAGCATTATGGAATGCAAAAGCTCACTGTACTGCAACTGTATACGATGGTTTAGTGCTAAACCCTATTATTTTTCCTTGGCATTCGCGGATTTGGTCGTCAAACTCCTTTCCTAGAGAAAATGTTTTCGTGTAGAGAATTCTGATGAATGTTATACACACTAGAAAAAGGTTGAAGGATCTAGGGATTATATTGGATGATGCATGTGTTTTTTGTGGGCTTTATTCTGAAATGATGCAGCATTTATTCTTCGAATGTGAGTACACTGTTTTTGTTTTACAAAAAGTGATTGTACATTTTGGACTTCATGTTCCTTGTGTTGATTCTACGGAAGAGTAGTACCTTATATTCAAGTTTACAAGATGGAAGTCTATTAGTGGAGTCTACTTTGGAAGATTTTGAATAAAACGTTGCATCTCTTGTGGATGGAGAGGAACATTAGGGTGTTTAGTGGTATTTTGACTCTTAAACATGTAATGGTCCATTCTATTATTCTATGTATATGTTGAACTTGTTATGATCTTTGTAACTCTTATTTTTTTAATAAATATGGTAGGGCCTTACAACCCCACTTGCTATGCAAAAAAAAAAGGTTTTTATATTGAGTTATCGATTTAACAACCGAATACGACTTAATTTCAAGTATATTGAATTATCATAATACGAAATCGACGAATAATTGAATTCAAAGTCAAAACCAGATCAAAACAATTCAAGTAATTAATATAAATTACAATTGAATATAAACGAAAATGATAATAATTTAGTATCAAGGAGTTGATTAATTTGAATTTAATTGATATTATAACGAATTAATTTGGAAAATTAAGAATAATAAATTTTCAAATGATCTCGCAATTCAACGAAACTAATTTTATTGGATCCGTAATGATTAAATAATCCTAGATTTCAAGTTTTGTGTTAGTGGGAGTTTATATGTAATTGTGCGCAATTTAAACGTGTATCGATTCACGTTAGAATTAAAAAGGACGTTTTATAAATAATCCCAGAATTCGACGAAATCAATTCCATCGTGACCGAAATATTAAGCTATTCTAAGATTATATTTTTCTTCGTTATTGGAGATCCAAATGGGGCATGGCCAAGTGGTAAGGAAACAGGTTTTGGTCCCGTTATTCGTATGTAGTCATTTAAGGATGAAACTTTATACATAAGTTTTATGTGAATAATTTAATAATAAAATCCCTTGACTTCTTTAACAAACTTCAATAGCTTACGAAATACGATTCACATTTTATATTCCTTCTAATGAACGCTTTGCTCCTATTTAAACACACAGTTCCTCGTTTCTTCCTTTATCCAAAAATCGAACAGCAAGTTTCGAACAAATCCAAATCATAGCCAATGGTTCTTTAGTAATCAAAAATAAAATTGCACTTCTATTTCTCGTTCCTAGCAAACCCAATCGAAGCAAATCCTTCGAAAAAGAACAAGAATGCCGCACCCCTTTTTCTTTATAAAACTACGACAATTTTTCCCTTCCCTCTTTTAATTTCTTTCAGTGACGAGAAACCGAGGCTTCCCCATATCGATATCTTCAATAATTAAAAGTGAGTTCTAAATCGAATCAGAATTTGTTCAATTTAAATGATCCCTATACTCGAGTTATTCATGCTATACCATCTGTATACAGCTCGATCGCATCTTCGAATAGGGGTTTTGAGAAGCGCATGACCTTGGTAGATTTTGCACCTGTATTCGAGACGTCGGAGTTTATTTCGAGATGGGGTGTGGGTTCGTGGTTGGAAGGGAAGGTGATTGGCAGGCTTTGGTGGTTTTGCAGTAAAAAGAGTTCGCACTTTTCTTGGGGTGGGATAACGGTTAGCGGTCATCGCAAATTAGGGAAAGCATGGAATAAATCTTCGTAATTGATTTTGGTGCAGATGCGGTTCTGAGATAATGAGCTATGGTTTTTGGGGATAGGGTCGAAGTGATTCAAGAAGAGGAAAAGGGGACTGAGTTCACAGCAATGGTGATGGAAGGGCTTCAATGCAAGATTGAATGCTGTAAGGGGAAAAAGGCCGTATAAGAGGGATTTAAATAGGTAATTTATCTTATAGTTCAATAATTAAAATTTGAATTATGTTCTATTAATCTGTTGCTTATAGATTGAATTTCTAATTCAAAAAAAATCAGATTCAAACACCGATAGTTTCATAAAGCTCGTATGGACAAAAGCTTCGCAAGGGCGTTCATTTGGAAATTTTTGGAGTTCATTCGAATCAAATGTGGAATTTTAATTTAAATTGAATATTATACAATTTAAATTAAAATTGCATTGGATCTGAAATAAAAATCACGGTGAGTAAACTCGCTCTCAAGATTCATTTATAATTTTATTATAAACAAATTTTTATTTCAAATAATTTTTATATGTTGTTTGTTGGTTGCTTGGATGCTTTTAAATATTACTGTGGCTATTTTATATATATTAGTTATATAGGTTTGGTGGTTATGGCTATTATGTGTGTGTGTGTGTATATATATATATATATATATATATATATATATATATATATATATTGGAGATTTTCCGCGGTACCATTAGCGAATGCCGGCAGTACCATTAGCGAGTGATTTCCCTATGCGCCCCACAATATATATAGTGGATGACGTTCCATACCACGATATCCTGCCTTGAAGCAGGATGGGTATTATTTATGTTGGCTAATGTCTGTGGATGCAGGAAAAACGGGTTGGAGGGATCCAACTGGATTCCTCAAAATTTATTATTGTTTGTTTTCATATATGTATATTATCATATATGATATGTTAGAAAACCTATGATTGATAATTGGGTGTTTTGGATGTTTGAGTATCACTGGCTCTAAATATTTATATATAAAAATATCGTGAAAAGGAATTTGAGATTCAAAAGGGAAAATCTATTTTTATAAAATAGAATTTGAATTTTGAATGGACTAGGAAATATTAACTTGTTTTGAATAATAAAAACAAGTAGTGAATTTACAAACAATGTTTATAAATGAAGGGAAATAAATTATCATTGCATAAAGTGGGGAATGTAAATTCAAATGTGAATTTAAAAAGGGGAACTGAAATTAGTTTAAAAAAGAAACGATGAAATCTATTCCGTGTTCGGTATATGAATTGAAATATTGAAAATAAATCCATATGGATTTATGATTTAAATTCAACTATGTCGAATTTATTAAAATAAATTATTCCAAGAAAGAATATCGGAAGTGTTTTAAAATTGAAACTAAAATATAACATTAAATATTAGAATAGATTATATGTTATGTACATAGATAAGTTGTAATTATAAAATATTCCAAATAAGATTGGGTTTTAAGTGGAACTTGTTTTAATGTGTAAAACAAAGAAGTTAAACTTATAAACGATGTTTATAAATATAGTGAAATAAATTATCATTAGTTAATTTAGAAGTTTAAATTCAAGTATGAATTTAAAGGTGAATTGGAAAACATTTTGGAAAAGGAATGATAGATTTTATTCTGGAATTTGGAATATAAACCGAATCGAGAAAAGTCTAAGAATTTATAATTGAAATTTGATTACATCTAATTTTATAAAATAATTTATTTCTAGAGGATTTGGAATTTAAAATAGAAAATTGAATTGTAAATAAATTTATAACTGAGTTATGAAATAATCGATGATTTAGGTTAATTGGAAATATAAAGTTGGATTCGGAAAATTGGATTAATATATATTAAAATTTATAAGAAATGAGTTGAAATTTCTTAATAAATGAAGTTTAAGCATTTATATTTAAATATAATTAAAATGAGCTCGCTGCGTCTTGGTAATTTATAATTAGACGTTTCGAACTTCAATTGAGTATATAGATGTAACGACCTTGATTTTTAACTGTTTTGTTTAAACATTTATTTATTTTTAAATGTTGAATTGTAATTATACATAGATTTATATTTATTTATTTAATGAAGTTCGAACCTATAATTTACAATTAATTTATAACGAGCTCGTAACGTCGCAGTAGTTCGTAATATTTCGTTTTGAACTTCAATTGGATATACAGAAGCCGTTTTAAATCGGAATCCTTTGAAACAAGAATCGTCTGAATCTATTTGAGAATATTTTCTAATGGAAGAGAACATTCAAGATTTCATATTATACATTTTGAGTTATGTACATTTTCAAATAGTCTCTATAAAATCGTTTATAAATTGTACCGATTTATTTAATAAATAAATAGGTTTCATCTAAACTAGATATCGTTTTTAGCCTGGAATCTTATCAGGATGATTTCCGAATAATTATATAATCTTTTGGTATATAATGGAGGTTGGTAGAAATATTAAATATTTAGTTTAATGTTGATTTGACATTAATGTGAATTTTATATTAATTTAATCTAGTTAAAAATAGCCAATTTTGGAACAATCACATATTTCAATGAAATTAGTTTTGTTGGATCTATAATATTAAATTGTTGTATAAAAATAAATTTTTGTGACGATCGGACTTAATGTTTGATCGTGGCAACGATAAACGCCTAGGATTTTTAATAAATCGTTGTATCGATTTGATATGAATATTAAGAAAAACCAATTTCCAAACGATCTCAGAATTCAAAGAAATGAATTTTATTAAGTCCGTAATGATTTATTTTTGTAAGATTCCAAGTTTCAAGATTTTTAGAGTTAATATGTAATCGTGAGAAATTTAAATGTGTATTGATTCATGTTGTGTAGTTATAAAAGAATTTTCTCAAACGATCTCATAATTTGACGAAACCTTTTCCATCGTGTCCGAAATATTTAATTATGTTAGACTACAAATTTTTGTCTTAATTGGATGTCATATGAAGTGGTTTTTACTTGAAGCTTCGTGCATAAGTTTCGGTATAAATAAAATAATATTATACACACATTATATGTATCCACAACCTTTACCCTAAATCGCATCAACTCTATTTCTCTGGTCAATCCTTCTTTGAGCAGCCACTCACCAAAATAAAAAGAGCTAATATGCTGATTAACTTCTCCTCTAACATCACAATTCATCCATCCTCTCACCAAAGTTTCAATTACAATAATGTAGGGATCGACGAGGGCTATCAACTGGAGTTGGAGATCGGCCTTACCGCACCGTAGCCACCAAAATCTGGTCTAAAAGAGGGCAACTTGGACACCTTTTTTGAAAAAAGAACAGCATCGAATCATGACCTTTTTTAGTTGTAGGACGAGGGGATGAAGGCACATACACTGGCGAAGTCCGATCGGCGATCGGCGTAGGGAATGATGGCGCGATGGTGGAAATTCATGGAGTGCGTGGGTTGAAAAGCGGCTGCACTAAAAACAACTGAACCAATTACGCATGAAGGAAAGATACAAGAGGGGGATAGAGCGTGGGTCTTGATGGATTCAGATGGCCTCCATGTTGAAGAACGTGGGTGAAGTGATGATTTTTTCAGGTGATGTATGGTTTCTAAGTTTTAACGAGTGGGGAAGAACGATGGTAATAGATCGTTCGTATGTTAATAGGCATAGTTAGTTTAGTAAGTAATTAAAAATGGATTTAATATCTTATTAAGTAATTGATTTTATTATAAATTATTAAAAACTATTGTTATTGTTTAAATCTAGGGGCAGGCAAATCCGGGCATTTGGAAGGAAGGATCGACTTGCTATGGTTAATGGAAGATTATTGGACTATAACTAAAGTAATTCGGCAACGTTAACTATAATAAAAGTTAATTAAGAATTTAATTACTTAATTAAAACAATATGCTTAGACGTAAATAACTTCTTATTGCATTGACATAATTGGACCAAACAAATTGCTTTTGGGATCACATCGTCGAACTCTACATTTTAGAACTATTGTGGACAGGACAGGAGACTGCTGGGTTTTTTCATTATATTAAACACTAGTTTAATTTAATTGAAAACCAAACCACTTTAGCGACAACGGAATTCAGTGAGCATAACACACTCAGTTTGTCCCACTTATATTTTATATAAGTTGGGTTTAATTTGTGTGTGCTATGGTTGGTTATTTTTGGATGATTACTGTATGATTATTTATATTTTGACTAAGCGGTTAAATTAAACGATCGTTTAATTTAATTGAAACTCAGCCGTTATTTTAACGATTATTTCCAATCGTGGTAACTTACGTTGTTGGTTACGTTTATAATAATATAAACAAAATAAATTAATTGACGGATGCATGAATTTGCTGCTATTGGTTGATTGTTGTATTTATTAGTTGAACTGTTATTTCAGTCTATCATGATGAAAATATACTGTTTTATTTGAGGGAACCTATTTGGATGCAGGAAAAAGATAGGTTGGAGGGATCCAATAGGATTCCTCACTTATATTGATAATGTTTTATTTATATATTGGTTATGTCCAATTGGATGTGAAATTTGATGAAACAAACCCTTATTTCATAGTTGGGTATTTTAGTAATCGGATGGCCTTTTAATACCAATAAGAAATGGTCAAATATATTTTTAATCAAATCTGAAATGTTTTCAGATATATACCTTTTTGAGATGTTGATTTGCTAGTAGGCGAACCGACGAAGTTAAGTATAAAAATTATTTTTTATAGCTGAAGTAGAATGTTTAACTTATATTTTTATAAGTTATTTAAAAGTAGAGGTTTTGTAAAGAAATATTTATTATTATTTTTTTATAGAATATTACTGAATAATTTATCTAGCGGTTTCCGGTATTTTAAGTAAGAAAATTGGAAATTAACTAAAAGGGCTAATGGTTAGGGATAATTGTTTTTAGAAAAACAATTAAGCAATATTTTCAAATTAATTACATTATTAATTAACTTAAGAAGTTTAAAACAAGATGATGATTTTAAATATGGACGCTTTGAATTAAGTAAGAATTCGGATTTTTAAGGAAAAGATATTTGATATTTTAGGAACAAAATCCAAGTTATTCTCAATTTGGTTAAAAGAAAATTAGTTATGAAACCCAAGTTAAGTTTATGGTATGAATACTTATGTGGTTTGGAATAAATTATTTATTAAAGGACTTTATAATAAACCCGAAGTTGCAAACGAAAATTATTTCAAGATGATTTAAGGCTGAAAGACATGTTTAGTGTATATTTAAATGAAGTAAGTAAAGAGAGTATAATATAAAGGATATTTCAAATATAAGAAATGGTTTATCAAACCATTTTTGAATGAAAATGGTTAATAAGATTTTTATATTATTAATATTAGTTTAGAATTACAAACCCGTAACTATCTTAAGATGAGAAAGTTGTTGATCAAGGTCTGAGAGGTAATTAGAATACCCTAACTTGGACGGCTTCGCTTTTATCGAGGGTTGGTATTGGTTTGTAATGGTAGAAGAATTTGAAAATAGTTTGTTATTTCTGTAAAGGGGATATTGCAATATAATTGCAAGATTTTGAAATGTGATTAGAATTAATGGATTTCTTAGAAATAAAGAGATTGATAAACAATAGTTTGAATGTTGGCAAACTAGGAAATGAATATATTAAGGAAGGAACTTATTAAATATAAATGATATATTCTAAGAAAAGGTGATGATATTTGAAATAAAATTCATAATGTCGTTTTTACGAATGTTAAGTTAAACTGATTGGTTAATGAACTTATATTTTATGAAAAGGAACTTTGTTCGAGTTTGACAATGGGAAATGGTTTTGGCGATTGTTTTGCAAATGATGGTAAATTGGAAGTTGGATACGGTTATGGGTTATTTTCTAAGTATTGGAAATAAATGTTTTGAGAGTATTCTTATACTAAAATAAGAAGTAAAATGTTGAGTTCTAATCATTGGAAGATTTTGAAGTTAGTTAATAAATTGTAAATTAAAGGAGCCAAGTGCTGCTAGATACCAAAGCAGTGAATTCAATTAATTTTCATGGTTGCATGGACGTTTATTTGATAGTTAAATAACTGACTATCAAATCTGGCCTATATGATTGTTGGTACGGAAAGACCGAGAAAAAGTTTATATTCGAAAATCATTCCAACCAGCAAATACATAAACGTTGAAGATATCATAAGAAGGTCAAGATGGAGCAGTGAAGACTGTGGATCTTCATGAACGGAAGAACTACCCGTTGAATATCTTTGGGTCGCTTCCGGAGATATTTTGACTTGTGATTCTGTTGTGACTGAATCTATGGATTTGCAAAGACTATTTGTTACTGATCCTTTGGATGTGGTAGAAGGTGCTTGTTTTACCAAAAATGGTTCAAACACCAAAGTGTACAAGGATTGTACTTCACCAATATGATTAGAAAATAAATGGGGCCGCACTCAACAACAGTTGAAAGTAAAAATGCAAAGGAAACAAAATGGAGATGAGGTTTAGAGTGGTTCAGCCTTGTATTAGGCGTACATCCACTGTGAATGAAGTTTTCATTACCATGATGACGATTATAGGACACATCAACTCTTGTTCTTTATACATCTTCTTAATCTCTCAATATATTCCCACTTTTACGTACAAATCTCGTTCAGATTCACAAGATTCAATGGAGGAATGGCAAGATCTATGATGAAGAAGGACAGATAGGCAATGGAGGAGGAGGATATCTTCAATCTTCTGCACTTATAGGATTTTAACGGACACCATGGCCAAATGGATGAAAGATCTTCGGGTGATAATGATGATCATTGGTTAAAAATGTTTAATGAATGGCTAAGGATCGAATTTAGCAGCACTTCGTGGTGGCTAGAGGTCCCCCCTTTTCAGTGGCATTCATGGCCTATTTATAGGCCAGCCTCCCACGAAGAAATGAATTGGAGTTCCTCTTTGTAAGCTACAGATCACTTAGCTTTTTAATTACGAACATGCCCCAGTTTAGTTGTAGCCAACTGGCGACAACTATTTCCAACTGCCCTGCACGAGCGACTTCATAGGAGCGAGTGGTTATGCAAGATCAAATGACATATCTGCATGTTTAAGCCTTTCGCAACTTCACTTGCATATACCGCTTGATTGGAGCATTTATATCTGATGGTAGACGAGCGACTGAATAAAACTTGTAAAGCTGATATGCGTGCGATTCCCCTGATTGTAATACTAGCGGTGGATTAAGGAACGAATGACATGGGATCCATGCGCGGTTCCATAGATGGATGACTGCATAATGGATCACGTGATTGGAACCAGTTCCCTTCTTTGCCTTGTGCGACCGGTTTCTTCGATGCAAGAATAAATGACTTTCTAACATGGGTGATCTCTATAGGATGTGCAGGCCTTATAGTCCTTGGGCATTACCGTTTTTGGCGCGCGACCTCTCTGTATAATCGTGCCGCACTTTATGATCAACCCCTGGCCCCTTGCTCGAGCCATGGTCCATGTTGGACCCTGCTGTGTACGAACGACCTTGGGTGAGGCATGCGTGCACGGACCTTGAGTATGATGGTTCTATGGTTCTATTATGGACTTAATTCTTTCATGCATACATGATCCTTAAGGGATAAACATTTCCCCTCGAAGTTTGTAATTCTCAGCTTGCGAAGATTGCATTCTTCGAAATAATGGAATGTAATATCAATTGATGAATTAAGTCCACTTCTTGTAAGGCGGGCACCCTTACTAATTTTTCATGCTTATTGAATATCTTTTATAGTCGTTCGTGCGTAGGCATAGCTGTTTACTGACTGGGTCTGAGGGGTTGTTCTCTGGGGTAGGTGAGCATTTTATCCGGGCCTGACAAAGCCTTTACGTCACTTTAATTTGAAAGGGCCTTTTAGTCTTCTTTAAATATTGTCTCTTCATTTTCCCGCTCCTTGTGTATTTTGCTTTTTCTAAAAATCTCGCTTTATTGGTGGCTCTGCTGTAGGAGATTTCCTTCTACCTTTGATTACTCCTGATCGTATTACCTTCCCTAAATTGCCATTTCGCCTGATCCTTTCAAATTGAATTTCTTCAATTTCGAAATTGGTTAAAGCACCTTATCTTGCAAATCGAACTTGCTTGTTGAAATGTAAGTAAATTTCTTTTTTAACTTTGCTTCTTGAGTTGATCCAACCTTGCCTCATAAAAGTTCCTGATTGATGAAAACTGAATTATTTGACTATATATCGAAATTTTCACCAACTTTGACTTAGTATGTTCTGGAGTTTGAACATAATCGTTTGACAAACCCGATTTGCACATAAGCCCCTCTTGTTTTTTGATTGCAACGAAATGTTTACAGATTGCTTGTTAGCATGTCTTTGAAACGTCGTTCTTAATTTACCATGCCAACGCTAGATGCTTGACAAAATGCCTGTATCATAGAATTTTGACATTGCTGTCATGGCTTTATGTTCTGCTTGCTGCTGGTAGCATTTATTTTCTATGTGCAACCCATAGTTATTGATAATCGACTAGGCTAGAACATTTATATATGCAGGGGTCACGAGCGACCAGTCAAATTTGGTTCGTTTTTTTTGTTGGCTGAACTTTCCTTATAATGTTTAACTTATAATGGCAAGTCCCACCACATACTTTTGGGCTTGTTCGTATTGTCAGTAAGTTTTAGGGAGGTATGTTTGATGAAATGCTTGGTTTGAATAACATATTTGCTCAAAAGTTTCTTTTTCTTTATTATTAGCAACTTGGTTGGGGCTTATTTCCAAAATATATCTATCCATGTAGAAATGCAAACTAAAAACCAACCTAGTCAAAGCTCCAAGGAGGTACTATGTCTGAATAGGCCGGAGGTTCCAGTCAAGTGGCTGAGGTAGCCCCAATTGCTGGCTCTGTTGGTCAAGTTTATCCTCAACCCCATCTCCTTGAATAGGTACCTTCTGCTAGTCGTCAATCGATGCTCACATACGACTTATACCAACAAATGTGCGAATCATTTCGGATTTACAAAGGATGAAACCAAATTTCCAAGGAAAGATGATTCAGCTAATCGTCCTCCCCCTAGGTATGTATCAGTCAATCATCGTATGTTGTCCAGTGGAGCAGTTCCTCCTTTTAACTCCTGCTTAGAGTCCGTTTTGCGATGTTTGGCTATTGCCCCATATCAATTGCATCCCAATGGGTATCACATTTTATTAGGGCTATACAAACTTTTCATGAAAGTCAAGCAACAAGCACCTACGTTTCAGGATATCTGTTTCATATATGCTTTCAGAAGAAAGGAGGCAGATGGTCTCGCTTTCATTTCCATGGAGGGAAGATATTGCAGAATTATTACTGGTCTTACAAACAGTGTCAAAGGGTTTCCAGATCAATATTTTTATGTTTGATGTCCTGTGAGCTTTTATGGGCGGTGGATGGAAGGAGGTAACTGCCTTCTGCCTTGAATTTCTTCTTCTTTCCTCCTCTTTTTTTTAAAAAAATTGATTAGCTATCTATCTAGCAGCAATTCCTTCCAATGAAGGCTTTGTCCTTGACCAGGTTCTTCTTGACTCTTTAGTCGCTATTGACGAGATTGAAAGAAGTAGACAAGTTTTGCTTTCAGAAGAAAACCTACGTAAATATCAACTACCCCATCCTTCAAGATCTATTAAGAAAACCTTGGCTTATACGCAAAGTGCCATGGGCAAATCCTTTACCAAAAAGAAGCGCCTAGTCATGGGTGATAGCAGCCGATCTTCTCCAGAATCTCCCTTGTTTTTAGCTATTGAAGGGAGTGATAAAAGAGTGAGTGAACACAAAGATGGTGCAAGAGGTGATATAATTTCTGAAAATATTACTGAAAATCCCGTTCCCCTTTTTGCTCAGGAAGAGAATTCTACAGGGACTTTCGGAGGCTCGGGAGATTTAGATACCATCAATTATCTTAGTCAGGGTGATACTATGACTTCTGATCCTGCTATGTCTGTCACGGAGAAAACCCAAAAACCTGCTCAACGGCTTGGGAAGGCATTCGATTCAGGGGCTCCTCTTGACATTGGTCCGTTATCGGGTGTGCACTGAAATAACTATTATGGTCACTTTATACTTTCCCGCAAATCTTATAGTTTCTTTGCATGCTTGCTAAAAAAATTCTTCGTTCCCTTGGCCAGGTATGGATATACCACACTCATTATTAGATAGTTTCTTTCATCAAGATGTCACTATTGATCCACAAATTCTATTACAATCTTGTCTTTCCCGTCATTTGAATCGCTCCCAATCATCCTCATGTTCTCAGCCTTAACACATTCTTGAACTTCCGCTGACTAATTCGTTAGGGAGGGAAGGATCCGATTATTTAGGAGCATTGGACAAGGGCAACGAAAGTGGGTACCTTGCAGGAGAAGAGAAGAATAAAAGGAGCAGGAACAAACGTGGCAAAAGTGAGATTCACAAACGTTCCTTATCATCTTACTTTCTGGAACCTGCTGCTCTAACTTTCCCTAAGTGATCCATCGTTCCAACTTCTGCTCAAATTCAAATAATTCTCAACCATCTTTCTTACAAGGTTTCACCTGGTAACTTAATGCTTAAGGATCTTTTCATAGGTTGGGATTTAAGAGGAATGCATTTTGTCTTAGATCTGCATACGAATGATAGACGAGATTTTGTTGAAGGTCTAAGTACTATAAAAAACTGCTCGATTACCCAGTTTAATACCGCTAGTAGTCAACTTGAAACACGGTTGAATCTGGCCATGAGCAATGTTGATAGGCGATTAGAACATTGGGCCAATTTTAGGTATGAGTTCCAGAGGTTAAATACCCGACATCTTGACGCCTTAGAGAATGACAAAGCTGGATTAGTTCACTTGATCAGGTTTCAGGAATCTGAAATTGCCTCTTTAAAGAGTGGGAGTGTTAAAGTGAACAACTTAGAGGCTAGAAATGAGGAACTCTGAAGGAAGCTCGAGGCTGTAAGGGGAGAGCTTCGGGAAGCTCAATCTTCCCAAGAACTTGTTGAATGTCAGTTGGCTTTAGAGAGGCGGGCTTCGGCCCCTTATCAACAAGAAAAAGCAGTTCTTGAGGGTAGGATTAATTCTCAAAATGAGACTCTTAGGATTCTGAAAGAAAGCAAGATCAAGCTGCGTGAAGAACTTGATGAAGCCAAGATTAAGGCTGACAATAATCTGTTCTAGTTTTATGTTACAGTGTCAAGAGTCGCGGAAGTTTAAGCTATCTGAAAAAGGAATTTCCACGGACTTTAGCTCTTGTTTGGGAACAAGTGCTCTCATACTCTGGTGGTTTCGACGACGAATACCTGCAGGAGAACCTCTTGGAAGAAGAAGATCGTAAAGCTTTGGTTGGAGGCAGGAAGATATTGGCAGATGAGCGAGCTCGATCCTCCAGGGAGAAAACCTGGATGTTACCTCCACTCATAACCCATCCGGTCTTATTGAAATTAAATTTTCATGCTGTCAAACTCCCCCTGCAAATTATCTTGTCCAAGATGCTGCTGGAGATCGACCCATTAGGGAACGCATCATTCAAGAGGATGTTCTTATACAACACGTGAGTCATGATGATATTTCTTTAAATGATCACGGGATCGACTTTACATATCTAGTAACCCCAGGTAAAATTGATAGTTATCTGCCTGCACCGGATTTGGATTATCTTACCTCTTCACCTGGGTTTGCTAAATTTTGTGCTTGTTATTCGTTTGCACCAGGTCCGCCCTTTCCACCTCTTTTGTCTGCTAGCGGTACGACTGTTCAAACTGCCACTTTTGATTCTGTTTTAATGTCAACTAACATTACCCCGAGCACCACACCTTTACCAGGCGACACAACACTGCTTAACATGTCCGATCTAGAAGACGAAGATAAAACTTGGAACATGAATGTTGTGTTTGCTCTGACACGCAGAAGGAAGTTCATTGCAAATAGCACAGAAATTATTAACTTGTCCTCTCCTGATAGTCCTTGCATAGACAAAAGAACAAAAGATATATGTTAAACAATTGGTTCATCTTCCCCTTTCTCTGTTAGGAAGTAGCATTCGTGACTCTTATGTTTCAATTTCAATTCACTCTCTTATTATCATGTACTTAGACCGGTTGTATATGCGAGTGTCGGTCCTCGCCTAATATTTTGCGTTCGTACACTTACGTTGTGACATTTGGTATTATAATGGTTTCGCCATTCATTTTTATGAAAGACAATATCTTATGGGGATTCGATTTTGTTAGTCGAACGATTCTATTGGGCGTTCGACCTTCGTTGTAATGTTGTAGCGAACTTGTGAATCGACCAATTTTTCATGGATTTTCACGGTTATAGCCGCGACTTTATTTTTGGTCGGACAGTTCGTAATTATTAGGTTAGTACTCAATTGTATTTCCCGCTAACCTGGTACTACAAGCTCTTTGGGGATTAGATTTTTAAGTACGCAAAGTTATTAAGTTTTTTTTGGGTGTGCCCCCATGGGAGGTCTTGGGTTTCAATTTTCGATCCAAGTTCGGTCTTGTTTGTTCTGATTTCTCTAGAAACGAAAAGACCTTGTTGGATACCCCCTTTCGGCTAGGATTTCTAGTACCCCCTTTCGGCTATGATTTCTGTTTGTTTTGGTCCTTCCAGCACTAGGACTGGTGCTTCTAGCCTAGGTTTTTTTTTAAAAAATCTTTATGCTTCATCCCGGGAGGTGGACACTAGTTCCTCTTATCGAGTTTTTATTCGATTCGAAGAACTCATGTCCTCCACCTAACAAGGTGCCTCTTTTGGGATTGCCAAAAAGAAATATTAAATCCGTGGGACAAATTTGATACTCTTTTTTATTTTCCTCAAAGCTTGACGCCAATCCCTTCGATGGATGCTTGTTAAGAGTTTGGCGTGTTTCATAGTGAAAAGCGCAGCTTCCTGACTTGCTGTTTGTTTACAATGCTTTTCACTATTTGCCCCAGAGCAGCTTATCCTCTTGAAGTGATTTGCTTATTTAGCATAATGTTTCCGGTCTTCAAGTTGCTTTGCTTGGAATGTGCTCTGGGAAGCTTTCTGTTATGGTTTAATTGGAGATGAGCAATTGCTTCCACTATGCCTACAATTAAGAAACTGGCCTTTAGTATGGTCTTGCGATCATGTCATCTAGGCAAGCACATAACTTTTGATTTATACAACTTCTGTTTAATACAACATAAGTGAATCATCTGCTAAAAATATCGCGAGTAAAAGAGTAGTGTAAAACGACTACTGGTTCTTAAGTAGTAAACCAAAGAAAAGTAATGGAGGTCGCTTTCTCAGAACCGCCGTAACTAGGACGCTGACTACTGATCCTCAAGTAAAAGTTGGCCTTGGATCGACTTGAGCGATCTACTCATTACTTATTGCATGTGGAAAGTTGGAGCAGTGTTCATGGATTTGTAAGTATTGCTGTAAATGATTCTTCCTGACTAGCTCCTCGATCAATAATTTTAAATGCATATAGTTATCTGCGTCGTGCCCTAGCTGGTTATGAAACTGACAAAACCTTCCTGACCTTAGAGCAACATCTTTAACCTACATTTGTTTCGGGATTGGATATTTCTCTGTATCCTTAGTTGCCATGAAAATATTCCTTATGGTGTCATTGACGGGAGTGAGCTTAGAGTTCTTAAAGAAGCATAGCTTCTTCTTAGCCCGGTTATCTTTTCTTTCATTTCTTCTCTTTCGATCATCAAAACTACCTTACGGACTACCTTTCCTTTTTAGTTTTTCACACACTAAGTTCTCTTCAACGCTCATATATATTTCAGCTTTATTGAGTATCTGTTCGAGTGTACTTGGATTCGTTTTCTTAGTCTATCGTCCTAACTTGATCTTTTTACATACGACCCCTTTTAAAGCCATCAGAACTAGTTAAGGCTCATAACTTTCAACTTCAGACACTACCACATTAAAGCGAGTGAGAAAATCTTTGTCGGACTCACCTGGTTTTTATTGTATTTCACTTAGCGCTATGACATCCCGGATTCTAGCTGCTTGGAATCTGAATTGCTTACTGAATAATTTGGCTAAGGTAGCGAAGTTGTCCACAGACTTCGGCGGTATCTTTGTGAACCAAAGGTAGGCCACCCCCTCTAGATAAGCCGGAAAGTATGGGCATTTGATCTCGTCGATGGCACGTGCCCCGTCCATATGCTAATCATATTTGCAAAGGAATACATTGGGGTTGCTTGTTCCTTCATAGGATTGCAGTGTTGGAGGCTTAAATTCCTACGGATATGTAGCCATTTTGATTCTTTCGGTGAGTGGGGTCTTAGTAGGAAAAAATCCCCGCTCCTTTCGATTGTCCACTTGTTTCAAGCTTTCTTTCACAATTTCACATGTCATTTCTGAAATATATTCCTGCTCTTTGTTCTGACCCACGGACCGAGCGCCTTCTTCCTTGCCAACTTCTTGCCCAAGCGTGTAATTACAATCTAGGTACGGGGAATATGGTGCTTCCTTTGAGAGGAATGCCCCTTTCGTAGGATCATTTGACCGTCGAGAGGTTGTGCCATCAGAATAATTTCACATAGGTGCCTTAGCCTTTCTGTGGTCCAGATTAGCATGATATGTAACTTCCTGAATAGAATTTCCTTGTTTCGCGCTTGAAGCAGAGGATTCTGTATCGTAGGCTTGACTTGTTCGAGTAGGTAAAAAACAAGGGGCAATTAGCGTGGATTTTGCAGTAGCGGCTTGAATAGCGAATATTGACTCTAGTTTATTCATCATTGCGCTGTTTGCAATGGTTATCTGACTCATCAGTCCCACTATCGCTTCTTCTGATTCCCTTTTGGTTATAACAACCTCAACTCTTGACGATTCTCCTGTCTCGAAATGAGTGGTGAGCGATGTGACAATATTAGTATTGTCGGCGGGGTCATTGACTTCGCGAATGGTTTCCTTTGGTGTACCAATGATTTCAGGCAAAGTTTTCTGAGAAGATCCCGTTGAATTTCAACAGGGAAGGATGCAAATATAGCCCCATGGTGGGCACCAAATGTTTTTACCAAAAATGGTTCAAACACCAAAGTGTACAAGGATTGTACTTCACCAATATGATTAGAAAATAAATGGGGCCGCAATCAACAACAATTGAAAGTAAAAATGCAAAGGAAACAAAATGGAGATGAGGTTTAGAGTGGTTCACCCTTGTGTTAGGCCTACATCTACTGTGAATGAAGTTTTCATTATCATGATGACGATTACAGGACACATCAACTCTTCTTCTTTATAAATCTTCTTATTCTCTCAATATATTCTCACTTTTACATACAAATCTCGTTAAGATTCACGAGATTCAATGGAGGAATGGTAGGATTTATGACGAAGGATGGATAGGCGACGGAGGAGGAGGATATCTTCAATCTTCTGCACTTATAGGATTTTAACGGACGTCATGGCCAAATGGATGAAAGATCTTCGGGTGATAATGATGAGCATGATTAAAAATGTTTAAGGAATGGCTAAGGATGGAATTTAACAGCACTTCGTGGTGGCCGGAGGTCCCCCTCTTTCAGTGGCATTCATGGCATATTTATTGGCCAGCCTCCCCCGAAGAAATGAATTGGAGTTCCTCTTTGTAGGCTATAGATTGCCTAGCATTTTAATTACGAACATGCCCCTGCTTAGTTGTAGCAAACTGGCGATAGCTATTTCCAGCTGTCCTGCGCGAGCGACTTTATAGGAGCGAGTGGTTGTGCAAGATCGAATGACATATCTTCATGTTTAAGCCTTTCGTAACTTCAGTTGCATATACCGCTTGATTGGAGCATTTATATCTGATGGTAGACGGGCGACCGACTAAAACTTGTAAAGCTGATATGGGTGCGATACCCTTGAATGTAATATTGGCGCTAGATCAAGGAACAAATGATAAGGGATCTATGCACGGTTCCATGGACGTATGACTACAGAATGGGCCATGTGATTAGAATAAGTTCCCTTTTTTGCCTTGTGCGACCTATTTCTTCGATGCAAGAACAAATGATTTTCTAATATGGGCGATCTCTATAGGATATGCGGTACTTACAGTTCTTAGGCATTACTGTTTTTGGGCGCGACCTCTCTATATAATCATGTCGCACTTTAAGATCAATCCCTGCCCCTTGCTCGAGCCATGGTCCATGTTGGATCCAGCCGTGTACGAACGACCT
Source organism: Allium sativum (assembly GCA_030737875.1). Classification (NCBI taxonomy): domain Eukaryota; kingdom Viridiplantae; phylum Streptophyta; class Magnoliopsida; order Asparagales; family Amaryllidaceae; genus Allium; species Allium sativum. The sequence continues at coordinate 585,672,643 of CM060923.1, read as the reverse complement.
TGGGTGAGGCATGAGTGCACGGACCTTGAGAATGCTAGTTCAATGGTTCTATTATGGACTTAATTATTTAATGCATACATGATCCTTAAGGGATAAACAGTGCCTTTGGTTCATCCTGTTCCTGGATGACTTGTATAGACGAATGATTAACAGAGTATACCTAATAAATTGCGGGTTAATTACCTCAAAGATATTTACGTTTGGTGGTGGAGAAATTCGTTTATTTTAGCTTTATACCTGTATTATTTTAAGGAAATCAATTTGTGATTGGGTGGTGTGCTATTCTAGAAGACAACGTAGCCTCAAGCTTCATCAACCAAAAATGAAAAATAATCGGGTAGGAAGCATAGCTAGTTGGGTCATACCCAAGCAAGGAACATTATCACCGATCTAGAGAAATTCCTTACTTATTCCTCTTTCGATTCTGTATCTCCGCGGAAAGACTATGGGCCCTTAAAACTGGCCGATGATAATACATTCGCTACACTCAAGCTAAATGAGTGGGCGGTCATGTGTGGCCGGGTTGCAAGATGTTCTTGTCGAACCCTAGTATATCCCCTCTAGAGTACACTGATCTGGCGGTGGTTACATACCGTGTCATAGTTGGAATCCAATATCTAGTACGCGCCCACGATTTTTTATTATATAATGAATAAGTAGAGCGTGAGATGCAAACATTCTCCTACTTGGTTTTTTTACTTGATTTACATCACTATTATAATATCAGAATAATATTGATTTCAAAAAAGTTTTGGTTATAGTAAGATAAAAACCGTCCATGTTTATGTGTGGGTTAGTCTTACTATTACCCTTTCTTTCAAAAGGATTTTCAAAGTTAAGAAATATGGATGTTATCTATAAACTTAGTGAGTTTTCTCACGTTGGTTGTAACACCCCAGAAAATCCGAACCAATTTAAAATTTTTATTTCCGCAATTTTAATGAATTTTGAATATTTAAAATGAATTATTTTAAATAATGACAACGAAAAATTTATTTTGAATAGAATTGGAATGTGTATATTTATTTAAATCAATGTTAGAATATAAATATTTATTTTAATTATAAAAGGAATTGAAAATGGCGCGGTAGTTTGAAATTTCGATTTCAAATTTTAAATGAATGTACGAGATTCAAAATAAACCGGATTTTAGCGAAACCAAAAATATTAGAATCTAATTGGAAATATATTTCCACCAAATTCGAAAAATTGAAATTTCATAGCGGGAATAAAAAGTTACGTCCAGTTGAAAATTCAGAATAGTCGCTATGGAATTTTGGCCCTTAAAAAATGGAAATTTTGCAAACGACCTCCGTTTTCGACGAAACCGCTTTTGTTGGATCTGGGATGTCCAATTATTGCTAGATTCCAAAATTCATAATTTTTGAAATCAAAATGTGAGTGTGGCAAAGGAAAACGTGTTTGGCAATTACAATTCGAATTTAATCGACTGAAAAATGACCATTTTTCAAACGGTCTCCAAATTCGATGAAATTAGTTTTGTTAGGACTCAAAACAATGCTAGATTTATTTTTCGGGGATGTTTGGAGTCAGTATGTGGCCCTGGTAAATAAAAAGGTACGTTAAAATCAATATTGACTATAATATTGATTTATATTTTAAATTTAGCGGAAACTGATCGTAACAGCCGAATTGGGTTACGAAACATATCCCGTTGTGTTCGAAATGGGGGTAATACGCTATAGACGACAGTCGTTGTGTTCGATTCGGAGCTAGAGAAAAAAAATAACTTTTTGGAATTTAAATTAATTAAATATTTAGTTAATTCACTTGGTCAACGTGCCCTCTGAAGGGAATTTGCGATCTAATCGACAACCCAGATAGAACAGATTAACGAATTAATCTAAGGATCTATTGCAAAAACAGAAAATCGAAATCAATTAGGTTAGAATTCATACCTGTTTATTGCGAATCCATTCTCCAAGCAAATCTGAAAACAAGAAGACGACTGGTGCATCAAATTGAGGAGCTCAACGTAGCGCTGAGCCTGTAGAGGATGTCTGCCTCTTCGATCGAATCGGAGAGTAGCTGAGATGAAGCGGTGCTAGCCGTCGCCGCCATTCTTTTGATTTTTTCATTGAAAACGAATTAGGGTTATGTATCTCTATATATCTTATCCGTCCCTTTTATTTATAAAAGGGTTAGGCGCGCCACTTAAAAGAAAGTGTAGCCCCCTTTTAAGACCAAAGTATGCCATCAAATATGGAACCACCCTTTTACCTTTTCAATGCTTAATAAAATATCAACATATTGACATTTTATTTATCCAAAATGATTTCATCTCTACAACGCTCTAAGTGTGTGACCCTACAGGTTATTACAACATTGGAAATGATTTCAAATCGTATTTAAAATCCAAAACAGTGAGTGGCATCTAGCAATATGTCGCTGCTACCCAAGTTGTAATAAGATCAACGATTCGATACAACCTTTATGTGACCAGTGTATCAATATAATATAATCTGTAACAACCCGGAAAATCTGAACCAGTTTGAAAATTTTAAATTGGCTATTTTAGTGGATTTAAAATATTTAAAATAAATATTTTAAATAATAACGACATAAAGTAAGTTTGAATCTATGTTTGAAAATAAATATAATTAATTCTAATTATAAACAAGGCCTGAAATGGCGCGGTAGTTCAAAAAATTGAATTCAAACTTTGACTGATTGTACCGGGTGCAAATTAAAACGAATTTTAGTGAAACCAAAAATATTTAAATATGTTAGTGAATATCTTTCTAACGAATTTGAAAAATCGAAGTTTCGTAGTGGGAAGCAAAAGTTATGGCCAAATGAATTTTCAGAAAGGTCGTTATAGAGTTTATATAGCCCGTGAAAGTAGCCATTTTGCAAACGACCTCAGAATTCGACGAAACCACTTTTGTTGGATCCGGGATGTCAAATTATTGCTAGGTTTCAAATTTCATAATTTTTGAAGCTAGTATGTGAGCGTGGAAAAGGAAAATGTGTTTGGTCGATTTCTATTAAATTGGATCGACCAGAAATGGGCTGTTTTTCAAACGGTCTCAGAATTCGACGAAACTATTTTTGTTGGGACCGTATCGTCAAAACATAGCTAGATTTATTTTTCGAGAATTTTTAGAATCAGTATGTGGCCCCGGCAAATTGAAATGTACGTTCAAATTAAATATTGAATGTTTTATATTTTAATTTGAAGAAAAACTGACTGAAACAGTCGAATGGGCCTGCGAAACATATCCCAATGTGTTCGGAATGGGGTTTATTATCTAGGGACGACAGTCGTTGGTTTGGATTGGAGTTCGTATGAGATAAGGGGTATTTTTGGTTTTTTAAAATTTATAAATATAAAAAAAATCCTATTGGTCGATCACATTTCTCTCTCCCCGATTATCTTCAGAACGACCGCGATAAACCCCTCCTCCCTTCTCTCCTCGATTCCTCCAAATCCATGCATCTATAGCTTCCCTCCAGTTGAAGAAATTGTAGATCTCCTCTCCACCTTCAAATCCATATATAGTTTGAATTTTTTCGTCAGAATTGGGGGAGGAATCAAGTTCGAAAGTTTCGAACTTCCATCGCCCGCCGACGTCAGCCCCGACCACCGGAGTAGGCCGCTCCACCGTCGATCTGGGCGCCCTCAGATCGCCTACAAGGTGCAACAACCTGATCGGAACAACGAGCAACGATTTGGGTAAAAATCGAAAACCTAGATTCGAAGATTTCAGAAAGAGAACGGCTGATAATATTAAAACTGTTTTAATAGCACTTTAAAGCGCTACGGTTTTAGATTTCACTGTAAAATTCATATCTTTTTCATTTGTTGATGAAATTCAGTGAAACAAGATACAGTGGACTCGTGTGGACGCCTTCTACATTCTAGAAGAGACCGCATATTTTTTTGAGCCTTCTGCTATTTTTGGTGGAGTGGAACCCAATGTGAGATTTCTGAATTATAAACGATATGGAAAATGACGATGTATAAATTATATAGTCGATGTATGAGTTATATAAGCGTTGTACACCTCATGTATAAGCGTTGTATAAGTCGTACGTTCGATGTATAAGTTATATATGTGTTGTAAAAATTATATATGTGTTGAATAGAAGTGAAATATACTTATATATATATACACACGCCCCTCGTCCACAAACCATGGACGATATTTATTGGTTGTGATTGGTGTGAAAATTGGTTGGTAGTGAATGGTTGATTAGAATTGTTTGTGGTTGAAATGGATTGATTGTGGTTGAAAAATACCCGTTTGTGGTTGAGAATTATTTGGTTGAAACCACATAGGATTAGTTTGTGGAAATGAAAAAAATATACATGCCGCCTGCGTGCGAACTAGATGCATGAAATCCCCATTGTCAAAAGCTGCGAGGCTTTAAGGTAGAGCGAGGAGCCGTAATAGGGACGGCCCCGGTTTTAACTACCCTGCCGTTATGCTGCCGAAATTTTCAATAATATTCATGTGTTAGAATTATTTTCATGTGTTGAAACTATATTCGTGTGTTGAATAGAAAACATTCATGTGTTGAATAGAAATTCATCCGTTGAATAGAAATTCATGTGTTGAATGGTATTCGTGTTTTAAATAAATTGTTTTGACAACAAAAATCACATTTTTATTTTATATATACGAACTATAGAAAACATTCATGTGTTGAATAGAAATTCATTCGTTGAATAGAAATTCATGTGTTGAATGACATTCGTGTTTTAAATAAATTGTTTTAACAATAAAAATCACATTTTTATTTTATATATACGAACTATAGAAAACATTCATGTGTTGAATAGAAATTCATTCGTTGAATAGAAATTCATGTGTTGAATGGTATTCGTGTTTGAAATAAATTGTTATATAATAAAAATCTTATTTTTATCTTCTATATGAACTATATAAAATAGTCGTGTTTTGAAATAAATTGTTTTATAATAAAAATCACATTTTTACTATATACATGAATCGTTAAAAATAGTGAAGTGTTGAAATAAAAGTCTGTTGGATAAAAATATCATTTTTATCAAATGTATGAAAAGAATATGCTTTTCAAATCGAAGAACGGGTTATATCTATATATATATAAATATAATTAAAATATATCGAATAACAAAGCTGCAGTTCATGTTTTGAAACCGTGATTTCAAACGATTAGTGCGGGAGATCCGACTGTCGGATTTTCCCGAAACCATAACCATTGGGTTCGTCTTGGAAATATCTTTCCAACGATACCCACTTTGTGAAAATCCAACGGTTGGATTGTCTAGAATGTTTAATTCAAATATGAAGAAAAACAGCGCCAGAATCGATTATATATATATATATATAATTAAATTAAATCGAATAACGACGTTGTAGTTCTTATTTTGAAATCAAAACTTCAAACGAGTGTACCGGGAGATCCGACCGTCGGATTTTCCCAAAACTGGAACCGTTGGATTCGTTTTGAAAAGATCTTTCTAATGATATAAAATTTGTGAAGATCCAATGGTTAGATTTTCAGATATGTGTAAATCAAATCTGAAGAAAAACAGCGCCATGACCACGTTATGGCCCGAAGCGTCGTTTGAATGAAATGACTATAAATAAATAAATAAAAATAGCGATAAATCATTATAAAATATTATAAACGAAATGGAATGTGAAATTTAGAAATTCACTGAAGGTTAGCTAAGTCGAATGTTTTCCTGCGTTTTGATCTGATGTTGGTTTCGGCCTTCGGGGTTAATATTTGGGAAATCATTCTCTTACTAATTTACGGTTAGTGACTAATGAATTGGAATAAGGCGTATGTTGTGTTTGTGTAGCACTTGTTTATTATATATGCGAGTTGCTCAGAAAGCCAGGTTTATCCCATTCTGAATAACTGAATCGACGATAAGAAGTCGAAGATGAAGACGGTGGTTGAAGACCTGAGATCTTCACCTCGGTTGGATGGTAACTGATGTCCTGATTGGGAGGCATCCCAAAATATGGATAATGAGTGGTGATCGTCCAGACGTACGTGGAGATCGATGGGTATGCGAGGTATATAGTGCCTCCAGTTTCGTTCAGACCTAGAACAGACTTGTAAATGGACTGTGTGTTTGACAATGGAATTCATTCTGTGTGATTGATAGCTATCAGTTGCATGGTGTGAATTGCCTGTGTGGCATGCTAAGATGCAGTGATCAAGGCTTCTGTTGAAAAGCAAAGTCTTGTGGTTGATGATGATCAAAGCACCGCCTGTGTGGCGTAGCTTTGTGTATAACGTGAATTCGCGAGCCTCACAACCCGGTATGAACCAGAAACGGGAGAGGACATCAGGGAGGGCATGCGTTCCTTTCTAACTAGAGGTGGTGTCAGTGCTTAAACTGGCTGACATTTATACTATTTTTCACCTATGTAGTTGTTGTTGTTGCGAGGCGCCTCGGTTATATCGGTCGATCCGGGACCGATGGAGTCATTCGTTGGCTCATCTCCGCCCCAAAGGGCGGGGAAACGCATTGTTCAGGCATTTTAATCCACTCCGTATGGACCGGCCCTGACGATCCAAAGGCTTGACTGAGTACTTGCCTGAGGCTTGGGCTAGGCAGTCTCGAATTCGGTAAGGACTATCTTTTGCCTTAGTTCATGACGGAAATCCAATTTCCAATACGACACCGTGCGGTTCTGATTGTAAACCTATATTTGGCGACATAGTGGCATGGGACGCTCATGTCGTCTATGATTGATACTTATGATTTGAAATTGTTTTTGAAACATATAAACACTAGTAGTAATATCAAATGCTTTTGTTTTATTCTTATCAAGCATATTTTGGCCATTATAAGGTAAAAACTCTATCCTCCGGTTTGCGTTGCATTGTGTGATGGGAACTGAGTCTTATAATGGCTTCATTTTTATAAAAAGCACTGCGATGTTTAAAAGATTTACTTGTTGTAAAGCACTGGCAATCCAACGGAGTAAACCCGTTCCGCGAAAGTGGCGTGGTCCTGTGATTAGCCATATTATAAAATGTATTGAGTAGATTTCTCATACCAGTCCCATGACTGACTTGTAGTTTGTTTCACTTGCAAACTCAGGTGCCCCTCTTTCTACACGGGCAGCCTTGTATTCAGGTTTTAGCAGGCTCTCTCTAGATAGCTGGAGCTAAAGATGGATTCTATCATTTACCTCTTTTTATGCTGTTCAGCTCCTATTGTACATATTATGTTTGTTTTCCGCTGTAGGCGTTTATGTATAGCTGAACTGTATTTGAACTAAGTATGATACTTCTGATGATTATATTTATCCAGTGTATTATTTATACATTATCTGGTGTATTTATTTAATTCTGTTTTGCTATTATCTGTTTATGTATTATATTCCAAAGATTACCCATGCCACCGTCAGTACGGGGTTTGGGGTCGTCACATAATCCTTTTAACCAATATATCCAGGATTAAACTAGAGGCATGGATCGTATCATCCTCGTTATAATTTAATCCGATTTTCTTGATTGATGAGTAGACTGTTTAAAACAAATCAATATTTGAGCACGGCCATGCATTTCACAGTCTCACTCAATCAAGAGGCCCATGGATATCACCACAAATATATCGTAGGCTTAAATGCTATCTAGATTATTATAATTTCCATTCGACTCGAGATGTATCCAATAATCACCGTTATCGTTACTCTGTTACGAGAAACTTTAGATGATATCAAAACACAACTATCCTCGAATAAAATTATAATGATTTCAGGTCTGAGGACCATTACATCACTGTCACTATGAGAACAACTTATGATACTATTGATTATATTCCATGTAGTTATCTCACAGTGGGTCAGCTCGATATGCTATTCTCCAGTATGTATTTATATCTTGACTTTAATATCATGTATATTAATGATCAATGAGATGTGATCATCAGTCAATAAATATACTAGTGTCAACGCTTTATTGTTGTCCTATATAAACAATAAAACTCGACTAGGGACATTTAAGAATTATAATACTTATCACATTATATAATCTCAAGTTCAGTCTTACTCGAACTATATAATTCTGTATTATTATTCTAAGGACTTCTTTTATGTTAATATTTATATTACGTAGTAAATATAACATAACAGAATATTTTATTTTATTTCAAATAAAATAATAACATCAACATTGTTATCTATCTCATCAAATGGATTACCTCTAGGGCACAAACTCTAACAATCTCCCACTTGCACTAGAGTCAATCATTCACGTGTCGTATACTCGTGAAACTAGTGTGACTATTAAACTTCTGCTACGACAAACTTCAATTCAGTAGGTCTGCAACATTACAACGTTTGTAACTTTGCAGATATGTTCATTTCCTCTGTGAACAACTTCACATAAGAATTATATTTCTTAAATATATGTTTGGATCGATAACGAGTTTAATGTTTTAGGCCTGAGCAACAGACATATTGTTATCGCAATGTACATCATTGGATCAACAATGAATTAAGTTCAATCATGAACTTCTTAATCCAAACATTTTCTTTCTTAGAATCAATATTTATTTCTTGTTTTAAAACTAACATAATTTACAATTATTAATGTGTTATCAAATAACATTAGAATTATTGTCTCACTCATACTCAATTTCTTGTCTATTCAAAATTCAGTGACATTTTGTGGTTTCGAGACATTTCGACTTCTATTTCAATCCTATCGATATCTTAGAGACTGGTTCTCCTTTATAAAGGAAATCAATTTGAGCAATAAACATTTTATTCTCAGAGAATTTATAAAAATAATATCCATTTATATCTCGTGGATATTACACAAAATAGTTGTCTTATTTGGGTCCGATCTTATCAGAGGGAGAATGTTTAATAAACGCTTTACATCCAAATCTGCGCATTTAGACACGTTAGGACATTTCCTAGTCCATATCTTATATGGCGTCATTAAAATCATTTTAGTAGGATTAAATGCAATTGTTCCTAATTTAATTTATTGGAAGATCTATATGACTTATCTTGGTCGTACCATATCTTATAAGGTACGGTTACTCCTTTCGGACACACCATTTCAATGTAGTGTTGTAGGTGGAGTGAGTCATGAAACAATTTCAAACTCATCTGGATAGTCATTAAATAGTTGGCTTAAGTATTCCTTTTTCGACCTGTTCGAAAAGTATTTATTTTCAATTAAAATTTGTTTCTATCTCCATTCTGAATTCCTTGAACTTTTCAAAGGATTCTAATATGTGTTTCATAAGATACACATATCTGTATCTACGGATATCATCAGTAAATATAATGAAGTAATAAAACCTACCTCTAGTTTATGTATTCATTTCTCCATATACATCATTATGTACGAGACCCAATACTTATCACTCATTCACTTTGTCAAGTGAAAGATGATTCAGTTATCTTGCCTAATAAACAAGATCTGCATTCTTCATATAATTCAAAATCAAATGATCTCAAAATTCCATCATTATGGAGTTTTGATATACTTTCCTGTTTACTGGGCTAACAGGCAATACTAAAGGTATATTAGATTTAAATCACTAAATTTAATCCACTCATTATTAATGTCAAGTACATTATAGTTAAGGATTTACAAAGATCATTAACTATTCGTGAAATTCCATACAATATTTCATTTAAATAAAATGAATAACAATTATTCTTTTATTACAAATGAAATTCAAACTTGTCTAAACAAGATATATTATAACATTTATTTTAAATGGAATTTCATAATAACAATTATTTTATTAATTTTATTAAGCTAGTAAACACAACAAGAATCTTTCTATGGATAAACCAGCAACTTTTGTTTCATTTCCATTCGTAAGTCCAGTTGTCATTTTATCAAATTTCTACTTATTCTGCAATTTCTTTAAATCAACATACATTTATGTGATTTATATCTAGTATATAATACTAGGAATGTATAAGTAGATTATTATAACATTTATATCTTATTCAGTTGAAGTCATACTTTGACTTTAGTTTTAGATCCTCTATATTTGTTAGAACAATTACATTTGATTTGTTTGAGGACAATCCTCAAATTTCAATGTTAGTCAAGAAATTTGATTTAATTCAAATTATATCCTTCTCAAGGATTAATTTAAATTATCGAATTATTTATTATTTAATATACACCTTAGATAAAATAATAACTGATTCTGTAATATTTATTTAATCACAAAATTTTGACAATCAAAATTTATATTAGCATAAATATGTAATTTAAACTAAAATACGCTCCCACTCAAATTAGCATCCCTTTGTTTATATATGTATATCATTATATACATATAATGGTGTTCTAAGATCCATATCTAATCATGCCTTGACCCAGCTTTGGCTAAACTCAAAACACAACCTTTTAGGTAGACATCTTATGTCAATTATATCGTCTATATAACTCTTGGATCGCATGTTGAATAGTTTGTTCAGTATTATTCATTTGCTCAAAATATATAAAATAATTCATGCTTTTGTCTCTAAGGCCATAATCCTATTATGCAGCCTAGTTAAGTCAGACCCAATAATAGGTTGGAGCACCACATTTTACTCCATCGCATATAACCAAAATAAAAGGTGCACGACGCTTTGGCGTTAGTTACATCCAGTGATTTTGGACAGTGATGAGTATATTATTGGAAGACGTCACCATGACTAAATATAACATAATTTGCTAAAAAGAGAATTTTATAATTCGTAGTGGGAAACAATATTATTAGTGTTATTTACATATATCAAATATATGTTATTTTTATATATGTACATTACATATATTTAATATATATTAATATTTTATATCACAAGAGAATTTATTTCCATGTTTTTGAGCATTTCAACATTGTGGTTATACAATTTCTTTATATCCTATACGTTCCATTTTAAATCTGACTTCCGTTTATCATATAAAAACCCAAGCCAGATTTATATCAGAATTTCATATGTAAGTTTAGACTCAAAAATCTATAAAGTCCAATAATAAATATTAAGCCCATATCATTATGTTATCGTGCAATTTAACACAATACATATATAGACATAAAATAAAAATTGCACGGCACTGCTTACACAGGGATCCAAATCAAACATTTCAGATTAATACAATATACCCTAAACAAACTTTAGAAATTTGTAGGGTCAGAGCCTATCACAATCAATTAAAACATTATCCTAGACATAAGAACTTAGTCATTCATACTCAATGGATAACATTACAAATTGAAAATCAATGGCATAAATTACAGACATTAATAACATTACTGCTTGCTCCATTTATACAGTCTTACACAAATATATATGTACACATCAAATGTATACAATGGAGATAATTTTACATATATTCGTATATACATCAATTATATATACACATCAAATTTTTGATTATAAATAAGTCGGTCTTGTTTAAATTTTGAAACACACTAGTAATAGTTGCTTCACCAATCCAAGCCATTGTCATGCCATCTTTTACTGAAACAATTTCAGTGTTTGATTGCACAAATTCTGCCCCTATAAAAACAAAATTTTAAATCCATAAGGTCATGCATAATTGAATACATCATATGTATAAAATGTGTGTTGTGTATTAAGTATATCATATATACATATATGCTATATTTAAACATATTAAATCATAAACTGGCACAGTATCATATACTCGTTATTCATATAATCTAGTATTATTGATCAACTGCTCAGTCCATATAATTTCAGTCAAGAATCACACTTAATTAAAAGTTTCTCCAAATTTCATGTGTGTATTCTAGCAGCATTGTGCCATGTCTTATGTTAACGTCACACATGAGAAATGGATCAATTTGTCAAACTATAACCTTTCTGGTGGATTTACAAACATTTGTACAGTAGAAATGGTTTTGTCGAAGGGGTAATTATCATATAATAGAGTACTAATCTAGTTCATAAATTCTAGTCAACATTTTGCCTAAAATTATTTGAATGACTAGATCAAGTTATCTAAATAAATAGACCCGCGTGTGATTGTGTATATGTATATATATCTCTTTCAGGAATTGTATTTAGTCCATTGATAAGTGAAGATCCACAGTAACATATATCATGGTCATTTTAAGAATATATGCATCCTCTAACATATACGAAACAGATATGGAATGAAACAAATTCTAATTCTAATCAGATCTTCACATGTGTTAAAGAAACATATATGTTTGCATTTAGATCTGAGAAGTGGCATAAGAAAGAAAGATATAATCCCAGATACAAACATTTAAACTGTAATATTTAAACATTTTAAACTATCCAGATTTAGACATTTTAAACTGTTCTGATTTAAACAGTTTAAACAATCAAGATATAAATATAAAACAACATATAAGGTATGAGCTATTTAAACACAGGTCATCATAAACAAGGTATGATCCATTTAAACCCAAATTCATGTCAATAAACTGTGCTTATTACCCAGATGTATATTTGTATATCAGTATGTCATGATATCAGCATATCATGTTCTAATTATTTATTTGCATGCATAATTGCAACACATAGCAACCAAATGAGTGGCGAGTTTGAGACTATGTATAACATACATGTTCCAGAAACAAATGTCACAGTTTACATATAAACAAACAAATTTAGGGATGACATCTATAACCTTTTATATCATACAAGCTGAATTCTAATGACTGGGTACAATACTTCTAACAAATGATCAACTTATATGTTATTGACTGAATCATACAGTCGTAAAATTAGTGAAACAAGATTATTTACAATCTTAAATACACACTTCGTCAACTAGGATCTTTCTGTTTAAAAAGAATCAAATCAAAATAACTTGTAATAGGGTGAGTTTTAATCCTGCAAATCACATTTGTTGTTAACCATATATCATTATATATAAAGTTTAAATCTGTATTGTGGTGTGGTTAATATAGAAATTGTTATGATTTTGAATGATAATTATCAAGATCATCCAGGACAATTCCTTTAATATCAATCAATACTATTTAAGTGATATTCTTTAACCAATTAAGATCATACAATTCATATCATATATAAACAGTATAAAATAACATAAAATCAAGTTTTCTGTGATGCTGAAAACAGATCTCAAATATAAGTTTAGGGGATTATAATTCATAAGAATCCTTACGTATATGTCAATTACATATAAGCATTATGATCATGAAATTACAGTACACACGGATTTTATAAAATCAACAAATCACAATACAATTATTGTGACTTGAATTCATTTTAGCAATTATCAATATAACCAGAATTTTAAAATTGAATTTATCCGTTTGTCATTAAAACAAGAATTGTCATGAACTCTCAATTTTATATCCATGTATATAGATTAAAACCATAAGGAAAAATGCGTAAACAATTTTCATAATATTGATTTCAGTAAATCAGAATTACACAGAAATATATCTTACTGAATCATTAATCAGAAAAACCAATTTTAATCATGAGAATTAATGTGTATGAAAACAGACCAAGAATACTTATTAATCAAACACTATGATAATAAGATTATCATTGTTCATCGGTATAAGGATACCCTGCTTTAGGCAAATTCATAATTTCAAGATCTGATTTTCAAATTCATTGTGATTCTAACAAACTAATATCTGATATTAATTCGCATCTCCATAAAACAATTTTATTTCAACGTTAAATCTGCATCCTCAAGTATTAATCATTCAAAGTTCAATAAATAGAATAAATACTGATATTGATTCATACTCTAATGAAACAAGTTTCATTTCAAAATCAAACTTTCACAATACACCAATCCCAGTTTTCATATCAATATATATATATATATATCACATTACTATGTTATCAAATAACATAGATTCATAACATCAATCTAATACTGAATCAATTATCAGTACTAAGGATAAATCTCCTTTTATAATTTTGTATCACATATCAAAATTTGACTGCAGTGAACAATTTTATTTAAATATCGAATACAAATTTTTAAACTCAAATAAGATTCAGATTTAACTAACAAAATCCACTTCTAAGTTTTATATTTAATACAAAACCTAGTTTACGGTAAAACCGTTTTATAGTTTGAATCAAAACACGGTTTTAATTCGCAGTGAAACAATTTCACTTTTAAATTGAATTTATCGATAAATCTGAATTCAGGATGTTATAATTTCGATTATCTAATAATTAAACACACATAAACCTAAATCACAGTTTCAAAATTACTGATTTTGCAAAACCTGGCTCCGATGCCATTGAAGGGAATTTGCGATCTAATCGACAACCCAGATAGAACAGGTTAACGAATTAATCTAAGGATCTATTGCAAAAACAGATAATCGAAATCAATTAGGTTAGAATTCATACCTGTTTATTGCGAATCCATTCTCCAAGCAAATCTGAAAACAAGAAGACGACTGGTGCATCGAATTTAGGAGCTCAACGTAGCGCTGAGACTCTAGAGGAACCCACACGAACGTCTGCCTCTTCGATCGAATCGGAGAGTAGCTGAGATGAAGCAGTGCTAGCCGCCGCCATTCTTTTGATTTTTTCATTGAAAACGAATTAGGGTTATGTATCTCTATATATCTGATCCGTCCCTTTTATTTATAAAAGTGTTAGGCGCACCACTTAAAAGAAAGTGTAGCCCCCTTTTAAAACCAAAGTATGCCATCAAATATGGAACCACCCTTTTACCTTTTCAATGCTTAATAAAATATCAACATATTGACGTTTTATTTACCCAAAATGATTTCATCTCTACAACGCTCTAAGTGTGTGACCCTATAGGTTATTACAACGCTAGCAATGATTTTAAATCGTATTTAAAATCATAAACAGTGAGTGGCATCTAGCAATATGTCGCTGCTACCCAAGTTGTAATAAGATCAACGATTTGATACAACCTTTCTGTGACCAGTGTATTAATATAATATAATCCTTTTAACCAATATATCCAGGATTAAACTAGAGGCATGGATCGTATCATCCTCGTTGTAATTTAATTCGATTTTCTTGATTGATGAGTAGACCGTTTAAAACAAATCAATACTTGAGCACGGCCATGCATTTCACAGTCTCAATCGAGAGGCCCATGGATATCACCACAAATATATTATAGGGTTACATTCCATCTAGATCATTCGTAATTTCCATTCGACTCGAGATGTATCCAATAATCACTGTGTCACTACTCTATTACGAGTAACTTTAGATGATATCAAAACATAACTATCCTCGAATAAAATTATAATGATTTCAGGTCTGAGGACCATTACATCACTGTCACTATGAGAACAACTTATGATACTATTGATTATATTCCATGTAGTTATCTCATAGTGGGTCAGCCCAATATGCTATTCTCGAATATGTATTTATATCTTGACTTTAATATCACGTATATTAATGATCAATGAGATGTGATCATTAGTCAATCAATATACTAGTCTCAACGCTTTATTGTTGTCCTATATAAACAATAAAACTCGACCAGGGACATTTAAGAATTATAATACTTATCACATTATATAATCTCAAGTTCAGTCTTACTCGAACTATATAATTCTGTATTATTATTCTAAGGACTTCTATTATGTTAATATTTATATTACGTAGTAAATATAACATAACAGAATATTTTATTTTATTTCAAATAAAATAATAACATCAACAATGTTATCTATCTCATCGAATGGATTACCTCTAGGGCATAAACTCTAACACCCTCCCCATTTTTCTCTCTCCCTCCCCCCGTTATTAGTTCAGAACCGAAACGAAAAGGAAACAAAAGGAAAAAATGCGAAGGAGGAAGCCATCGCCCCTATCGATCGACGCTCCGTTGCACCGCCTGGCCTCGCGCCCCCCTCCTCTGACGCTCCCTCACCACTGACCGTAGCCCCCATTGCTTCAACCGTTCGAATCCCTAGATCCCCAATTCCGAGATCAACTAAGCCACCCTGAAGACCCACCGCCGCTGATTGCGACCACTGCAGGCCAACCCCTGCGCCTCCCCGACCTCCACACGCCCCTGTCTCTCCTCCAACCTCCAAAAAAATCCGTGAGTTTCTTTATATTTTTGTTTGTTTAATTTATAGCTGATTTTATTTTCAGTTAATATAATAACTTAGTAAAAACAAAATCTGATTTTTTTTTCTTGAGAATATGAAAATCTTTGGGTTTTACTTATAAAAATTTGTTTTTTAAACTAGTAAAGATTTGATTTTTGACTAGTAAAAATTTGATTTTTTAAACTAGTAAAGGTTTGATTTTTAAACTAGTAAAGATATGATTTTTAAGAATAGAAAGATATGATTTTTAAGAATAGAAAGGTATGATTTTTAAAATAGAAAAAGATGAGATTTTTATTTATGTAAAGCTTTGATTTTTATTTTATATAAAGTTATGGTTTTTATTATCAAGAGAGCGAAATAAAAATATGAACTTTATTTTATAAGTAGTGTATTAAAGATATAATCTTTATTATCTAGAGAGCGAAATAAAAATATCATCTTTATAGAGAAAACTAATTTATAAAAATGTGATTTTTATAAATATAGTAGCGGCATAAAAATATGATTTTTATATAGAAAACTAAGTTATAAAAAGGGATTTTTATATTATCAACATCGTTATAAAAATGTGATTTTTAAAATGTAAACATCGCATTAAAATGTAATTTTTAATATAAATTACGTGAAACAGTTATCATTAAAAACACGACGAAGATTTTCTGCATATAAAGAGTCGCGGCATTTGGTTTAGCTTCTAGGTGAGAATTTCTCACTTTAATTTATTTTTCTAGCTAGAAATATATACTAGGATGCAGACGGTGCTTAGCAGCACCCGACATCCGTCGTCCACAAACCATGGACGACTTGTTTGTTTGTTTGATTTCGTTGTGAAAGATGATTGTGTGATGTGGAATGGAATATAATATTTTATAGTTAAAAATATAATTTTTAACGGGTATATGAATAAAATAAATATTCATAAACAAATCGGATGATTTGTTTATGTACACTAATTTGACTGATATTGATTGGGAGGATACATTTTACACATCGCCCAAACTACACAAATAAAATTTATTATTTGTCGATTGAAACCCCACATGGGTATTGGGATGATATTGGACATACACTAATCCCAATAATTAGTTGTATGTCAATCGATTGGTTGACAGGCTGTATAAGCGTTGAATATTTATATTTAATGCTTATGTAGTGTAGAATGCACTTTGGATGATGGTTGACTGTATTTGATTGTAGTTGTGTACATATGTGTATGAAATCCATATAATCACATTATATGGTAATTGACTGTGTCTGATTCCAATTCAGAAAGAATGAATATTTTAAAATAACGATTATTTTAAAATAATGAATATTTTAAAATAACGATTATTTTAAAATAATGAATATTTTAAAATAATATTCAGTAAAAGATCAAAATTTGATTTGGATGTCCGATTTGGGATGGACACGAATATATTTAAATATATTAAGCCGTGTTGATTAGATTAACGTCATTTTGACGTGAATGATATATCGATTTTATTCATTTTTATAATGAATATCAAAAAGGAATTGATTTCAGAATCTTATGTTTTGAAAATATTATCATTTATACATCGATGATACGAAATATTCAATTTTGATTAGAAATTGAATATGAAGTTGAAATCGTTTTGAAAACGAATTTAAAACAACTTATAAAATATGTTTTAAATGGAAATCGATGAAGTAAATATTATATATATTATATATATAATATAATGGCCTGAATAGAACGTGCCGCGCTACGGTAGTTTGCGAATTTCGACTATTGACTTTGAATGGACATTACGGGAGATCCGACCGTCGGATTCTCCTAAAACCGGAACCGTTGGGTTTGTATCGAAAAGATCTTTCTAATGAATATTTGAGATTTGAAATCTAACGGTTGGATTTGGAATTATGTCCAAATCAAATTTGGAAAAGGTCGTTGTAAGTGCAGTTCGATGCCCATTTATGGAAATCGACTGTACGGGCCTTGATAAAATTATTAAAAATATCAATAATTAGTGAAAAATCATAAGAAATGATTTGGGATAAAAAAAATCATATTTGAAAAGATAAAAATAGATTTTTATCGAAATGAACTAGTTTTGAACTAGAGTTATAATCCAATTATTTTTTTAATAAATAAATTAGACTTGAAATGGTTTTAAAAATAACCAGAATTTCCAATATATAAATTGGAAATGGATTTGAATCGAAATTGTCTTCGGAATATTTCGATGTTGGATATCGTGAATATACAGATATTGTTATGGAAATTTGAAAGATATATATATATATATCGTTATTTCCAATACGATATTTGTTGATTTCAGAATTTGATATTGAATATAAGCCGATATATTTTCTATTCAGAGCCTTGTATTTAATATCAAATTGGATTTTGGGCTGTCGTGAACGGTACCTTTAATAATACTGTTCTTAGACCAAATGGAGTTAAGAAAATTAGAAACTGACTGGGGATAAGTAAAGTTGAATGGTTTCCTGGGTATTGATCTGATGTTGGTTTCGGCCTTCGGGATTAACACTTAGGGAATTGTTCTCTTACTAATTTACGGTTAGAGACTGATAGAATGTGAATTGGTTTGTTGTGAACTATGTTTTAGCGACATTCGTTCTTTAACCCGATTTATAGTGAAATGGGATTTGGAATTTATAAATCTTTTGTTAAGATTTAAAGGAGATTTTCCAAAGCAAAGTTTTCCAATTTAACATATTAAATTGGAATTGAATGGAATTCGATTTGGTAATAATCGAAGTAAGCTTCTGTAGAGGAAGACGTTAATATGTATGGAATTTAAAAGGCCTTGTCGTTATCCCATTTATATTATCGGTTGGATATGGAAGTTTATATCGAGTATATATATATATCGATTTGTTTTCCATGAAGATTCCATTGTTAATGGAATGTGATTTTGGGTTGCTGTGAATGGTATCCTTAATAATACCATTCTTAGACCCAATGGAGTTAAGAAAATCAGAAACTAACTGGAGATTAGTTAAGTTGAATGGTTTCCTGGGTTTGATATTATGTTGGTTTCGGACTTTGGGGTTAATACTTAGGGGATTGTTCACTTGCTACTTTACAGTTAGAGGCTGATGGAATGGAATGTGCTTCTGGGTTTATCGTGAACCGTGTTTTAAAAGACGTTGGTTCTTTAACCCAGTTATAGGCAGGATATGATTTCCCAGGTTAAACAATCGTTAATATTGATTTCTGGGAAGATTAAAACCAAGTGGAGTTTTAATGAATCTTTAATCAGATTGAATTGATATCCAAAGGAAGATTAAAGAATAAATTTAAATAATTTATCTTTGATAAAATTAATGGAAACCTTTCCCAAAGTACATGAATATTGGGATAAAGAAATATTCTGGATTGGAATGAGGCGTATGTTGTGTTTTTATAGCACTTGTTTATTATATACGCGATTTATTCAGAAAGACTGGGTTTATCCCATTCTGAATAACTGATTCGACGATGTGTCGAGAATGAAGACAGTGGTTGAAGACTGGAGGTCTTCACATCGGTTGGATGATTACTGATATCTTGATTGGGCTGTACACCCAAGGCGAGGTAATAAGTGGTGATCGTCCAGACGAACTTGGAGATCGACAGATATGCGAGGGCCTCTCCCCTGTATTGGACATATGGGGGAGGAATAAGGTGCCCCCGGTTTCGTACAGACCCAGAACGAACTTGTAAAAGGATGTGTGTCTGACATCGGATTTCATTCTGTGTGATTGATAGACATTGGTTGCATAGCGTGAATTGCCTGTGTGGCATGCTGAGATGCAAATGATCAGGGCTTTTATTGAAAAGTAGAGTCTTGTGGTTGATGATCAAAGCACGGCTTTGATATAGCGTAGCTTTGTGTAGCGTTAATTCGCGAGCCTCACTCCCCGGTGTGGACCAGAAATGGGAGAGGACTTCAGGGAGGATATGTGTTTCTTTCTAGCTAGGAGTGGTGTCAGCGTTTTGCATGCCCTGACATTTTACTTATGTGGATGATGGACAGCGAGGCGCCTCGGTTATATCGGTTGATCCGGCCATTTGGCTCATTTACGCCCCATAGGGCGGGGAAACGTAGTGTTCAAGCATTTTAATCCACATCGAGTGGACCGGCCCTGACAATCCAAGGGCCCACCTGAGTCTGGGTCCTGATACATGGTAAGCTAGATTGTCTCGAAGCGGTAACGACGATCCCTTGCCTTGGTTCACAGATGGAAATCCAACTTCCAATATTACATTTTGCGGTTTTAATTGTAAACTTATATATGGCGACATAGCGGTATGAAGCACTTATGCCGTCTATGATTGATACTTATGATTGAAATTGTTTTGACACTATACACTTATTGTAATAATAAAGGATGAAATTCCGCGTACCAAGCATTTTTGGCTATTATAAGGTAAAAACTCTATCCTCCGGCTTGCGTTGCATTGTGTGATGGGACCTGAGTCTTATAATAGCTTCATTATTCTTTATTTAGCATTGCGCTATTTGTTTTATGCACTGGTATTCTTGGGAGGAAATCCCTTCCGTGTTATACGGCGTGGTCCCTTGATTTACCCAACTTTAAAATAAGATTAATAACTGTTTTAGTTCTCACACCAGACACATGACTGACCTGGAGTTTATTGTTTTAACCTAAACTCTAGGTGCCCCTATTTTCCACGCGGGCAACTAATAGTTTTGGTTTTGCAGATTTATATTCATAGGATCCTGGTTTACAGCTGGAATGATATTCGGAAAGCTCTATATCCGCTTATCTCTTTTAGTTGTATTTTGTATTATTCTCCGCTGCATTGTAAATTGTAAATCTCTGATATTTATCGAATGTATAACATTTTTTCATACTCTGTATATTCTTGTATTCTAATGAAATTGTTGTAATAAGCAATGAAATGTTCTTCTGTTTATGTTCTGATTTGTCGTGTTCTCAAAGCAATCCGGGCTTTCCTTCATGGAGAAGTTTGGGTCGTCTCATTGGTCCACCAGACTAATCCGTGGCGTTTGTAATGCTCGGTCAGCCCGAGTTTCAAGATAAGGTTTAAATTGCTACGAGTTTCAGAAGACGAGCTGGAGGAGTTTAGACATATGATTTATTATTCCATTGTGTATTATATACGAGGATAGGGTATTATAACTTTCCAGATTTGCCTGTTGTACTCTGATGTATGTAAATATACTTATTTAGGTTTTTATAAAGATTTACTCCTATATTATATTTTATTCCACTGCGATGTGAGACCCTGTGTGGTGTTGGTTCTTGTTCTTATTTATCTATTCTAATATTTCTTTCTTTCTTTTCTCATCCTCTAATTTTCTTTCTATTAAATATTCATATTTTCATGCACTTTGGGTTGGACGTGTGTAATATTAGTCAACTCAAAGAGTACGGATTTACGAGTCGTTACAGTTGGTATCAGAGCTGAAGGTTGAGTGATAACCTTGGCTCGTCGGCATAACTCAATAGATATGAGGTTAGTAATACCTTAGATTTATATTGAGTGTTATATACGAAAGCGCTTATTTATAATTGAAAATAAATTTGTTTTCTTATATTTTTATCCGGTATATTTTGTGAAAAGGTAAAAGTAATAATTTTCTCATAATATCATAGCATTGGGTTGTTTGTTGATTTGAATAGAATTCAAATTGGATTTGGAAATTAAATAACTGAATGAGAATCAATCGGATATAAATCGACTGATGTTAAAGTATGTTAGCCCAAAGTGGAAGAAGCAAGTAAATATTAATATTGAATATTAATTGGATTTAGCCAAACATATTGAATTTAATAAATAACTGGATGGTTATATTAAATTGGTTATTCTTTGTTTGTTTGATATATGTTTGATGGACGAATATAATTCAACGACAGATTAATACAAAAATTGAATAAAATGGAAGCTAAGAAATGAATTCTAGAATAATAAATTGAATGGAATTGCATGTGAATTGAAACTTAATAATTATAGCCCCTGTTTGGTTCTAGAAAGTTACACTTGTTGATTTATACATAAATTTCATATAATTGTTACTTATATGGTAAATTGAGTTAACTACAGGTACCCGAAACTATGAGGATTGATTTTTGGTTGCGTTGATCACTTATAAATTGAGCAAATATGCTCAATAACACTTATATAAGACACGCCTACGCGAAATTATAAATTTTGGGTTATGAATTTTGTTTTCCGACCGTGTGGGTCGACGTATATATTTTTGTTGAACCTACAATATTGTAGAAGTCACTCCGTACATGGAAGACTGCCAATTTTTTTCCAAAATTTAAAGTGTTAGAATATTTTTGAGATTTTTGCTAATAGGATAAAATTAGTTTTTCAATAAAAAAAACAAATTGGGCTTGTTCAGAAAATAGAACAGAATATTTTAATTGAATATATTTTGAAATGATAATGAGTTTGTAACGGTTTTCCTACTTTAGTAATTTCGAGGACGAAATTCTTTTAAGGGAGGAGGAATGTAATGACCCGGGTTTTTAACCATTTTTTTAACATTTAATTTGGTTTTAAATGTTGAATTGGAATTATAAATGGATTTATATTTATTTATTTAACGAAGTTTGAACGCATAATTTATAATTAATTTAAAACGAGCTCGTAACGTCGTGGTAATTCGTAATATTTTGTTTTGAACTTTAATTGGATATACAAAAGCCATTTTAAGCCGAAATTCTGTGAAACAGGAAACATCCAAATCTATTTGATAATAATTTTCTAATGGAAGAGAAAATTCAAGATTTCATATTATAGATTTTGAGTTATGTAAATTTTCAAATAATCGCTATGGAATCGTTTATAAATTATAACGATTTATTTAATAAATTTTCAAATAATCCAAGTTTCAAGACCTAGTTCCTATCCCGGTCTCTTCAAAACAACATGTCAAAAGGTCTAGTAATATTTCATTGATAGTTGGGTGTTTTAACTATCAATTATCATAGTATCGTTAAATAAATTGGCAGCTCAGACTTCATTTATTTAAAACCATCTTTTAAAACTAACTCATCGATTCATAAAAATCGAGTCCATATTCTTATCTCAAATCTCATTGTTTTCGTTACCTTTGAAAACATTTACTCATCTTAACTTCTTCGAAATAAAAATATTTACCCACTTTCCTCTTCCCTTTGGAAATATTGTTATATTTCTTATAAACACATTTCATTTCTTTTGCTTTGAAAATGTTGACATATAATATTAACTCGATGATATAAGATTTAAATTTTAGAGCTTGCAACAAATGTTGCGATATAATTCCATTTCAAAATCTCGAAATTAGCATTGTAATATAAACTAATTTCAACATTCCTTACCATTACAAACTAATATCATTCTTCGATAATAGTGAAGTCGTTCAGGTTGTGGAATTTTATTTACCTCTCAGTCCTTGGTCGACAACGTTCTTATCTTAGAATAGGTAGAAGTTTGTAACTCAAAAACTCAACTTATAATATCAATCAAATCTTATTTCTCTATTTTATTTAAACTACGATTTTATAAACAGTAAGGAAACCTTGGACAATTACGATGTTTTTTTTACTAATATTAACTTTCCGCTGTAAACTTCGTTATAGAATTCCATTCATAATTGGCACCATCCATAACTATTTAAAACATATCTTTGGATTCAAAAATCCATTGGTTACTTCTTTACACAAAAATATTTTCATATTTCATCATTGCTTCTTTTACATTTTTTTTCATTCCAAATAATCGTACATCATTCAATCCATTTTGAAAATTCTTCCTTTGAAATCTCTGCTTTAGCTTTAAGTTTCACTTTCCAGCCTTTTAAAAGTATCCCATCTTACTTCATCACAAATTCAGTTACTTTCCTATTGAAATCTATTAGAGAAATAATCATCTTAATTATTATAGATTAGAATAATACTTTCTTCCTTATTTACTGTCGTGAAACAGTTTACTTCTCTACTAACTAAAATTTAGTTAATCTTGAAATCATCGTTATTAAACAAATTACATTATTCATCTTAAAAGATGTAAATTATAATAAGAAATCTTATCAAAACAATTACTTATTAATAACCACTTCCGATCAAAATAGTTGACTTAGTCAACTTTATTCTATTAGTTAATTTATTAGTTAATTTCCTTTATCTCTTTTCCCCATTAAATTAATAGAATTAAAGAAATAACTTTGCTAAATTGTACTTAAAATAATTATTGCAAAAATATTCACCCGAAGGTTAATTGTAACTTATTTCGCTTTATAACAGATCTGAACATCAAATAATCACTTCATAATATTTTATAAAACCAATTTATAAACATCTATTCATTTTTAAAGCTTCATTATAATATATAAACAAAAAATTAAAATCTTATTTCAGTTATAAATAAATTTTATAACTGAACATCGTCAACTCGCCTAACTTAAAATTAATGTTTTTATAAAAATGTGGATTTTAGGCCTGTTTGTTGCCAATTCCTCAATCAACACTAATTATTGATTCAAATCACAACAACGTTGAATTACAATTCAACGTCAACATCCAAACATGTTTTTCATGTCAATGGGGTTCAATCAGTTCATATATAATAATATGAAAAACAAATAATACATACAATATATTGAGGAATTCGGTTAGATCCCTCTAACCTGTTCTTCCCTGCATCACAGATCCTTATAATGTTTCATAACAGCATATAATTTAAATTTAATATTTTAGATAACGATAATATAATTAATGTCAACCATTTCAATCAATAACAGGCATCCAAGGTATTCAATCAACTAATGTATATTATCAACAATTGATTTTAATTATATGAATTTAATCACATCATAGAATTTCAGAAATGTGTGAAGTTAACTCATCATTTTATTCTGACTGATGATTCGCATATTGTTTCATTTAATATTAAAAATGTCTAAAATTACACGAAATTCCAATTGCTTCTGTTTCTGACCAAACCAGCTCGTACACGTAGCCTTCGTCGTCACGATCCCAGGGATCCAATTTCGTGCGATTCTGATAATGTATGGTCAAGTTACGGCTATTACAATTATATATATTATAATAATTAATTTTTCTAATTACTTATTTTAAATATTAGCCAGTTCCTTATTACCTTAAATCTCATGCCACGTCAGCCATAATCACGCTTTTCCTCGTTCGAGCCATCTAAAACTCGATCCCTTCTTGTTCCTTGCTCATGAATTCCCTGTTCCTCCTATCTCGACAAAACCCACGATCGCTAAAATAAACCCCACCACGCCAAAGGTCACCATCCCACCACCATGCTGACTTCTTCACCACGACAGGCTCACCATCCCTCTCGAAATACCCTCCTTCGCCATTAACTCCACCAAATAACTGACCAGAGTCCTTCAACACGAGAACACTCCACCATGCCCATCCACGATCACCAGATCTGACCCTCCCTTGGCCCGCGCCTCCGCCATGATGCCCACTACCCACGCCATCAATGATGAACCACACAGTTCCTTAATTTCGCCAAAATCCCACCCGAACGTACACCATTTTAACTAGCTCGCACTTCCTCTTCGATGCAACTGTTCCAAAATAAAAGAAAGGAACTCCTGCTCCATGTTTATAATATACAATCAACCCGTGTAA
Organism: Allium sativum; assembly: GCA_030737875.1. Classification (NCBI taxonomy): domain Eukaryota; kingdom Viridiplantae; phylum Streptophyta; class Magnoliopsida; order Asparagales; family Amaryllidaceae; genus Allium; species Allium sativum. The sequence goes on along the minus strand of CM060923.1, from coordinate 585,646,962 downwards.
CACCCCACGTCCATTAATGTCACTCACAAAGGGAATGCATTAACTTCCATGGAGGTTTTAAGTGAATATAGAACAGAAAAATTACAACAAGACAGATAATAAGTAGTACTTGAAAATCTAAAACTTTATTTCATTGCAGCGGAAGTTAAACATGTTTGTTACATCATAAAAACCATAAATCAGAGTCAAGTACAATATCCATCTTGATAAAACAAAATACATAACCCCATTACATAAATAGCCATTAAAGAAGATAACAAGCTGGACTTTACTTCAGCGGTCCAAGCTTTCCAAAGAGAGATGACGCAATCCAATCAAACTCCACAAGAACTGGGCCCAACCCGAGGACCTGGAGGGGGGGGGGGGGAAAGGATAGAAATGGAGGGGGTCAGACATAAAGTCTGGCGAGTATGATAATTCTAACAATACTATTACCAAAATAACTAGACTAAGGCATAGGCTGGAAAACAAGGAAATGTTTATGAACTATTGGGTATGGAATATCAGATAAAGATAACGTTAAAGGCACACCTAATACTAACGAATAATTACTACACTGCACCACACCAGTCACCCTAAAGGTCGATCCCACTTGCTTCACTTAGAAATTATATAAATAGCCTTGCGTACCCCTAGCTGACTACATAGGTGCCGCCTGCCCCTATCTCCGCTAGGTGTACCCCACTACCCACTTTCGATCGGCTCCCTACTCGTAGATACCCGTGCTGGCCCCACAGTGGGGTGTATCACTCCCCTAAAGTGGCAACCCGATACAACTTGAGAGTGCACGGTTTATACCTACACGATGCAACAACGTCTTACCTAACAGCCCGGGTCCACACACGCATATGAAACCCGTTGGACTTGCGTTGCCACCGCTACCCCGTTTGGCCTCTTATAGTCAAACCCAGTATGCGTGTCCCGTCCTCGACTTGGGTCGAGCCCACAAAGATACGTTTGGGTTACTGGTTGAAATGGGCCCCCACAAGCTATCCACCTAAGCTTGTCCCCACTAGTACATCCCACTTAACCCTCTTAGTCATGTTCATTTACATGTGTGTTTGGTTAAGTCTTATTAATCGTATTTCAAATGCCACTAAAGGCACTCACTAGATTCCTCATGCCACCCAAGGCACCTACTTAACCCCCATGTCCCACCTTACATGTTTATCTGGTTAAGTATTTCTTAATTCATTCAGGCCATAACCTCATAAAGACCTCCCACATTAGACTGGCATTTATGGCAGCTGGATTTGCTGGGCGGGTCCGGGCAGTCTTATACCATAAAAGAGTCTAACCTCGTGTCTTTACAACTGTTATACTTTAGTTTGGGCCTAGGACCTTGTGACGACCCCAAATCTTGTACAGACGGAGACAAGGATAATCTTTGGAATATAACAAAGAAACAGATAATAGCAGAACAGAATTAAATAAATACACCAGGTAATGAACAATAGAATATACTAGATAAAAGTAATCATCAGAGTTACACAGTATACAGGATCATACTTAGTACGACTACAGTTCAGCTATATATAAATGTCTACAGCGGAAAACAAAAAATATGTACAATAGGAGCTGAACAGCATAAAAAGAGATAAATAATAGAATCCATCTTCAGCTCCAGCTATCCAGATAAAGCCTGCTAAACCTTAACACAAGGTTGCCCGTGTAGAAAAAGGGGCACCCGAGTTTGAAAGTGAAACAAACTACGAGTCAGTCATGGGACTGGTATGAGAAATCTACTCAACACATTTATAATATGGCGAATCACAGGACCCCGCCACTCTCGTGGAACGGGTTTACTCCATTGGATTGCCAGTGCTTTAAAAACAAACCTTTCTTTTAAACATCGCAATGCTTTTTATAAAAATGAAGCCATTATAAGACTCAGTTCCCATCACACAATGCAACGCAAACCGAAGGATAGAGTTTTTACCTTATAACGGCCAAAATATGCTTGATACGAATAAAACAAAAGCATTTGATATACTAGTGTTTATATGTTTCAAAAACAATTTCAATCATAACTATCAATCATAGACGGCATGGGTACCATATATCATGTCGCCATATATATACAATCAAAACCGCACAGTCACGTATTTGGAAATTGGAGTTCCGTCATGAACCAAGGCAAAAGATAGTCCTTACCGAATTCGAGACTGTCTAGCCCGAGTCTCAGGTACAGCCAAAACCATACCTTGGATCGTCAGGGCCGGTCCACACGAAGTGGATTATAATGCCTGAACAATGCGTTTCTCCGCACTTTGGGGCGTAAATGAGCCAACGAATGACTCCATCGGACCCGGATCGTCCGATCAAACCGAGTGGCCTCGCAACAGCAACAACCACATAAGTCAAACTCGTCAGGGCGTATAAAACCACTGACGCCACTTTTAGCTAGAAAGAAAACGCACGTCCCCCCTGAGGTCCTGCTCCCGTTTCTGGTTCATACCGGGGTGTGAGGCTCGCGATTTCACGTTATACACAAAGCTACGCCACACAGGCGGTGCTTTGATCATCTCCACAAGACTTTGCTTTTCAACAGAAGCCCTGATCACTGCATCTTAGCATGCCACACAGACAATTCACACCGTGCAACTGATAGATATCAATCACACAGAATAAATTCCAATGTCAGACACACTGTCCATTTGCAAGTCCGTTCTGGGTATGAACGAAACCGGAGGCACTAAATACCTCGCAAACCCATCGATCACCACGTACGTCTGGACGATCACCACTCATTATCCATATTTCGGGATGCCTCCCAATCAGGACCTCGGTTACCATCCAAACGAGGTGAAGATCTCCGGTCTTCGACCATCGTCTTCATCTTCGATTTCTTATCGTCGATTCAGTTATTCAGAATGGGATAAACCCGGTCTTTCTGAGCAACTCGCATATATAATAAACAAGTGCAACACTAACATACACACGCATCATTTCAATTCATCAGTCACTAACTATCAATCAGTAAGAGAACGATTTCCCAAATATTAACCCCGACGGGCGAAACCAACGTCAGATCAACACCCAGGAAACCATTCGACTTAGCCAACCTTCAGTTAATTTCTAAATCACATCCATATCGTTTATAATATTTTATAACAATTTATCGCTATTTTAATTTATTTTAAAATAGCCAATATATTCAAAACGACGCTTCGGGCCATAACGCGACCGTGGCGCTGTTTTTCTTCAAATTTGATTTACACATATCTGAAAATCTAACCGTTGGATCTTCACAAAATTTACATCATTAGAAAGATCTTTTCAAAACGAATCCAACGGTTCCAGTTTCGGGAAATTCCGACGGTCGGATCTCCCGGTATAATCGTTTGAAGTTTCGATTTCAAAATACGAACTGCAGCGTCGTTATTCGATTAAATATAATTATATATATATATATATATATATAATCGTTTCTGGCACTGTTTTTCTTCAGATTTGAATTAAACATTCCAGACAATCCAACCGTTGGATTTTTACAAAGTTGGTGCCGTTGGAAAGATTTTTCCAAAGCGAACCCAACGGTTGTGATTTCAGGAAAATCCGATGGTCGGATCTCCCGTACTAATCGTTTGAAATCACGGTTTCAAAATACGAACTGCAGCGTCGTTATTCGATATATTTCAATTCTATTTAAATATATATATCGATTCTTCGATTTCAAAACTATATTCTTTTCATACATTTGATAAAAATGATATTTTTATATTTAAAACACGAACACCATTCAACACATGAATTTCTATCCAACGAATGAATATCAATTCAACACATGAAGGTTTTCTATTCAACGAATAAATATAGTTTCAGCAAATGAAAATAATTCAAACACATGAATATTATTCAAAATTTCGGCAGCATAACGGCAGGGTAGTTAAAACCAGGACCGTCCTTAGTACGGCTCCTCGCCCTACCTTAAAACCTCGCGGTTTTTGACAATGGGAATCATGCATCTAGTTCGCACGCAGGCGACATGTATATATTTATTTCATTTCCACAAACTAATCCTATGTGGTTTCAACCAAATATTTCTCAACCACAAATGGGTATTTTTCAACCACAATCAATCAATATCAACCACAAACAATTCAAATCAACCATTCGCTATCAATCAATTTTCACACCAATCACAACGAATAAATATCGTCCATGGTTTGTGGACGAGGGGCGTATATATATATATATTTATATATAGCAATTCACTTCTATTTCAACACATATATATAAATTTTACAACGCATATACAACTTATACATCGAACGTACAACTTATACAATGCTTATACAAGAGGTGTACAACGCTTATATAACTCATACATCGACTATATAATTTATACATCGCCGTTTTCCATATCGTTTATAAATTAGAAATCTCACATTGGGTTCCACTCCACCAAAAATAGCAGAAGGCTCAGAAAAATATGCGGTCTCTTCTAAAATGTAGAAGACGTCCACACGGTCACGATGTTTCCTGTTTCATCGAATTTCATCAAGAAACGAAAAAGATATGATTTTTCAAAGTTCGCAACACTTTAAAACTGTTGAAATCAGTTTAAATAATATAAACCGTACCTCCTTCGTTTTGTTCGAAACTAGGTTTCCACTTTCCTCGAAATTCGCGCAGTTATATGACGATCGGCCTTCACCACCTTGAAGGGCTAGGAGAGGCGCTCCTATCGAGATAGGCGCGGTGTCGTGCGATGGCGGGTCTGGCCTGGAATCGAGGTCGACGCGGCGCAACTTTCGGGGGCCTGAACTCGACGACGGGGAAGAGATAGGTGGTGCGGTTGGTACTGATTTGAAGGGGAGAAAGAGGGCTTCAAAAAGTTCAACAGGAGGTGGGGCTGAAGGTGGTTGTGGCGATCAGAAACGGGGAGGGAAGCTTTGGAGGCTAGCCTCCGTTTAGATCGAGAGAGAGAAAGGGATTTTTTTTATAAAAATTATGATTGGTCGGGGAAGTTTTTAAAGGGATTTTCTGACACGACCACCAATCTAAACCCAACGACTGTCGTTCATAGCGTTTTACCCCCATTCTGAACACAATGGGATATGTTTCGTAGGCCCATTCGACTGTTTCAGTATTTTTTCCTTCAAATTAAAATATAAAACATTCCATATTCGATTTGAACGTACATTTCAATTTGCCAGGGCCACAAACTGATTCGAAAAATTCCAGAAAAATAAATCTAGCTATGTTTTGACGATACGGTCCCAACAAAACTAGTTTTGTCGAATTCTGAGACCGTTTGCAAAAAGGCCCATTTCTGGTCAATCCAATTTAACTTTAATTGACCAAAACTCATTTTCCTTTGCCACGCTCACATACTAGCTTAAAAAATTATGAAATTTGAAACCTAGCGATAAATTCACATCCCGGATCCAACAGAAGTGGTTTCGTTCAATTCCGAGGTCGTATGCAAAATGGCCAATTTCACGGGCTATATAAATTCCATAACGACCTTTCTGAAAATTCATTTGGCCATAACTTTTGCTTTCCGTTATGAAAATTCGATTTTTCAGATTCGTTAGAAAGGTATTCACTAACAGATTTAAATATTTTTGGTTTCACTCAAATCCGTTTTGTTTTGCACCCGGTACAGACCGACAAAGTTTGAATTCAATTTTTGAAACTACCGCGCCATTTCAGGCCTTGTTTATAATTAGAATTAATTATATTCGTTTTCAAACGTCGATTCAAACTCCGTTTTCATTACTATTATTTAAAATATTTATTTTAAATATTAACAATCCATTATTTTAGCCAATTTAAAAATTTTAAATTGGTTCAGATTTTCTGGGTCGTTACAATCTCCCCCACTTAAAACTTCTCGTCCCCGAAAAGGAACAAAGTCGAAAGTGATTTGATTAATCAACTCTACGTTCAATCTGGCTTCCATTCTCCAACTTTTCAGTTTCTGAGAATTTTCAAATTCTTCAAAAATTTGGCTAACACCCGGAATTTTTGAAAAATTTCGCCATTAACCTCCTTTGTACGGGGAGAGATTTGGAAATTTATTGGGCCGTATTAGGTACCAATAAATCCTAATAAGCATGCACATATTTATAGTGATATATTCTGGTGTTTACAGGGGAGCGTGTATTGATAATAACTCCAGAGAATAAATTCTCGTCACCCTGTCAAAGCCTGAGGGAGTGTGTATTTTAAATGCTCCAGAGGATAAATCCTCGTCAATTCGTCCCGTGTGGGAAATAAATAGTCCATGCGCCGTATCTAATAACTAGAGAGACGTGATTATTGTCAACTCCAGACCCGCGTGGGGTTTTTTATTAATCTGGCAATTTTATCTTTACAATTTAAATAGTCCATATCAGTCATCAGTTCAACCTGTAAAATATAGTCATCGCCATACAAGCCTCTCGCTCGTATGGTAAATCTTCTACCTCGTCACACAAGCTCCAAATGCTTATGTGGTATATGATGAAGTATGCCTATCTTCAGAAGTATGCCATGTAGTGTAGTTCAAAATTAATTGTTACTATCCTATGGCGATGTTTATTATTTCACACAGAAAAACCAGCACTCCGCATCCAATGGCATTCACAGGAGTTGATATAATAATATTTCGCATCCAACTCATTAAGGTTTACCTATTTGTCGGGCACGCAAATAAAATCTTTACGCAACAGCTAATCCATTTACCTGTCCAAACATATATAATGCATATGTATATATTTCTATCTATTTTTAAATCAGTTCAATGTGTGATTTAATCGAATAAATTCTACTATTCATTCTATTATTGATTAAATTAACTATCATTTTAATAATTTAATTAATCAAATCCACTATCACACAACACAAACAATAATCAATTTGTTTTTAATTTTTCAACCTTTCAAATACATATCATTTATATATTCAAAAATTATATTTCTAAAACCAGACTATATATATTATCACAAATACGTTATTTAAAAACATATTACCCTCGACTCGTTCTGAGGCACTTCTGACCCCATCTCTAATGAGTTGTTCTGATTCTGCTGTACTCATACTAGGATATTGCTGATCCTATCTGTACTGAGTTACTCATCCTTGAACACTATTGGTTCTATCTCTGACGAGTTCGTTAATATGTTATATTCCAGCACTAAGCTTAACCAAAGCTCTGATACCACGATGTGACGACCCCAAATCCCATACAGACGGAGACAAGGGTAATCTTTGGAATATAACACAGAAACAGATAATAGCAGAACAGAATTAAATAAATACACCAGATAATGAACAATAGAATATACTGGATAAAAGTAATCATCAGAGTTACACAGTATACAGGATCATACTTAGTACAACTACAGTTCAGCTATACATAAATGTCTACAGCGGAAAACAAACAAAATATGTACAATAGGAGCTGAACAGCATAAAAAGAGACAAATAATAGAATCCATCTTCAGCTCCAGCTATCCAGATAAAGCCTGCTAAACCTTAACACAAGGCTGCCCGTGTAGAAAAAGGGGCACCCGAGTTTGAAAGTGAAACAAACTACGAGTCAGTCATGGGACTGGTATGAGAAATCTACTCAACACATTTATAATATGGCGAATCACAGGACCACGCCACTCTCGTGGAACGGGTTTACTCCATTGGATTTCCAGTGCTTTAAAAACAAACCTTTCTTTTAAACATCGCAATGCTTTTTATAAAAATGAAGCCATTATAAGACTCAGTTCCCATCACACAATGCAACGCAAACCGGAGGATAGAGTTTTTACCTTATAACGGCCAAAATATGCTTGATACGAATAAAACAAAAGCATTTGATATTATTACTAGTGTTTATATGTTTCAAAAACAATTTCAATCATAACTATCAATCATAGACAACATGGGTACCATATATCATGTCGCCATATATATATACAATCAAAACCGCACAGTCACGTATTTGGAAATTGGAGTTTCGTCATGAACCAAGGCAAAAGATAGTCCTTACCGAATTCGAGACTGTCTAGCCCGAGTCTCAGGTACAGCCGCAACCGTACCTTGGATCGTCAGGGCCGGTCCACACGAATTGGATTATAATGCCTGAACAATGCGTTTCTCCGCCCTTTGGGGCGTAAATGAGCCAATGAATGACTCCATCGGACCCGGATCGTCTGATCAAATCGAGGCGCCTCGCAACAGCAAGAAACACATAAGTCAAACTCGTCAGGGCCTGTAAAACCACTGACGCCACTTTTAGCTAGAAAGAAAACGCACGTCCCCCCTGAGGTCCTGCTCCCGTTTCTGGTTCATACCGGGGTGTGAGGCTCGCGATTTCACGTTATACACAAAGCTACGCCACACAGGCGGTGCTTTGATCATCTCCACAAGACTTTGCTTTTCAACAGAAGCCCTGATCACTGCATCTTAGCATGCCACACAGACAATTCACACCGTGCAACTGATAGATATCAATCACACAGAATAAATTCCAATGTCAGACACACTGTCCATTTGCAAGTCCGTTCTGGGTATGAACGAAACCGGAGGCACTAAATACCTCGCAAACCCATCGATCACCACGTACGTCTGGACGATCACCACTCATTATCCATATTTCGGGATGCCTCCCAATCAGGACCTCGGTTACCATCCAAACGAGGTGAAGATCTCCGGTCTTCGACCATCGTCTTCATCTTCGATTTCTTATCGTCGATTCAGTTATTCAGAATGGGATAAACCCGATCTTTCTGGGCAACTCGCGTATATAATAAACAAGTGCAACACTGACATACACACGCATCATTTCAATTCATCAGTCACTAACCGTCAATCAGTAAGAGAACGATTTCCCAAATATTAACCCCGAAGGTTGAAACCAACATCAGATCAACACCCAGGAAACCATTCGACTTAGCCAACCTTCAGTTAATTTCTAAATCACATCCATATCGTTTATAATATTTTATAACGATTTATAGCTATTTTTATTTATTTTAAAATAGCCAATATATTCAAAACGACGCTTCGGGCCATAACGCGACCATGGCGCTGTTTTTCTTCAAATTTGATTTACACATATCTGAAAATCTAACCGTTGGATCTTCACAAAATTTACATCATTAGAAAGATCTTTTCAAAACGAATCCAACGGTTCCAGTTTCGGGAAATTCCGACGATCGGATCTCCCAGTATAATCGTTTGAAGTTTCGATTTCATAATACGAACTGCAGCGTCGTTATTCGATTAAATATAATTATATATATATATATATATATATATAAATATAATCGTTTCTGGCGCTGTTTTTCTTCAGATTTGAATTAAACATTCCAGACAATCCAACCGTTGGATTTTTACAAAGTTGGTGCTGTTGGAAAGATTTTTCCAAAGCGAACCCAACGGTTGTGATTTCAGGAAAATCCGATGGTTGGATCTCCCGTACTAATCGTTTGAAATCACGGTTTCAAAATACGAACTGCAGCGTCGTTATTCGATATATTTCAATTCTATTTAAATATATATATATCGATTCTTCGATTTCAAAACTATATTCTTTTCATACATTTGATAAAAATGATATTTTTATATTTAAAACACGAACACCATTCAACACATGAATTTCTATCCAACGAATGAATATCAATTCAACACATGAAGGTTTTCTATTCAACGAATAAATATAGTTTCAGCAAATGAAAATAATTCAAACACATGAATATTATTCAAAATTTCGGCAGCATAACGACAGGGTAGTTAAAACCGGGACCGTCCCTAGTATGGCTCCTCGCTCTACCTTAAAACCTCGCGGTTTTTGACAATGGGAATCATGCATCTAGTTCGCACGCAGGCGGCATGTATATTTTTATTTCATTTCCACAAACTAATCCTATGTGGTTTCAACCAAATATTTCTCAACCACAAATGGGTATTTTTCAACCACAATCAATCAATATCAACCACAAACAATTCCAATCAACCATTCGCTATCAATCAATTTTCACACCAATCACAACCAATAAATATCGTCCATGGTTTGTGGACGAGGGGCGTATATATATATATATATATATATATATATATATATATATATATATATATATATATATATATATATAGCAATTCACTTCTATTCCAACACATATATATAAATTTTACAACGCATATACAACTTATACATCGAACGTACAACTTATACAACGCTTATACAAGAGGTGTACAACGCTTATATAACTCATACATCGACTATATAATTTATACATCGCCGTTTTCCATATCGTTTATAAATTAGAAATCTCACATTGGGTTCCACTCCACCAAAAATAGCAGAAGGCTCAGAAAAATATGCGGTCTCTTCTAAAATGTAGAAGACGTCCACACGGTCACGATGTTTCCTGTTTCATCGAATTTCGTCAAGAAACGAAAAAGATAGGATTTTTCAAAGTTCGCAACACTTTAAAACTGTTGAAATCAGTTTAAATAATATAAACCGTACCTCCTTCGTTTTGTTCGAAACTAGGTTTCCACTTTCCTCGAAATCCGCGCAGTTATATGACGATCGACCTTCACCACCTTGAAGGGCTTGGAGAGGCGCTCCTATCGAGGTAGGCGCGGTGTCGTGCGATGGCGGGTCTGGCCTGGAATCGAGGTCGACGCGGCGCAACTTTCGGGGGCCAGAACTCGACGACGGGGAAGAAATAGGTGGTGCGGTTGGTACTGATTTGAAGGGGAGAAGGAGGGCTTCAAAAAGTTCAACAGGAGGTGGGGCTGAAGGTGGCTGTGGCGATCGGAAACGGGGAGGGAAGCTTTGGAGGCTAGCCGCCATTCAGATCGGGAGAGAGAAAGGGATTTTTTTTATATATAAAAATTATGATTGGTCGGGGAAGTTTTTAAAGGGATTTTCTGACACGACCACCAATCTAAACCCAACGACTATCGTCCCTAGCGTTTTACCCCCATTCCGAACACAATGGGATATGTTTCATAGGCCCATTCGACTGTTTCAGTCAGTTTTCCTTCAAATTAAAATATAAAACATTCCATATTCGATTTGAACGTACATTTCAATTTGCCAGAGGCACAAACTGATTCGAAAAATTCCAGAAAAATAAATCTAGCTATGTTTTGACGAAACGGTCCCAACAAAACTAGTTTCGTCGAATTCTGAGACCGTTTGCAAAAAGGCCCATTTCTGGTCAATCAATTTAACTATAATTGACGAAAACTCGTTTTCCTTGGCCACGCTCACATTCTAGCTTCAAAAATTATGAAATTTGAAATCTAGTGATAACTTCACATCCTGGATCCAACAAAAGTGGTTTCGTCGAATTCCGAGGTCGTATGCAAAATGGCCAATTTCACGGGCTATATAAATTCTATAGCGACCTTTCTGAAAATTCATTTGGCCATAACTTTTGCTTTCCGTTATGAAAATTCGATTTTTCAGATTCGTTAGAAAGGTATTCACTAACAGATTTAAATATTTTTGGTTTCACTCAAATCCGTTTTGTTTTGCACCCAGTACAGACCGACAAAGTTTGAATTCAATTTTTGAAACTACCGCGCCATTTCAGGCCTTGTTTATAATTAGAATTAATTATATTCGTTTTCAAACGTCGATTCAAACTCCGTTTTCATTGCTATTATTTAAAATATTTGTTTAAAATATTAACAATCCATTATTTTAGCCAATTTAAAATTTTTAAATTGGATCAGATTTTCTGGGTCGTTACAGACCTCTCACATTGGGCTAACATTTGTGACTACTGGATTTGCCGGTCGGGTCCGGGCAGGTTTACATCACAAACGAGTCCAACCTCGTGTCCTAAGCATTGATTATCACTTATAATCTTTTACCCCAGTTTTAAATATATCCCTATTCAAATCATTAATTACTTCCAATTTTAATGATGTCCATAATTGACTCAATTATGGCCATCCACTTATGGTATGCAAAATCATATCAATTGCACCCCAATTTCTTAATATTAAATCCTTAATATTACCCCTACCCCACGTTATACGTTCGCTTATTCAACGCAAAATATACGTTAGACTCGAATTGTCTAACTCATAGCACAAAGATAAATTATCACAACATATAGACAAATAAAATAGATCTAATCATAATAGGGGTGAAACTTACATAAAACTACACATGTCATGGATCTAAAGGTGTCAACTTGTTTGGTTAAATGTCACAACTTACATAATATGATCATAACCCAAGTTCATGTATAAACTTGCATATGTGGTTTATGCAACATAATGATGGTGTGAACTAGCATCTAACACATAGAATTCACATATGTCATAGCATAATTCTAGATGTCATAATTCTAGGTCTAAATAGATGTCATGGCATATGTTCATAATCTTTACTAATCAATCTAAACTTGCATATGTGACTTGTCATATAAATCAACATAGCCCAAATAATATCGACATTATGATTTGATTAACATGAACTAATTATCATAGATAATAACATCATGACTTTATAACATGTATGATTTATCACAACTTAGCATAGAAAATTACAACCTATACAGTATCATCATAGCATGATTTACAACATATAGGATATCATCATCACATAACATAGGATTTACAACATACATGATAGCATAAGGTTTACAACAACATATATGACAATTCACATCATTTTCTTATGATCCATATCACAACTTAATCTAATTAGTTTGCAATAATCTTGTTAAGATCATCATACTCACAATTAGAGAAGAAATAGCGTCTTGATTTGCTTTAGAGTTGAGTAGAATTAGGGTTTTGATTAGCTTTCTTCCTTCTTAGTTGACGGCGGCTAGACTAAGTTCCATGGCGATGGCATGACGGCGGCTATTCTATTTTTCATGTGAATTAGAGTGAGAGACTACCTAGGTATATATAGAGTTTAGATTTTATTTAGGCCGTCAGATCAATTCAGAACTAACCTGAACCGTTTAATTTGCCAACTCAGCCCTAAAGACACATCAGCAACTCAAGATTGGGCTCAGTCAAACCCTAGCCGCCTGGACCAGGTCGACACCCAGGTCGACTGCGCAGTCGACCTGGTCCCTGGGGTGTCGACTGCCCAGTCGACTCCCCAGTTGACCTGGGTGCTGGGCGGGAAATTTCCCGCCTAGCCTGTTTGACTTCGAATTTTGAATTTTAAATTTTCTGAAATCTGTTTTGAATTTTCTGAAACTTCCGATGGCCATAACTTCTTCGTACGAAGTCCAATTCACGCAAACTCGGACTCTATTTCAACCAAAATTCCGAGACGAACACAATGGTGCAACCCGTTTCCCACAATTCTCACGTCTGAGATTAGTTATTCTTTAATTTGTGAATATTAATATTAACAGAATTACGGGGTGTTACATTCTCCCCTCCTTAAAGGATTTCGACCCCGAAATCTTCAAGTCAAGAAGAATGTATATCCTAGCATCCAATCATCCATCTACTCAACCATCAAACACAGGCATCCATTGTCCTTATAGACTTCTAATGCTTTCATGTTTAAATGCACAGTGTGTGTATATGTCCATATCTAATGCAAAATCAGGTGGTCCACTGATTCAGTTGACCTCCTTAATGCAAATCATGATAGTGCCATGCGTCCATTATGTATGCGAAAGAACCCTATCGATACATATTATTTCTACTTGTGTGCACAACCATTCACCAAAATGCGGTATCCATATGATAGCACAACCATTATACATCCATTTTACTAAATACATCCATATATATGCGATATGCAATATGAAGTGACTGAGCCGATCTAGTGCCTAATAGTGTGTGTATATGCATCCACGAGCAACCACTAGCAAACACTTGCATCCACTTTGCATCCATCATACATAACATGTCTCAAACACATGTTTCAACCATAGGATTATCCTAACTAATGGTCAAAGATACTAGCGAGAGGACATACTAAAGATAAGATAAGTACATGCTAAGCGATAAAGGAGAAATTAAAAGACATACCCTCGAAAAGAAAAGGGTACAACGAACGCATCTTCGCTTCTGTCTCCCAAGTAGCGTTGCTCTCATCATCTCCCCATTGCACTTTGACTAGTCTGACCACTCGATTCCTCAACTTCTTGATCTCCGACCCAAGAATGCATGTAGGAGCTCATCGAATCGTCGCATCACGCTCTATCTCCACCTCTCTAAGCAAGTTCGGCTCTACCACCTCCGCGGTCTCGTGTAGGCATTTCCTTAAATGTGATACATGGAATACGTCATGTACACCACTAAGTTTCTCAGGTAACTCCACTCTATATGCCATCTGTCCAATCTTCTCCTTAATAGGAAACGACCCTACGAACCTTGGTGCTAATTTCCCAACGGACCCAAAGCGAACAACGTTCCGTAATGGAGACACTTTGATAAAGACCATGTCCCCAACTTCAAACTCAAGATCTAACCTCCTCTTATCCGCATAAGATTTCTGTCTATCTTGCGCCGTCTTCATCCTTCTTCAGATCAAATCAATTTTTTCCAAAGTCTCTCTAATCATATCGGGCCCAAGTAAGATCTTATCCGTAGATTCCCACCAACATGTAGGCGAACAACAAGGTCGTCCATAAAGAGCTTTGAAAGATGCCATGCCAATGCTGGACTGAAAGCTATTATTGTCTTTACCACCCTTCTTGTTTTGCTGTTGAGGTTTCTTCTGATCCCCTTTCTTCTCGGGTGCCTTATTAGCATTAGCGCCTTTCTCCTCGTGCATGAGTGCCATGTCTACTAGCTTCTCAAAGGTGGCACCCATAGTGATGTGGGTCATAGACAACCCCTGCAACGGCTCATTCAAACCATTAACGAACCTCAGAGCCTTCTTCTCCGGCGTGTTCACTAAATCCAAGCCAAACCTTGCTAACTGATTAAATTTGTTGACATATTCTTTCACTGATGAGCTTCCTTGCTTTAATGTCAAGAACTTTCCATATATAGATTCTCTTCTGCCCTTGAGAGAAACTTTGCCTCAAACCTACGCCTGAAATCCGCCCAAGAATCAACAGGACGCTCCCCATTAGTGACCTCCCACCAAAACGAGGCCTCTCCCTTCATTAACCAAGCTGCTAATTTGACTTTCCTCCCTTCTTCTACTTCAAAGATTTCTAGCAATTCTTCCACCTCCTTAAGCCAATCTCTAGCTTCCACAAACGTTTCTGACCCTTGAAAAGGTTTTCCACCCATAGCCTTAAATTCCTTGCACGTCTTTGCAAAAGTATCAGCGCAAGGAGGAGGAGCGGGTGCAACTGGTGGTGGAGGAACATTGGCTGGACCTGCAGCGGCCCTAGCCTCTAATAACCTCCTATACCATCCTGGTATCGTTACACCATCCGGAAGGTTAAGATCTTCAGCCATGCTGAAACGAAAAAGGAAAGATTCAAAATGGAGAATTCGAAAGATAAAGATATATGGCTATTGGGGATTATGTTTTTCATAAAAACTTTCCTCTTTAAATTACTCATCAAGACATGTTTTTGAAAACACTTCTTCCAAAAATACTTTAGAAAAATAGTTTTTCTAAAAAAATTATCTGTTCTGGTAACCTTAAGCTCTGATACCACGTGTAACACCCCACGTCCATTAATGTCACTCACAAAGTGAATGCATTAACTTCCATGGAGGTTTTAAGTGAATATAGAACAGAAAAATTACAACAAGACAGATAATAAGTAGTACTTGAAAATCTAAAACTTTATTTCATTGCAGCGGAAGTTAAACATGTTTGTTACATCATAAAAACCATAAATCAGAGTCAAGTACAATATCCATCTTGATAAAACAAAATACATAACCCAATTACATAAATACCCATTAAAGAAGATAACAAGCTGGACTTTACTTCAGCGGTCCAAGCTTTCCAAAGAGAGATGAAGCAATCCAATCAAACTCCACTAGAACTGGGCCCAACCTGAGGACCTGGGGGGGGGGAGGATAGAAATGGAGGGGGTCAGACATAAAGTCTGGCGAGTATGGTAATTCTAACAATACTATTACCAAAATAACTAGACTAAGGCATAAGCTGGAAAACAAGGAAATGTCTATGAACTATTGGGTATGGAAGAGCTGATAAAGATAACGTTAAAGGCACACCTAATACTAACGAATAATTACTACACTGCACCACACCAGTCACCCTAAAGGTCGATCCCACTTGCTTCACTTAGAAATTATATAAATAGCCTTGCGTACCCCTAGCTGACTACATAGGTGTCGCCTGCCCCTATCTCCGCTAGGTGTACCCCACTACCCACTTTCGATCGGCTCCCTACTCGTAGATACCCGTGCTGGCCCCACAGTGGGGTGTATCACTCCCCTAAAGTGGTAACCCGATACAACTTGAGAGTGCACGGCTTATACCTACACGATGCAACAACGTCTTACCTACCAGCCCGGGTCCACACACGCATATGAAACCCGTTGGACTTGCGTTGCCACCGCTACCCCATTTCGCCTCTTATAGTCAAACCCAGTATGCGTGTCCCGTCCTCGACTTGGGTCGAGCCCACAAAGATACGTTTGGGTTACTGGTTGAAATGGGCCCCCACAAGCTATCCACCTAAGCTTGTCCCCCCTAGTATATCCCACTTAACCCTCTTAGTCATGCTCATTTACATGTGTGTTTGGTTAAGTCTTACTAATCGTATTTCAAATGCCACTAAAGGCACTCACTAGATTCCTCATGCCATCCAAGGCACCTACTTAACCCCCATGTCCCACCTTACATGTTTATCTAGTTAAGTATTTCTTAATTCATTCAGGCCATAACCTCATAAAGGCCTCCCAAATTAGACTAGCATTTATGGCAGCTGGATTTGTCGGGCGGGTCCGGGCAGTCTTACACCATAAAAGAGTCTAACCTCGTGTCTTCACAACTATTATGCTTTAGTTTGGGCCTAGGACCTCTCACATTGGGCTGACATTTGTGACTACTGGATTTGCCGGTCGGGTCCGGGCAGGTTTACGTCACAAACGAGTCCAACCTCGTGTCCTAAGCATTGATTATCACTTATAATCTTTTACCCCAGTTTTAAATATATCCCTATTCAAATCATTAATTACTTCCAATTTTAATGATGTCCATAATTGACTCAATTATGGCCATCCACTTATGGTATGCAAAATCATATCAATTGCACCCCAATTTCTTAATATTAAATCATTAATATTACCCCTACCCCACGTTATACGTTCGCTTATTCAACGCAAAATATACGTTAGACTCGAGTAGTCTAACTCATAGCACAAAGATAAATTATCACAACATATAGACAAATAAAATAGATCTAATCATAATAGGGGTGAAACTTGCATAAAACTACACATGTCATGGATCTAAAGGTGTCAACTTGTTTGGTTGAATGTCACAACTTACATAATATGATCATAACCCAAGTTTATGTATAAACTTGCATATGTGGTTTATGCAACATAATGATGGTGTGAACTAGCATCTAACACATAGAATTCACATATGTCATGGCATAATTCTAGATGTCATAATTATATGTCTAAATAGATGTCATGACATATGTTCATAATCTTTACTAATCAATCTAAACTTGCATATGTGATTTGTCATATAAATCAACATAGCCCAAATAATATCGACATTATGATTTGATTAACATGAACTAATTAGCATAGATAATAACATCATGACTTTATAACATGTATGATTTATCACAACTTAGCATAGAAAATTACAACCTATACAATATCATCATAGCATGATTTACAACATATAGGATATCATCATCGCATAACATAGGATTTACAACATACATGATAGCATAAGGTTTACAACAACATATATGACAATTCACATCATTTTCTTATGATCCATATCACAACTTAATCTAATTAGTTTGCAATAATCTTGTTAAGATCATCATACTCACAATTAGAGAAGAAAGAGAGTCTTGATTTGATTTAGAGTTAAGTAGAATTAGGGTTTTGATTAGCTTTCTTCCTTCTTAGTTGACGGCGGCTAGACTGAGTTCCACGGCGATGGCTTGACGGCGGCTATTCTATTTTTCATGTGAATTAGAGTGAGAGACTACCTAGGTATATATAGAGTTTAGGTTTTATTTAGGCCGTCAGATCAATTCAGAACTAACCTGAACCGTTTAATTTGCCAACTCAGCCCTAAAGACACATCAGCAACTCAAGAGTGGGCTCAGTCAAACCCTAGCCGCCTGGACCAGGTCGACACCCAGGTCGACTGCGCAATCGACCTGGTCTCTGGGGTGTCGACTGCCCAGTCGACCAGGGTGCTGGGCGGGAAATTTCCCGCCTAGCCTGTTTGACTTCGAATTTTGAATTTTAAATTTTCTGAAATCTGTTTTGAATTTTCTGAAACTTCCGATGGCCATAACTTCTTCGTACGAAGTCCAATTCACGCAAACTCGGACTCTATTTCAACCAGAATTCCGAGACGAACACAATGGCGCAACCCGTTTCCCACAATTCTCACGTGTGAGATTAGTTATTCTTTAATTTGTGAATATTAATATTAACAGAATTATGGGGTGTTACAACCCGCCTATAGCCCCATGCAACACGTTTCTCCACCTTATCTTCTTTCCCACGAAGACATACTGTAGCATCACTCCCTAGTATGAATACAAACCATGCATGCCCTATCACCGTTTCTACACTATTTCGAAATAAACAGTCCTCAAAACATTATCGCAACCCCATCCACTTAAAGCTGCATATCCCGCAGTTTCTACGCAACACAAGAACACCCAGTGACACCCTTCTGTAACCGTTAGTGTCCCCTACCTTGGTTCGATCAGTGCTCCGATGAGCATGCAAAAAGCCCATAACCGCCTGCCTATAGATTACCAGAAACACCCATCTGCGATCTCTCACAACGCCTCACCAGAACCGATAGACATCCCCGACTTCTCGCTTGTTTTTGGGTGAAGGAAAATGATGCTTGTCACTTGTTCTTTTATTCAAGAAGAAAAGGTCTATATATTGTTGTTTGTTTGGAGAGAAAAGGCCATAGTTTTTGAATGGGGAAGGAAGAACCTTCGGTTTTTCTGAGTGTTGATGGGAGAGAAAACAAGAGGATTGTGCGAATTAAATAAGACGGGGCAAAGATGGAGAATGTTAGAACGCCGTGTGAGAAAGGACGTTAGAAAAAATATATGAATTTTTTGAATTGACTAAAGATTTTTGACTGACAACGACCAAAGATTTATTGACATGACTAACCATTTTTATTTGATGTTATTAGCAATATTTTTGTTTGTACCTATCGCCAATTCAGATATGTGTTTACCATACGAACTCTATTTGCGACGAATGGACGTCATGGTATAATTCGACGTTATGGTCCTAACGAGACCTGTTTCGTTGAATTCCGAGTCTGTTTGCTTAAACGATGCTCGTTCGAGTCCAAATGGTCATTTTATTTGATTTAATTTTGCTACACTCACAAAAACTCCTATTGACGCGAAACTTGAAATCTAGAAATAATTAGCTATTACGGTCGTAATAAAATTTGTTCCGTTGAAAACGGAGGTCGTTTGAATAAAGTCCTTTTTAAGGGTCCAATTTAAATTAAAATTAATTAATTTAAAGGTACCTAAATGTAATAATATTAAAATATTTTATCGGACATACCTGACCAGAATTTCATGTAGTTTCATAATAGAATACTCCTGGATGAATTCCAAGCCAAATCAATATTAAAAATATTAAAAACCCTTTTATTTATACAAATAAATGTTATAATTTATAAACGAATTCTATAGAGACTATTTGAAAATTTGATTAGGGCATAAAACGAGATCTACAATACGAAAACTCGAATTTTGTCTTCCATTAGAAAAATATTATCCGACACATTCAAACGTTTCTTGTTTCGAAGAAGTCCGACTTATTTTAGATCCTGTACAACCATTCGAAGTTCGAAACGTTATATTACGAACTACCACGCCATTGCTGTTCGTTTTATAATTAAATTATAAATTAAACGTTCAAACGTCGTTTAATAAACAAAATCGTTAATATAATTCAGATCCAAACAACATTAAATTCTTTTAAATTTCCAGTTCACAATATATTGCAAAACCAACAAATTCCGACCATTCCAAAATTTATATTATTATTTAATTATTTATATTAATAAAATATTCAAAATTATTAAATTTAAGCTAAATAAATTCTAAAATAATATTGAAAACCATTTTAAATTATTAAATAAAACAGTAAAAATATGGGCCTTTATACCGGATCTAGCCTGAAGCTTTGTGATAGCAAAAAGTGCTACAATTGCCATAAGACAGGTCATTTTATAAAGAAATGCTCATTGCTGAAAAAGTATGAAGTGGCTCATGTGTATAATATGGAAGATGCTCCAACAACTTGTACTGGCGGAGGAAGTCCAGATGTCTTAAAAGGTACACTTATAGTTAAAAATATTCCTGTTAAAGTATTATTTCATATGGGCGCATCACGAAGTTTCATTTCGAGTAACATGGTATAGAAATTAAATTTGAAATTGGGATCTTATAGAACCCATAAGCGTTAATAATCTGATTGGAGGTTCTCTCGATCTTGGTTGGTATTGTAGAGTGTCAGTTTCTTATTCTCGCTATCGGTTTCCTATTGATTTAATCGTTATGAATCTCATGAGTTCGATGTTATTCTCGGTTTAGATTGGTTGACTATGTACGAAGCTGAAGTAAAATGTATGTATATAATTGTTAAAGTTAATACAAATTTGAAAATATTATTACCATACCATGCGAAGGTTCAAGTTCAGGTAGAAAAGAATTTTGGTCTGCTCTTGAGGTTTCCCTCAATTTAGTTCCCATCCTGATCTCTTCGAAACAAAACGTCAAAAGGTTCAATAAGATATTTCATTAATAGTTGGGTTTTTAACTATCAATCACCTTAGTATTGTCAAGCACATCAGAAGCTCAGGCTCTTTTATTTAAACTCATTCATTTAGAAACTCTTAATCGATTTAAAAATCAATTTCTTATACTTAACTTCAATAATTTGTATCCGCAATTGTTTTCATTTTCATTACTTAATAAAAACAATAACTATACTTTTTCCTTTAGAATAATCTCATTTACCAAAACATTCCTTTACTCGAGATATCTTTATATATTCATGAACCCTTCTTATTCCCTTTAGTTTGGAAAACATTGCTATGTATGTTCTCTAAATCTTCTTTATATTCCTTTACTTTGGAAATATTGGAATGTATGTATGTATGTGTGTGTATATATATATATATATATATATATGTATGTATGTATGTATGTATGTATGTATATGCTAACTTAATGGTATAAAACCAAACACCAATTCTAATACTGGACAAATAATGTTAAATTATTGTACACTTTAAAATCTAATAATTTTCATTTCAAAATCTTGCAAATATGTTGCAGTATACCTTTTATGGAATAATAAACTAATCTCAACATCCTTTACCTTTACAAACCAATACTATTCCCCGATAATAGTGAAGTCGTTCAAGTTGGGGTATTTTATTTACCTCTCAGGCCTTGATCGACAACGTTCTTATCTTAAGAAAGATACGAGTTTGTAACTCAAAAACCCGATAATAAACCTAATATCATAAAATCTCATTCATTAATACATTTAAACATGATTTTATAAACCATTCTTGTTTTGAAAAATCTCTTTTCAAATATAACGATCGTTACTTATTTTTGATTAAGTATATTCTTATTAAACATCACCCTTTAGCTTAAAACATCTTTATCTCCGCTCTTTTTGCTGAATTCAAAAGTTAACTAAAATATTCATGTTGAACCATCATGTTGCCTCAAATTCCTTTCATAACTTTGTTTATAAAACTCAGGTATAAAATTCTTTTCATAAGTCCCTTTTAAAATTTTACTAAATTTCATTCCAACTAAATTACTTCCTTAAATGAACTTCATTATGGAAAGTAATCGCATTACTTCATCATTTACTGAAGAAGAAGGTAATTTACTTCATTATTGACCTAAAATAGATTTGTTGATCACTTAATGAAATTATTAAATGATATTGCTCCATTTATAATTCGATAATCATTATAAATATCGTTAATTAAAAAGTGATTTATATTTATAAAATCTTATTAAATTAAAATAAATATTCATTAAACTATTTTTATTAGAAATTGAAGATCAATTAATCTAATAACCGCATCCGCTTAAAGCAGTTGACCTAGTCAACTTTAAATCATCGGCTAACTCGTTAAGTGATTACAGTTAACCCCTTCCCATTAGATAAATATAATTAATCTAATAATATTTCTTAATCGATTTCTTCAAAATAATTATTTCACAAAAATAACTCATAGGTAATAACATTAAAAATTACTATATATTCTATAACCATTTTCATAAAAATCATTTATAAATATCGACTTATTTATAAACTTCTATTTTAATAAAAATATAATTCAAACTTCGCTATAATTATAAAAATAAATTTTATAGATTTTAAAATACGTTGATTCATCTAACGATGAATTAACATCTAAAAATATGGTTTTAGACCATTTGCTACCAGTCACTTAACTAATACTGTCTATTGATTAAAAACATCACAATGTTGAAGTTTAATCAACATTCAACATCCAAACAGGTTTTCAATGTCACTTGGTTTAAATAGTTCATTTATAAACAATATATAAACAAACATATATAACATATTTGAGGAATCTAGGCGGATCGCTCTAGCCTGTTATTCCCTGCATCCAAATAGATTACTTCAAATAAAATCATTCATGCAATATGGTGATATAATTATCATTATCAAAGCAGAAATAATAGGTTCAACTGATAATAATCAACCAATAATAATCATCCAGTGGATACATTTTTTAATAATTAATCAACAATAACAATCTAAGCATCCATCTTTTAAGACATTTATATTACTATAAACGTAACTAACAAGGTAAGTAACCTCATTTTGTAATAATTGTTAAAAATAACAATTAATTTCTTAAATTAAACAAAAGTTTAATTCAATCAGTTCAGTCAATATATATATATATATATATATATATTCAGTAATTATCCAAAAATAAACAACTATAGCACAAAAATATTAAACTAGACTTATATAAAATTTAAGTGGGACAAACTGAGTGAGTTATACTCACATTAATTTCCATTTCTCGCTGAACGATTTCGTTTAATTAAATTAATCGAGTGTTTAATTTAATTAAAATTTCCCGCAGTCTTCAGTTCTGCCCAAACCAGTTCAAAAATGTAGATCTAGTTGATATGGTCCCATGGCTTCTTATTTGGTCCAGTTCTATTCGCATAGGCAATAGTTACACAACTTATAGTTATACGATTATAAATAAACTATTAATTCTCTTAATTACATAATTAATTAAATAATTACGTTGATTAACAGGCTGCTTAAGTTTTAATCCTTTGCTCCTTCCTCGTATCGACTACGCCTCTTCAGCACATACAAAATCACACCACCGCACCCTTCACGCCTTCACCGGACCATCATCGGGGGTCATCACGATGACCGTGCCACCTTCCTCGACTGTCTATCACAATTTTGAACCCCCTGGCCTCCTCATTCAACACCAATCAGCCCTCGGCCGCTAGCGTCCTCTGGTAGAATTCCGGTGATTACAGTCCCTTAAAATCCATCTCCATCATCCAAACTATGGAACGAATTAAGCTTGACATATTTTATGTTGGAAAGTTTTGATTTTACTGTGGGGATTGAGAGAAATCGAAGGGAAGAAACAGTTCATGAATTCATGGTCGTTCGTTTATTCAAGGTGGAGGCGGAAATACTTTGACAACGCGAGGCCTATTGACTATCAATTAGGGTATAACATGGGTGGTTATTTATAATGTAAATTTGCTATTATTTTATTCTTTACGAAATTTACGCCATATGTTTCAGGCAAAAACTAGCCCATATGACCTATGATTGCAATGAAAATAGAAACCATAGCATATTAAATATTCCGGACACGATGGAATAGGTTTTGTTGAATTCAAATATCATTCGTAAAAGTTCTTTTATAATGTCACAATGTGAATCAATACACGTTTAAATTGCGTTCAATCCATATTAACTCCAAAAATCCTAAAATTCAAAATCTTTTAATAATTAATCAATACGGGTCTAATAAAATTAGTTTCGTTGATTTCCGAGATTGTTTGAAAATTGGTTATTCTTAAATTTTATGTTAAATCGATAAAACGATTAAATAATAATCTAGGTGTTTATCATTCGCACGATCAAATGGTAAGTCCCATCTATTCTAAAATTGAAATCTTATAATAACTTGCTAATATTAATCCAATGGCACAAGTTTCGACATATTCTGAGACTGTTCACCCAAAAGGGTATTTTACATGCAAAACGATGTTATTTTGGATATCAAAATAACTGGTCTTCAAAAATAATGCACCATGCATATCCTCACTCTAACCGTCGATACGAAGTCAAAGTAATAGGTCTCGCGCCTTAATTCGATCGTTAGCTCGAGATATTAAAATTTATTTCAATTAAATTAAAGGGACAGTTTGGCTCAGGTCCCTGTTATGTTTCTAAATACAAAAAAATTCGCTATCTAAAAACTATATAAATTGGGTCCTTATTTTCGAAAATCATCAAAAAAATCAAAAAATCAAAAAATCAAAAATCAAAAAAATTATGAAAAATAAAAATTAAATTCAACACATAATCATCATTGTATTCAAGCATTAAAACTACAAAAAAACGTGATTTAAAAAAACAAAACAAAAACCATGCACGCTCCAGTTTATTGCAGCAAATAGTACAACTATTTGCAATTGTTGCTAATATTTTAGTAACTTTCCATTATTTACATCACCTGCAAAACAATTGCTGATATATCGGCAATTGCTAGCAATAATAGTGTATTTTGCTGCAATTTTTCATTCGCTTTTTATTCATTCAGTTTTACATCAAGTATGAAATGGTTGCTGATATATCATCAATTATATACAATGATTGTTGATATATCATCAATTATACATCAGCCTTCCATCACCTATAAAATTGTTGCGGATATTTTAGAAGTTATATACAATAATTGCTGATATGTCAACAATTTTTCATCAGCCTTCCATCAATTTTACAAATAATTGTCGATATATCAGCAATTATATATGATTAATTGCTGATATATCTGCAATTTTTCATCCACTTTGAACTAAATTCTAGTTGAATAATTGCTGATATATCCGTAATTATTCAATAAAATTGCTAATAGTTCATAGTTTTCTGTTTCGAGAATATTTATAATTTTTTGAAATTTTTTATACAGCAGCGCAAAAAATACAAAAATACACGTTGCTACAATAAGGACCCACTTTAGATTGAAACTTAATGAGGGATGCACGTTAAATTAGAAACATAAACAGGGTTGCC
The DNA here is from genome assembly GCA_030737875.1 of Allium sativum. Taxonomy (NCBI): domain Eukaryota; kingdom Viridiplantae; phylum Streptophyta; class Magnoliopsida; order Asparagales; family Amaryllidaceae; genus Allium; species Allium sativum. The sequence goes on along the minus strand of CM060923.1, from coordinate 585,621,546 downwards.
TCATAAATATTCACTAAATAAAATTTATTTAATTATCGCTACACAGAATAGCTATGCGTTCATGGCTACCAAAGTCACATACGATATCAAATCGCCATGAAAATTATTTTCATACAATAATTTAATGCTATAGATGTAATGAAACTAATTTCGTTGAAATCCATGACTATTTCAAAATTGGCTATTTTTAATCTAATTAAAATAAAATAAAATTCACATATCTGCGGAATCAATATTAAACACACTATTTATAAACTCTATTAACAATAATTATATTCCAATATCATATATAACTATTCGAAAACTATTTTGATTTAATTACAAGTTAAAACAATATTCAATTTATTAAAAACCCTTTTATTTTATTAAATAAAACAATATTGTTTATAAACAATTTCATAGCGAGTATTTGAAAATTTGATTTGGACATAACTCAAAATCTATAATAAAAAATCTCGATTTTTCTTTTTCATTAGAAAAATATAATCAGATAGATTCATATTATTCTTGTTTCATAGAATTCCAACTTAAATTGAATTCTTTATACTCAAATGAAGTTCAAAACATAATATTATGAACTACCACGATGTTACAAGCTCATTTATAACTTAAATATAAATTATACATTTAAACTTTTTTAATAAATATATAGAAATCCTTTTATATTTCGAAATCAACATTTAAAATTACTTTAAATGTTCAAACTTAACGGTTAAAATTCTAGGTCGTTATAATGAAAATGTGAATTTTATACTAGTTTAATCTAGTTAAAAATAACTAATTGTGAAACACTCACGGATTTCAATGAAACCAATTTCGTTGGATCCGTAATGTTAAATTATTGTATAAAAATAAATTTCGTGGCAATCCGATATCGTATGTGACTTTGGTAGCAATAAACGCGTAGCTATTTTGTGTAGAGTTCAACTAAATAAATTTAATTTGTTGAGAAAGAATTTATTCTGTTGAATTCATATTGAGGTTTAGAGTCAGGATATGTACAATTCGTTATTTTTGGAGACCAGGTGGTCTGGTATCCAAAGTAGCGTCGTTTTACGTGTAAAATATTATTTCGGGTGAACAGTCTCAAAATGTGACAAAACTTGTGCCATTGGATCAGCACTTATAAGGACGCAAAATTTTGGAACCAATTTATAATTTATTTTTAATAAATTTTACAAAGATTTGTAGTTAAATTTAGAAGTTCGATGATTTAACGCTATTTAAGTAGCATACAAAGGAATGTTTTTCTAATGATCTCAAAATTCAACGAAACCAATTTTATTAGATCTGAAACATCGAAAAATGTTAATGTTTCAAATTTCATAATTTTTCGAGTTAGTATGTGAGTGTGCAAGACTTAAACGCGGAACGGGACAATCAATCAAAATTAAGCAAAAATGCGATAAAAAATAAAATAGAGGGTCAAATGAACTCCAAACTCAATGAGACTAATTCCCTTAGATCTGGAATTACGTTTTATTGTAGGGTTCAAATTTTTGCATAAAGGAGTTGTCATTTGATTACACGGTTGGATGAACTGAAGTCGAACAAACACACGTTCGCATATGTCGATGGAACTTAAGCTTAATAACACTAAATGAGCTGTCAACTATCCAAGGCTTTGAAGTGTTTTAGTTTCACCCACTCCCTCTTTGCGACACCTCAGCAATTGGGGTGCCGATGATTTTACCAAAAAAATCCCTCCTCCATTCTTCTTCTCTTTCCTTTCCTTTCATTTTTCACTAAACTCCTTCTTCTCCATCTCCAAGCTCCCATGGCTGTCGCCCCTTGCTCCTCCACCACCTAACCGTCAGTGCACCTGCTACACTCACCCCTAGTTCATGCAATCCTCTTCCTCTCTCTCCTCACTTTACGGACTCCTCCCTACCTTTAAATCCACCAAAAATCAAAATTCCCACTTTTTGCAGTCAACCCTCTCAAAGCCTTCACCTTTCACCCCCTACCAACCCATATACCCCCTGCTTGGGCCCCACCTGCTGCACCAGCCATCGTATCAATGCCTCCATCCCAAATTCCATGGACCCCATCTTTGCTGCACCCCGGGCCACGTTTCTCTTCCCATTTGTCCCGTATACCCAGATCTACGACCGTGTGTGCGTCTGGCGAGTGCAGGAACGCCGTAGCCGCTAAACCCAAACCCATAAGCTTTCGGAAATATTTGTAGCCATTGTAGGAGAGTCATGGTCGGGTGGGAGAGCCTAGATTCCTTCCGTACAAAGATTGGTCGAGTGGAAACCCACGGTGAGAAACTGGAACTCAATAATGGCTGGTTAGCGACTAACTGTAATTGGTTAATCAAATTGAGTTTTGAAATGATTATTTGTTGATGAAGCAAGTTCATTACAATGTTAAATAGTGTATAGTAAGTTAAATATGTCATTTTTATATGATATATGTGCATTTGTTTGGGTTGTGGCATTTAAATACAAACCGTGTTGACTATGAGAAACCGAAACTCACATAGGAAGAGGTAGATAAATTAACTGTTAATAGTTATTTAATTATGTTAGAAAAAAACTTTTGATTGATCATATAAATTTAATATGAAGTTAAATGTTGAGCAGTGTGATAAAAATATCATTTTTATTTGATATATGTGAAATCCCTTAGATATACGACACTTAAATTATATGCAGTGTTGGTTGGGAAATGGTTGACTTTTAAATGGTTTTGATTTAATAATTTATTAATCACTTTTATTGATTGTGATGAAAACCCCACACGGGTTTTGGGATGACAGTTACCCTATATGGCTCTCAAGTGTGTGGATAAGGTCACATGGATTGTGATATAAACCCCACACGAGTATTGGGATGATAATTTTACATATCTCCCAAGTGTGTACTTGATAATAATCGCTAGTTATGGATGGAAGCCCAACACGGATATTGGGATGACAATGAACACTAATCCCAAGTGTGTAGTCTGTCAATCTGTTGATTGACTGGACTGTGTAAGCGTTATTTGTTTAAAGCTTATATGGTGTAGTTCACTTTGTAGGTGAATGAAATGTTGTTTGATGGTTAACTGAGTGTTATATAATACACTGTTTGAAAATGTACAGTAAAAGTGCTTGTTGCTTCATTGGTTAAGTCTCCATCAAGAAAAAGCATTTTTAATGAATATTTTATTAATATAATAATGGGTAAAAATCAAATTTTAAATTTGACATCCGATTTTGGATGAATGCGAAGATTGTAAAATATAGATGAATATCCGTAACTGTAACAAGTTGTTTTGAAGTATTTCCATCTAATTATGGCCTATCAAAGTTTTAACTTCAAAATGAATAGTAAATGAGAAAAGTGAAGTTCGGTTAGGCTATATAGAAAATGTTTTAAAGGAAGTTTCTTTTCAAAAGTTTTTTATTTATTTTTGTAATAATGTCAAGAAAATTTGGAGTAGAATTATTGAAGTTCAAAAAATAATGTTATGTTAATCATTATAATATTGTAGTATTGAAATAAATGATTTGGAGTTAGAAAATTAAAATATGATTTTGGAAAATTATTATATTTTTTATGTAATAAATAAAATGTTTTCAAAGCAATTCGACGTATTTTATATTATTTTGGTCAGAATAGAACGTGTCGCGCAGCAGAAGTTCGCTAATTCGACCTGTAACGTTAGATAAATATATTGGGAGATCCAACCACCAGATTTTCCCAAAATTGGAACCGTTGGCTTCATACTGAAGAGATCTTTCAAATGATAAGAAGAGTATTAAAATCGAATGGTTAGATTTTGAGAAGTGTTCAATTTAAGTTTGAATAAAAACAATGGCATAACCCTTATTGACCTGCAATTGGAAATTACGAGTGTGGACTATTTTTATATAAATAAAAATAGGGAAAATCATCGTAAATTATTATAAATGATTGGGAATGGATTTAAACCAAATATATATGGTTTTAAATGATAAAAGTTGTCAATGTTAGTGAATGCGGAATGGATCGTTAAGGCAAAGCAAACACTAGAGGGGGCGTGTAACAACCCGGAAAATCTGGGCCAGTTTAAAATTTTTATTTTGGCAATTTTAGCGAATTTTGAATATTTAAAATGAATTATTTTAAATAATATCGACGAGAAATTTATTTTGAATATAATTCGAACGTATATATTATACGCGTCGTCGTTAGAATATAAATATTTATATATAATTATAAAAGGAATTGAAAATGGCGCGGTAGTTCGAAAATTCGATTTCTAATTTCAAATGAATATACAGAATTCAATATAAGTCAGAATTGAACGAAACAAGAAATATCTGAATCTGTATAACTATATCTTTGTAACGAAGTTAACAAACTGAGATTTCATCTTAGAAATGATAAGATATGTCCAGTTTAAAATTAGAAATAGTCGCTGTGGAATTTATATATATTTTTATATATATAGGGCCCTTAAAAATAGCAATTTTGCAAACGACCTCGGATTTCGACGAAACAACTTTTGTTGGGTCCGTGATGTGAAGTTATTGCTAGGTTTCAAATTTCATAATTTTTCGAATCAATATGTGAGCGTGGCAAAGGAAAACGCGTTTGACCAGTTTCAGTTGATTTTAATCGACTGGAAATTGGCCATTTTTCAAACGGTCTCAGAATTCGACGAAACTAGTTTTGTTAGGACCGTATCGTCAATACGAAGCTAGGAAATATTTTTCGGGAATTTTTCGAGTTAGTATGTGACCCCGGTAATTTGAAATGTACGTTAAAAATTCAGTATAGTGATTTAAGTGTAAATTCAACGGAAACTGATTCAACCGATCAAATCAAACTACGAAACGTATCCCATTGTGTTCGGAATGGGGGTGAAACGCTATGGACGACAGGCGGTGGGCCTCGTTTCGAGGTCATAGGTAAAAGTCAACTTTTTGCAGAATAATTTAATAAATAAATAAATAAATAATAATAATAAAAATATCTCCTTCCCCTTTTACTCTGCCCCCCCCCCCCCCCCCCCCGTTCGAAAACTATTTCAGATCTAAAAAGAAAAAAAAAACTGAATCCCTAATCGAACCCCCTCCCTCCGCCTCGTCGCCGATGGCGAACCACCAGCCACCAACCCCCAATCGAAACTCCCACTACCCTCCGCCTGGCCCTCCATCAACGTCGAGCCGCAGAGGGCTGCCGTTCGCAGGTCGTTGCCGACCGCCTGGGCCCACCGATCGTCGCCTCGGTCAAGGCGATGGCTGCTCTCCCCAGGGTCGACACCGTCGACCCCTCTGATCGTCAGCCGGCCCTTCGTCCAACGTGCTCCAGAAAAAAAAAAAAGGTATTTGCTTTGAAAAATAAAATGTATTTGCTTTGAAAAATAAAAGGTATTTGCTTTGAAAAATAAAATGTATTTGCTTTGAAAAATAAAATGTCTTTGCTTTGAAAAATAAAAATGCGTGAAATAAAAACATGGTTTTTATATATGAAATGTTTGAACTTTGAACTAAAAATTCGATTTTTATATATTGAACTTTGAAATGAAAATTCGATTTTTATATATTGAACTTTGAAATGGAAATTCGATTTTTATATATTGAACTTTGAAATGGAAATTCGATTTTTATATATTGAATAGCGAACTGAAAATTCGATTTTTATATATTGAATAGCAAAGTAAAAATTCGATTTTTTTTCATAGGTAGTGAAAGCGGGCAACGAAGATGCGATAGCGACGAAGACTTCTGCAAATGAAGTGCCGTGGAGCTAGAATAGCTATATGTGAGAATTTCTCACCTTTCAATTTCTTTTCTAGTTTTATATATATACTAGGATGCAGACGGTGCTTAGTAGCACCCGACACAATCGTCCACAGACCATGGACTTGTTTGTTTGGTTGCATAGATTAGTTGAGTTATTTGTTTGAATTGAATTGTTTGGTGAGATGAAATTGATATGATTGATGTGTGAATGGCGTGGGCCTTCACTAGACCGGGGATAAGGCTAGGCCTTGTCCCGTTTCTAGTATCGTGCCGTTATGCCGCCGAAATTTTCTAAAATATGTTAGAAAAATAAAAATATCATTTTATTGAATAAATGAATTGAATAGAAATTCATAGGTTGAAATAAAATGTTTTATCGTTAAAAATATAATTTTTAACGTGAATATGAAAATAGTGAAGTGAATAAATAAATATTCATTTACAAACCAGATGGTTTGTTTATGTACACTTATTTGAATGACATTGATTGGGACGATAAATTTTACACATCGCCCAACTGCACAACTAAAATCTGTGTTTGATTGTTTGAAACCCCACACGGGTGTTGGGATGAAATATGAATTTCACTCATCCTGATTGATTAAATATGTCGATCGATTGATTGACAGGCTGTTACGAGCGTTGAATATCTATATTTGATGCTTATACAGTGTAGTGCACTTTGGTTGATGGTTGATTATTTTCAATGTTATAATATACATGTGTTGTATGAAAATCCATATAATTAATTTTATATGGTAATTGATTGGGCCTCATTCCAATCGTGAAAATAAAGAATATTTTGATAATAACAAATATTTTGATAATAGGAAATATTTGAAATAGAATATTTGAAAATAGAAAATTATGAAGCCGTGTTGATTAGATTGACGCCATTTTGACGTAAACGATATTTATATCGATTTTATTCATTTTAAAATGAATATTGAAAAGTAATCTCGAAATCGACGATTTCGAAATGAATTGAATTGAAAACGATTTCGAAATGAATTGAATTGAAAACGATTTCGAAATGAATTGAATTGAAAACGATTTCGAAATGAATTGAATTGAAAATGGTTTCGAAATGAATTGAATTGAAAACGATTTCGAAATGAATTGAATTGAAAACGATTTCGAAATGAATTGAATTGAAAACGATTTCGAAATGAATTGAATTGAAAACGATTTCGAAATGAATTGAATTGAAAACGATTTCGAAATGAATTGAATTGAAAACGATTTCGAAATGAATTGAATTGAAAACGATTTCGAAATGAATTGAATTGAAAACGATTTCGAAATGAATTGAATTGAAAACGATTTCGAAATGAATTGAATTGAAAACAAATTCAAATTGAATTGAAAGCAAATTGAAATGAATTCAAATTGAATTGAAATTTGAATTGAATAGAAATGAATTTTAAAACGAATTTATAAAGAAGAATTCAATTTTGATTTGAATTGAAATGGAAGTTGAAAATGTTTTTGAAACGAACTCAAAACTATTTATATAATTCGTTTTGAATAGAAATCGACGAAATATATATTATATATATTATATATATAATATAATGGCCTGAATAGAACGCGCCGCGCCGCGGCAGTTCGCGAATTTCGACCATTGATTTCAAACGGACATTACGGGAGATCCGACCGTCGGATTCTCCTAAAACCGGAACCGTTGGGTTCGTATCGAAAAGAGCTTTCTAACGAATATTAGAAATTTGAAATCTAATGGTTGGATTTGGAATTATGTCCAAATCAAATTTGAAAAAGGTCGCTGTAAGTGCAGTTCGATGGCCATTGATGAAAATCGACTGTACGGGCCTTGATAAAATTATTAAAAATAGTAATAATTTGTGTAAAATCATAAGAAATGATTTAGAAAGAATTGGGATGAAAAACTCCATATTTGAAAAGATAAAAATAGATTTTTATCGAAATGAACTAGTTTTGAACTAGAATTATAATTCTATTTATTTTTTAAATAAATAAATTGAATTTAAAAAGGGTTTTAAAAATAACCAAAATTTCCAATGATTGCATTGGAGTGGATTTGAATCGAAATTGTCTTCGGAATATTTCGATGTTGGAATTCGTGATTATACAGGTGTTGTTATGGAAATTTGAAAGATATATATATTTATATCGTTATTTCCAATACGACATTTGTTAGTCGTAGAATTTGATATTGAATATAAGCCGATATATTTTCTATTCAGAGCCTTGTATTGAATATCGAATGTGATTTGGGTTTGTCGTGAATGGTGTCTTCACTAACACTGTTCTTGAACCCAGTTGAGAAATGATTAAATCTTTTTATTTAGATTTAATGAAGTGTACCAATTAAATGATATTTAATTGGAATTGAATTGATATTGATTTTTGGGTTTATCGTGAACAGTGTTTTAAATAACACTTGTTCTTTAACCCGATAATTAATGAATGTGATTTGGGTTTGTCGTGAATGGTGTCTTCACTAACACTGTTCTTGAACCCAGTTGAGAAAAGATTAAATCTTTTTATTTAGATTTAATGAAGTGTACCAATTAAATAATATTTAATTGGAATTGAATGGATATTGATTTTTGGGTTTATCGTGAACAGTGTTTTAAATAACACTTGTTCTTTAACCCGATAATTAATGGGATGTGACTTTGGGTTTATCGTGAACCGTGTTTTAAATGACACTGATTCTTTAACCCAGTCACAGATTAAAACTAAGTGGAGTTTTAATGAATCTTTAATTAGATTGAAAAGATCGAGAATGGAGTATCACCAGTTTTGCTCCAGGCGATAGTTAAATCTTTAATTAGATTTGAACGTGAAATTTAGAAACTAACTGTCGGTTAGCTAAGTAGAATGGTTTTCTGGATATTGATCTGATGTTGGTTTCGGCCTTCGGGGTTAATATTTGGGGAATTATTCTCTTGATTAATTTACGGTTAATGACTAATGAGTTGGAATGAGGCGTATGTTGTATTTGTGTAACACTTTTATAATATATACGCGAGTTATTCGGAAAGACCGGGTTTATCCCATTCTGAATAACTGATACGACGATAAGTCGAAGATGAAGACGATGGTGGAAGACCGGAGGTCTTCACGTCGTTTGGGTGATAACTGATGATCTTGATTGGGCTGTACACCCAAGAAGATGGAAACAGTTAGTGATCGTCCAGACGTACTTGGAGATCGATGGGTATGCAGGGTACTAGGTGCCTCCGGTTTCGTTCAGACCCAGGACGGACTTGTAAATGGACTGTGTGTCTGACATCGGATTTCATTCTGTGTGACTGATATCGGTTGCATAGGATGGTTTGCCTGTGTGGCATGCTAAGATGCAAATGATCAAGGCTTCTGTTGAAAAGCAAAGTCTTGTGGTGATGATCAAAGCACGGCCTTTGTGGCGTAGCTTTGTGTAACGTTTACCTCGCGTGTTTCACACCAGGTATGAACCAAAAACGGGAGACGGACCTCAGGGGGGACATGCGTTTTCTTTCTAGCTAGAAGTGGCGTCAGTGGTTTTACACGCCCTGACGAGTTTGACTTATGTGGTTGTTGCTGTTGCGAGGCGCCTCGGATTGATCGGTCGTTCTCGAACCGATGGAGTCATTCGTTGGCTCATTTACGCCCCAAAGGGCGGAGAAACGCATTGTTCAGGCATTATAATCCACATCGGTGGACCGGCCCTGAGGATCCAAGGTACGGTTGCGGCTGTGCCTGAGACTCGGGCTAGACAGTCTCGAATCGGTTGAGGACTATCTTTTGCCTCGGTTCATAGATGGAAATCCAATTTCCAAATACGTGACATTTGCGGTTTTAATTGAAAATCTAGTATGGCGACATGATATATGGTACCCATGCCGCCTATGATTGATACTTATGATTTGAAGTTGTTTTATACACTATGCACTTATTATAGTATCAAACGATTTGTTTTAAACGTATCAAGCATTCTTTGGCTGTTATAAGGGAAAACCCTATCCTCGACTGCGTTGCATTGTGTGATGGGACCTGGGTCTTATAACAGCTTCATTTTTCTTTATTTAGCATTGCGCTGTTTGTTTTATGCACTGGTATTCTTGGGAGGAAACCCGTTCCGTGTTATACGGCGTGGTCCCCTTGATTTACCTAATGATTTAAGATAAAGATTAATAACTGTTTTAGTTCTCACACCAGTCACATGACTGACCTGGAGTTTATTGTTTTAACCTAAACTCTGGGTGCCCTTATTTTGACACGGGCAGCTAGTAGTTTTGGTTTTGCAGATTTATATTCACAGGATCCTGGTTTACAGCTGGAACGATATCCGGAAAGCTTTGTATCCGTATATCTCTTCTAGTTGTATATTGTATTATTTTCCGCTGCTATGTATTTAAATGTAATTTAAATCTCTGATATTTCTGTGTAATATTCTTTTATACTCTGTATATTCTTGTAATCTGATGCGTTGTTGTAATATACAATGAAACGTTCTTCTGTATGCGTTCTGTTTTGTCGTGTTCTCAAACGATAGGGCGTTTCGAACGGTCTGGGTCGGTTTAACGACTGGTTCGGACCGAGCGAGATTCCCTGCCGTCACAGTTGGTATCAGAGCTTTGGTTTACAAAGCTCAGAGAACAAGGCACATTAGAACCATACGAAAGAATTCATCAGATATTGGATTAGTAATATCCAACGAGAATGACTCGTTAGAGATAGGATCAGTAGTATCCTAGAACGAGTGTGAAGAGTATATTTTTGAAAATGAAAACAAATTTTTGTTTTGAAAATTCAAATCACTTATTCGTATTTGATTATTTAATTATATTGGTTTGGACAATGCAGTATATAAAAATTTTGTGTATACGTCTGATCCACGTGTATTCGAAGTTTTAATATATTGGATAGATATAGCATCACACTCTAGTCGCCCGGAGATTATTCTACTGATGACTATATAGCATCAGTAGTGTGTGTTCGAGTTTCGAAGGTGTGATTTTCTATATATTTCCATTAGGCTGGTGTGAGAACCAAAACTTATATATAGCTAGAATTCATTGTTGTGATTTGGCATCAAAACATGATTTTTTGTATATGTGTCAAAATTATGAATTTAAAACGTTAATCCACTAATTGATTGATGTTTGTGTTGTTTGTTTATTTGTTTGCCAATTTTTAACCATTTATGCCTAATTGAACCGAATATTGAATTGCATTGAAAATTGGTCGCATTTGTTTGCATATACATATATATCATTGAACAGGTCATAGCAAGGAGGCTAGAGCAGAGAATAAAATTTGTTTGCCCGACAAATAGGTACATGTTTACTACATAATTTCCTGTTTTGTTTGGGTGATGATGATTTTGTGAGCCTATTGGCTAGCCGCTTGGTTTTTTCTTTTTCTTTTTGAGATCTGAAGGACCGGGGAAGCTATTTGAAATTCCCCGATGCTCCCGGTGCAGGGGAGGTTATGGCGAAATTTTTCAAAAATTTAGGGTGTTAGCCAAATTTTTGAAATTTTGAAAATTCTCAGAAACTAAAGAGTTGGGGAATGGAAGCCGGATCGAACGCAGAGCTGATTAATCAAACCACTTTCGACTTTGTTCCTTTTCGGGGACGAAAAGTTTTAAGTGGGGGAGATTGTAACAACCCGGAAAATCTGGGCCAGTTTAAAATTTTTATTTTGGCAATTTTAGCGAATTTTGAATATTTAAAATGAATTATTTTAAATAATATCGACGAGAAATTTATTTTGAATATAATTCGAACGTATATATTATACGCGTCGTCGTTAGAATATAAATATTTATATATAATTATAAAAGGAATTGAAAATGGCGCGGTAGTTCGAAAATTCGATTTCTAATTTCAAATGAATATACAGAATTCAATATAAGTCAGAATTGAACGAAACAAGAAATATCTGAATCTGTATAACTATATCTTTGTAACGAAGTTAACAAACTGAGATTTCATCTTAGAAATGATAAGATATGTCCAGTTTAAAATTAGAAATAGTCGCTGTGGAATTTATATATATTTTTATATATATAAGGCCCTTAAAAATAGCAATTTTGCAAACGACCTCGGATTTCGACGAAACCACTTTTGTTGGGTCCGTGATGTGAAGTTATTGCTAGGTTTCAAATTTCATAATTTTTCGAATCAATATGTGAGCGTGGCAAAGGAAAACGCGTTTGACCAGTTTCAGTTGATTTTAATCGACTGGAAATTGGCCATTTTTCAAACGGTCTCAGAATTCGACGAAACTAGTTTTGTTAGGACCGTATCGTCAATACGAAGCTAGGAAATATTTTTCGGGAATTTTTCGAGTTAGTATGTGACCCCGGTAATTTGAAATGTACGTTAAAAATTCAGTATAGTGATTTAAGTGTAAATTCAACGGAAACTGATTCAACCGATCAAATCAAACTACGAAACGTATCCCATTGTGTTCGGAATGGGGGTGAAACGCTATGGACGACAGGCGGTGGGCCTCGTTTCGAGGTCGTAGGTAAAAGTCAACTTTTTGCAGAATAATTTAATAAAAAAAATAAATAAATAATAATAATAAAAATATCTCCTTCCCCTTTTACTCTGCCCCCCCCCCCCCCCCCGTTCGAAAACTATTTCAGATCTAAAAAGAAAAAAAAACTGAATCCCTAATCGAACCCCCTCCCTCCGCCTCGTCGCCGATGGCGAACCACCAGCCACCAACCCCCAATCGAAACTCCCACTACCCTCCGCCTGGCCCTCCATCAACGTCGAGCCGCAGAGGGCTGCCGTTCGCAGGTCGTTGCCGACCGCCTGGGCCCACCGATCGTCGCCTCGGTCAAGGCGATGGCTGCTCTCCCCAGGGTCGACACCGTCGACCCCTCTGATCGTCAGCCGGCCCTTCGTCCAACGTGCTCCAGAAAAAAAAAAAAAGGTATTTGCTTTGAAAAATAAAATGTATTTGCTTTGAAAAATAAAAGGTATTTGCTTTGAAAAATAAAATGTATTTGCTTTGAAAAATAAAATGTATTTGCTTTGAAAAATAAAATGTCTTTGCTTTGAAAAATAAAAATGCGTGAAATAAAAACATGGTTTTTATATATGAAATGTTTGAACTTTGAACTAAAAATTCGATTTTTATATATTGAACTTTGAAATGAAAATTCGATTTTTATATATTGAACTTTGAAATGGAAATTCGATTTTTATATATTGAACTTTGAAATGGAAATTCGATTTTTATATATTGAATAGTGAACTGAAAATTCGATTTTTATATATTGAATAGCAAAGTAAAAATTCGATTTTTTTTCATAGGTAGTGAAAGCGGGCAACGAAGATGCGATAGCGACGAAGACTTCTGCAAATGAAGTGCCGTGGAGCTAGGATAGCTATATGTGAGAATTTCTCACCTTTCAATTTCTTTTCTAGTTTTATATATATACTAGGATGCAGACGGTGCTTAGTAGCACCCGACACAATCGTCCACAGACCATGGACTTGTTTGTTTGGTTGCATAGATTAGTTGAGTTATTTGTTTGAATTGAATTGTTTGGTGAGATGAAATTGATATGATTGATGTGTGAATGGCGTGGGCCTTCACTAGACCGGGGATAAGGCTAGGCCTTGTCCCGTTTCTAGTATCGTGCCGTTATGCCGCCGAAATTTTCTAAAATATGTTAGAAAAATAAAAATATCATTTTATTGAATAAATGAATTGAATAGAAATTCATAGGTTGAAATAAAATGTTTTATCGTTAAAAATATAATTTTTAACGTGAATATGAAAATAGTGAAGTGAATAAATAAATATTCATTTACAAACCAGATGGTTTGTTTATGTACACTTATTTGAATGACATTGATTGGGACGATAAATTTTACACATCACCCAACTGCACAACTAAAATCTGTGTTTGATTGTTTGAAACCCCACACGGGTGTTGGGATGAAATATGAATTTCACTCATCCTGATTGATTAAATATGTCGATCGATTGATTGACAGGCTGTTACGAGCGTTGAATATCTATATTTGATGCTTATACAGTGTAGTGCACTTTGGTTGATGGTTGATTATTTTCAATGTTATAATATACATGTGTTGTATGAAAATCCATATAATTAATTTTATATGGTAATTGATTGGGCCTCATTCCAATCGTGAAAATAAAGAATATTTTGATAATAACAAATATTTTGATAATAGGAAATATTTGAAATAGAATATTTGAAAATAGAAAATTATGAAGCCGTGTTGATTAGATTGACGCCATTTTGACGTAAACGATATTTATATCGATTTTATTCATTTTAAAATGAATATTGAAAAGTAATCTCGAAATCGACGATTTCGAAATGAATTGAATTGAAAACGATTTCGAAATGAATTGAATTGAAAACGATTTCGAAATGAATTGAATTGAAAACGATTTCGAAATGAATTGAATTGAAAACGGTTTCGAAATGAATTGAATTGAAAACGATTTCGAAATGAATTGAATTGAAAACGATTTCGAAATGAATTGAATTGAAAACGATTTCGAAATGAATTGAATTGAAAACGATTTCGAAATGAATTGAATTGAAAACGATTTCGAAATGAATTGAATTGAAAACAAATTCAAATTGAATTGAAAGCAAATTGAAATGAATTCAAATTGAATTGAAATTTGAATTGAATAGAAATGAATTTTAAAACGAATTTATAAAGAAGAATTCAATTTTGATTTGAATTGAAATGGAAGTTGAAAATGTTTTTGAAACGAACTCAAAACTATTTATATAATTCGTTTTGAATAGAAATCGATGAAATATATATTATATATATTATATATATAATATAATGGCCTGAATAGAACGCGCCGCGCCGCGGCAGTTCGCGAATTTCGACCATTGATTTCAAACGGACATTACGGGAGATCCGACCGTCGGATTCTCCTAAAACCGGAACCGTTGGGTTCGTATCGAAAAGAGCTTTCTAACGAATATTAGAAATTTGAAATCTAACGGTTGGATTTGGAATTATGTCCAAATCAAATTTGAAAAAGGTCGCTGTAAGTGCAGTTCGATGGCCATTGATGAAAATCGACTGTACGGGCCTTGATAAAATTATTAAAAATAGTAATAATTTGTGTAAAATCATAAGAAATGATTTAGAAAGAATTGGGATGAAAAACTCCATATTTGAAAAGATAAAAATAGATTTTTATCGAAATGAACTAGTTTTGAACTAGAATTATAATTCTATTTATTTTTTAAATAAATAAATTGAATTTAAAAAGGGTTTTAAAAATAACCAAAATTTCCAATGATTGCATTGGAGTGGATTTGAATCGAAATTGTCTTCGGAATATTTCGATGTTGGAATTCGTGATTATACAGGTGTTGTTATGGAAATTTGAAAGATATATATATTTATATCGTTATTTCCAATACGACATTTGTTAGTCGTAGAATTTGATATTGAATATAAGCCGATATATTTTCTATTCAGAGCCTTGTATTGAATATCGAATGTGATTTGGGTTTGTCGTGAATGGTGTCTTCACTAACACTGTTCTTGAACCCAGTTGAGAAATGATTAAATCTTTTTATTTAGATTTAATGAAGTGTACCAATTAAATGATATTTAATTGGAATTGAATTGATATTGATTTTTGGGTTTATCGTGAACAGTGTTTTAAATAACACTTGTTCTTTAACCCGATAATTAATGAATGTGATTTGGGTTTGTCGTGAATGGTGTCTTCACTAACACTGTTCTTGAACCCAGTTGAGAAAAGATTAAATCTTTTTATTTAGATTTAATGAAGTGTACCAATTAAATAATATTTAATTGGAATTGAATGGATATTGATTTTTGGGTTTATCGTGAACAGTGTTTTAAATAACACTTGTTCTTTAACCCGATAATTAATGGGATGTGACTTTGGGTTTATCGTGAACCGTGTTTTAAATGACACTGATTCTTTAACCCAGTCACAGATTAAAACTAAGTGGAGTTTTAATGAATCTTTAATTAGATTGAAAAGATCGAGAATGGAGTATCACCAGTTTTGCTCCAGGCGATAGTTAAATCTTTAATTAGATTTGAACGTGAAATTTAGAAATTAACTGTCGGTTAGCTAAGTATAATGGTTTTCTGGATATTGATCTGATGTTGGTTTCGGGTTCGGGGTTAATATTTGGGGAATTATTCTCTTGATTAATTTACGGTTAATGACTAATGAGTTGGAATGAGGCGTATGTTGTATTTGTGTAACACTTTTATAATATATACGCGAGTTACTCGGAAAGACCGGGTTTATCCCATTCTGAATAACTGATACGACGATAAGTCGAAGATGAAGACGATGGTGGAAGACCGGAGGTCTTCACGTCGTTTGGGTGATAACTGATGATCTTGATTGGGCTGTACACCCAAGAAGATGGAAACAGTTAGTGATCGTCCAGACGTACTTGGAGATCGATGGGTATGCGGGGTACTAGGTGCCTCCGGTTTCGTTCAGACCCAGGACGGACTTGTAAATGGACTGTGTGTCTGACATCGGATTTCATTCTGTGTGACTGATATCGGTTGCATAGGATGGTTTGCCTGTGTGGCATGCTAAGATGCAAATGATCAAGGCTTCTGTTGAAAAGCAAAGTCTTGTGGTGATGATCAAAGCACGGCCTTTGTGGCGTAGCTTTGTGTAACGTTTACCTCGCGTGTTTCACACCAGGTATGAACCAAAAACGGGAGACGGACCTCAGGGGGGACATGCGTTTTCTTTCTAGCTAGAAGTGGCGTCAGTGGTTTTACACGCCCTGACGAGTTTGACTTATGTGGTTGTTGCTGTTGCGAGGCGCCTCGGATTGATCGGTCGTTCTCGAACCGATGGAGTCATTCGTTGGCTCATTTACGCCCCAAAGGGCGGAGAAACGCATTGTTCAGGCATTATAATCCACATCGGTGGACCGGCCCTGAGGATCCAAGGTACGGTTGCGGCTGTGCCTGAGACTCGGGCTAGACAGTCTCGAATCGGTTGAGGACTATCTTTTGCCTCGGTTCATAGATGGAAATCCAATTTCCAAATACGTGACATTTGCGGTTTTAATTGAAAATCTAGTATGGCGACATGATATATGGTACCCATGCCGCCTATGATTGATACTTATGATTTGAAGTTGTTTTATACACTATGCACTTATTATAGTATCAAACGATTTGTTTTAAACGTATCAAGCATTCTTTGGCTGTTATAAGGGAAAACCCTATCCTCGACTGCGTTGCATTGTGTGATGGGACCTGGGTCTTATAACAGCTTCATTTTTCTTTATTTAGCATTGCGCTGTTTGTTTTATGCACTGGTATTCTTGGGAGGAAACCCGTTCCGTGTTATACGGCGTGGTCCCCTTGATTTACCTAATGATTTAAGATAAAGATTAATAACTGTTTTAGTTCTCACACCAGTCACATGACTGACCTGGAGTTTATTGTTTTAACCTAAACTCTGGGTGCCCTTATTTTGACACGGGCAGCTAGTAGTTTTGGTTTTGCAGATTTATATTCACAGGATCCTGGTTTACAGCTGGAACGATATCCGGAAAGCTTTGTATCCGTATATCTCTTCTAGTTGTATATTGTATTATTTTCCGCTGCTATGTATTTAAATGTAATTTAAATCTCTGATATTTCTGTGTAATATTCTTTTATACTCTGTATATTCTTGTAATCTGATGCGTTGTTGTAATATACAATGAAACGTTCTTCTGTATGCGTTCTGTTTTGTCGTGTTCTCAAACGATAGGGCGTTTCGAACGGTCTGGGTCGGTTTAACGACTGGTTCGGACCGAGCGAGATTCCCTGCCGTCACAGGGCGAATAGTGTTTGTAAGAATTTAAACAAAATTTAAATCTAATGTTAACTACGAGATGAATCTAACACCACAAACACAATCACAGACAAAGATTCAAATACAAATGCAAAATAAACAAAAATAAAAATGCAGAAAAGGAAAGAACACACCGGATTTTATACTGGTTCGGATTACTCCTACGTCCAGTCCCGCACAACGCTGGATTGCGCAGAGTTTTATTACTATTTCCAATAGTCAAATACACCCTCCTTGATTTCATGGCTCGACAAGGAGACACCGACTCATATTCGTTGATTTCACGGCTCAACAAAGACACACCGACTCCTATTCCTTGATTTCACGGCTACAAGGATACACCGATTCCTCTTTGACTTACAAACAAGGTTTAATCAACCCAAGCAATTACAAAACATCCCTATAACTCTTCAATAGCACTTGATTCAGAGAGTAGAGAGTGTAGAGAGAAGAAATTTTATCAAAATAGAATTGAATTCGGTAGAGTATAGGTGTAAGAGTCATAAAAATGATTAAGAATAATGGTAGAGAGAAAGAGGATGAAGTTAGAGAAGAAGAGATGATAAAAAATTCTGTTTTAACCCCTTTTTATAGAGTATGAAAGATTGCAACAGTTCTGAATAATTTCAAATAGTGAAAAGACACTTCATTTCAAAATTAAAAAAAGTGATAGTTATATGTCGACATAGAGAATTTGTTATGTCGAATACTCCTTTGGAAAATTAAATTTTAAAGCATTTTTCAAGTGTTTTGATGTAAAAATAATTCTAGAAATTCTTGATTAAAATTCTAGTGTTGTAAATTAATATTATATGATAAAAAACATACGAAAACATAAATTTAAATTATATAAATATATTTATAAAATTATAAGGTTTTAAACTATTAAAGTATAAATATAAAGTATATATACAAACTTAAGTTTGAAAAACAAAGAAGAATAAAAATAGAAATAAATAGAAAAATAAAATAGAGAGGATTGAGGATAGAATTGAAAATTAGAATTAGAATTTGAAAATTATAATTTGAATTTGAACCTGGAGTGCTATTTAGAGTCTTACAAAATCTAAACTCTATAACTATATTAATCTTGAACTCTTGAAATATTGATTACTCATGAGTCTTGAAATTTCTCTTATCTTTGAATCTCTATCATCTTTATAACTGTACAGTCTTCAGTAATATTTCCTGTATATAATTTTTGCACACACACACACATATATATATATTCTGTGCAAAAAGTGTTAGTATATATTTTATAATCAGTGATAATTCAAATAAGGTTGTTGTCATCAAAACTCCATTCTCCAACAATCTCCCCCTTTTTGATGATGACAACCTTAGTTTATAAATATCATACCTGTATATACTAGTTGATGATGATCCTTCTAATACTCCACATGTCTATATGAATCCTATAAACTATGTCTATATTTTATAATTTCTCCCCATTTGTCATTATCAAAAAAGAAATTCTAAAAAAAAAACTCCCCCTAAATCCTATAACTATCTAAATAATTCCTATACTAAAGTAAAGTACTCCCCCTGAATACTAAATCTATCTATACCTTATAAAATACTCCCCCTAAATTTATGCCTATATAAAATCCTAATTCTATATATAACTTCCCTAAATCTACAACTCTCCATAAATTTCTATAACTTCCCCTAAATCTATGACTGCACTAATCTAATAACCTTAATAGAAGGATAAAAAACTAAGCAAACCAATCAATTCAAACGAGAAAATCAATCAAAACAAGCAAATCAATCAAAACAAACAAACAAACAATTCAAACAAACAATTCGAACAAATAATCATTTCAAACAGTCAATTTAAACAATTAAATCAACCAAAATATTCTAGAACCTTCAACTAATCCTTAGAAACTCTAAAACTCCCCCTTAATTTAATACAAGACTAAACCTATTCTAAACTCTAATTCCCTTAAAACTATAATAAGACCTTAATCTAGACTTAGAAATAACTCTGATAAGATATCCTTAAAATTATGACATAAGTAAAGCAATTCAATCCAATTAATCAATCAATTTAAGTTTTGTTGTCACAAAACATCAATTCAAACATGAAACCAAACATATTTTGTAACTTCTATTTATCCTAAAACCTATAAAGCTCCTATCAACTATAAATGCATAAGTATATTTCTAACAAACCTATCAACCACTAATAAAATTTAATCATGTAAAGTAAGTCAATCAAGTTATTTAATTCAAACAAATCAAACAAACCAAACAAGTCAATCAATTTTAATAAAGCCAAATAAATTAATTAAGCCAAATAAATTAATCAGATTAATCAAGACAAAGTAAATATGTTATTTATACTTGTTATGTGTAAAGTTAAAGTTAACATGTAATGTTGTGTGTCGGTTATAATGAAGTATGTCATAATTCTATATGAAGTGATATATTGAATGATATGCAATTTATGATGTGAAAGATTTTAATTTGAGATGTACGTACTATAATTTATAATAATGATATATGATGTGAAATAAGATGTGTAATGATATTATGCAGAATGATTTGGTAATTATATCTATTTAGGTAATATATTCAAAGCACTATCTAATTATTATGCATATACATATATATTACAAATTATTTGAATAGTATATATTAATTTCTAGACTTAGATTAACGATACTTATGAAAGAGATCGAAAGGATAGTGAAGACGAAAGTTTTATGGTATTCATAATATATAGTGAAATATTTAAAATAATTGTATGAGAAATGTGGAATAAAATAATATTAGTAGGGTGCTTCTTTAATATAGTAAAAATTAAAGATCTATTCAAAAAAAAAATTGTATCATATAAAGAAAACTATAGACATATATTCATAAAAGTATATATAAAAACTGTTTTTTTAAAGAGAACTTAAATTTAAATTTATTATGAGATATATATTAATATTTTTAATATAAATTAATAATAAATTTAAACTTTAGAAATAAAATATATTATTTTTTTATAGAATCATTTATATGTTAAAATATTAAAAAGAAATCTATAGTTATAACAAAATTAAGAATTCTGGATATAAATAAAACTATGAAACTATAATATCTTATTTTTAAGACTTAAAATCATATATGTATATATATTATTATTTTTACACCAAAATAATAGGTTAAATATTTAAGCTTTTATAAATCATAATAAGAAACAAACTAGGTATTTAAGTTATAAATAATATTTGTGATAATATAACCCAAAATTGTTATGAAATCACATGAATAATATATAAGTTAAACTATGCATTTTTGAACTATATAAAAGGTGAATAAATTTATATTTTATAACAATATCAAAAAGATATATTAATTTTGTATATCATATTAATATGTTTATATAATTTATATACTTTTAATGTGTGTCTATATATATATGTTTAGAAACAAGGTATAAGAAAATAAGTAGACATATAAAGTTAATAACCATAATTTGAATTGGCATTTTCTTATTGAATGGATGGAGGGAAGTTTGAATATTCAAAACTTGAATTTATTAGAACATATGTTGACATGCTCCTTTATGTATGTCGACATACATATATAATTTCAAAAGATATATGGTTTTGTAACTCTTGTTTTTAAATTATCGATTTATATTTCAGGTTTAACTATTTCCTAAAATAATAATAATCCTAACAAAAATTCAAAATTTATTACTATATTTATTATTATTATTATATTGATATTTTGAATTTCAAATTTGAATTTTAAATTTCAAGTTTGAATTTTAATTTTCAAATTCAAAACAAAGCAAACAAAACATCCATTCAACCAAAAAATAAAAATTAAGGCATACCCAGTTTTTAGATCCATTTCTTTGATATTCTCTGAATTCTGAATTGTTGTAAAACACTTATTTGAATCTCTGGTTTTTGGATCTCCATTGCATGATGATGAATCTGAATCATATTTACATCTTCCAGTATTTGACGATGAGACCGATGACTTAGTAGTTTAACCAAGTTGGCTCCAAAATTTTGAATTTGATTTGAATTTTGAATGAACGGACACTTTAACTACTACAACCCAAAAAGTCATATCTCTTCATAAACTCTTCTTTTCTTGATTGATGATTGATGAATAATCATCTTAGTGTCTTTTGGCCAATAGTCATTAGACATAACTCTTTCCCTGCAAAACAACATACCTTTTCAAAGAATCAAGTAACTTTCCAAAATAACTAATTGTAATTTGGGATAATAACATTATAATTATTCTATGATATATCTATTTAAATTTTTCAAGAAATCATATCATGAAAACTTGGATTTTCAATCAAATTGAATGCAGACTCATCTAATAGTGATGCAAGACATGAATTTAAACTAGTGTTCAAAATTTGCCATTTAAAATTTTCAAAAATCAGATTATGAGCTTTTTGAAAAACCTTGCTCTGATACCAATTGTTCGGGAATGTGGAATGGATCATTAAGGAAAAGCAAACAATAGAGGGGGGTTGAGTAGTGTTTCTAAGAATTTAAACAAAATTTAAATCTAATGTTAACTACGAGACGAATCTAACACCACAAACACAATCACTGACACTGATTCAAATACAAATGCAAAATAAACAGAAATAAAAATGCAGAAAAGGAAAGATCACACTGGATTTTACACTGGTTCGGATTACTCGTACGTCCAGTCCCGCACAACGCTGGATTGCATAAAGTTTTATTGCTATTCCCAATAGTCAAATACACCGTCCTTGATTTCACGGCTCAACAAGCAGACACTGACTCCTATTCCTCGATTTCACGGCTCAACAAGGACACACCGAATCCTATTTCTTTATTTCACGGCTACAAAGGATACACCGATTCCTCTTTGACTTACAAACAAGGTTTACTCAACCCAAGCAATTACAAAACAACCCTATAACTCTTCAATAGCACTTGATTCAGAGTGTAGATTGAAGAAGTTTTATTAATACAGAATTGAGTTCAGCAAAGTATAAGTGTAAGAATCATAAAAATGATTAAGAATAATGATGAAGAGAAAGAGGATGAAGTTAGAGAAGAAGAGATGATAAAAATTTCGGTTTTAATCCTTTTTTATAGAGTATGAAATGTTGCAACAGTTCTGAATCATTTCAAATAGTGAAAAGACACTTCCTTTCAAAATTGGGAAAAGCGACAGTTATATGTCGACATACTCCTTTGAAAAATTAAATTTTAAAGCATTTTTCAAGTGTTTTGATATAAAAATATTTCTGGAAATTCTTTAGTAAAATTCTAGTCTTGTAAATTAATATTATACGTTAGTAAAACATATGAAAACATAAATTTAAACTATATAAATATATTTATAAAATTATAAGGTTTTAAACTACATAAAGTATAAATATAAAGTATATATAAAAACTTAAGTTTGAAGAACAAAGAAGAATAAAAAAGAAATAAATAGAAAAATAAAATAGAGAGGATTGAGGATAGAATTGAAAATTAGAATTAGAATTTGAAAGTTAGAATTAGAATTTGAACCTGGAGTGCTATTTAGAGTCTTACAAAATTTAGACTCTATAACTATATTAATCTTGAACTCTTGAAATCTTGATTACTCATGAGCCTTGAAATTTCTCTGATCTTTTAATCTCTATCATCCTTATAACTGTACAGTCTTCAGTAATATTTCCTGTGTATAATTCCTGCACACACACACTCACACACACACACACATATATATATATATATATGTATTCTATACAAAAAGTGTTAGTATATATTTTATAATCAATGATAATCGAAATAAGGTTGTTGTCATCAAAACTCCATTCTCCAACAATTAAGTGGAATTTGGTCGTTTTCTGTAAGGATTTAAATATAACCAGAGTTTTCCAATGTATGAACTGAATTGGATTTGAATGGAAATAATCTTCGGATACTTCAATATTGGATTCCGTGATTATACAGATATTGTTTCGAGGAATTAGGAAGATATATGTATCGCTATTACCTGTACAGTAACTGTCAGTTTCAAAATTAGATATTGAATATAAGTCAAAATAGTTTCTATTTAAAACCTTATATTTGATGTCAAATTGTATTTTGGGTTTGTCGTGAAGGTTGTTTTGAATAACCTCTATTCTTTAACTCAGTTAAAGAAGCGATTAATTTCTAAGTTAAATTAATTACTAAATAATGGTGTTTGAAGATTAAAACTAAGTTTGAGTTTTAATAAATCTTTAATTAGATTTGAAATATAAGAAGGTAATTAAATTTACCGAAACACGAGAGGGGTTAAAACAAAATATACCTGGTTGTTGATTTTTTTTTTATTGATTGATTGTCTAGATTGTGCTTGACCAATTTATGAGTAGGAATGCTTTTATATGTAGCATCGGGATGGGTAGAAATACTTGTATGCTAACACCTTGTGATTTATTTCCGATTTGTCTATGAGGTATTTAAACATGTTGTTTGGCTCATTTCATTTTAGTGAATGATTTTTGAAATGAGGAAAAAGGGAGTGTTTCCCGATTTTGGACAGGGATTGTTTTATAAAACATAAAGGATTTCATGGACTAGACTCGATGTTTCGAAATGATTTAGAAATGGATTATGTGTTTGACATTATATTTCATAACATAACCGATTAGTTGCTATTGATAATATATCTGCTTGGTGGCGGAGAATTTATTCTCTTAGCTTAACATTCTTCTTCGAGATGTATGAGCTCAAAGATTATATTATTAATAGGAACTGATCATATGTGTGAATTGACAATGTGAAGTACTATGGCTTGAAAATACTTGTGATTATTATTATTGCGAAATGGTTTTTCCCTCGGGATATAGAAATGATTTCAATGTGTTACCACTGATCAGGTAACAACTGTGGTGACAAAAAATCTAGCATGCATGGACTACTATCCATAGTAGGTCTGGTTCGCTCTTGGGAATGGAAAGAGGACATACCTGGATTATTATTGTGACGGTAAGGTTTACCTGGAGCCTGGTAATCAGGGGAACCTCCCAATTAGGTGGCATTTATTTTGATATGCTTGTATAGTAAATATTTGAGGTTTTCAAATATTTTTTGGTTTAAGATCCCAAAGTGAAAGCTAGTTATGTATTTCAAATGATTTTAAATAAGAAATTAGGAATAATGTTCAAAGAAATAACTTCTGTAAAGTAAATTGGATTTTGAAAGTCTAAATTTGGGGATTAAGCCTAAATGGGCAGTTTGAAGAATTGCATATTGTTTGATGCATCGTAGGCTCCATAAGTCTATTTTTGGTAGTTGTTTGTGCACTGGTATTCATGTAAAGTAGACTCGTTCTGTGTTATACGATGTGGTAGCGTGATGTATGCCTTACTTTAAAATAAGTTAAATTTAATTGTAGGGTTTCTCATATCAGACCCATCATTGACTCATAGTTTGTTTTCCCCCCGCAAACTCAGGTGCCCATATTTTCCACATGGGCACCCGAGTAGTTTGTTTTGTAGATACTTTTCTTTAGCATGATTCTGGATTGAAGCCAAAACTGTGTCCAGAGCATTGATAGTCTTCCATTGTGTTAATTTTTGTTTTCCGCTGCGTATTGTATTTATTTAATCTACCTTCTACTTTATTATTTGCGATGTATTCTGATATATCTTGTACTCTGATGTAACATTGTAATGATGTTAATAAAATTATTTTGTGTTTCTGTCTGGTGTGTGGTATGCCCAAAGTTAACCATGCGAGAATTTTTGACTTTTGGATCGGACCAGTGCGGTTTACGGTCGATTTGAAAGGCAGGGATTTTCGGGTCGTTGCAAATGGTATCAGAGCTTTTGATAATTCGAAAGCTTTAGGGTACAACTTGTTAGAACGGAAGAAAAGACTCATCAGCGGTAGGGTTAGCAACATCCTGTAAAAGAAAACTCATTAGAGATAGGATCAGTAGTATCCTAAGAGGAGTAACACACTAGAGATGTGGTTAGTAATGCCCATGAATGAGTTATGAGTATTGCGTATATGAGAGAGCGTAATTGCGATATAGAAAATAAACTTGTTACATCTTCCTTTCTTCTCGAGGACGAAATTTTTTTAAGTGGGGATGACTATAACGGCCTAAAATTTTGGGATTAATTTACAATTTATTTATAATAAATTTTACAAAGATTTGTAGTCGAATTTTGAAATTCGATGTTTTAACGCTATTTCAATAGCTTACAAAGGAACATTTTCCTCCTCGAAATTTGAGGAAACCAATTTTATGAGATCAAAAATGGCAAGTTTCCAAATTTCATAATTTTCCAAGTTAGTATGTGAGCGCGCGAGAATTAAACGTGTACCGGGTCACTCGATCAAAATTAAGAGAAAATGTGATTAAAAAACGGAGGGTCAAATGAACTCCAAACTTGACAAGATCTATTTCTTTGGATTCAAAATTACGTTTTATGCTAGATTTTAGTTTTTTGTGTAAAACGGAATTGTCGTTTGATCACATGGTTTGATGAACCAAAGTCGAACAAACACAAGTTCGCATATGTCGATGGAACTTAAGCCTAATAACACAAAATGAGTTGTCAAATATCCAAGACTTTTAAGTGTTTTAGTTCACCCACTACCTCCTCACGACACCTCAGCGATCCAAGTGATGTTGATTTTATAAAAAACCGCTCCTCCTTTCTTCTTCTCTTTCCTTTCATTTTTCACTAAACTCCTTCTCCATCTCTAAGCTCCCATGGCTGTCGTCCCTTGCCCCTCCACCACCTGACTGTCGGTGCACCTCCTCCACCCTCCCACCAGCTCTCATAAGCCCCCTCCCGTCATTCCTTTCTTGCCGAACTCCTATCTCCCCTTAAATCCACCAAAAATCCGTTTTTTACCCACTTTTTGCAATAAACCCTCTCAAAGCCTTCCCTTTCACCCCCACCTCCCCATGGACCCCACTCCTAAGCCCAACCTGTTGCACCAGCACCATATTAATGCCTCCAGCCGAAAAATTCTGTAGACCCACCTTTGATGCACCTCCCGGGCCCCGTTTCCCCTCCCGTTTGTCCCGTATACCCAGATCAGCGACCGTGAGTCCGTCTGGAGAGTGAAGGAACCCCGTAGCCACAAAACTCAAAATCATAAGCTTTTGGGAAAAAAAATTAGATATCATAGGAGAGTCATGGTTGAGTGGGAGAGTACGGAGTCCTTCCGTATAAAGATTGGCGGAGTGGAAACCCATGGTGAGAAACCGAAACTCAATATGGGCTAGTTAGCGATCAACTGTAATTAGTTATTAAACTAAATTTTGAAACGATTATTTTTTGATGATGCACGTTCATTACTACATTGAATAATGTGTAATAGGTTAAAAATATCATTTTTACTTGATATGTGTGCATTTGTTTGGGTTGTGGCATTTAATAACAAACAATGTTGACTGTGAGAAACCGAAACTCACGTAGAAAGGGGTAGATAGAATTAACAGTTAATAGTTAATTAATTGTGTTAGAAAATAACTTGTTATTGATTATATAAATTTAATATAATGTTAAATATTGAGTAGTGCAATAAAAATACCAGTTTTGTCTGATATAAGTGAAACCCCTTGGATATACGACACTTAAATTATATACAGTGTTGATTGGAAAATGGTCGAATCTTTACTGGTTTTGATTGAATAATTTATTAATTACTGTTTATTGATTGTGATGAAAACCCCTCATAGGTTTTGGGATGACAGTTAGCCTATACGTCTCCCGATTGTGCAGATTAGGTAACATGAATTATGATGTAAACCCCACACGCATATTCTAATGATAATTTTACACATCTCCCAAGTGTGTAGTTGATAGTAAGCACTAGTTATGGATGAAAACCCCACACGAGTACTGTGATGACAATGAACGCTAATCCCAAATGTGTAGTCTGTCAATCTGTTGATTGAGAAGACCGTGTAAGCGTTATTTTATTTATGGCATATATGGTGTAGTTCACTTTGTATGTGAATTGAATGTTGTTTGATGGTTGAATGAGTTTTATATAGTACACTATTTGAAAATGAACAATAAAAGTGGTTGTTGGTTCGTTCGTTAAGTCTCCATCAAGAAAATGGATTTTTAATGAATATTTTATTAATATAATAACGGACTAAGAATCAAAGTTTAAATTTGACGTCCGATTCTCGATGGATACGAAGATAATAAAATATAGATGAATAACCTTAATTGTAACAAGTTGTTTTGAAGTAATTTTGAACTAATTATGGCCTATCAAAGTTTTAATTTCGAAATGAATAGTAACCGAGAAAAGTGAAGTTCGGTTAGGCAAAAATGTTTCAAAAGAAGTTTATTTTTGAAAGTTTCTTATTCATTTTTATAACGAAGGTCAGGAAAATTTAAAGTAGAAATATTGAAATTCGAAAAATAATATCATCTTAATCATTATAATATTGTAATATTGAAATAAATGATTTTGGGGTTGGAAAATTAAAATATGGTTTTGGAAAATTATTATAAATATTTTATATAGTAAATAAAATGTTTTCGAAACGATTCGACATATTTTATATTATAGGTCGAATGTTGATCAGAATAGAATGTGTCACGTAGCGGTAGTTCGCGAATTTCAACCAGTAACTTTAAATGAATATAACGGGAGATCTGACCGTCAGATTTTCCCGAAATTGGAACCATTGGGTTCGTATTGAATAGATCTTTCAAATGATAAGAAGAGTTTTGAAATCTAAGGACTAGATTTTGAGAAATGTTCAATTTAAATTTGAATAAAAATAGTGCTAAGACCCGTAATGACATGTAATTGGAAATTACGAGTGTGGATAATTTTTATCTAAATAAAATGTGGTAAATCATTATAAATTATTATAAATGATATAAATGGATCTAAAATAAATATATATGGTTTTAAATGATAAAAATGGTCAAGTATAATTTTGCTTTTTTTACAAGGATTTGAATATAACCAGAGTTTTCCAACGTATGAATTGGATTGTATTTGAATGGAAATAATTTTCAGATATTTCAATATTGGATTCCATGATTATACAGATACTGTTTAGAGGAATTTGGAAGATATAGATATCGTTATTCCCTATGCGGTATCTGTTGGTTTCAGAATTTGATAATGAAAATAAGTCGAGTTAATTTCTATTCAAAATGTTATATTTGATACCAAATTGTATTTTGGGTTTGTTGTGAAGGATGTTTTGAATAACATCAATTCTTTAACTCAGTTAGAGAAGGGATTATTTTCTAAGACAAATTAATCATTGTATAATGGCATTTGAAAATTAAAACCAAGTTTTGGTTTTAATAAATCTTTAATTAGATTTGAAATATAAGAAGGTAATTAAATTTACCAAAACACGAGAGGTGTTAGAACAAAACATGCTTGGTTGTTGATTTTTGTTATTGTTAATTGATTGTTTTGATTGTGCTCGACCATTTTATATGCAGGAATGCTTTTATATTTAGCATCGAGCTGGTAGAAATACTTGTATGCTAACACCTTGTGATTTATTTTACAATTTGACTATGAGAGTTTAGCGATGATGTTTGGTTCATTTTAGTTTAATTAATGGTTTTTGAAATGAGATTTTCATAAGAAAAGGAAGTGTTTTCCCGATTTTGTCACAGGGAATGTTTTATAAAATGTTTTATAAAACAGAAAGGATTTCAAGGACTAAACCCAATGTTTTGAAATGATTTGGAAATGGATTATGTGTTTAACATTGTATTTCATAATATAACCGATTAGCTACTATTGATAATATATCAATGTGATGGTGGAGAATTTATTCTCTTAGCTTAACACCCTTCTTCAAGAGATATGAGCTCAAAGGTTTTATTATTAATAGGAACTGATCATATAAGTGAATTTATAATGTGAAGTACTATGGTTTGAAAGTACTTGGGATTATTATTATTATTATTATTGTGAAATGGTTTTTCCCCACTTCGGGATATAAAAATGATTTCTATGTGTTACAATAAATATCGGGTAATGACCCTGGTGATGAAAAGTCGGGCATATCTGGATTACCCATCCACGGAAGGCATGGTTCTCTCTCGGAAATTCAGAGTGGACGTACCTGGATTATTATCGTGATGGGAAGGTGCACTTGGAGCCTGGTCGTCACGGGAACCTCCCGATTAGGTGGTATATATTTGATATGCTTGTATAATAGATATTTGAGGTTTTCAAATATGTTTTGGTTTGAGATCCTAAAGTGAAAGCTAGTTAATATGAAAGCTACATTATGTATTTCAGATGATTTTAAATAAGAAACTGGGAATAAAATCCAAAGAAATAACTTTAGTAAAGTATATTGGATTTTGAAAATCTAAATTGGGGATTAAGCCTAAATGGGTAGTTTGAGGAATTGCATATTGTTTAATGCATTGTAGGCTCCATAAGTCTATTTTTGGTAGTTGTTTATGCATTGGTATTCGTGTGGAGTAAACCCATTTCGTGTTATATGTTGTTGTCCCGTGATATGCCTTACTTTAGAATAAGTTAAGTTTAATTGTAGGGTTTCTCATACTAGTCCCATGACTGACTCGTAGTTTGTTTTTCCCTTGCAAACTCGAGTGCCCATATTTTCCACATGGGAAGCCTAGTAGTTTCTTTTGAGATACTATTCTTGAGCAGGATTCTGGATTGAAACTAAAGCTATGTTCTGAGCATTGATAGTCTTCCGCTGTGTCAAACTGTGTCTTCCACGGCGTATTATATTTATTGTATTTTATATTCCACTGCATTATTTGTGATGTGCTCTGATATATCTTGTACTCGGATGTAACGTTGTAATGATGTTAATAAAAGAACTTTTGCCTTTATGTCTGATGTGTTGTATGCCCAAAGTTAACAATGCACGAAATTCTGACTTTTGGATCGAACCTATGCGGTTTACGATCGATTCGAAAGGCTGGATTTTCAGGTTTACAGTATGGTTCTGGAAAATTTATATATATTTTATATAATAAATAAAATATTTTAGAAACGATTCGATGTATTTTATATTATACGTCGAATGCTGGTCAGAATAGAACATGTTGCGCAGCGACAATTTGGAAATTTCAACCTGTAACTTTAAATGAATATTGGGAGATCCGACTGTCAGATTTACTGAAATTGGAACCAATGGGTTCATACTGAAAAGATCTTTCAAATGATAAGAAGATTTTTGAAATCTAATGGTTAGATTTTGAGAAACATTCAATTCAAATTTGAATAAAAATAGCGCCATGATGCGTAATGACCTGTAATTGGAAATTACAAGTGTGGACTATATTTATGTAAATAAAAATAGGGAAAATCATTATAAATTATTAAAAATGATTGAGAATGGATTTAAACCAAATATATATGGTTTTAAATGACAAAAGTGGTTAAGTGGAATTTGGCCGTTTTATGTAAGGATTTAAATATATCCAAAGTTTTCCAACGTATGAATTGAGTTGGATTTGAATGGAAACTATCTTTGGATATTTTAATTTGGGATTCCGTGATTATGCAGATATTTTTCAAGGAATTTGGAAGGTATAAATATTGTTATTCCCTATACGGTACAACTGGTTTCATAATTTGATATTGAATATAAGTCGAGATAATTTCTATTCAAAACCTTGTATTGATATCAAATTGTATTTTGGGTTTGTCGTGCAGGATATTTTGAATAACATATAGTCTTTAAATCGGTTAAAGAAGGGATTAATTTCTAAGATAAATTAATCATTTGAATAATGGTGTTTGAAGATTAAAACTAAGTTTGGGTTTTTATAAATCTTCAATTAGATTTGAAATATAATAAGGTAATTAAATTTACCAAAACACGAGAGGTGTTAGAACCAAATATACTTGGTTGTTGATATTTTTGTTATTACTTGATTGCTTGGAATATGCTCGACCTGTTTATGAGTAGGAATGCTTTTATATTTAGCATCGAATTGGGTTGAAATACTTGTATGCTAACACCTTGTGATTTATTTTATGATTTGTCTATGAGGTGTTGAAACAAGTTGTTTGGTTCATTTCAATGTAATGAATGGTTTTAGAAATGTGATTTTCATAAGAAAAAGGAAGTGTTTCCCGATTTTGGATAGGGAATGTTTTATAGAATGCTTTGTAAAACTAAAAGGATTTCGAGGACTCGACCCGATGTTTCGAAATGATTTGGAAATGATTATGTATTTGATATTGTCTTTCATAACATAACCGATTAGGTTACATTGATAACATATTTCTTTGGTGGCGGAGAATTTATTCTCTTAACTTAATATCCTTCTTTGAGACGTATAAGCTCAAAGGTTAAATTATTAATAGCAACTGAGCATATGTGTGAATTAACAATGTGAAGTACTATGGTTTGAAAGTACTTGGGATTATTATTGTGAAATGGTTTTTCCCCACTTCGGGATATAGAAATGATTCCTATGTGTTACCAATGATCGGGTAATGTCCCTGGTAAGGAAAATTCAGGCATGTGTGGACTACGGTCCACAGAAGGTATGGTTCGCTCTCGAGAATGGAAAGTGGATGTACCTAGATTATTATCGTGATGGTAAGGTTTACCTAGAGCCTAGTTATCAAGGGAACCTCCCGATTAGGTGGCATATATTTTAGTATGCTCTTATAGTACATATTTGAGGTTTTCAAATATGTTTTAGTTTGAGATCCCGAAGTGAAAGCTAGTTGACATGAAAGCTAGATATGTATTCCAAATGATTTGAAATAAGAAATCGGGAATAAAGTCAAAAGAAATAACTTCTATAAAGTGAAAAGGATTTGATAATCTAAGTTTGGAGATTAAGCCTAAATGGGTAGTTTGAGGAATTGCGTATTGTTTGATGCATCATATGTTCCATTAGTCTATTTTTAGTAGTTGTTTGTGCGTTGGTATTCATGTGGAGTAAAACCCTCTCGTGTTATGCGGCGTAATCCCATGATATGTCTTACTTTAAAATAATTAATTTTAATTATAGGGTATCTCATACCAGTCCCATGGCTAGCTCGTAGTTTGTTTTTCCCTTGCAAATTCGGATGCCCATATTTTTAACATGGGCAGCCGACTAGTTTGTTTTGCGGATACTTTTCTTGAGCACTTGAAGCTAAAGTTGTGTCCAGATCATTGATAGTCTTCCATCGCGTATCGTAGTTATTGTAATTTACCTTCCGTTGTATTATTTGCAATGTACTCTTGTAATAACCCGGAAAATCTGAGCCAATTTAAACTTTTATTTTGGCAGTTTTAGTGAATTTTGAATATTTAAAATGAATTATTTTAAATAATAACGACGAGAAATTTATTTTGAATAGAATTTGAACGTACATATTTATTTGAATCGACGTTAGAATATAAATAATTATTTATAATTATAAAAGGAACTGAAAATGGAGCGGTAGTTTTAAAATACGATTTCAAACTTCAAATGAATGTACATGATTCAAAATAAACCGGATTTTAGCGAAACCATTTGAATCTATTTGAAAATATCTTTCCAACGAATCCGAAAAATCAAAATTTCATAGTGGGGATAAAAAGTTACGCCCAGTTGAAAATTCAGAATAGTCGTTGTGGAATTTTAGCCCTTAAAAAATGGAAATTTTGCAAACGACCTTCATTTTCGACGAAACCACTTTTGTTGGACCCGGGATGTCAAGTTATTGCTAGATTCCAAAATTTGTAATTTTCTGAATTAATATGTGAGCGTGGCGAAGGAAAACGTGTTTTGACAGTTTTAGTCAATTTAGATCGACCAGAAAATGACCATTTTTCAAACGATCTCGAAATTTGATGAAACTAGTTTTGTTAGGACCGTATTGATAATACGAAGTCATAAATAATTTTTTTGGAATTTTTGAAGTCAGTATGTGGCCCCAGTAAATTAAAATGTACGTTAAAATCAATTTTGAATGTTAAATTAATTTATATTATAATTTGAGCGAAAACTAATCGAAACAGTCGAATCGGCTAACGATACATATCCCATTGTGTTCGGAATAGGGGTAAATAGCTAGGGATGACAGTCATTGGGTTTGATTCGGCGTTTGAATGAAAAAGTAACTTTTGGATTTAAAATTAAATAAAAATAATATAAAATTTTCATAAACCCCCCAACCTTTCTCTTCCCCGTTGACTTCATTCAAAACAAAATAAAAATAAAGAAAAGAAAACCCCGAAACCTCCCGTCGCACCCTCCCTCGCCAGCGCTGCCTCTGGCCTCGCACGAACCCCCTCCACTTCCTCTGCCCCTCTTCTTCTTCCCCGAGCCCAAACCCTCGAACCAACCCTCCCTGAAGCCACCGCCTCAGTTGACCGCCGCCACCATACCCCTCCCTCTCCTCGATCTCCGCGACGCGCATACCCCTCCTTCCTCTGCAGCTCTCTTCTCTCCTCCTCCCTCCACTACCTCGAATCCATCCTGATCCGCCAACCAACTCAACCCGCGAAGCCACCAGCGCAGAAGCAGCACCCCCCGCCACCTCCGACGTCCGCCAAGCCCACCGACGATCGAAAACAGTGAGCATTTCTTTCTTTGCTTTCTTTAATAACCATGCTTTAATTTTAGTTTTTATAGATAAAATTAAACAGTGATTTAAAATCGGTTTTTAAAGTTAAAAAGCTACGATTTTTATTTTATAGAAAGATTCGGTTTTTATTAATATAAAGGTTCGATCTTTAAGATGATAATAGGGTTAAGATTTTTATGTTAATAAAAATATGTTTTTTTTACAGAAGAGTTTATATTTTATAAAAAGGAATTGATTTTTATAACATGAAAGACGAGATTTTTAACATATGAAAGACGGGATTTTTAACATATGAAAGGCGAGATTTTTAATGTTAAAGAGTTTAGAATTTTTCTAATAGAAAGTTAAGATTTTTAATGTAACAAAGATTTGATTTTTATTTGAACAAGGATAGGATTTTTATTTGAACAAAGATACGATTTTTAGCAATGTAAAAGAATGATTTTTAGTTTATAAAAATGAGATTTTTATTATCATGAAGGGAGAATAAAAATATGATTTTTATATATGTAGCAAAATTAAAATCTAATTTTTATTTATATATCTAGCGTTGAAATAAAAAAATGCAATTTTTGCTATGAACAACGGGAAAAGATAGCTATGGTATCGACGGGAATCAAATCCGAACCATTCAGGAATATAGAATGGAGGAGTGGAACCCAAAGGTGATAACTCCTCACTTAATTTATTTGTACGGTTATTTATTTTATAACAGCATATATGAACTGTTCCCCGTCGTCCACAGACCATGGACGACTTGTTTGATTGTTTGATTGGTTGTTTGGGGTTGATTGATTTATTTGTTTAATTGTGGTTTGGAATGAGAATTAAATTGATTATTGGGTATGGCGCAAGCCAGTAAAGGAGAGGGGTAATGCTAAACATTACCCGATTTCAATATCACGCCGTTATGCTGTCGAAATTTTCTGAAATATAAAGTGGTAGTTAAAAATAAAATTCTTATTGAATGTATGAACTGTTAAAAATAGTAAAGTGTTGAAATAAATATTTTAACGTAAAAATATAATTTTTAACATGTAAATGAATGGCGAGGAATTCTCCTGAAATGAAAATGAATATTCATTTACAAATCAGAACGATTTGTTTATGTACACCAATTTGACTGACATAGATTGGGACGAAAAATTTTACACATTGCCCAACTACTCAAACAAAATATGTGTTTGATTGATTGAAACCTCACACAGGTGTTGGGATGATATCGACGTACACTAATCCCAATTGTTTAGTTGTATGTCGATCGATTGGTTGACAGGCTGTTGTAAGCGTTGATTATTTATATTCAATGCTTATGCAGTTGAGTAGTGCACTCTAGATGATGGATGATTGTTTATCACTATTGATATATACATGTGTTGTATGGAAATCCATAGAAATAAAATCTACGGTAATTGATTGGGCCTCATTCCAGTTTTGAAATAGAAATATTTGAATAGAAAGATTTGAAATGAAATATTTGAAATGAAATATTTGAATAGAAATATTTGAAATAGAAGTATTTGAAATAGAAATATTTGAAATGAAATATTTGAAATGAAATATTTGAATAGAAATATTTGAATAGAAATATTTGAAATAGATATATTTGAAATGAAATATTTGAAATGGAAATATTTGAAATGAAATATTTGAAAAGAAATATTTGAAAAGAAATATTTGAAAAGAAATATTTGAAATAGAAATATATAAAGCCGTGTCGATTAGATTGACGCCATTTTGACGTGAACGATATTTATATCGATTTTATTCATTTTTATAATGAATATCGAAAAGGAATTGATTTCAAAATACAATGTTTTGAAAATATTATCATTTATATATCGATGATATGGAATATTCAATTTTGATTAGAAATTGAATATGAAGTTGAAATCGTTTTGAAAACGAATTTAAAACGATTTATTAAACATGTTTTAAAAGGAAATCGACGAAATATATATAATATATATATAATGGCCTAAATAGAACGCGTCGCGCTGCGGCAGTATGCGAATTTCGACCATTGACTTCAAACGGATATTATGGGAGATCCATCCATTGGATTCTCCTAAAACTGGAACCGTTGGGTTCATATAGAAAAGAGCTTTCTAACGAATATGATAAATTAGAAATCTAACGGTTGGATTTGGAATTATGTCCAAATCAAATTTGGAAAAGGTCGCTGTAAGTGCAGTTCGATGGCTGTTTATGGAAATTGACTGTACGGGCCTTGATAAAATTATTAAAAATATCAACAATTTGTGTAAAATCATAAGAAATGGTTTGGAAAGAATTGGGATGAAAAATTCCATATTTGAAAAGATAAAAATAGATTTTTATCGAAATGAACTAGTTTTTGAACTAGAATTATAATTCATTTATTTTTAAAATAAATAAATTGGATTTGAAATTGTTTTAAAAATAACCAGAATTTCCAATACATATATTGGAAATGGATTTGAATCGAAATTGTCTTCGGGATATTTCGATATGGGATTTCGTGAATACACAGATATTGTTATGGAAATTTGAAAGATATATTTATATCGTTATTTCCAATACGATATTTGTTGGTCGTAGAATTTGATATTGAATATAAGCCGATATATTTTCTATTCAGAGCCTTGTATTTAATATCAAATGGGATTTGGATTTGTCGTGAATGGTGTCTTCATTAACACTGTTCTTAAGCCCAGTTGAGAAAAAGATTAAATCTTTTTATTTAGATTTAATGAAGTATACCAATTAAATAACATTTAATTGGATTTGAATTGGAATTGATTATTGGGTTTATCGTGAACGGTGTTTTAAATAACACTTGTTCTTTAACCCGATAATTAATAGAATGTGAATTGGGTTTATCGTGAACTGTGTTTTGATGACATTCGTTCTTTAACCCGATTTACGGTGAAATGTGATTTGGAATTTATAAATCTTTTGTTAAGATTTAAAGGAGATTTTCCAAAGTAAAGTTTGCCAATTTAATGAAATAAATTGGAATGGAGTGGAATTCGATTTGGTAATAATCGAAGTGAATTTCTATGGATGAGGACTGCTAATATATATATATATATATATATATATATATATATGGAATTTAAAAGGCTTTGCCGTTATTCCATTTATATTATTAGTCGGATATGGAAGTTTATATCGATTATATATATCGATTTGTTTTCCATGAAGATTCCATTGTTAATGGAATGTGATTTTGGGTTGTCGTGAATGGTATCTTTAATAATACTGTTCTTAGATCCAACAGAATTATGAAAATCAGAAATTAACTAGAGATTAGTTAAGTTGAATGGTTTCCTGGGTATTGATCTGATGTTGGTTTCGGCCTTCGAGGTTATTACTTAGGGAATTGTTCACTTGCTAATTTACGGTTAAAGGCTGATGGAAACACGGTTCTTTAACCCAGTTAAAGACATGATACGATTTCCCAAGTTAAATAATCATTAATATTGATTTTTGGCAATATTAAAACCAAGTGGAGGTTTAATGAACCTTTAATTAGATTGAAATGATCGAGAATGGAGTATCACCAGTTTTTCTCCAGGCGATAGTTAAATCTTTAATTAGATTTGAATGTGAAATGGTAATCGAATTTACCAATAACACCGTGGTGTTAGATATGAAGTATTACCAGTTTTACTTCATGGGATGAATAAGTTGGGATTGGGAAATTTAGATCAAATGATTACTTCGGTAAGGTTCGTTAATCCCGACTTGTGTGGATAAACCATAATTTGGTTTGGATTGAAATCCAAAAAAAGATTAAAGAATAAATTTAAAAGAATTTATCTTTGATAAAATTAATGGGAACCTTTCCCTAAAGATGTGAAAATTTGAATAAAAGAATATTCTAAATTGGAATGAGGCGTATGTTGTGTTTGTGTAACACTTGTTTATTATATACGCGAGTTATTCAGAAAGACCGGGTTTATCCCATTCTGAATAACTGATTCGACGAGGTGTCCAGATGAAGACGGCGGTCGAAGACCAGAGGTCTTCACATCGTTTGGATAATTATTGATGATCTTGATTGGGCTGTACACCCAAGAGGAGGGAATTAGTTGGTGATCTTCCAGGCGTACTTGGAGATCGATGGATATACGAGGTACAAGGTGCCTCCGATTTCGTTCAGACCCAGAACGGACTTGTAAATAGACTGTGTGTCTGACATTGGATATCATTCTGTGTGATTGATGGATATCGGTTGCATGGAGTGGTTTGCCTGTGTGGCATGCTAAGATGCAAATGATCAAGGCTTCTGTTGAAAAGCAGTGTCTTGTGGTTGATGATCAAAGCACGGCCTTTGTGGCATAGCTTTGTGTAGCGTTAATTCACGATCCTTACACCCCGGTTGTGAACCAGAAACAGGAGAGGACATCTGGGAGGGCATGTGTTTCCTTCTAGCTAGAGTGGTGTCAGTGACCTACCATCCCTGACATTTATATTATTTTCACCTGTGTGGTTGTTGGATTGCGAGGCGCCTCGGATATATCGGTGACTATGTGGAGCCGATGGAGTCATAATACTCATTTACACCCCAAAGGGCGGGGAAACGCAGTGTTCAGGCATAATAATCCACATCGAGTGGACCGGCCCTGACGTTCTAAGGCTTGCCTGTGCGCTTTCCTGAGACATGGGCTAGATTGTCTCGAATTCGGTAAGGACGATCCCTCGCCTTGGTTCATAGATGGAAATCCAACTTCCAATCGTGACAATTGTGGTTTTGATTGTAGAACCTAGTGTTGGCGACATGATATATGGTACCCATGCCGTCTAGGATTGATACATTTATATTTGAAGTTGTTTTATACACTATGCACTTATAATAGTATCAAATGATTTGTTTTAACGTATCAAGCATTCTTTGGCTATTATAAGGTAAAAACCTATCCTTCGGCTTGTGTTGCATTGTGTGATGGGACTTGGGTCTTATAATAGCTTCATTGTTCTTTATTTAGCATTGCGTTGTTGTTTTATGCGCTGGTGTTCTTGGGAGAAACCCGTTCCGTGTTATACGACGTGGTCCCTTGATTTACCTAACTTTAAAATAAAGATTAATAACTGTTTTAGTTCTCACACCAGTCACATGACTGACCTGGAGTTTATTGTTTTAACCTAAACTCTGGGTGCCCTTATTTTCCACGGGTAGCTAGTAGTTTTGGTTTTGCAAATTTATGTTCGCAGGGTCCTGCTACAGCTGGAATGATATTCGGAAAGCTCTGTATCCATGTATCGTTTTGAGTTGTGTTTGTATTATTTTTCCGCTGTTATGTAATGTATTGTAATCTCTAATATTTAGTAAATGTGTAATATTAATTCATACTCTGTATATTCTTGTATTCTGATGAAATTGTTGTAATAAGCAATGAAATGTTCTTTTGTTTGTGTTCCAATATGGCTTGTTCTCAATACAATCCGTGCTTTCCTTCACGGGGAAGTTTGGTTCGTAACAGCTTGGTATCAGAGCTCTAGTTTACAGAGCTCAGAGAACAAGGCACGTTAGAATCAAATAAAAGAATTCATCAGAGATTGGATTAGTAATATCCAATGAGAATGACTCGTTGGTGATGGGATCAGTAGTTTCCTAGAACGAGTGTGAAGAGTATATTTTTAAAATGAAAACAATTTTTTTTTTGAAAATTTAAACTTTATTCAACATATTTGAATATTTATTTGTATTGAATTTGGGCAATCTAATATATAAAGATTTTGCATATACGTCTGATCCACGGGCATTCGAAGTTTTAATATACTGGATAGATATAGAATCACACTCCAGTCACCCGGGGATAATTCTGGAGATGTGGCCGCATCATCGGTATTTATGTTCGAGTGCCGAAAATGGGATATCTATATATTTCCAATTGACTGGTGTGAGAACCAAAACTAGATAGGGCTTATTGTTGTGATTTGGCATCAAAAACATGATTTTCTGTGTATATATCAAAATTATGAATTTGAAACGTTAATCAACTAATTGATTGCTGATTGTGTGGTTTGATTATTGTTTTGATTAATTAAAATTTGGAATAATTAAGCCAAATTGTATCAAATGTTGAACAGCATTGAAAATTGTTTGGAATTGCATACATGTACATATATATGTGTGAATAGGTCATAGCAAGGAGGCTAGAGAAGAGGAATAAAATTGTTTGCCCGATAAATAGGTACATGTTTATTGTATTTCTTGGGGTTTTTGATGATTTTATGAGCCGATTGGCTAGTCGCTTGGTTGTTTCTTTTTCTTTTTGGATTGGAGAGGCATGTATGGCAATTTCGGGATTTTCCCGGTGTTCCCGTGCAGGGGAGGTTATGGCGAAATTTTTCAAAAATTTAGGGTGTTAGCCAAATTTTTGAAAAATTTGAAAAGTTGAAGAACTTAAGCCGTATTGAAAATAATGAAAGTTGAGTTGATTAGTTAAATAACATTCAGCTTCGTTCCTTTTCGGGGACGAAAAGTTTTAAGTGGGGGAGATTGTAATAACCCGGGAAATCTGAGCCAATTAAAATTTTTTATTTTGGCAATTTTAGTGAATTCTGAATATTTAAAATGAATTATTTTAAATAATAACGACGAGAAATTTATTTTGAATAGAATTAGAACGTATATATTTATTTGAATCGACGTTAGAATATAAATAATTATTTATAATTATAAAAGGTATTGAAAATGGCGCGGTAGTTTGAAAATACGATTTCAAACTTCAAACGAATGTACAGGATTCAAAATAAACTGCATTTTAGCGAAACGAAAAATATTTGAATCTATTTGAAAATATCTTTCCAACGAATCCGAAAAATCAAAATTTCATAGTGGGGATAAAAAGTTACGCCCAGTTGAAAATTCAGAATAGTCTTTGTGGAATTTTAGCCCTTAAAAAAAGGGAAATTTTGCAAACGACCTTCGTTTTCGACGAAACCACTTTTGTTGGATCCGGGATGTCAAGTTATTGCTAGATTCCAAAATTCGTAATTTTCTGAATAAATATGTGAGCGTGGCGAAGGAAAACGTGTTTTGACAGTTTTAGTCAATTTAGATCGACCAGAAAATGACCATTTTTCAAACGGTCTCGAAATTTGATGAAATTAGTTTTGTTAGGACTGTATCGATAATACGAAGTCAGAAATAATTTTCCTGGAATTTTTGAAGTCAGTATGTGGCCCCGGTAAATTAAAATGTATGTTAAAATCAATTTTGAATGTTAAATAAATTTATATTTTAATTTGAATGAAAACTGATCGAAACAGTCGAATCAGCTTGCGAAACATATCCCATTTTGTTTGGAATGGGGGTAATTAACTAGGGACGACAGTCGTTGGGTTTGATTCAGCGTTCAAATGAAAGAGTAACTTTTAGATTTAAAATTAAATAAAAATAATATAAAATTTTCATTAAACACCCCCAACCTTTCTCTTCCCCGTTGACGTCACTCAAAACCAAAAAAAAAAAAAAAAAAAACCGAAACCTCCCGTCGCTCCCCCTCCCTCGCCAGCGCCACCTCTGGCCTCGCACGAACCCCCTCCACTTCCTCCGCCCCTCTTCTTCTTCCCTGAGCCCAAACCCTCGAACCAACCCTCCCCGAAGCCACCGCCTCAGGTTGACCACCGCCACCATACCCCTCCCTCTTCTCGATTTCTGCGACGTGCACCCCCTCCTTCCTCCGTCGTTCTCTTCTCTCCTCCTCCCTCCACCACCTCGAATCCATCCAAATCTGCCAACCAACTCGACCCGCGACGCCACCAGCGCAGGAGCAGCACTCCTCTGCCACCTCCGACATCCGCCAAGCCCTCCGACGATCGAAAAACAGTGAGCATTTCTTTCTTTGCTTTCTTTAATAACCATGTTTTAATTTCAGTTTTTATAGATAAAATTAAACAGTGATTTAAAATCAGTTATTAAAGTTAAAAAGCTATGAGTTTTATTTATTGAAAGATTTGGTTTTTATTAATATAAAGGTTCGATCTTTAAGATGATAATAGGGTTAAGATTTTTATGTTAATAAAAATACGTTTCTTTAGAGAAGAGTTTATATTTTATAAAAAGGAATTGATTTTTATAACATGAAAGACGAGATTTTTAACATATGAAAGACGAGATTTTTAATGTTAGAGAGTTTAGATTTTTTCTAATAGAAAGTTACGATTTTTAATGTAACAAAGATTTGATTTTTATTTGAACAAGGATAGGATTTTTATTTGAACAA
The DNA here is from genome assembly GCA_030737875.1 of Allium sativum. Classification (NCBI taxonomy): domain Eukaryota; kingdom Viridiplantae; phylum Streptophyta; class Magnoliopsida; order Asparagales; family Amaryllidaceae; genus Allium; species Allium sativum. The sequence goes on along the minus strand of CM060923.1, from coordinate 585,579,235 downwards.
AGATACGATTTTTACCAATGTAAAAGAATGATTTTTAGTTTATAAAAATGAGATTTTTATTATCATGAAGGGAGAATAAAAATATGATTTTTATATATGTAGTGAAATAAAAATCTAATTTTTATTTATATATCTAGCATTGAAATAAAAAAATGCGATTTTTGCTATGAACAGCGGGAAAAGATAGCGATGGTATCGACAGGAATCAAATCCGAACCGTTCAGAAATATAGAATGGAGGAGTGGAACCCAAAGGTAAGAACTCCTCACTGAATTTATTTATACAGTTATTTATTTTATAACTGCATATATGAACTGTTCCCCATCGTCCACAGACCATGGACGACTTTTTGAAAGGCAATGTAAATTTTATTCACAAGTAAAAGTGTCAAGCTGTACAATTTACAACATATCTGAAAACTGCATCAAGAAAAACAATAAGAATTACAAGATAAACATAAAAATTTGATGCAGCTAACAAACTATCAAGAACAATTACAAAACAACTCATCCACTAACCATAGACTTCTTCAAACAGTTGCATGCTTCAATTCAAATTCAGAAATTCAGCTACATCACACACAATCATCCAATGCCAGCTTCTTGAGGATTGAATTGTGAATCACCATGAATAACTGATCTGCACTCAACAAAGAATTATTAAAATTTCTACTGTTTCTCTCCACCCAAATGACATTCACAAAAAAATTCAAGACTTTCAACAGTGATAAACTTTCCTTAGTCTTCCCGCTGGTTGCTTTAAACAAAGTAAACCACTCATACCTACTAAACATTGATGGAATATGATAATTTCCTGTATGAAGAGTTCGCTTCCATAACTGATGAACAAAAGAACATTCAAAGAACAAATGTGTGCTGCGTTCAACATCCACATTGCAAAAAACAAACAGGTCATCAGGAATGATACCAAACTTATGATACTTGTCCTTAGTATTAATAGCATTGGACATGATTTTCCAAAGAAGGAAATTATGCTTAGCTTTACTAGTTGTACTCCAGATCCGTTTATACCAAGGAAAGAATGGCTTATCACCTTCTAACAAATTATATACATGATTGATTGAATGGCATTTGCCCATCCAAGTAATGGACTCATTACCAGAACAAAGACCTGAAGAAATTTCCATCCATAAACACCTCAAAACAGCTGAAATATTACGAGGCAAAACAAGAACATTATCATGAATTAAACTATCAACAGTTGCAAACTCAGAGATCCCACTTTTACTTCTCAAATTATAATTCACCCTTTCACTTAAAATCAATCCATCACCAGCCCACGGCGAGTGCCAAAAGGATAAACCAAGCAACACTCTAGGATTGCAACGAATAAAAGGAAGAAAAAGGTGTCTAAACTTTAATATTTTTTGCCATCTCCAACTACAAAAACTTGGAATTGGCATAGACCAAAAATTCTTCCTACCAATCAAATTACTTTTAACATACCTTGTCCAAAGGCAGTTACCATCAGAAAACAGCTTGTCAAAGTACACAGACATGGCAGCTTTATTCCATTGAAGAAGATTAATAATGCCCAAACCACCAAATTTTTTATCCTCACAAATCTTTGAAAATGCAATAGGAATGATTTTCTTAACAAATGGATCACCATGTCATAGAAACTATTTCATGGCACTGACAACCATGTTAATAAGTTTAATTGTAAGAACATAATGTTTGGTATAATAAGATGTCATGGCCGTTACAATAGATTGAATTATAGTCATCCTACCAGCCTGAGATAAATTGCAGGTTGACCAATGCTTCATTCGATCAATAATTTTTTTAAAAAGTGGCATACACTTATCTTTAGTTATCCTCCCAGTAAACAAAGGTAGACCAAGGTACTTTGAATTAACTGGTAGTTCTTTAAGTCCTGATAAAGAAATCAACTCATCCTTCAACCTTTGACTTAACCCAGCTATTTTGATATGTGATTTATTCAAATTTATTTCAAGCCCAGTAATCTCATGAAAAGATTTAAGAATAGAAAGAAGACATTGAATATTCTCCATAATTGGCTTAGTAAAAACTATGAGATCATCAGCAAAGCATAAATGAGAGATTAAAGGATTTTTGTAATGAGGATGCAATTGAAACTTACCCAAATTAACTTGTTCAGTGATCAAAGAATTAAAAACCTCCATAACAATAATAAACAGAAATGGGGAAATAGGATCACCTTGCCTCACTCCTCGCTTTCCTTGAAAATATCCATGCAACATGCCATTCCTTAAAATAGAAAACCATGGTGTAGTGATGCATGTACAAATCCAGGCCATGAAAGGTTTTGGAAAATTCATCCTAGATAGAATAGCAACAATTGAGAGCCATGATATACTGTCAAAAGCCTTCTTGATATCAAGTTTGATCATGCAATGAGGAGATATATTGCTTATATCATAACCATGAAGCAACTCCTAAGTTATCAAAATATTGTCACTGATAGATCTTCCTGGAACAAATGCATACTGATTGGAGGATATAACAGAAGGAAGGACAACTTGAATTCTGTTTGCTATCACTTTAGAGATGATCTTATAAAATACACTGCAACACGAAATGGGATGGTAATCTGAGACATGAGAAGGATGCTCCACCGTAGGGACTAGAGCAATAAAAGTTGCTATTAATGTGGAAGGCAATTCATTTGACAAGAAAAAATATTTGACAGCTTCAAAAACATCATGTCCAATGCAGGTCCAGCTCTTTTGAAGAAAACATGCATTGAATCCATCAGGCCCCCCAGAACTAGATGGATCCATGCTAAAAACAGCAGACTTAATTTCATCGTTGATGATAGGATTTATCGGGTTCAAAGCTTGACTAGCTGAAATGTAAGGCAAATCAATTTGGAACAGAGGATCAATATTGCAACAAGGTAAAATAGGAGGAGCTAATAAGGCAGTGAAATAGTTAACAAAGGCTTCATCAATGTTAGATTGAGAGGAAATAATATTGCCATCAGCATCTTTAATCATGTGTATGTTCTCCTGAATTTTCCTAATTTTCAGAGAACTATGAAAATACTTCGAATTTCTATCACCTTCCAAATCTCTTTTGAAAAAAGGCCTCTGCCTAGAAGTTTGAAATTCAAGCTCCAATAAACCTTTTAATTTATCTTGCAGATCACTCTCTAGAAGTTGAAGTTGAATGTCATAGGGATTCCCTGCCAAATTATTTTGAACCTGAATAAGCTCTGACCTCACCAAAACAGATTCCTTAGATGCATCACCAAAAGTAAAACTTGACCAAGCTTTAAGATGAATTTTCAACAACCTTAATTTGAATAGTAACTTGTCAAAAGGATTCCTGCCAAAAGATTGATTCCAAACCTGTAACACAATGTTAGAAAAATCCAAGAGTGAACACCGGTAATTAAAAAATTTAAAAGAGGACTTCCCTTTTGAATTGACATCTGCATTTCCCCATTATAAAAGCAAAGGACTATGATCAGATATAGCTGGAGGAAGAATATGATAGAAATAATTAGGCTAGGCAAAAGGAAGAATTAACAAAAATGTGATCATGTTTGCACAAAGTAGGAAAACCAGTGTGACTTTTATTGGACCAAGATAAAGCAGGACCAAAATAGTTAAGAGGAAAAAGCTTGGAGGACATGATAGCTTGATTAAGAGGAGCAATGTCATTAATAGAAAGAGGACATCCACCCTGTTTTTGAGAAGAAGATATCATGCAGTTAAAATCCCCTCCCAAAATCCAAGGATCTGAAGACTGATGGATACAACTCAAATTAGCAAGGAAAATGCTTCTTAAGATAAGGTATTGTAAGCATAAACAGAAGTAAGATAGAAAAGAGAATTTGTTGGCAAGTGAATACATTTATAATGAATGTATTGGTCAGAGGATGAAATAACAACAAGATTAAAGATGAGAGGGTTCCAGAGAGTGAAAAGACGACCAAAAGGAGCATGATGAAAATTATGATTATAACTCCAGTTTGGTGAAATAAAAGAAGCAACAGAAGAAGTTGATGATAGATCAAGCTTAGTCTCAGATAAACATAAAAGTTGAATGTTATTATGCTTCAAGAAAAACTTAATCTCACATTGCTTTGAGGGTAAATTCATCCCTCTTACATTCTAGAAAGAAATGTTGTAACTCATAATTTGACTTGAGGGGTACTAGAAGGAGGGCCAAGGTTACTCCTTGTATGCCTCTTTGCTTGCTTAGACTGATTACTTTGTGGCAACACATCATCCTGTTTAAAATCATTCCCATCATCCATACCTTCTGACTCAACTGTATTAGAAGCATCTTTCTTTTTCCTTCCTTTCTTTGATTTAGATGCAGTCTTAGGAATCGCTGATTTAAGAGCTGCATCAACAAAATCACTTACTTTTGCTTTAGTTGAGGATGAAGAAAGAAATTCGTTTGAATGCTCATCAGAAATTTGGCCTTGAGAAGGAGGAGGAGGTAGAATAAAGCCATCAGGTGGAGCTAAATGTGAATAAGGAGAGGAGGACAAATTTGATGGCTTAACCAAATTACGACTGAACTTGGAATTGGGATGAACATTGAAATGTAAAGGGGAGTTACTTGATGAGACATTGCAATTAGATGAAAAATAAATAGGACAAGATGAAGTTTTGAGAGAGTTATTATAAAGAGGGACACCTGAAGAGGAAGAAGGCAAAGTTGAAACATCAGATAAGATTGTGAAAGAATTATGTACTTGAAATTCATTATGATCTGCTTGCCTATGCACATTATCCAATTTTTCCTTGCCCTTCTGATTAGAAGTGGCATTAACTTTAGCAGCAGAAGTTTTTTTACTATATACCACACCCTTCTCATCTACTTCCAAAATTGTACTATTTTGCCAAGCACCGATGTAAAATTGATATCCATTTGCTCTTCATTATTAGTTTCATTTTGCAAATCTGAACCACCATCTCCTACTATTTCATCAACTTCTTCCATAGCCTTATCAATATCCTTCTGAACATTTGTCCCAAATTTCCCCTCTTTCCTTTGCAGATTTGTTTCTTTTTATTCTTTACTCTAGTCCAACCTTGATTATCATTTTGCCGAGGGACCTTAAAACTCACTTTCCTATCAACATGAAAAGTTTCCACTTGCTTATCCAGCTTCCAGTCTTGATTCAGATTCACTTCAACAGAGTTATCTTTATAATGTATATCACATTGACTGATTAAATGCCCAAACACCTTACATAGAGTACAAATAGATGGTTTCAATCATAAGAGACTAATACAGGTGGACAATTATCACCTAGTTCTATACAAAGAAGTAACTCGGAATCGGCATCAACCTCAACTAAGACTTTTGCATATTTTATTCTATGCATTCTCTCTGTGTTAATATCAAAACAAATTAACTTACCAACTTGACAAGCTTGCCAGTTAATTCCCATTAAGGTCCAAAGCAATAAAGGAATTCGATGCAAGTGTATCCACATAGGGACTTTCTTGATATGAGATTGTGCACAACCAATTGAGGGATCCCACCTTGTAATAATGAACATACGCCCTCTAATAAAAATAGGATCAGCTCTCAACACTTTTTTCTCGATCAAGCTCATTTGAAAACTTAAAATAAAAGTTGATACCAGCGGATTTAATATCAACTTCTCCTTGCAATGTCCAGAAATTCCTCAGAAAATTTACAACAGAGAGATACAATAAGGAACCATCGAGAAAAAATCCCACTAGGTACTGATTCCAGTATTTTACTCCTTCAGCTTTGACAATTTCAGGAGGATTCTTCTTTTGCATATCCTTTATTTTTTCAAATTCAAGAGGTTTAAAGGATCCAGCATTCCTAGGCAATGAATTGAACAGAGAACGGTAATCTGATTTGTTGGAATCAGAAAGGTTCTTGACAAAACTCGAAGAATTAGGATTAAAGGGAATAGAACCATTCAAAACGTTATTAGAAGTACCAGACAAAACAGAAGAGCAATTAGCAACATTACCAAAATCAACATCTGGCTGAGAAGACAAGGTGTTTGACGGAATGCCTGTACCTGAATTGACTTTAGCAGACTGATTATGATTGATAGAATGAAAACAAACAACAGGATCATTGACAGATGAAGAATTATGACTAGCAACATTAACCAAAACAGAAGTCAAAATATCATCCAAGATCTCAGAAGCTAACCAGGAGGAAGACAGATCCAAATCAGGAAGTGACACAGGTAAAGGGTCTGGGGATGAGGAGGAGGACGAGATGGAAGAGGAGGGAAAGAAGACGAATGAAGAACCGAGGAGGAAGACAAGTCAAGATTGGAGAAAGAAGATGCCATTTTCAATAGGGAATTTTCCAAAGAGCAAGAATTTATCCATTTTCAACATGTAATGACCATGGATGACTTGTTTGATTGGTTGTTTGGGGTTGATTGATTTATTTGTTTGAATGTGGTTTGGAATGTTTATTAAATTGATTATTGGGTATGGCGCAAGCCAGTAAAGGAGAGGGGTAATGCTAGACATTACCCGTTTTCAATATCATGTCGTTATGCTGTTGAAATTTTCTGAAATATAAAGTGTAAGTTAAAAATAACATTTTTGTTGAATGTATGAACTGTTAAAAATAGTAAAGTGTTGAAATAAACATTTTAGCGTTAAAAATATAATTTTTTAACGTGTAAATGAACGGCGTGGAATTCTCCTGAAATGAAAATGAATATTCATTTACAAATCAGAACGATGTGTTTATGTACACCTATTTGACTGACATAAATTGGGACGATAAATTTTACACATCGCCCAACTACACAAATAAAATATGTGTTTGATTGATTGAAACCCCACACGGGTGTTGGGATGATATCGACGTACACTAATCCAAATTGTTTAGTTGTATGTCGATCGATTGGTTGACAGGCTGTTGTAAGCGTTGATTATTTATATTCAATGCTTATGCAGTTGAGTAGTGCACTCTAGATGATGGATGATTGTTTATCACTATTGATATATACATGTGTTGTACGAAAATCCATAGAAATAAAATCTATGGTAATTAATTGGGCCTCATTCCAGTTTTGAAATATAAATATTTGAATAGAAATATTTGAAATGAAATATTTGAATAGAAATATTTGAAATAGAAATATTTGAAATGAAATATTTGAAATGAAATATTTGAATAGAAATATTTGAATAGAAATATTTGAAATAGAAATATTTGAAATGAAATATTTAAATAAAATATTTGAAAAGAAATATTTGAAATAGAAATATATAAAGCTGTGTCGATTAGATTGACGCCATTTTGACGTGAACAATATTTATATCAATTTTATTCATTTTTATAATGAATATCGAAAAGAATTGATTTAAAAATACAATGTTTTGGAAATATTATCATTTATATATCGATGATATGGAATATTCAATTTTGATTAGAAATTGAATATGAAGTTGAAATCGTTTTGAAAACGAATTCAAAATGATTTATAAAATACGTTTTAAAAGGAAATCGACAAAACATAATATATATATATATAATGGCCTGAATAGAACACATCACGCTGCGGCAGTTCGCGAATTTCGACCATTGACTTCGAACGGATATTACGGGAGATCTGACCATCAGATTCTCCTAAAACTGGAACCGTTCGGTTCATATCGAAAAGTGCTTTCTAACGAATATGAGAAATTAGAAATCTAACAGTTGGATTTGGAATTATGTCCAAATCAAATTTGGAAAAGATCGTTGTAAGTGCAGTTCGATGGCTGTTTATGGAAATCGACTGTATGGGCCTTGATAAAATTATTAAAAGTATCAATAATTTGTGTGAAATCATAAGAAATGGTTTGGAAAGAATTGAGATGAAAAATTCCATATTTGAAAAGATAAAAATAGATTTTTATCGAAATGAACTAGTTTTGAACTAGAATTATAATTCATTTATTTTTAATATAAATAAATTGGATTTGAAATGGTTTTAAAAATAACCAGAATTTCCAATACATATATTGGAAATGGATTTGAATCGAAATTGTCTTCGGGATATTTCGATATGGGATTTCGTGAATATACAGATATTATTATGGAAAATTGAAAGATATATTTATATCGTTATTTCCAATACGATATTTGTTGGTCGTAGAATTTGATATTGAATATAAGCCGGTATATTTTCTATTCAGAGCCTTGTAGTTAATTTCAAATGGGATTTGGGTTTGTCGTGAATGGTGTCTTTATTAACACTGTTCTTAAGCCCAGTTGAGAAAAAGATTAAATCTTTTTATTTAGATTTAATGAAGTATACCAATTAAATAATTAATATTTAATTGGATTTGAATTGGAATTGATTTTTGGGTTTATCGTGAACGGTGTTTTAAATAACACTTGTTCTTTAACCCGATAATTAATGGAATGTGAATTGGGTTTATCGTGAATTGTGTTTTGATGACATTTGTTCTTTAACTCGATTTACGATGAAATGTGATTTGGAATTTATAAATCTTTTGTTAAGATTTAAAGGAGATTTTCCAAAGTAAAGTTTTCCAATTTAATGAAATAAATTGGAATGGAGTGGAATTCAATTTGGTAATAATCGAAGTGAATTTCTATGGATGAGGACTGCTAATATATATATGGAATTTAAAAGGCTTTGCCGTTATTCCATTTATATTATTAGTTGGATATGGAAGTTTATATCGATTATATATATATATATCGATTTGTTTTCCATGAAGATTCCATTGTTAATGGAATGTGATTTTGGGTTGTCGTGAATGGTATCTTTAATAATACTGTTCTTAGACCCAACAGAGTTAAGAAAATCAGAAACTAACTGGAGATTTGTTAAGTTGAATGGTTTCCTAGGTATTGATTTGATGTTGGTTTCGGCCTTCGGGGTTATTACTTAGGGAATTGTTCACTTGCTAATTTATGGTTAAAGGCTGATGGAATAGAATGGGATTTTGGGTTTATCGTGAACTGTGTTTTAAATGACATTGGTTCTTTAACCCAGTTAAAGACAGAATATGATTTCCCAAGTTAAATAACCATTAATATTGATTTTTGGGAATATTAAAACCAAGTGGAGTTTTAATGAACCTTTAATTAGATTGAAACGATCGAGAATGGAGTATCACCAGTTTTGCTCCAGGCGATAGTTAAATCTTTAATTAGATTTGAACGCGAAATGGTAATTGAATTTACCGATAACACCGTGGTGTTAGATATGAAGTATTACCAGTTTTACTTCATGGGATAAATAGGTTGGGATTGGGAAATTTAAAACAAATGATTACTTCGGTAAGGCTCGTTAATCCCGACTAGTTTGGATAAACCATAATTTGGTTTGGATTGAAATCCAAAAGAAGATTAAAAAATAAATTTAAAAAAATTTATCTTTGATAAAATTAATGGAAACCTTTCCCTATAGATGTGAATATTTGAATAAAAGAATATTCTGAATTGGAATGAGGCGTATGTTATGTTTGTGTAACACTTGTTTATTATATACGCGAGTTATTCAGAAAGACCGGGTTTATCTCATTCTGAATAATTGATTCGACGAGGTGTCGAGGATGAAGACGGTGGTCGAACACGGGAGGTCTTCACATCATTTGGATAATTACTGATGATCTTGATTGGGCTGTACACCCAAGAGGAGGGAATCAGTTGGTGATCGTCCAGACATACTTGGAGATCGATGGATATGCGAGGTACAAGGTGCCTCCGGTTTCGTTCAGACCCAGAACGGACTTGTAAATGGACTGTGTTTCTGAGATTGGATATCATTCTGTGTGATTGATGAATATCGGTTGCATGGAGTGGTTTGCCTGTGTGGCATGCAAAGATGCAAGTGATCAAGGCTTCTGTTGAAAAGCAGAGTCTTGTGGTTGATGATCAAAGCACGGCCTTTGTGGCATAGCTTTGTGTAGTGTTAATTCGCGAGCCTCACACCCCGGTTGTAAACCAGAAACGGAAGAGGACATCGGGGAGGGCTTGCGTTTCCTTCTAGTTAGGGTGGTGTCAGTGTCCTACCAGCTCTGACATTTATATTATTTTCACCTATGTTGTTGTTGGATTGCGAGGTGCTTCGGATATATCGGTGACTATATGCAGCCGATGGAGTCATAGGACTCATTTACGCCCTAAAGGGCGGGGAAACACAGTGTTCAGGCATAATAATCCACATCGAGTGGACCGGCCTTGACGATCCAAGGCTTGCCTGCGCGCTTGCCTGAGACATAGGCTAGATTGTCTCTAATTCAGTAAGGACGATCCCTCGCCTTGGTTCACAGATGGAAATCCAACTTCCAATACGTGACAATTGCGGTTTTGATTATAGAACCTAGTATTGGCGACATGATATATGGTACTCATGCCGTCTAGGATTGATACATTTATATTTGAAGTTGTTTTATACTATGCACTTATAATAATATCAAATGATTTGTTTTAACGTATCAAGCATTCTTTTACTATTATAAGGTAAAACCCTATACTCCGGCTTGTGTTGCATTGTGTGATGGGACCTCGGTCTTTTAATAGCTTTATTGTTCTTTATTTAGCATTGCGCTGTTGTTTTATGCACTGGTGTTGTTGGGAGGAAACCCGTTCCGTGTTATACGGCATGGTCCCTTGATTTACCTAACTTTAAAATAAAGATTAATAACTGTTTTAGTTCTCACATCAGTCACATGACTAACCTGGAGTTTATTGTTTTAACCTATACTCTGGGTGCCCTTATTTTCCACGGGCAGCTAGTAGTTTTGGTTTTGCAGATTTATATTCATAGGGTCCTGCTTCAGCTGGAATGATATTCGGAAAGCTCGGTATCCGTGTATCTTTTTCAGTTGTGTTTGTATTATTTTTCCGCTGCTATGTAATGTATTGTAATCTCTGATATTTAATAAATGTGTAATATTTATTCATACTCTGTATATTCTTGTATTCTGATGAAATTGTTGTAATAAGCAATGAAATGTTCTTCTGTTTGTGTTCCGATGTGGCTTGTTCTCAGTACAATCCTTGCTTACCTTCACGGGGAAGTTCGGGTCGTAACAACTCTGATATATCTTATACACTGAAGTAACGTTGTAATGACATTAATAAAAATCTTTTGTGTTTCCGTCTGATGTGTAGTTTGCCCAAAATTAGTAATGCGAGATTTTCTGATTTTTTTTGATAGGACCTATGCGATTTACGGTCGATTCGAAAGGTGGGATTTTCGGGTCATTACAGTATTATAGGATTTTTATTTTCATATCGATCAGACTTACCACTTAATCGTACGAATTGTAAACGTCTAGATTTTTATTTAATCGTTTTATCGGTTTAATATGGATCTTAAGAATAACCAATTTTCAGACAAACTTGGAATTCAACAAAGCTAATTTTATTAAATCTTTAATGATTTATTTTTGTAATATTTCAAGTTTCAAGCTAATTGGATTATTTTTTGATCGTGCGCAATTTAAACACGTATCGATTCACATTGTGACATTATAAAGGAACTTTTACGAACGATTTCGGAATTTGACGAATCTAGTTCCATCGTGTTCAAAAAATTTAATTATGCTAGGATTTCAACTTTCATTGTAATCGGAGGTCGTATGTCGTTGTATTTACATGAAACTTAGGGCGTAAGTTTCATTAATAGTTAAATAATAATAATTTTCTATTATATATTCCCATTTGAAACCCAAATACGCGCATCAACAAAAATTGCGTGGTCACCGTGGAGCCGCCAACAAATATTCAAACGGTTGAAAAGCTCCAAGCTTTCTCCTCGTTTTCCTTGAAATCCCTGAATCGAATCTAGACTCTTCCTTCAGCAATGTTGTCGGGCTAGGAGAGATCTACATCATCAATAGTCACGATCAGTTTCGAAGCATCGTGTCAGCCAGAATTTTGCTCGAAGGTGCTAGTGGTTTTAGGGAAAATACTAGAGGAAGGCAATGACCGGCGAAGCGGTGTGTGGGTCGAAGGAGGAGCGCTGTGGGGCGTGCCTGTCGGTGCTCTCAGATCGATGCCCGATGGTCGGAAGGAAGAGCAGAGATGGTCGAACTTGTTGATCTATGGGTTTTGTCTTGAAGCTGGTGCGAAAAGAGAACACATGAAGCAAGAAATCGTAATCGTCCAGTACTTCCTTAATCAAGTAATTACCTGAATTAACCAACAATCAAGAGGTTAATTATATAATTATAATAGTGTAAACTTATATTGTTAATAACTTGTTATTGAAAGGTCCAATCGAGACAAAACAAACTACGTCGGGTTCACAATGAAGAAAGCTATGTTGTGGAATTATTTCCATAGAGAAATGAACTATTGGAATTTCATGAAAAAATCAAATGCTTGTTTGATTTTAAATGAAACAAAGCAGAACCGTCAACTGCAATCAAGTGAGTTTACTCACTCTGTTTGTCCCACTTATATTTTATATAAGTCGGGTTTAATATTTGTGTGCTATGGATGTTTGTTGCTGGATGATTATTGAATATATATTTATGCATATTGACTGAACTGATTAAATTAAACGTTCATTTAATTTAATTAGAAACCCAGTCGTTATTTTAACGATTATTTCCAATTGAGGTAACGTGCCTTGTTGGTTATGTTTATAATAATTTAAACATATAAAATGAATAGTTGAATGTCTGGATTGCTGTTATTGGATGATTGTTGAAATTATTAATTGAACTACTTAATTTTGTCTGTCGAAATGAATAATGATAAATAAATTTGTCGTATTGATTGGCTGATTTTATTGGAGGTAACTTATTTGGAAGCAATTGAAAAATAGGTTGTTTCCTCACCAATAGTTATTAAATTCCATATATTATGATCTATGTTGAAATATTGAATTGTGGTGCAGGAAAAGACCGGACGGAGGAATCCAACATGATTCCTCACTTATATTGATTGTAACACCCTGTAATTTAATAAACATTAGTTATACATTAATGACAACAAGTTAAGTATTACTCATTAAATAATTACAATTAAGTAAAACAAACCATACTATTGCGTTCGTTTCAGAATTCTAGTTCAGATAAACTCAGAGTTAGCGTAAAACGGATACCGTATAAAGAATTTATGAACCTTGTAAGTATATTTACACATAAGGAGTCATATATATAATATAATTCAAAAGAATTCAAATAGAGGCGAGTGAGAGTAAACGGGAACCAGACACGTTGTGGGACGACCCACGTTCGTCCTGGGTCGACTTATAGGTCGTCCTAAGCATGTGTGGGTCGACCCGGTCGAAGGTGGGTCGACCTACCACAGATCCTGTTGGGTTCGATGTTCAGTGTTCAGACCGATTTCTTAGCAAAGTTTGTTGGACTTGATATATGGTTGGATTTAAAAACAGAAGATCTGATGGTTAAGGATTATTCATAGGAATCTATATAAAGGAATTCACTCCTATCAATTAAACACACTTCTTCATTCTTCTTCCTTAAACACCTATTCTAAAAATCAAAGATGAAGACAGGGAGATGCCTCCTTAGCTTCAATTGAATTGAATAGTTCTTATCTGATTTATACGAGATTCTCTTCTGTTCTCTAAATCCAATCTCTGTGAGTCAAGTTACATTTAGATATGAAACTCAAACAGTAATACTAACATGTTAAGAAACCTGAATCTGAGATTATGCATGTTTATTTCACTGATTCATATCTGTACAAGTTTTTTAGTTATTACACGTATTTTCTGTAACCCTTATCCTGCTGTTTAACTTTAATTTACAATTTTAATTGTATACCTATTTCTGTTCTTCTCCCTCTCTTTTTCCCTTTTATAAGACTAGCCTATTTTCGAGTCTAGGCCATTCTCGTTGGGAATTACGTATGAATGAAACTGGGATAGTTGGAAAATAAATTGACATGATAATGAAAGAGGGAATTTTGGGCATATCATACATTGAGAACTATGACTGTAAATTTGGGTTATACGGACATGTTAAATTGGATAGGCTTAATGTACAGATTAAGTAGAACATGTCATGAAACTATAAGTACCAAATATAATTAAGTGCGAAAAAGGAAACTCAGTTTATATGCACATGCATCTAGGCAGGTGACTGTTTTGGGGAAGGGTTGTACACATATAGTATCATTACAACCATGCTTATTAATGAACTTAAGCATATTAAGTTAAACTTCATAATTAATAAGCCAAAAGATCCCACATTCTACTATTTATATATTTGTGTTCTAGGACTTTTAAATCCTAGGTTATTTGGAGACACAAAATTAGGGAGTTTGGCTTGTGTCATCTGCTATTTGGGACCCATATCAATCAATATCCTTGTTGGTATTGGATAGGTACCCCGCACTAGGTAGGGGTCAGGGCATGCTTTACTGAACAGGATAGTAAGAGGTTCATCTGTAGGGGGCGTACGAGCGCGTTCCCACAGAGTCATAAGCGTGCATAGGTCCGATCGGGGAATATAAGTCGGTTTAGCACCTGTAAATAGGCCTGTGTCCTTATGTTACTGCTTTAGGGAGTGATACACCCTAATGTGGGGCTGGTACAGGGTATTTACGTAATAGGGAGTCGATCGCTTGGGTAGTAGTTAGGGTACACCTAATCCTTCTATTATATTCTTGTTGAGTAATTAGGGTACACCTAATCCTGCTGTTATAAACCTGATGTTGAGTAATTAGGGTAATACCTAATCCTATTGTTAACCCTATTATACTAGTATTTGTGTAGAGAAATGAGATATTCTTGTGCTTAGATATAATTGAGAAGCATAACTTGATCCATATTATCCTATTTACCCTGTTATTCATGTTTATACCTATTGTTTACATGTTACCGTAATTTCTCATCAGTTTTATTTACCTTCCTTGATGCTTTTATTTCTTCATATGATGAATGTCACTAGACTCGCTAAACTTTATGTTTGATCCTTTTTGTTTCGTCTTTTTTCTTCCTTCTCCCTCTCCTAGGTGATCAAGGCGGGAATACTTGGTCGTTATTAGGACTCTCTCTTCTGTTTCTGCCTGGATCTGGATTTTGGCTAATGTACCGTTTCGACTATTTATCTACTCTATTATGGTTACTTAAAAGGGAAATGACTTTATATTATTGTACTCTGTTACTTTTCAGTATGAGACAGATGGTATTACTTGAGGTTTTATTGGGCTTGGATGTACTGACTTTATGATGTAGTTTGGTTTGAAACTATGCTTTATGTTTTGGATAATGAAAGTTTTTAATTCTGCTGTGTTTATATACATCTATCTTGTGAGATTCTGTTTTTGCTTACTTATTGCACTTCACGAAACTTAATGCATTCCGATAAAGAGTGATAATAATAGACATGGGGTGTCACATTTGGTATTAGAGCCGAAGGTTACAAGATCAGAGAAAAGTTTTGAAAATATATATATAATTTTCAAAAGTAAAGTTTTTTAAATATAAAAGCCTATTATTGGAACATATCTGTTAAAGCCATATGCAACATCTCTTATATTTTCTGTTTGAATCCCTTTTCTTCTCTTTTCAAGATGCCTGGGGCATTCAATCTTCCTGAGGGTATTCAAATTCCATCATGGTTCCGTAGGTATCTAGAGGGTACGGTACCTACCGGAGGTCCAGGAAATGCTCCACCTCCAGCTTCAGCCGATGTATCTCAAACTCTCCGTTTAGCCAACTTCTTTAAGCTTCGCAAAGTTTTTTATGTAATAGGCGATAGGTAGTTCCACGGTTCCGAGATTTTTGTCGAGAAACGTAATTGGCTACATGACACCGAGAGGATCTTTGATCATTTTGAGCTTGATGATCGGAGGAGGATACAGTTGGCCTCATAACAACTTAAGGACGAGGCGTCTTCCTGGTGGGAGGTAACGCAGGCATGGCAGCCAGTATCTACTCAGTTTGATTTTAAACGGAGATCCAAGATGAAGTTTCTTTATCAAGCAGAAGTGGATATGCAAATGGAGAGATTTTGGCTCTTAAGCAAGGGGATATGTCACTCAAAGAATATGTTAACAAGTTCAATCAGTTAACATGGTTTGGTCTAGATTTGGTGAATACTCCGCACAAGAAAGCTCTTAGGTTTGCGAGAGGGTTGAATAAACCTCTCCAAGGATTGGCGTTATCTCATATACCGATGGGGGCAACTTTTGAAAGGCTTGTTGACATGGTCCTAATGCATGAGGAAGGCAAGGATGAGAAGAAAGAAGTTAAGACTGATGAGGCGCAGCCCAAGGAATAGAAAAAGAAATGGTGGTCCAAGAAAGGGGATCAAATGAAAGGTGGAAAGCCTGACAATGCTCAGATCAAGACAGAAATACGATGCCATGGTTTTGGAATCTTGGGTCATCTGGTGAAATATTATAGAAAGACAAAGAAGGCTTGTTTCAACTATGGTCATGTGGGATACTTTACTAAGCAATGCTCGAGCAAGCAAGGACAGGGACAAGGGGAAGGATCTTCTGGAGGGTAGGTGCACGCTCTCGAGACCATCAGACCGGATCAAGGTAGGAAAGTCACATTCGAAGGTTTGATTTCTCTTTTCGACTATCCTGTTAGGACTCTTTCTGATTCTGGTACTTCTCACTCTTTTATATCCAATTCTGTGGTTGAATCTCTATCCTTAATACTAGTATTGTTTCCAATCCTGTTATAGTCTCTAACCCCATAAGAGGTACGACTCATCTGTCTATGATATGTCGGGGTTTGAGAATATCTTTTTGGGTCATCGAGTTTGAGTGTGAGGCATATTTGCTTGATTTTATACGCTATGATTTGATTCTATCGTTGGATTGGCTAGCCATGTATGGTGCCATCTTAGACTGTGAGCGGAGAGTCGTCACGCTATTGACATGCTAAGGAAGAACTCTCGAGATTCCATGCGTCCTGAAGCGGTCATTCATGTTCAGTTTCCTAGACTCGCTTTATACTTTTGTTGATGATATAAGATTATTTCCCATAGCCAGAGACATTTTGGATGTGTTTGATGAGGTTGGAGGATTACCTCCGAGACATGAGATAGATTTCCTGATCTACTTGATGGATAATGTGAAGCCAGTCGTATTACCTGTGTGCTACATGGCTCCTAGAGAGAGAAGGGAGCTTAGCAAGCAAGTAGGGGAGCTACTTGAGAAAGGGTTTATTAGGCGAAGTATATTGGAATGGGGAGCTCCAGTCATCTTCGCGACCAAGGTAGACGGATCACTTCGTCTATGTGTAGAACATAGGGAGACGAATAAGCTCACCAAGAAGAATAGACACCCACTCCTGAGGATTGACGATCTGTTTGACCAGCTTGTTGGCGCATCATTTTTCTCGCAATTAGTTGGCCATCATCTGAGGGTGGCAGAGGACAGCATTGATAAGACCGCTTTCAGGACTCCACATGGTTTCTTTAAGTGGCTAGTTATGACTTTTGGGTTGACTAATGCACCCGCGTATTTTGTAGACATAATGAGTTGGGTGTTTAGAGAGTTTCTGAATAAATTTGTGGTGGTCTTTGTTGATGACATCCTGATCTTCTCGAAGAGTGAACAAGAACATGTCGTACATTTAGAAGAGGTTTTAAGGACTCTCAGATCACATTAGTATAAGGCAAAATTCTCTGGGTGTCTTTTGGGGAAAGGAGGTAAGATTTCTAGGGCATGTGGTCTCCAAGGATGGGATAGCGGTAGTTCCCACTAAAGTGGTTCCAGTTCAAGATTGGAAGGTTCCAAAGAATGCAGGGGATATAAGGAGTTTTCAGGGGTTAGCGGGCTATTATATAAAGTTTATCAAGGACTTTGCAAGGATATCAACCCCACTCACCAGACTAACAAAGAAGAATTTGATCTTTTCTTGAAGCGTTGATTGTGAGGATGATTTCCAGCATTTCAAGAGGGCTCTGACAATAGACCTAGTTTTCACATTACCTGATGGGAACAAGGTGTTTATGGTTTATACATATGCCTATGGAACAAGGCTAGGTGTCGTCTTGGTTTAAGAGGGAAGGGTAGTATGTTATCGTAGTAGACAGTTGAGAGTTCATGAAAGGAACTACCCTACCCATGATTTGGAGTCGGCTACTATAGTGTTCACACTTAATTCTTGGTGGCATTATCTACTTGGAGAGAGATTTGAGCTATATAGATATCATAAGTCGCTCAAGTATTTATTCTCGCAGAAGGATCTCAACTAGAGGTGGCAACGATGGATGAAGTTTCTAGCGTCCTACAATTTTGAGATAGCTTATACCCCTGTCAAGGGTAATGTAGTGGCTGACGCATTGAGTAGGCAAAGGATGATCTCGAGTCCTCTATTTGTAGAGAGGCCGATCTTGGAGTATATATCAACTTTTGACTTTAGGCTGCCTATGGATTTTACACCTGGTTTATTGGCATCTTTAGAGGTACAACCTAATCTTATGGATCAAATTGGATCTTCACAGTGAGAGGACCCACATATAGCAGGCATCTTCGATAGACTTAGTTGAGGATAGACCTCTAGTCACCTTAGTAGATATTCCATGGATGATAAAGGGTGACTAAGAAGAGATGGTAAGCTATGTGTTCCCCGAGTGGGACATTTGTTGAGGACAGTCCTTGAGGAGGCTCATCATTCCCGAATGACTATCCATCCGGGCGGCGACAAGATGTATCAAGACATGAAGAGGGTTTCTTTTTGGGTTGGGATGAAGAAAGATGTAGCAAAATTTATGGCTCGATTTTTGGTTTCCCAGCAAGTAAAGGCTTAACAAAAGAAGCCTGGCGGATTGCTTCAGCCTTTGGATGTCCCATAATGGAAGTGGGAGAGTGTCTTTATGGATTTCATGGATGGTTTGCCTAGATCGAGGAGGGGAAACACCAGTATTTGGGTAATAGCGGGCTGACTTACTAAGAGCGCTCATTTCATTCTTGTAAAGAGCAAGAGGACAGTGACATGGTTAGCATCAGTTTATCTTCGAGAGATAGTCCGACTACATAGAGTACCTTCAAGTATAGTGAGTGACCATGACCACATCTTCACTTGTGAATTTTGGAAGATCTTGCAAGAGGCATTAGCTACGCGGTTATGCTTGAGCATGGCATACCACCCTCAGATCGATGGACATACTGTGAGGGTGAACAAAGTTCTTGAGGATCTTTTGGGATTACGTATTCTAGATTTCGGAGGGACTTGGGAGAAGCATTTTCCATTGGTTGAGTTTACATAAAATAACAGTTATCAGTCAAGCAAAGCATGGCACCCTTCGAGGCAATATATGGACGACCTTGCAGATTACTGACTTGCTGGTGGATGTCTATGGATAGACATCTACTTTGGCCTGAGATGATTAGAGAGACTTTTAAGAAGATTGATCTTACCCGCCGATGTATGAAGATAGCTCAGGACAGACAGAAGACCTACGCACATAGGAGGAGGACTAATATAGAGTTTGGGGTAGGAGACATGGTTTTCATCAAGGTATCACCTCTGAAGAATGTTGTTTGCTTTGACTCAGTACAGAAATTGGCACCAAGGTTTTTACGGCCATTTCCCATAGTTGAGAGGATAGGTGTGATGGCCTATAGGGTGAGACTACCGGATAAGTTGGCAGGTGTTCACGATGTTTTTCACTTTCCCATTTATGGAGATGTCTACATGATATGGCAGTGGTAGTTAAGCCAAGCATGCTTAAAGAGGTAGAGGCAGAGAAGGCAACAATAGTTAGATGAGTTCCTACCCATATGCTTGGATTAGAGGTTAAGAAACTACGCAACAAAGAGAGTAGGTTGGTGAAAGTGCAGTTGGGATAAGATGGCGATGATGTGACTTGGTAGATTGAAGACAATATTCGCGCTTCTTACCCTTTTCTCTTCAAGAGTACGTTTTCAATTTCTTTTTCGAGTTTTTATTCGTACTTGCTTCTATCATTTGAGTATATCCTATCAATAAAATCTTCGGCCCTTAGGTAAAAACCAATGGATGTAAACATGTGTTTGAGACAGGTTATGTTTGATGGTTGCAAGTGGATGCAAGTGTTTGCTCATGGATGCATATACACACACTGGGCACTAGATGGGCTCAAGCACTTTCATACTGCATATGGATGTGTGCGCAGTTTTATTTATTTATTTTTGGATGAAAATATTTGAATCTTCACATGGATGCTGCATTTTGGTGAATGACTGTGCACACATATAGAACTTATAAGATATGTTTGGGTTATTTTACATACATTTTGGATACAAGGCACAGACATATTGCATTATGGAGGTCGACTGAATCAGTAGACCACCTGATTTCGCATTAGTATAAAGACATATAATCACACCTTTGCATAAGTTCATACAAGCATTAGAAATCCCTAAGCAATGGATGCTTATGGATGATGGATGAGTAGATGATTATAATAAACATTCTTCTTGACTTGGAGCTTTTGGGGACGAAATCCTTTAAGTAAAAGAGAATGTAAAACCCCATAGTTAAATAAACATTAATTATACATTAATGACAACAAGTTAAGTATTACTTAATTAAATAATTAGAATTAAGTAAAATGGATTGTACCATTGCGTTCATCCCAGAATTCTGATTCAAATAGACTCCGAGTTTGCCTAAAATGGGCACCGTATGAAGAGTTTATGAACCTTGGAAATATATATACACATAAGGAGTCATATATATATAATTCAAAATAATTCAAATTGAGGTGAGCGAGAGTAGTAAGCGAGAACCAGTCCCGCTGTGGGATGACCTATGTTCGGCCTGGGTCGAACTATGGGTCAACCCATTGTGTGGGTCGACCGAGGGGTCGACCTGGTGGTAGGTGGGTCGACCCACAACAGATCTTGTTGGTTGGACGTTCTGTATTCAGATTGTTTTATTAGCAAGGTTCATTGGACTTGATATAAGGTTGGATTTAAAAACAGAAGATCTGGTCGTTAAGGATTGTTCATAGAAATCTATATAAAGGCATGCACTCCTATCAATTAAACACACTTCTTCATTTTTCTTCATTCTTCTTCCTCAAACACCTATTCTAAAAATTAAAGATGAAGATAGGGTGATGCCGCCTCTGCTCCGATTGAACTGAACAGTTCTTATCCGATTTATACGAGATTCTCTTCTACAACATCAGCATATTATCTTCTATTCTCCAAATCCAATCCCTATGAGTCAAGTTACTTTTAGACATGAAACTTAAACAGTAATCCTAACATGTTAATAAGACTAAATACGAGATTATGCCTATTTATTTCACTGATCCATATCGAAACAAGTTTTTCAGTTATTACACGTATTTTCTGTAACCCTTATCCTGCTGTTTAATTTTAATTTACAGTTTTAATTGTATGCCTATTTTTGTTCTTCTCCCTCTCTTTTTCCCTTTTATATGCCTTGGCGATTTTCGAGCCTAGCCGTTCTCGTTGAGAATTACGTACGAATGAAATAGGGATAGTTGGAAAATAAATTGACATGATAATGAAAGAGGGAATTTTGGGCATATCGTATATTGAGAACTATGACTGTAAATTTTGGGGTTATATGGACATGTTAAATTAGATAGGCTTAATGTACATATTGTAACGACCCGGAAAATCTGAACCAATTTAAATTTTTTAAATTGGCTTAAATAGTGGATTTTAAATATTTAAAATAAATATTTTAAATAAAAGCAATAAAAAGTGAGTTTGAATCGACGTTTGAAAACGAATATAATTAATTCTAATTATAAACAAGGCCTAAAATGGCGCGGTAGTTTCAAAATTTGGATTCAAACTTTGACTAACTGTACCAGGTGCAAAACAAAACGGATTTGAGTGAAACCAAAATTATTTAAATTTTTTAGTGAATACCTTTCTAACGAATCTGAAAAATCGAAGTTTCATAGTGGGAAGCAAAAGTTATGGCCAAATGAATTTTCAGAAAGGTCGCTATGGAATTTATATAGCCCATGAAATTGGCCATTTTGCAAACGACCTCGGAATTCGAAGAAACCACTTTTGTTGGATCCGGGATGTGAAGTTATTGCTAGGTTTCAAATTTCATAATTTTTGAAGCTAGTATGTGAGCGTGGCAAAGGAAAACGTGTTTTGGTCAATTACAGTTAAATTGGATCGACTAGAAATGGGCCATTTTTCAAACGGTCTCAGAATTTGACGAAACTAGTTTTGTTGGGACCGTATCGTCAAAACATAGCCAGATTTATTTTTCTGGAATTTTTCGAATCAGTTTGTGGCCCTGGCAAATTGAAATGTACGTTCAAACCGAATATTGAATGTTATATATTTTAAATTGAATGAAAACTGACTGAAACAGTCGAATGGGCCTAAGAAACATATCCCATTGTGTTCGGAATGGGGGTAAAACGCTAGGGACGACAGTAGTTGGGTCTGGATTGGGGTTCGTGAGAGAAAGAGGGTATTTTCGAAATTTAAAAATATATAAATAAAAACAAAAAATATGATTGGCCCTCACTTTTTCTCTCTCCCCGTTTCTTCCCAGATACCCTCGAAGTCGACGGCGGCCGTGTTCCCCCCTTCCCTTCCATTTTCTGGCGAATCTGTTCACCTTTAGCCCCCACTCCATTTAAGGTTTTTGTAGTACTCCTCAAGGCCTTCAAATCCATACCACCCTCGACCTCCATCGTTGCGCCATCAGCGAGATCCATCCCTTCAAACTTCAGCCGTTCGTCATCGGAGTTCTCCTCCGATCCGCCACCGAAGGCCACGCCTCCACCGTCGATTAACGCGCTACTCCGAGCCCCTGAACGTTGCACCGCCTGATCTGGACAAAGCTACATGGATTCGACAAAAAATCGAACCCTAGTTTTGAACCTCGAAGCAAGGTATACGGCTGAGGTTATTTAATTGAATTGCGACACTTTATTTCCGTCGCTAATATGTCTTTTCGTTATAAAAACCATATCTTTTTCGTTTCTTAACGAAATTCAGTGAAACAAGAGACAGTGGACTCGTGTGGACGTCTTCTACATTCTAGAAGAGACCACATATTTTTCTGAGCCTTCTGCTATTTTTGGTGGAGTGGAACCCAATGTGATATTTCTAATTTATAAACGATATGGAAAACGACGATGTATAAATTATATAGTCGATGTATGAGTTATATAAGCGTTGTACACCTCTTGTATAAGCGTTGTATAAGTTGTACGTTCGATGTATAAGTTATATATGCATTGTAAAAATTATATATGTATTGAAATAGAAGTGAATTGCTATATATATATATATATATATATATGTATATATATATATATACGCCCCTCGTCCATAAACCATGGACGATATTTATTGGTTGTGATTGGTGTGAAAATTGATTGATAGCAAATGGTTGATTGGAAATGTTTGTGGTTGATATTGATTGATTGGGGTTGAAAAATACCCGCTTGTGGTTGAGAAATATTTGGTTGAAACCACATAGGATTAGTTTGTGGAAATGAAAAAAATATACATGCCGCCTGCGTGCGAACTAGATGCATGATTACCCATTGTCAAAAACCGCGAGGTTTTAAGGTAGAGCGAGGAGCCGTACTAGGGACGGTCCCGGTTTCAACTACCCTGCCGTTATGCTGCCGAAATTTTGAATAATATTCATGTGTTTGAATTATTATCATTTGCTGAAACTATATTTATTCGTTGAATAGAAAACCTTCATGTGTTGAATTGAAACACATTCGTTGAATAGAAATTCATGTGTTGAATGGTATTCGTATTTTAAATATAAAAATCACCTTTTATCGATATATATATAAACTATAGAAAACCTTCATGTGTTGAATCGAAATTCATTCATTGAATTGAAATTCATGTGTTGAATGGTATTCGTGTTTTAAATATAAAAATCACCTCTTATCGATATATATAAAAACCATAGAAAACCTTCATGTGTTGAATCGAAATTCATTCGTTGAATTGAAATTCATGTGTTGAATGGTATTCATATTTTGAAAGAAAGTGTTTTATAATAAAAATCCAATTTTTATCATCGATATGAAATATATAAAATAATCTTGTTTTGAAATAAATTGTTTTATAATAAAAATCCTATTTTTATCACCTACATTAACTATATAAAATAGTCGAATTTTGAAATAAATTGTTTTACATTAAAAATCACATTTTTATTATATACATGAATTGTTAAAAATAGTGAAGTGTTGAAATAGAAGACAGTTGGATAAAAATATAATTTTTATCAAATGTATGAAAAGAATATAGCTTTGAAATCGAAGAATCGATATAAATATATAAATAGAATTAAAATATATCGAATAACAAAGCTGCAGTTCGTATTTTGAAACCGTGATTTCAAACGATTAGTGCGGGAGATCCGACCATCGGATTTTCCCAAAACCGCAACCGTTGGGTTCGCTTTGGAAATATCTTTCCAATGGCACCAACTTTGTAAAAATCCAACAGTTGGATTGTATGGAATGTTTAATTCAAATCTAAAGAAAAACAGTATATAAATATAATTATATTTAATCGAATAACAACGCTGCAGTTCGTATTTTGAAATCGAAACTTCAAACGATTATACCGGGAGATCCGACCGTCGGATTTTGCCGAAACTGGAACCGTTGGATTCGTTTTGAAAAGATCTTTCTAATGATTTAAATTTTGTGAAGATCTAACGGTTAGATTTTCAGATATGTGTAAATCAAATCTAAAGAAAAACAGCGCCACGGCCGCGTTATGGCCCAAAGCGTCGTTTTGAAAAAATTGGCTATTTTAAAATAAATAAAAATAGCGATAAATCATTATAAAATATTATAAACGATATGGATGTGAAATTTAGTAACTAACTGAAGGTTGGCTAAGTCGAATGGTTTCTTGGGTATTGATCTGATGTTGGTTTCGGGCTTCGGGGTTAATATTTGGGAAATCGTTCTCTTACTGATTCACGGTTAGTGACTAATGAATTGAAATGATGCGTAGTAGTGTTTGTGTAGCACTTGTTTATTATATACGCGAGTTGCTCAGAAAGACCGGGTTTATCCCATTCTGAATAACTGAATCGACGATAAGAAATCGAAGATGAAGACGGTGGTAGAAGACCGGAGATCTTCACCTCGTTTGGATGGTAACCGAGGTCCTGATTGGGAGGCATCCCGAAATATGGATAATGAGTGGTGATCGTCCAGACGTACGTGGTGATCGATGGGTTTGCGAGATATATAGTGCCTCCGGTTTCGTTCAGACCCAGAACGGACTTGCAAATGGACAGTGTGTCTGACATTGGAATTTATTCTGTGTGATTGATAGCCATCAGTTGCACGGTGTGAATTGCCTGTGTGGCATGCTAAGATGCAGTGATCAGGGCTTCTGTTGAAAAGAAAAGTCTTGTGGTGATGATCAAAGCCCCGCATGTGTGGCGTAGCTTTGTGTATAACGTGAATTCGCGAGCCTCACACCCCGGTATGAACCAGAAACGGGAGAAGGATCTCAGGGAGGGCATGCGTTTCTTTCTAGTTAGAAGTGGCGTCAGTGGTTTTACACGCCCTGACGAGATTGACTTATGTGGTTGTTGCTGTTGCGAGGCGCCTCGGATATATCGGTCGATCCGGGACCGATGGAGTCATTTGTTGGCTCGTTTACGCCCCAAAGGGCGGGGAAACGTATTGTTCAGGCATAATAATCCACATCGGTGGACCGGCCCTGTCGCTCCAAGGCTTGCCTGCGCGCTTGCCTGTGGCTCGGGCTAGAGAGTCGTGAAGTCGGTAAGGACTATCTTTTGCCTTGGTTCATGACGGAAATCAAATTTCCAAATACGACATCATGCGGTTTTGATTGTATATATATATGGCGATATGATATATGGTACCCATGCCATCTATGATTGATAGTTATGATTGAAATTGTTTTTGAAACATATAAACACTAGTAATAATATCAAATGCTTTTGTTTTATTCGTATCAATCATATTTTGGCCATTATAAGGTAAAACTCTATCCTCCGGTTTGCGTTGCATTGTGTGATGGGAACTGAGTCTTATAATGGTTTCATTTTTATAAAAAGCATTGCGATGTTTCAAAGAATTATTTGTTTTAAAGCACTGGCGATCCGATGGAGTAAACCCGTTCCACGAAAGTGACGTGGTCCCGTGATTTGCCATATTATAAATGTGTTGAGTAGATTTCTCATACCAGTCCCATGACTGACTCGTAGTTTGTTTCACTTTCAAACTCGGGTGCCCCTTTTTCTACATGGGCAGCCTTGTATTCAGGTTGTAGCTGGCTTTCTCTGGATAGCTGGAGCTGAAGATGGATTCTATCATTTATCTCTTTTTATGCTGTTCAGCTCCTATTGTACATTATGTTTGTTTTCCGCTGTAGACATTCATGTATAGCTGAACTGTATTTGTACTAAGTATGATCCTGTATACTGTGTTACTCTGATGATTACTTTTATCCAGTGTATTATTTGTGCATTATCTGGTGTATTTATTTAATTCTGTTATGCTATTATTTGTTTATGTGTTATATTCCAAGGATTACCCTTGCCACCGTCAGTACGGGGTTTGGGGTCGTCTCATTTGGCATCAGAGCTTTGGTTAAGCTTAGTTCTGGAATATAATATATTAATGAACTCGTCAGAAATAGAACCAGGAGTGTTCTAGGTCGAGTAACTCAGTACAGATAGGATCAGCAATATCCTGGTATGAGTATAGCAGAATCAGAACAATTCGTTAGAGATGGGGTCAGAAGTGCCCTAGAACGAGTTGAGAGTTATATGTTTTTTAGTAACGTATTTGTGATTATATATAAAGTCTGGTTTTAGAAATATGATTTTTGAATATATAAAAGATATATATTTGAAAAATTAAGAGAGTATAGAAATTGATTAGTATATTTTTGAAAAGTTAAAAACAATTTGATTGTTGTTTGTGTTGTGTGATAATAGATTTGATTAATTAAAATTATTGAAACGATAGTTAATTTAATCAATAGTAGAATGAATGGTAGAATTTATTCATTTAATTCACACATTGAACTGATTAGAAAATAGATAGAAATATATACATGTGTATTATATATGTTTGAACAGGTAAATGGATAGCTGTTGAGTAAAGATTTTATTTGCGTGCCTGACAAATAGGTAAACCTTAATGAGTTGGATGCGAAATATTATTATATCAACTCCTGTGAATGCCATTGGATGCGGAGTGCTGGTTATTCTGTGTGTAATCATAAATGTCGCCATAGGATAGTAACAATTAATTTTGAACTACAGTACATGGCATACTTCTGGAAGATAGGCATACTTCATCATATACCACATGAGCATTTGGAGCTTGTGTGACGAGGTGGAAGATTTACCATACGAGCGAGAGGCTTGTATGGCGATGACTATATTTTACAGGTTGAACTGATGACTGATATGGACTATTTAAATTGTAACGATAAAATTGCTAGATTAATAAAAAACCCACACGGGTCTGGAGTTGACAATAATCACGTCTCTCTAGTCATTAGATACGGCACATGGACTATTTATTTCCCACACGGGACGAGGTGACGAGGATTTATCCTCTGGAGCATTTAAAATACACACTCCCTCAGGCTTTGACAGGATGACGAGAATTTATTCTCTGGAGTTATTATCAGTACACGCTCCCCTGTAAACACCAGAATATATCACTATAAATATGTGTATGCTTATTAGGATTTATTGGGTACCTAATACGGCCCAATAAATTTCCAAACCTCTCCCCATACAAAGGAGGTTATGGCGAAATTTTTCGGAAATTCCGGGTGTTAGCCAAATTTTTGAAGAATTTGAAAATTCTCAGAAACTGAAAAGTAGGAGAATGGAAGCCAGATCGAACGTAGAGTTGATTAATCAAACCACTTTCGACTTTGTTCATTTTCGGGGACGAAAAGTTTTAAGTATGGGAGATTGTAACGACCCGGAAAATCTGAACCAATTTAAAATTTTTAAATTGGCTAAAATAGTGGATTTTAAATATTTAAAATAAATATTTTAAATAACAGCAATGAAAAGTGAGTTTGAATCGATGTTTGAAAACGAATATAATTAATTCTAATTATAAACAAGGCCTGAAATGGCGCGGTAGTTTCAAAATTTGGATTCAAAGTTTGACTGACTGTACCGGGTGCAAAACAAAACGGATTTGAGTGAAACCAAAAATATTTAAATCTGTTAGTGAATACCTTTCTAACGAATCTGAAAAATCGAAGTTTCATAGCGGGAAGCAAAAGTTATGGCCAAATGAATTTTCAGAAAGGTCGCTATGGAATTTATATTGCCCGTGAAATTGGCCATTTTGCAAACGACCTCGGAATTCGACGAAACCACTTTTGTTGGATCCGGGATGTGAAGTTATTGATAGGTTTCAAATTTCATAATTTTTGAAGCTAGTTGGCAAAGTAAAACGTGTTTTGGTCAATTACAGTTAAATTGGATCGACCAGAAATGGGCCATTTTTCAAACGGTCTCAGAATTCGACGAAACTAGTTTTGTTGGGACCGTACCGTCAAAACATAGCCAGATTTATTTTTCTGGAATTTTTCAAATCAGTTTGTGGCCCTAGCAAATTGAAATGTACGTTCAAATCGAATATTGAATGTTATATATTTTAAATTGAATGAAAACTGACTGAAACAGTCGAATGGGCCTACGAAACATATCCCATTGTGTTCGGAATGGGGGTAAAACGCTAGGGACGACAGTCGTTGGGTCTGGATTGGGGTTCATGAGAGAAAGAGGGTATTTTCGAAATTTAAAAATATATAAATAAAAATAAAAAATATGATAGGCTCTCACTTTTTCTCTCTCCCCGTTTCTTCCCAGATACCCTCGAAGTCGACGGCGGCCGTGTTCCCCCCTTCCCTTCCATTTTCTGGCGAATCCGTTCACCTTTAGCCCCTACTCCAGTTAAGGTTTTTGTAGTACTCCTCAAGGCCTTCAAATCCATACCACCCTCGACCTCCATCGTTGCGCCATCAGCGAGATCCATCCCTTCAAACTTCAGCCGTTCGTCATCGGAGTTCTCCTCCGATCCGCCACCGAAGGCCACGCCTCCACCGTCGATCGACGCGCTACTCCGAGCCCCTGAACGCTGCACCGCCTGATCTGGACAAAGCTACACGGATTCGACGAAAAATCGAACCCTAGTTTTGAACCTCGAAGCAAGGTATACGGCTGAGGTTATTTCATTGAATTGCGACACTTTATTTCCGTCGCTAATATGTCTTTTCATTATAAAAATCATATCTTTTTCGTTTCTTAACGAAATTCAGTGAAACAAGAGATAGTGGACTCGTGTGGACGTCTTCTACATTCTAGAAGAGACCGCATATTTTTCTGAGCCTTCTGCTAATTTTGGTGGAGTGGAAGCCAATGTGAGATTTCTAATTTATAAACGATATGGAAAACGACGATGTATAAATTATATAGTCGATGTATGAGTTATATAAGCGTTGTACACCTCTTGTATAAGTGTTGTATAAGTTGTACGTTCGATGTATAAGTTATATATGCGTTGTAAAAATTATATATGTGTTGAAATAGAAGTGAGTTGATATATATATATATATATATATATATATATATATATATATATATATATATACACGCCCCTCGTCCACAAACCATGGACGATATTTATTGGTTGTGATTGGTGTGAAAATTGATTGATAGCGAATGGTTGATTGGAATTGTTTGTGGTTGATATTGATTGATTGGGGTTGAAAAATACCCGTTTGTGGTTGAGAAATATTTGGTTGAAATCATATAGGATTAGTTTGTGGAAATGAAAAAAATATACATGCCGCCTGCGTGCGAACTGGATGCATGATTCCCCATTGTCAAAAACCGCGAGGTTTTAAGGTAGAGCGAGGAGCCGTACTAGGGACGGTCCCGGTTTTAACTACCCTGCCGTTATGCTGCCGAAATTTTGAATAATATTCATGTGTTTGAATTATTTTCATTTGTTGAAACTATATTTATTTGTTGAATAGAAAACCTTCATGTGTTGAATTGAAACTCATTTGTTGAATAGAAATTGATGTGTTGAATGGTATTCGTGTTTTAAATATAAAAATCACCTTTTTATCGATATATAAACTATAGAAAACCTTCATGTGTTGAATCGAAATTCATTCGTTGAATTGAAATTCATGTGTTGAATGGTATTCGTGTTTTAAATATAAAAATCACCTTTTATCGATATATATATATATACTATAGAAAACCTTCATGTGTTGAATCGAAATTCATTCATTGAATTGAAATTCATGTGTTGAATGGTATTCATATTTTGAAAGAAAGTGTTTTATAATAAAAATCCAATTTTTATCATCGATATGAAATATATAAAATAATCTTGTTTTGAAATAAATTGTTTTATAATAAAAATCCTATTTTTATCACCTACATTAACTATATAAAATAGTCGAATTTTGAAATAAATTGTTTTACATTAAAATCACATTTTTATTATATACATGAATTGTTAAAAATAGTGAAATGTTGAAATAGAAGACAGTTAGATAAAAATATAATTTTTATCAAATGTATGAAAAGAATATAGCTTTAAAATCGAAGAATCGATATAAATATATAAATAGAATTAAAATATATCGAATAATGAAGCTGCAGTTCGTATTTTGAAACCGTGATTTCAAATGATTAGTGCGGGAGATCCGACCATCGGATTTTCCCGAAACCGCAACCGTTGGGTTCACTTTGGAAATATCTTTCCAACGGCACCAACTTTGTAAAAATCCAACGGTTGGATTGTTTGGAATGTTTAATTCAAATCTGAAGAAAAACAGCGCCAGAATCGATTATATATATATATATATAAATATAATTATATTTAATCGAATAACGACGCTGCAGTTCGTATTTTGAAATCGAAACTTCAAACGATTATACCGGGAGATCGGACTGTCGGATTTTCCCGAAACTAGAACCGTTGGATTCGTTTTGCAAAGATATTTCTAATGATGTAAATTTTGTGAAGATCCAACGGTTAGATTTTCAGATATGTGCAAATCAAATCTGAAGAAAAACAGCGCCACGACAGCGTTATGGCCCGAAGCGTCGTTTTGAATAAATTGGCTATTTTAAAATAAATAAAAATAGCGATAAATCGTTATAAAGTATTATAAACGATATGGATGTGGAATTTAGTAACTAACTGAAGGTTGGCTAAGTCGAATGGTTTCTTGGGTATTGATCTGATGTTGGTTTCAGCCTTCGGGGTTAATATTTGGGAAATCATTCTCTTACTGATTCACGGTTAGTGACTAATGAATTGAAATGATGCGTAGTAGTGTTTGTGTAGCACTTGTTTATTATATACGCGAGTTGCTCAGAAAGACCGGGTTTATCCCATTCTGATTAACTGAATCGACGATAAGAAATCGAAGATGAAGACGGTGGTAGAAGACCGGAGATCTTCACCTCGTTTGGATGGTAACCGAGGTCCTGATTGGGAGGCATCCCGAAATATGGATAATGAGTGGTGATCGTCCAGACGTACGTCGTGATCGATGGGTTTGCGAGGTATATAGTGCCTCCGGTTTCGTTCAGACCCAGAACGGACTTGCAAATGGACAGTGTGTCTGACATTGGAATTTATTATGTGTGATTGATAGCCATCAGTTGCACGGTGTGAATTGCCTGTGTGGCATGCTAAGATGCAGTGATCAGGGCTTCTGTTGAAAAGCAAAGTCTTGTGGTGATGATCAAAGCCCCGCCCGTGTGGCGTAGCTTTGTGTATAACGTGAATTCGCGAGCCTCACACCCCGGTATGAACCAGAAACGGGAGAAGGACCTCAGGGAGGGCATGCGTTTCTTTCTAGTTAGAAGTGGCATCAGTGGTTTTACACGCACTGACGAGATTGACTTATGTGGTTGTTGCTGTTGCGAGGCGCCTCGGATATATCGGTCGATCCGGGACCGATGGAGTCATTTGTTGGCTTGTTTATGCCCCAAAGGGCGGGGAAACGTATTGTTCAAGCATAATAATCCAAATCGGTGGACCGGCCCTGTCGCTCCAAGGCTTGCCTGCGCGCTTGCCAGTGGCTCGGGCTAGAGAGTCGCGAAGTCGGTAAGGACTATCTTTTGCCTTGGTTTATGACGGAAATCCAATTTCCAAATACGACATCATGCGGTTTTGATTGTATATATATATGGCGACATGATATATGGTACCCATGCCGTCTATGATTGATAGTTATGATTGAAATTGTTTTTGAAACATATAAAAACTAGTAATAATATCAAATGCTTTTGTTTTATTCGTATCAATCATATTTTGGCCATTATAAGGTAAAACTCTATCCTCCGGTTTGCGTTGCATTGTGTGATGGGAACTGAGTCTTATAATGGCTTCATTTTTATAAAAAGCATTGCGATGTTTCAAAGAATTATTTGTTTTAAAGCACTGGCGATCCGATGGAGTAAACCCGTTCCGCGAAAGTGGCGTGGTCCTGTGATTTGCCATATTATAAATGTGTTGAGTAGATTTCTCATACCAGTCTCATGACTGACTCGTAGTTTGTTTCACTTTCAAACTCGGGTGCCCCTTTTTCTACACGGGCAGCCTAGTATTCAGGTTGTAGCTGGCTTTCTCTGGATAGCTGGTGCTGAAGATGGATTCTATCATTTATCTCTTTTTATGTTGTTCAGCTCCTATTGTACATTATGTTTGTTTTCCGCTGTAGACATTTATGTATAGCTGAACTGTATTTGTACTAAGTATGATCCTGTATACTGTGTAACTTTGATGATTACTTTTATCCAGTGTATTATTTGTGCATTATCTGATGTATTTATTTAATTCTGTTCTGCTATTATCTGTTTATGTGTTATATTCCAAGGATTACCCTTGCCACTTTCAGTATGGGGTTTAGGGTCGTCTCACATATTAAGTAGTACATGTTATGAAACTGTAAGTACCAGATGTAATAAAGTAAGAAAAAGGAAACTTAAATTATATGCACATACGTCTAGGCAGGTGACTGATTTCGCGAAGGGTTATACACATATAGTATTATTACAACCATGCTTATTAATGAACTTAAACCTGCTAAGTTAAAACCTGATGATTAATAAGCTAAGAGATCCCACATTCTGCTATTTATATATTTGGGTTTTCGGGGCTCTTAGATCCTAGTTAAATTGGGGACACAAGCTTAGGGGTTTGGCTTGTGTCATTTGCTGTTTGGGACCCATATCAGTCAGTATCCCTACTGGTATTAGATATGGACCTCGCACTAGGTAGGGGTCAGGGCACGCTTTACTGAACTAGATAGTAAGAGGTTCATCTGTAGGGGGTGTACGGGCGCGTTCCGGCGGAGTCATGAGCGTGCATGGGTCCGATCGGGGAAAATATGCCACTATACCACCTGTAAATAGGTCTGTGTTCTTAAGTTACTGCTTTAGGGAGTGATATACCCTACTGTGGGGGCAGGCACAGGGTATTTACGTAATAGGTAACCGATCGCTTGGGTAGTAATTTGGGTACACATAATTCCTCTGTTATATTCTTGTTGAGTAATTAGGGTACACATAATCCTGCTATTATAAACCTGCTGTTGAGTAATTAGGGTAACACCTAATCCTGTTATACTTGTATTGGTGCAAAGAAATGAGATATTATTGTGCTTGGATATAATTGAGAAGCGCAACTTGATCCATATTATCCTATTTATCATGTTTATTCTATTATTTATGTTTATACCTGCTGTTTACATGTTACCGTAATCTCTCATCCAGTTTTATTTACCTATCTTGATGCTTTTATTTCTTCATATGCTGAAAGTAACTAGACTCTCCAGGCTTTATGTCTAACCCTTTTTGTTTCTCCATTTTTTCTTCCTCCCTCACGGTTCTTAGGACAGGAATACTCAGTCGTGATTAGGACTATCTCTCTCTTCTATTTCTGCTTGGATCTGGATTTCAACTAATGTACCATCTCGACTATTTATCTACACTATTATGGTTACTTGAGAGGGATATGACTTTATATTATTGTACTTTGTTACTTTTCAGTATGAGACAAATGGTTTTACTTGAGGTTTTATTGGGCTTGGGTGTATTGGCTTTATAATGTAGTTTGGTTTGAAACTATGCTTTATGTTTTGGATAGTGTAAGTTTTTAATTCCGCTGCTTTTATATACATCTATCTTGTTAGATTCTATTTCTGTTTACTTATTGGTCTTCACGAAACTTAATGCATTCTGATAAAGAGTGACATTAACGGATGTGGGATGTCACATTGATATTGTTATCATATAGGTTGAATATATTTGGTTGAATGTGAAATTGGATGAAATAAACCCTTATTTCACAGATTGGTATTTTAGGAGTAGTTTGGCCTTTTAATACCAATGATAAAATAAGAAATTTTTAAATCAATTTAAATCGAATTTGAAATGTTTTCAGTTATATACCTTTTTAGAGATGTTGACTGCTATTAGGAAAATTAACAAAGTTAAGTTCTACAAATTATTTTTATAACTAAATCGAAGTTTTCAAGTTTATTTTATATAAGTTATTTAAAATAGAAGTTTATAAAAATATATCTATATTTATAATCGTGTTTTACAAAAGAAATTAGTAAATGATTTATATAACGAGTTCTTTTGTCTTTAATAAATTTCTACGAGCAGAAGTCAGAATTTGACATACAGGTTAATACTTTAGAATAATTGTTTTCTTAAACAATTAAGGGATGTATTAAATTAATTAAGTTGTTAACTAATTTAAGTAGGAAAATTAATTGAAATTAGTTATCAAGTTAACTGATGTTTGCAACTTGACTAAGTCAAATGATTTATTTAGAATTGGATATAAGATCAATTTTTTTACAATTAATCTAATAGAAAAAAATATTTATGAACAATAGTTAAGATTTATAAGTGCCCTTAAAAGTTAATTAATTTTTAATTAACTATGTTCAAAGATGATTATCTAATTATTTATTATTAATAAAGTTAATTATAATTTAATAACCTTTTTAAAAATGATTTATTATTTCATGTTTAGTTAATAATGAACTAAATTTCTTTTTCTTCAGTTCAATGATGAAGTTAATTATTATTTTTATTAATAATAATTAAATTGATTTACTTTTTAAATGAATTCATATAAGAAGTTATCAAGAATAATGAGGTTCTTAATTAAATTGAGTAAAGGGATTCTATAATAAAACCTAAGTTTTATAAACTAGGTTCATAAAAAAGAGAGGTATAAATCAAATGGAATTGTTTCAAATTGACATTTATTTAATAATTAGATTAAGTAAAGACGATTGTAACCAAAAGGATGATGTCAAAATATAAAGAAAGGATGGTAAATGGGCTTTTGAGATTAATACAAGTTAAGCTATAATAACGTGATGACCCCAAACCCCCAGTCCCGGGCGAAAAGGATAGTCTTTGAAATATAACACATTAAACACGTCAATAGATCATAGAACATAGCATAATATATCACATCAGAGAATAGTTTACATCATTTTACAGTAGCAGAAATAAGTATCAGAGTTACATCAACATTACACGATCATACTTAGTACATAACATTGTCCTATAACGAATAGTTACACAGAAGAATTTAAAAATAGTTAATGACATTAGGAGTCATGACAAAGTTCGAAAGAAATATAAATATCCAATCTTCAGCTTCAAGTTCCAAAAACAGCTATAGAAGCTCCAGTACACATCCCAAAAAAAAAGCAAACATAAAGACCTGTTCACTTGGCTGCCCGTGTAAAAAATTATGGCCACCCGAGTTTGCAAGGGAAACCAAAAACCACAAGTTAGTCATGGGATTGGTACAAGAAACCCTACAGTTAACTTTACTTATTTCAAATAAAGCATATCATGGGACTACGCCATATAACATGGAACGGGTTTACTCCACACGAATGCGGTGCATTTTTAAAGAAAACAAACGGCATAATAATTTTTGAAACATGAAACCATTATAAGACTCAGGTCCCATCACACAATGCAACGCAAGCTGGAGGACAGAGTTTTACCTTATAATGGCTAAACATGCCTGATACGAGAAAGATCATTTGATATTATTATTAGTGTCTAAGTGCTTAAAACAATTCCTAAAATAAATGTATCAATCTTAGACAACATAATACCCCATCCTATTATGTCGCTGTAGGTATACAACTAAAACTGTAAAATCACGTATTGGAATTTGGATTTCCATCATAAACCAAGGCAAGGGATCCTTCCACATTCGAACTTTGGAACATCTCTAGCAAAATGTCCCAAGGAAAAACATATTCCTTTGAGGCAGCAGGGCTGGTCAGTAGTATGCCACTGATTAGTTAGTGCCTGAATCATACGATTCGGTCCAATCGGACCTCATGGTCAGTACGTCAACCATCTTGGCCTTGTGCAGCCACATCCGAGTAGCCTCGATTCCAATATCCACATAAGTAAGTTGTCTAGGATCCATACCATGGCATCACTTCTAACTAGATAGAAACACATGTCCTCCCTACTGCCCTTCATCCCCTTTTTGACTCATACCGGGTGTGAAGCTCACAAATTAACGCATCATAAAGCTTTTCTTTTCCACAGAAGCTTTGACCTTTCTGCCAATAGCACTCAGGATGTCATGCAGTCATCTCCGACCATACAACTGATAACTACCAATATATAACCTCTAAGCTCATACGTCTTAGAGAAGGGTGTTAAGTGAAGAGAATAAATTCTTTGCCACCAAATAGATATATATTTAGTAGAAATCAATTAATACAGCCCATAGTACTGTGTTAGGCACACAATCCATTTACAAATTCGTTCGGGGTTGGAACGAAACCCGAGGAACCTTATTCCTCTTCCTATATATCTAATACAGGAGAAAGGACCTCGCACATCTGAGCAATCAACAAGTATGTCCGAACAACTGCCGCTTTAACCCCTTCAAAAGAGCCACCCATATCGAGGACATCGGCAGTAATCCATTCAATATGAAGATTCCCAGTCTTGCACCGTCTTCAATTTCTTTGACCTTTAATCATTGTTCAGTTATCCAAAATGGGTTAAATCCGATCTTTTCGAAAAATTCGCTCCCAAAACTAAATCAATCAAATCAAATTCGTATTTATATTACTAATTTACTAATTAAGTCTCCTGTAATTGGTTCCTTTTCGTAAGATTTAAAATCTTATCCTCAAATCTAGTTAAGTTATTTGGCTATCAAAAATCATTTCTTAACCTTTATTTAAAAGGTTTACCCAAGAATTCAATTCAAATTAAGAATTAAAATTCTTATTTTTAAATTCTTTCTCAGAATACATTACATAAGTTTTACACAAAACCGCCAAATTCAACTTAACTATTTTTATCATTCAAAACCAAGCAAATTTGGTTCAAACTCATTCCAAATGATTTATAATATTTTTTAATGATTTTACGCTTATAAAAATAGTCCATACCCGTAATTTACAATTACAAGTAATGGCGTTGTTTTCATTCAAACTTGAATAAAACATTCTGCAGAATCTAACCTTTAGATTTTAAAACACTTCTTGTCATTTGAAAGAACTTTTCAAAACGAACCCATTGGTTCCTATTTCGGGGAAATTCAATGGTCGGGTCTCTCGGAATATTCATTTAAACTTATAAGCCAGAAACTCGAACTACCGCAACGCAAAACATTCAATTTTAATTTATATTTGACATATATAAATAAAACACGTCGAATGATTTTGAAACCATTTTAATTATTATATAAAATATATAGAATAATTTTCCAAAGCGATATCTTTATTTTCCCACTCAGAAACCTTTTTTCGATACTACAACATTATTATAATATTATAATGATTAAAATAATATTATTTTTTAAACTTCAATATTTTTAATCCAAATTTTCTTGATATTCGAAATAAAATAAATAAGAAACTTTCGAAAAGAAACTTCTTTTTAAGTATCTTCTAGATAGCATATTGGAACTTCACTTTTAAATGTTACTATTCATTTCGAAATCAAAACTTAGATATGCCATAAATATGTAAAAATTAATTCAAAATCATTTGCTACCGTTATGGATACATTGATATTTTTATATCTTTGCGTCCATCCAAAATCGGACGTCAAAATCAAAATTTTGATTTTTCAGCTATTATTATATTAATAAAATATTCATTAAAAATCCAATTTCTTTATTGAGACTTAACCAATGAACCAATAATCACTTTTATTATTCATAATCATACAGTGTATATTATTACACTCAAACATCTAGCACATCGCATCCAATTCTCACACTACGTGCACTATACCATATAAGCATTAAATAACGCTCATATCATCTTGTTAATTCACAAATTGACAATCTACACACTTAGGATTTATGCCAATGTTTATCTTTATCCTAATATCCGTATGGGTTTTACTCATATTCACAATCGTTCGTGGCTTATCTACATACATGGGAGATGCATAAAATTATCATCTCAAGACCAGTATAGGGTTTACATCACAATCCATGTAGCTTATACACACACATGAGAGACATATGCATTACTGTCATCTTAAGACTCGTGTGGGGTTTTATGTTCAATCAGTGTGACTTATATACACACTTGGGAGATGTGTAAAAAATATCATCCTAATACATGTGTGAGGTTTACATCACAATCCATGTAGATTACACACATGAGAGACATGTAGCGTACTGTCGTCTCAAGACCTATGTGGGGTTTTTAATCAACCAAATATCAGTAATAATTAAATTACTCGATCCAAAAACATTGAAGGCTCAATCAAATTGCAATCAACACTGAGTGCAATTCAAGTTTCATAAACTCAAGGGATATCACATATATGATATTGAAAATCATATTTTTACCACAATACTCAACATTTAAAATTATATGCATCATATATAATCAATGTTAAACATACTAAATTAACAATTAATAGTTAATTTATTTTTAATCCCTATCTATGTGAGTCTTGGTTTTCACCAATGGTTTCCACTCCGCCAAACTTCGATTTGAAGGACTATGGACTCGCGCACTTGACTTTAACACTTATCGGGCTCCTAAGCAATTTTTGGACAACTTACAGGACTCGAATAACTTGCTAACACACTCTAACTCATGAATACTTGTAGATTATGAGATTTAAAGCAAAACGAAGGAGGAAATGGGCATAAGGGTGCACGGTGGAGGGTTGTGGGGTCACGGTGGTGGCTGGCCAGATCGGCGTGCGACTTAGGGAGGTGGGGCGTGGGGTATAGAGGGAGAAAGGAGGAGTCTTGAGGGGGTTAAGAGCTAAAAGGAGGTGAAAATGTGTGTTTTAGGTTTAAGGGAAAAGAGTGGAGACACGATGGCTGCGGTGGGCTGTGCAGGCAGTGGCGCGAGTGATGGAGAGGTGGAGGGTGGTACGGCGCAGGTCAGTGGCGATGGCAGCTCGGAGATGAAGGAGAAGCAGTAAAGAAAAAATGAAAGAGAAGGAAAAAAAAAGGAAAAGGAGTATGAGGTTTCGTATTATTTTCCCAATCCATTCACACGAATCGCTGCATGTCTCAGCGAGGGGAATTAATGAATTGGTATTAAAAAAATTGGTAAACGAATTAATGGTATAAATCCAAATTTAAAACGAAGTAAAGAGATTTAAAATCCAAAAGGCTTGTGTTTGGTAAGTTTTCTTAATAATAAATTAAATGCGATTATAACCGGAAGGATGTTTCCAAGTTCAGGTGATGGTTTATAAAACCATACTTAAATGGAAATGAGATTGTTTTGAAATTAGAATTAATATTGGTTTTAGATTAACAAACTTGTAACTATCTTAAGACAAGAATTGTTGCCAATTAAGGTCTGAGAGGGAAATAGAATACCCCAACTTAAACGATTTCACTATTATCAAGAGATGGTATGAGTTTGTAATGGTAGAAGATGTTGAAAATGATATGGTTTTCTTTTAGAAAAGTAAAATATAAATGGGAAAGCATATATAAGCTGAATTATATATAAAGAAGTTATAAAAGGGATATCTTATATTAAGGAGTTTTTGAAATAAAAGTTTGAATGTTGGCTATTTGGTTAAGAATATGCTAAGTGAAAGTTTTCAACTATTTTCATAGAAAATTGAATATAGCTAAATATGCTAAGGAAGGGTTAATAATTTGTCTATGAGGTGTTGAAACAAGTTGATTGGTTCATTTCAATGTATTGAATGGTTTTTGAAATGTGATTTTCATAAGAAAAAGGAAGTGTTTCCCGATTTTGGATACGGAATGTTTTATAGAATGTTTTATAAAACTAAAAGGATTTCGAGGACTCGACCCGATGTTTCGAAATGATTTGGAAGTGGATTATGTATTTGATATTGTCTTTCATAACATAACCGATTAGGTTACATTGATAACATATTTGTTTGGTGGCGGAGAATTTATTCTCTTAATATCCTTCTTTGAGACATATAAGCTCAAAGGTTAAATTATTAATAGCAACTGAGCATATGTGTGAATTAACAATGTGAAGTACTATGGTTTGAAAGTACTTGGGATTATTATTGCGAAATGGTTTTTCCCAACTTCGGGATATAGAAATGATTCCTATGTGTTACCAATGATCGGGTAATGTCCCTGGTGAGGAAAAGTCAGGCATGTGTGGACTACGGTCCACAGAAGGTATGGTTCGCTCTCGAGAATGGAAAGTGGATGTACCTAGATTATTATCGTGATAGTAAGGTTTACCTAGAGCCTAGTCATCAAGGGAACCTCCCGATTAGGTGGCATATATTTTAGTATGCTCTTATAGTACATATTTGAGGTTTTCAAGTATGTTTTAGTTTGAGATCCCGAAGTGAAAGCTAGTTGACATGAAAGCTAGATATGTATTCCAAATGATTTGAAATAAGAAATCGGGAATAAAGTCAAAAGAAATAACTTCTGTAAAGTGAAAAGGATTTGACAATCTAAGTTTGGAGATTAAGCCTAAATGGGTAGTTTGAGGAATTGCGTTTTGTTTGATGCATCGGAGGTTCCATTAGTCTATTTTTAGTAGTTGTTTGTGCGTTGGTATTCATGTGGAGTAAAACCCTCTCGTGTTTTGCGGCGTAATCCCATGATATGTCTTACTTTAAAATAATTAATTTTAATTATAGGGTATCTCATACCAGTCCCATGGCTAGCTCGTAGTTTGTTTTTCCCTTGCAAATTCGGATGCCCATATTTTTAACATGGGCAGCCGACTAGTTTGTTTTGCGGATACTTTTCTTGAGCACTTGAAGCTAAAGTTGTGTCCAGAGCATTGATAGTCTTCCATCGCGTATCGTAGTTATTGTAATTTACCTTCCGTTGTATTATTTGCGATGTACTCTTGTAATAACCCGGAAAATCTGAGCCAATTTAAACTTTTATTTTGGCAATTTTAGTGAATTTTGAATATTTAAAATGAATTATTTTAAATAATAACGATGAGAAATTTATTTTGAATAGAATTAGAACGTACATATTTATTTGAATCGACATTAGAATATAAATAATTATTTATAATTATAAAAGGAATTGAAAATGGCGCGGTAGTTTTAAAATACGATTTCAAACTTCAAATGAATGTACAGGATTCAAAATAAACCGGATTTTAGCGAAACCATTTGAATATATTTGAAAATATCTTTCCAACGAATCCGAAAAATCAAAATTTCATAGTGGGGATAAAAAGTTACGCCCAGTTGAAAATTCAGAATAGTCGCTGTGGAATTTTAGCCCTTAAAAAATGGAAATTTTGCAAACGACCTTCATTTTCGACGAAACCACTTTTGTTGGACCCGGAATGTCAAGTTATTGCTAAATTCCAAAATTTGTAATTTTCTGAATTAATATGTGAGCGTGGCGAAGGAAAACGTGTTTTGATAGTTTTAGTCAATTTTGATCGACCAGAAAATGACCATTTTTCAAACGGTCTCGAAATTTGATGAAACTAGTTTTGTTAGGACCGTATTGATAATACAAAGTCAGAAATAATTTTTCTGGAATTCTTGAAGTCAGTTTGTGGCCCCGGTAAATTAAAATGTACGTTAAAATCAATTTTGAACGTTAAATTAATTTATATTTTAATTTGAATGAAAACTAATCGAAACAGTCGAATCGGCTTACGATACATATCCCATTGTGTTCGGAATAGGGGTAAATAGCTAGGGACGACAGTCATTGGGTTTGATTCGGCGTTCGAATGAAAAAGTAACTTTTGGATTTAAAATTAAATAAAAATAATATAAAATTTTCATTAAACCCCCCAACCTTTCTCTTCCCCGTTGACTTCATTCAAAACAAAATAAAAATAAAGAAAAGAAAACCCTGAAACCTCCCGTCGCACCCTCCCTCGCCAGTGCCGCCTCGGGCCTCGCACGAACCCCCTCCACTTCCTCCGCCCCTCTTCTTCTTCCCCGAGCCCAAACCCTCGAACCAACCCTCCCTGAAGCCACCGCCTCGGTTGACCGCCGCCACCATACCCCTCCCTCTCCTCGATCTCCGCGACGCGCACACCCCTCCTTCCTCTGCAGCTCTCTTCTCTCCTCCTCCCTCCACCACCTCGAATCCATCCTGATCAGCCAACCAACTCGACCCGCGAAGCCACCAGCGCAGAAGCAGCACCCCCCGCCACCTCCGACGTCCGCCAAGCCCTCCGACGATCGAAAACAGTGAGCATTTCTTTCTTTGCTTTCTTAAATAACCATGTTTTAATTTCAGTTTTTATAGATAAAATTAAACAGTGATTTAAAATCGGTTTTTAAAGTTAAAAACTACGATTTTTATTTTATAGAAAGATTCAGTTTTTATTAATATAAAGGTTCGATCTTTAAGATGATAATAGGGTTAAGATTTTTATGTTAATAAAAATATGTTTTTTTACAGAAGAGTTTATATTTTATAAAAAGGAATTGATTTTTATAACATGAAAGACGAGATTTTTAACATATGAAAGACGGGATTTTTAACATATGAAAGGCGAGATTTTTAATGTTAAAGAGTTTAGATTTTTTTTCTAATAGAAAGTTAAGATTTTTAATGTAACAAAGATTTGATTTTTATTTGAACAAGGATAGGATTTTTATTTGAACAAAGATACGATTTTTAGCAATGTAAAAGAATGATTTTTAGTTTATAAAAATGAGATTTTTATTATCATGAAGGGAGAATAAAAATATGATTTTTATATATGTAGCAAAATTAAAATCTAATTTTTATTTATATATCTAGCGTCGAAATAAAAAAATGCGATTTTTGCTATGAACAGCTGGAAAAGATTGCTATGGTATCGACGGGAATCAAATCCGAACCGTTCAGGAATATAGAATTGAGGAGTGGAACCCAAAGGTGATAACTCCTCACTAAATTTATTTGTACAGTTATTTATTTTATAACAGCATATATGAACTGTTCCCCGTCGTCCACAGACCATGGACGACTTGTTTGATTGTTTGATTGGTTGTTTGGGGTTGACTGATTTATTTGTTTAATTATGGTTTGGAATGTGAATTAAATTGATTATTGGGTATGGCGCAAGCCAGTAAAGGAGAGGGGTAATGCTAGACATTACCCGATTTCAATATCACGCCGTTATGTTGTCGAAATTTTCTGAAATATAAAGTGTTAGTTAAAAATAACATTCTTATTGAATGTATGAACTGTTAAAAATAGTAAAGTGTTGAAATAAATATTTTAACGTAAAAATATAATTTTTAACGTGTAAATGAATGGCGAGGAATTCTCTTGAAATGAAAATGAATATTCATTTACAAATCAGAACGATTTGTTTATGTACGCCAATTTGACTGACGTAGATTGGGACGATAAATTTTACACATTGCCCAACTACTCAAACAAAATATGTGTTTGATTGATTGAAACCTCACACGGGTGTTGGGATGATATCGACGTACACTAATCCCAATTGTTTAGTTGTATGTCGATCGATTGGTTGACAGGCAGTTGTAAGCGTTGATTATTTATATTCAATGCTTATGCAGTTGAGTGGTGCACTCTGGATGATGGATGATTGTTTATCACTATTGATATATACATGTGTTGTATGGAAATCCATAGAAATAAAATCTACAGTAATTGATTGGGCCTCATTCTAGTTTTGAAATAGAAATATTTGAATAGAAATATTTGAAATGAAATATTTGAATAGAAATATTTGAATAGAAATATTTGAAATAGAAA
Source organism: Allium sativum (assembly GCA_030737875.1). Lineage (NCBI taxonomy): Eukaryota > Viridiplantae > Streptophyta > Magnoliopsida > Asparagales > Amaryllidaceae > Allium > Allium sativum. Next base: position 585,535,089 of record CM060923.1, on the reverse strand, counting down.
TATTTGAAATGAAATATTTGAAATGAAATATTTGAATAGAAATATTTGAATAGAAATATATGAAATGAAATATTTGAAATGGAAATATTTGAAATGAAATATTTGAAAAGAAATATTTGAAAAGAAATATTTGAAATAGAAATATTTGAAATAGAAAGATATAAAGCCGAGTCGATTAGATTGACGCCATTTTGACGTGAACGATATTTATATCGATTTTATTCATTTTTATAATGAATATCGAAAAGGAATTAATTTCAAAATACAATGTTTTGAAAATATTATCATTTATATATCGATGATATGGAATATTCAATTTTGATTAGAAATTGAATATGAAGTTGAAATCGTTTTGAAAACGAATTTAAAACGATTTATTAAACATGTTTTAAAAGGAAATCGACGAAATATATATATAATATATAATGGCCTGAATAGAACGCGTCGCGCTGCGGCAGTTCGCGAATTTCGACCATTGACTTCAAATGGATATTACGGGAGATCCATCCATTGGATTCTCCTAAAACTGGAACCGTTAGGTTCATATCGAAAAGAGCTTTCTAACGAATATGATAAATTAGAAATCTAACGGTTGGATTTGGAATTATGTCCAAATCAAATTTGGAAAAGGTCGCTGTAAGTGCAGTTCGATGGCCATTTATGGAAATTGACTGTACGGGCCTTGATAAAATTATTAAAAATATCAATAATTTGTGTAAAATCATAAGAAATGGTTTGGAAAGAATTGGGATGAAAAATTCCATATTTGAAAAGATAAAAATAGATTTTTATCGAAATGAACTAGTTTTTGAACTAGAATTATAATTCATTTATTTTTAAAATAAATAAATTGGATTTGAAATTGTTTTAAAAATAACCAGAATTTCCAATACATATATTGGAAATGGATTAGAATCGAAATTGTCTTCGGGATATTTCGATATGGGATTTCGTGAATACACAGATATTGTTATGGAAATTTGAAAGATATATTTATATCGTTATTTCCAATACGATATTTGTTGGTCGTAGAATTTGATATTGAATATAAGCCGATATATTTTCTATTCAGAGCCTTGTATTTAATATCAAATGGGATTTGGGTTTGTCGTGAATGGTGTCTTCATTAACACTGTTCTTAAGCCCAGTTGAGAAAAAGGGTAAATCTTTGTATTTAGATTTAATGAAGTATACCAATTAAATAACATTTAATTGGATTTGAATTGGAATTGATTATTGGGTTTATCGTGAACGGTGTTTTAAATAACACTTGTTCTTTAACCCGATAATTAATGGAATGTGAATTGGGTTTATCGTGAACTGTGTTTTGATGACATTCGTTCTTTAACCCGATTTACGGTGAAATGTGATTTGGAATTTATAAATCTTTTGTTAAGATTTAAACGAGATTTTCCAAAGTAAAGTTTGCCAATTTAATGAAATAATTTGGAATGGAGTGGAATTCGATTTGGTAATAATCGAAGTGAATTTCTGTGGATGAGGACTGCTGATATATATATATATATGGAATTTAAAAGGCTTTGCCGTTATTCCATTTATATTATTAGTCGGATATGGAAGTTTATATCGATTTGTTTTCCATGAAGATTCCATTGTTAATGGAATGTGATTTTGGGTTGTCGTGAATGGTATCTTTAATAATACTGTTCTTAGACCCAACATAATTAAGAAAATCAGAAATTAACTAGAGATTAGTTAAGTTGAATGGTTTCCTGGGTATTGATCTGATGTTGGTTTCGGCCTTCGAGGTTATTACTTAGGGAATTGTTCACTTGCTAATTTACGGTTAAAGGCTGATGGAAACACGGTTCTTTAACCCAGTTAAAGACAGGATACTATTTCCCAAGTTAAATAATCATTAATATTGATTTTTGGGAATATTAAAACCAAGTGGAGGTTTAATGAACCTTTAATTAGATTGAAATGATCGAGAATGGAGTATCACCAGTTTTGCTCCAGGCGATAGTTAAATCTTTAATTAGATTTGAACGTGAAATGGTAATCGAATTTACCAATAACACCGTGGTGTTAGATATGAAGTATTACCAGTTTTACTTCATGGGATGAATAAGTTGGGATTGGGAAATTTAGATCAAACGATTACTTCGGTAAGGTTCGTTATTCCCGACTTGTGTGGATAAACCATAATTTGGTTTGGATTGAAATCCAAAAGAAGATTAAAGAATAAATTTAAAAGAATAAATTTAAAAGAATTTATCTTTGATAAAATTAATGGGAACCTTTCCCTAAAGATGTGAAAATTTGAATAAAAGAATATTCTAAATTGGAATGAGGCGTATGTTGTGTTTGTGTAACACTTGTTTATTATATACGCGAGTTATTCAGAAAGACCGGGTTTATCCCATTCTGAATAACTAATTCGACGAGGTGTCCAGATGAAGACGGTGGTCGAAGACCAGAGGTCTTCACATTGTTTGGATAATTACTGATGATCTTGATTGGGCAGTACACCCAAGAGAAGGGAATCAGTTGGTGATCTTCCAGGCGTACTTGGAGATCGATGGATATGCGGGGTACAAGGTGCCTCCGGTTTCGTTCAGACCCAGAACGGACTTGTAAATAGACTGTGTGTCTGACATTGGATATCATTCTGTATGATTGATGGATATCGGTTGCATGGAGTGGTTTGCCTGTGTGGCATGCTAAGATGCAAATGATCAAGGCTTCTGTTGAAAAGCAGAGTCTTGTGGTTGATGATCAAAGCACGACCTTTGTGGCATAACTTTGTGTAGCATTAATTCGCGAGCCTTACACCCCGGTTGTGAACCAGAAATAGGAGAGGACATCTGGGAGAGCATGCGTTTCCTTCTAGCTAGAGTGGTGTCAGTGACCTACCAGCCCTGACATTTATATTATTTTCACCTGTGTGGTTGTTGGATTGCGAGGCGCCTTAGATATATCGGTGACTATGTGGAGCCGATGGAGTCATAAGACTCATTTACGTCCCAAAGGGCGGGGAAACGCAGTGTTCAGGCATAATAATCCACATCGAGTGGACCGGCCCTGACGATCTAAGGCTTGCCTGCGCGCTTTCCTGAGACATGGGCTAGTTTGTCTCGAATTCGGTAAGGACGATCCCTCGCCTTGGTTCATAGATGGAAATCAAACTTCCAATATGTGACAATTGCGGTTTTGATTGTAGAACCTAGTGTTGGCGACATGATATATGGTACCCATGCCGTCTAGGATTGATACATTTATATTTGAAGTTGTTTTATACACTATGCACTTATAATAGTATCAAATGATTTGTTTTAACGTATCAAGCATTCTTTGGCTATTATAAGGTAAAAACCTATCCTTCGGCTTGTGTTGCATTGTGTGATGGGACTTGGGTCTTATAATAGCTTCATTGTTCTTTATTTAGCATTGCGCTGTTGTTTTATGCGCTGGTGTTCTTGGGAGAAACCCGTTCCGTGTTATACGACGTGGTCCCTTGATTTACCTAACTTTAAAATAAATATTAATAACTGTTTTAGTTCTCACACCAGTCACATGACTAACCTGGAGTTTATTGTTTTAACCTAAACTCTGGGTGCCCTTATTTTCCACAGGCAGCTAGTAGTTTTGGTTTTGCAGATTTATGTTCGCAGGGTCCTGCTACAGCTGGAATGATATTCGGAAAGCTCTGTATCCATGTATCTTTTTGAGTTGTGTTTGTATTATTTTTCCGCTGCTATGTAATGTATTGTAATCTCTAATATTTAGTAAATGTGTAATATCAATTCATACTCTGTATATTCTTGTATTCTGATGAAATTGTTGTAATAAGCAATGAAATGTTCTTTTGTTTGTGTTCCAATGTGGCTTGTTCTCAATACAATCCGTGCTTTCCTTCACGGGGAAGTTTGGGTCGTAACAGCTTGGTATCAGAGCTCTAGTTTACAGAGCTCAGAGAACAAGACACGTTAGAATCAAACAAAAGAATTCATCAGAGATTGGATTAGTAATATCCAATGAGAATGACTCGTTGGAGATTGGATCAGTAGTTTCCTAGAATGAGAGTGAAGAGTATATTTTTAAAATGAAAACAAATTTTTTTTTTCAAAATTTAAACTTTATTAAACGTATTTGAATATTTATTTGTATTGAATTTGGGCAATCTAATATATAAAGATTTTGCTTATACGTCTGATCCACGGGCATTCGAAGTTTTAATATACTGGATAGATATAGAATCACACTCCAGTCACCCGGGGATAATTCTGGTGATTTGGCCGCATCATCGGTATTTATGTTCGAGTGCCGAAAATGGGATATCTATATATTTCCAATTGACTGGTGTGAGAACCAAAACTAGATAGGGCTTATTGTTGTGATTTGGCATCAAAAACATGATTTTCTGTATATATATATCAAAATTATGAATTTGAAACGTTAATCAACTAATTGATTGCTGATTGTGTTGTTTGATTATTGTTTTGATTAATTAAAATTTGGAATAATTAAGCCAAATTGTATCAAATATTGAACTGTATTGAAAATTGTTTGGAATTGCATACGTGTACATATATATGTGTGAATAGGTCATAGCAAGGAGGCTAGAGAAGAGGCATAAAAAATTTTGCCCGATAAATAGGTACATATTTATTGTATTTCTTGGGGTTTTTGATGATTTTATGAGCCGATTGGCTAGCCGCTTGGTTGTTTCTTTTTCTTTTTGGATTGGAGAGGCCTGTATGGTAATTTCGGGATTTTCCCGGTGTTCCCGTGCAGGGGTGGTTATGGCGAAATTTTTCAAAAATTTAGGGTGTTAGCCAAATTTTTGAAAAATTTGAAAAGTTCTTAGAAACTGAAAAGTTGAAGAACTTAAGCAGTAATGAAAATAATGAAATTTGAGTTGATTAGTTAAACAACATTCAGCTTCGTTCCTTTTCGGGGACGAAAAGTTTTAAGTGGGGGAGATTGTAATAACCAGGGAAATCTGAGCCAATTTAAAATTTTTATTATGGCAATTTTAGTGAATTCTGAATATTTAAAATGAATTATTTTAAATAATAACGACGAGAAATTTATTTTGAATAGAATTAGAACGTATATATTTATTTGAATCAACTTTAGAATATAAATAATTATTTATAATTATAAAAGGTATTGAAAATGGCGCGGTAGTTTGAAAATACGATTTCAAAATTCAAACGAATGTACAGGATTCAAAATAAACTGCATTTTAGCGAAACGAAAAATATTTGAATCTATCTGAAAATATCTTTCCAACGAATCCAAAAAATCAAAATTTCATAGTGGGGATAAAAAGTTACGCCCAGTTGAAAATTCAGAATAGTCTTTGTGGAATTTTAGCCCTTAAAAAAAGGGAAATTTTGCAAACGACCATCGTTTTCGACGAAACCACTTTTGTTGGATCTGGGATGTCAAGTTATTGCTAGATTCCAAAATTCGTAATTTTCTGAATCAATATGTGAGTGTGGCGAAGGAAAACGTGATTTGACAGTTTTAGTCAATTTAGATCGACCAGAAAATGACCATTTTTCAAACGGTCTCGAAATTTGACGAAATTAGTTTTGTTAGGACTGTATCGATAATACGAAGTCAGAAATAATTTTCCTGGAATTTTTGAAGTCAGTATGTGGCCATGGTAAATTAAAATGTATGTTAAAATCAATTTTGAATGTTAAATTAATTTATATTATAATTCGAATGAAAACTGATCGAAACAGTCGAATCAGCTTGCGATACATATCCCATTTTGTTTGGAATGGGGGTGATTAACTAGGGACGACGGTCGTTGGGTTTGATTCGGCGTTCAAATGAAAAAGTAACTTTTAGATTTAAAATTAAATAAAAATAATATAAAATTTTCATTAAACACCCCCAACCTTTCTCTTCCCCGTTCACTTCATTCAAAACCAAATAAAAATAAAAAATAAAAAAACCCCGAAACCTCCCGTCGCACCCCCTCCCTCACCAGCGCCGCCCTACCTGGCGCCACCTCTGGCCTCGCACGAACCCCCTCCACTTCCTCCGCCCCTCTTCTTCTTCCCTGAGCCCAAACCCTCGAACCAACCCTCCCCGAAGCCACCGCCTTAGGTTGACCACCGCCACCATACCCCTCCCTCTTCTCGATTTTCGCGATGCGCACCCCCTCCTTCCTCCATCGTTCTCTTCTCTCCTCCTCCCTCTCCCACCTCGAATCCATCCAAATCTGCCAACCAACTCGACCCGCGACGCCACCAGCGCAGGAGCAATACCCCACTGCCACCTCCGACATCTGCCAAGCCCTCCGACGATCGAAAAACAGTGAGCATTTCTTTCTTTGCTTTCTTTAATAACCATGTTTTAATTTTAGTTTTAATAGATAAAACTAAACAGTGATTTAAAATCAGTTATTAAAGTTAAAAATCTATGAGTTTTATTTTATTGAAAGATTTGGTTTTTATTAATATAAAGGTTCGATCTTTAAGATGATAATAGGGTTAAGATTTTTATGTTAATAAAAATACGTTTTTTTTAGAGAAGAGTTTATATTTTATAAAAAGGAATTGATTTTTATAACATGAAAGATGAGATTTTTAACATATGAAAGACGAGATTTTTAACATATGAAAGACGAGATTTTTAATGTTAGAGAGTTTAGATTTTTTCTAATAGAAAGTTAAGATTTTTAATGTAACAAAGATTTGATTTTTATTTGAACAAGGATAGGATTTTTATTTGAACAAAGATACGATTTGTACCAATGTAAAAGAATGATTTTTAGTTTATAAAAATGAGATTTTTATTATCATGAAGGGAGAATAAAAATATGATTTTTATATATGTAGTGAAATAAAAATCTAATTTTTATTTATATATCTAGCGTTGAAATAAAAAAAATGCGATTTTTGCTATGAACAGCGGGAAAAGATAGCGATGGTATCAACGGGAATCAAATCCGAACCGTTCAGAAATATAGAATGGAGGGGTGGAACCCGAAGGTAAGAACTCCTCATTGAATTTATTTATACAGTTATTTATTTTATAACTGCATATATGAACTGTTCCCCATCGTCCACAGACCATGGACGACTTTTTGAAAGGCAATGTAAATTTTATTCACAAGTAAAAGTGCCAAGCTGTACAATTTACAACATATCTGAAAACTGCATCCAGAAAAACAATAAGAATTACAAGATAAACATAAAAATTTGATGCAGCTAACAAACTATCAAGAACAATTACAAAACAGCTCATCCACTAACCATAGACTTCTTCAAACAGTTGCATGCTTCAATTCAAATTCAGAAATTCAGCTACATCACACACAATCATCCAATGCCAGCTTCTTGAGGATTGAATTGTGAAGCACCATGAATAACTGATCTGCACTCAACAAAGAATTATTAAAATTTCTACTGTTTCTCTCCACCCAAATGACATTCACAAAAAAATTCAAGACTTTCAACAGTGATAAACTTTCCTTAGTCTTCCCGCTGGTTGCTTTAAACAAAGTAAACCACTCATACCTACTAACCATTGATGGAATATGATAATTTCCTGTATGAAGAGTTCGCTTCCATAACTGATGAACAAAAGAACATTCAAAGAACAAATGTGTGTTGCATTCAGCATCCACATTGCAAAAAACACACAGGTCATCAGGAATGATACCAAACTTATGCAACTTGTCCTTGGTATTAATAGCATTGGACATGATTTTCCAAAGAAGGAAATTATGCTTAGCTATACTTGTTGTACTCGAGATCCGTTTATACCAAGGAAAGACTGGCTTATCACCTTCTAACAAATTATACACATGATTGATTGAATGGCATTTGCCCATCCAAGTAATGGACTCATTACCCGAACAAAGACTTGAAGAAATTTCCAACCATAAACACCTCAAAACAGCTGAAATATTACGAGGCAAAATAAGAACATTATCATCAATTAAACTATCAACAGTTGCAAACTCAGAGATCCCACTGTTACTTCTCAAATTATAATTCACCCTTTCACTTAAAATCAATCCATCACCAACCCACGGCGAGTGCCAAAAGGATAAATCATGCAACACTCTAGGATTGCAACGAATAAAAGGAAGAAAAAGGTGTCTAAACTTTAATATTTTCCGCCATCTCCAACTACAAAAACTTGGAATTGGCATAGACCAAAAATTCTTCCTACCAATCAAATTACTTTTAACATACCTTGTCCAAAGGCAGTTACCATCTGAAAACAGCTTGTCAAAGTACACAGACATGGCAGCTTTATTCCATTGAAGAAGATTAATAATACCCAAACCACAAATTTTTTATCCTCACAAATCTTTGAAAATGCAATAGGAATGATTTTCTTAACAAATGGATCACCATGTCATAGAAACTATTTCATGGCACTGACAACCATGTTAATAAGTTTAATTGTAAGAACATAATGTCTGGTATAATAAGATGTCATAGCCGTTACAATAGATTGAATTATAGTCATCCTACCAGTCTGAGATAAATTGCAGGTTGACCAATGCTTCATTCGATCAATAATTTTTTTAAAAAGTGGCATACACTTATCTTTAGTTATCCTCCCAGTAAACAAAGGTAGACCAAGGTACTTTGAATTAACTGGTAGTTCTTTAAGTCCTGATAAAGAAATCAACTCATCCTTCAACCTTTGACTTAACCCAGCTATTTTGATATGTGATTTATTCAAATTTATTTCAAGCCCAGTAATCTCATGAAAAGATTTAAGAATAGAAAGAAGACATTGAATATTCTCCATAATTGGCTTAGTAAAAACTATGAGATCATCAGCAAAGCATAAATGAGAGATCAAAGGATTTTTGTAATGACGATGCAATTGAAACTTACCCAAATTAACTTGTTCAGTGATCAAAGAATTAAAAACCTCCATAACAATAATAAACAGAAATGGGGAAATAGGATCACCTTGCCTCACTCCTCGCTTTTTCCTTGAAAATATCCATGCAACATGCCATTCCTTAAAATAGAAAACCATGGTGTAGTGATGCATGTACAAATCCAGGCCATGAAAGGTTTTGGAAAATTCATCCTAGATAGAATAACAACAATTGAGAGCCATGATACACTGTCAAAAGCCTTCTTGATATCAAGTTTGATCATGCAATGAGGAGTTATATTGCTCATTTCATAACCATGAAGCAACTCCTGAGTTATCAAAATATTGTCACTGATAGATCTTCCTGGAACAAATGCAGACTGATTGGAGGATATAATAGAAGGAAGGACAACTTGAATTCTGTTTGCTATCACTTTAGAGATGATCTTATAATATACACTGCAACACGAAATGGGATGGTAATCTGAGACATGAGAAGGATGCTCAACCTTAGGGACTAGAGCAATAAAAGTTGCTATTAATGTGGAAGGCAATTCATTTGACAAGAAAAAATATTTGACAGCTTCAGAAACATCATGTCCAATGCAGGTCCAGCTCTTTTGAAGAAAACATGCATTGAATCCATCAGGCCCCCCAGAACTAGATGGATCCATGCTAAAAACAGCAGACTTAATTTCATCGTTGATGATAGGATTTATCGGGTTCAAAGCTTGACTAGCTGAAATGTAAGGCAAATCAATTTGGAACAGAGGATCAATATTGCAACAAGGTAAAATAGGAGGAGCTAATAAGGCAGTGAAATAGTTAACAAAGGCTTCATCAATGTTAGATTGAGAGGAAATAATATTGCCATCAGCATCTTTAATCATGTGTATCTTCTCCTGAATTTTCCTAATTTTCAGAGAACTATGAAAATACTTCGAATTTCTATCACCTTCCAAATCTCTTTTGAAAAAAGGCCTCTGCCTAGATGTTTGAAATTCAAGCTCCAATAAACCTTTTAATTTATCTTGCAGATCACTCTCTAGAAGTTGATGTTGAATGTCATAGGGATTCCCTGCCAAATTATTTTTGCACCTGAATAAGCTCTGACCTCACCAAAACAGATTCCTTAGATGCATCACCAAAATAAAACTTGACCTAGCTTTTAGATGAATTTTCAACAACCTTAATTTGAATAGTAACTTGTCAAAAGGATTCCTACCAAAAGATTGATTCCAAACCTATAACACAATGTTAGAAAAATCCAAGAGTGAACACCGGTAATTAAAAAATTTAAAAGAGGACTTCCCTTTTGAATTGACATCTGCATTTCCCCAATATAAAAGCAAAGGACTATGATCAGATATAGCTGGAGGAAGAATATGATAGAAATAATCAGGCTAGGCAAAAGGAAGAATTAACAAAAATGTGATCATGTTTGCACAAAGTAGGAAAACCAGTGTGACTTTTATTGGACCAAGATAAAGCAAGACCAAAATAGTTAAGAGGAAAAAGCTTGGAGGAAATGATAGCTTGATTAAGAGGAGCAATGTCATTAATATAAATAGGACATCCACCCTGTTTTTGAGAAGAAGATATCATGCAGTTAAAATCCCCTCCCAAAATCCAGGGATCTGAAGACTGATGGATACAACTCAAATTAGCAAGGAAAATGCTTCTTAAGATAAGGTATTGTAAGCATAAACAGAAGTAAGATAGAAAAGAGAATTTGTTGGCAAGTGAATACATTTATAATGAATGTATTGTTCAGAGGATGAAATAACAACAAGATTAAAGATGAGAGGGTTCCAGAGAGTGAAAAGACGACCAAAAGGAGCATGATGAAAATTATGATTATAACTCCAGTTTGGTGAAATAAAAGAAGCAGCAGAAGAAGCTGATGATAGATCAAGCTTAGTCTCAGATAAACATAAAAGTTGAATGTTATTATGCTTCAAGAAAAACTTAATCTCACATTGCTTTGAGGGTAAATTCATCCCTCTTACATTCCAGAAAGAAATGTTGTAACTCATAATTTGACTTGAGGGGTACTAGAAGGAGGGCCTGGGTTACTCCTTGTATGCCTCTTTACTTGCTTAGACTGATTACTTTGTGGCAACACATCATCCTATTTAAAATCATTCCCATCATCCATACCTTCTGACTCAACTGTATTAGAAGCATCTTTCTTTTTCCTTCCTTTCTTTGATTTAGATGCAGTCTTAGGAATCGCTGATTTAAGAGTTGCATCAACAAAATCACTTACTTTTGCTTTATTTGAGAATGAAGAAAGAAATTCGTTTGAATGCTCATCAGAAATTTGGCCTTGAGAAGGAGGAGGAAGTAGAATAAAGCCATCAGGTGGAGCTAAATGTGAATAAGGAGAGGAGGACAAATTTGATGGCTTAACCAAATTACGACTGAACTTGGAATTGGGATGAACATTGAAAAGTGAAGGGGAGTTACTTGATGAGACATTGCAATTAGATGAAAAAGAAATAGGACAAGATGAAGTTTTGAGAGAGTTATTATAAAGAGGGACACCTGAAGAGGAAAAAGGCAAAGTTGAAACATCAGATAAGATTGTGAAAGAATTATGTACTTGAAATTCATTATGATCTGCTTGCCTATGCACATTATCCAATTTTTCCTTGCCCTTCTGATTAGAAGTGGCATTAACTTTAGCAGCAGAAGTTTTTTTACTATATACCACACCCTTCTCATCTACTTCCAAAATTGTATTATTTTGCCAAGCACTGATGTAAAATTGATATCCATTTGCTCTTCATTATTAGTTTCATTTTGCAAATCTGAACCACCATCTCCTACTATTTCATTAACTTCTTCCATAGCCTTATCAATATCCTTCTGAACATTTGTCCCAAATTTCCCCTCTTTCCTTTGCAGATTTGTTTCTTTTTATTCTTTACTCTAGTCCAACCTTGATTATCATTTTGCTGAGGGACCTTAAAACTAACTTTCCTTTCAACATGAAAAGTTTCCACTTGCTTATCCGGCTTCCAGTCTTGATTCATATTCACTTCAACAGAGTTATCTTTATTATGTATATCACATTGACTGATTAAATGCCCAAACACCTTACATAGAGTACAAATAGATGGTTTCAATCATAAGAGACTAATACAGGTGGACAATTATCACCTAGTTCTATACAAAGAAGTAACTCAGAATCGGCATCAACCTCAACTAAGACTTTTGCATATTTTATTCTATGCATTCTCTCTGTGTTAATATCAAAACAAATTAACTTACCAACTTGACAAGCTAGCCAGTTAATTCCCATTAAGGTCCAAAGCAATAAAGGAATTCGATGCAAGTGTATCCACATAGGGACTTTCTTGATCTGAGATTGTGCACAACCAATTGAGGGATCCCACCTTGTAATAATGAACATACGCCCTCTAATAAAAATAGGATCAGCTCTCAACACTTTTTTCTCGATCAAACTCATTTGAAAACTTAAAATAAAAGTTGATACCATCGGATTTAATATCAACTTCTCCTTGCAATGTCCAGAAATTCCTCAGAAAATTTACAATAGAGAGATAAAATAAGGAACATCGAGAAAAAATCCCACTAGGTACTGATTCCAGTATTTTACTCCTTCAGCTTTGACAATTTCAGGAGGATTCTTCTTTTGCATATCCTTTATTTTTTCAAATTCAAGAGGTTTAAAGGATCCAGCATTCCTAGGCAATGAATTGAACAGAGAACGGTAATCTGATTTGGTGGAATCAGAAAGGTTCTTGACAAAACTCGAAGAATTAGGATTAAAGGGAATAGAACCATTCAAAACATTATTAGAAGTACCAGACAAAACAGAAGAGCAATTAGCAACATTACCAAAATCAACATCTGGCTGAGAAGACAAGGTGTTTGACAGAATGCCTGTACCTGAATTGACTTTAGTAGACTGATTATGATTGATAGAATGAAAACAAACAACAGGATCATTGATAGATGAAGAATTATGACTAGCAACATTAACCAAAACAGAAGTCAAAATATCATCCAAGATCTCAGAAGCTAACAAGGAAGAAGACAGATCCAAATCAGGAAGTGACACAGGTAAAGGGTCTGGGGATGAGGAGGAGGACGAGATGGAAGAGGAGGGAAAGAAGACAAATGAAGAACCGAGGAGGAAGACGAGTCAAGATTGGAGAAAGAAGATGCCATTTTCAACAGGGAATTTTCCAAAGAGCAAGAATTTATCCATTTTCAACATGTAATGACCATGGACGACTTGTTTGATTGGTTGTTTGGGGTTGATTGATTTATTTGTTTGAATGTGGTTTGGAATGTTAATTAAATTGATTATTGGGTATGGCGCAAGCCAGTAAAGGAGAGGGGTAATGCTAGACATTACCCGTTTTCAATATCACGCTGTTATGTTGTTGAAATTTTCTGAAATATAAAGTGTAAGTTAAAAATAACATTTTTGTTGAATGTATGAACTGTTAAAAATAGTAAAGTGTTGAAATAAACATTTTAACGTTAAAAATATAATTTTTAATGTGTAAATGAACGATGTGGAATTCTCCTGAAATGAAAATGAATATTCATTTAAAAATCAGAACGATTTGTTTATGTACACCTATTTGACTGGCATAAATTGGGACGATAAATTTTACACATCGCCCAACTACACAAATAAAATATGTGTTTGATTGACTGAAACCCCACACGGGTGTTGGGATGATATCGACGTACACTAATCCAAATTGTTTAGTTGTATGTCGATCGATTGGTTGACAGGCTGTTGTAAGCGTTGATTATTTATATTCAATGCTTATGCAGTTGAGTAGTGCACTCTGGATGATGGATGATTGTTTATCACTATTGATATATACATGTGTTGTACAGAAATCCATAGAAATAAAATCTATGGTAATTGATTGGGCCTTATTCCAGTTTTGAAATAGAAATATTTGAATAGAAATATTTGAAATGAAATATTTGAAATGAAATATTTGAATAGAAATATTTGAAATAGAAATATTTGAAATGAAATATTTGAAATGAAATATTTGAATAGAAATATTTGAATAGAAATATTTGAAATAGAAATATTTGAAATGAAATATTTGAAATGAAATATTTGAAATGAAATATTTGAAATAGAAATATATAAAGCTGTGTCGATTAGATTGACGCCATTTTAACGTGAACGATATTTATATCGATTTTATTCATTTTTAAAATGAATATCGAAAAGAATTGATTTCAAAATACAATGTTTTGAAAATATTATCATTTATATATCGATGATATGGAATATTCAATTTTGATTAGAAATTGAATATGAAGTTGAAATCGTTATGAAAACGAATTCAAAATGATTTATAAAATACGTTTTAAAAGGAAATCGACGAAATATAATATATATATATATATATAATGGCCTAAATAGAACGCATCGCGCTGCGGCAGTTCGCGTATTTCGACCATTGACTTCGAACGGATATTACGGGAGATCCGACCATCGGATTCTCCTAAAACTGGAACCGTTCGGTTCATATCGAAAAGTGCTTTCTAACGAATATGAGAAATTAGAAATCTAACGGTTGGATTTGTAATTATGTCCAAATCAAATTTGGAAAAGATCGCTGTAAGTGCAGTTCGATGGCCGTTTATGGAAATCGAATGTATGGGCCTTGATAAAATTATTAAAAGTATCAATAATTTGTGTGAAATCATAAGAAATGGTTTGGAAAGAATTGAGATGAAAAATTCCATATTTGAAAAGATAAAAATAGATTTTTATCGAAATGAACTAGTTTTTGAACTAGAATTATAATTCATTTATTTTTAAAATAAATAAATTGGATTTGAAATGGTTTTAAAAATAACCAGAATTTCCAATACATATATTGGAAATGGATTTGAATCGAAATTGTCTTCGGGATATTTCGATATGGGATTTCGTGAATATACAGATATTGTTATGGAAAATTGAAAGATATATTTATATCGTTATTTCCAATACGATATTTGTTGGTCGTAGAATTTGATATTGAATATAAGCCGGTATATTTTCTATTCAGAGCCTTGTAGTTAATATCAAATGGGATTTGGGTTTATCGTGAATGGTGTCATTATTAACACTGTTCTTAAGCCCAGTTGAGAAAAAGATTAAATCTTTTTATTTAGATTTAATGAACTATACCAATTAAATAATATTTAATTGGATTTGAATTGGAATTGATTTTTGGGTTTATCGTGAACGGTGTTTTAAATAACACTTGTTCTTTAACCCGATAATTAATGGAATGTGAATTGGGTTTATCGTGAATTGTGTTTTGATGACATTCGTTCTTTAACTCGATTTACGATGAAAAGTGATTTGGAATTTATAAATCTTTTGTTAAGATTTAAAGGAGATTTTCCAAAGTAAAGTTTTCCAATTTAATGAAATAAATTGGAATGGAGTGGAATTCAATTTGGTAATAATCGAAGTGAATTTCTGTGGATGAGGACTGCTAATATATATATGGAATTTAAAAGGCTTTGCCGTTATTTCATTTATATTATTAGTTGGATATGGAAGTTTATATCGATTATATATATATCGATTTGTTTTCCATGAAGATTCCATTGTTAATGGAATGTGATTTTGGGTTGTCGTGAATGGTATCTTTAATATACTGTTCTTAGACCCAACAGAGTTAAGAAAATCAGAAACTAACTGGAGATTAGTTAAGTTGAATGGTTTCCTGGGTATTGATTTGATGTTGGTTTCGGCCTTCGGGGTTATTACTTAGGTAATTGTTCACTTGCTAATTTACGGTTAAAGGCTGATGGAATAGAATGGGATTTTGGGTTTATCGTAAACCGTGTTTTAAATGACATTGGTTCTTTAACCCAGTTAAAGACAGGATATGATTTCCCAAGTTAAATAACCATTAATATTGATTTTTGGGAATATTAAAACCAAGTGGAGTTTTAATGAACCTTTAATTAGATTGAAACGATCGAGAATGGAGTATCACCAGTTTTGCTCCAGGCGATAGTTAAATCTTTAATTAGATTTGAACGTGAAATGGTAATTGAATTTACCGATAACACCGTGGTGTTAGATATGAAGTATTACCAGTTTTACTTCATGGGATGAATAGGTTGGGATTGGGAAATTTAAAACAAATGATTACTTCGGTAAGGCTCGTTAATCCCGACTAGTTTGGATAAACCATAATTTGGTTTGGATTGAAATCCAAAAGAAGATTAAAAAATAAATTTAAAAGAGTTTATCTTTGATAAAATTATTGGAAACCTTTACCTATAGATGTGAATATTTGAATAAAAGAATATTCTGAATTGGAATGAGGCGTATGTTATGTTTGTGTAACACTTGTTTATTATATACGCGAGTTATTCAGAAAGACCGGGTTTATCCCATTCTGAATAATTGATTCGACGAGGTGTCGAGGATGAAGACGGTGGTCGAAGACTAGAGGTCTTCACATTGGTTGGATAATTACTGATGATCTTGATTGGGCTGTACACCCAAGAGGAGGGAATCAGTTGGTGATCGTCCATACATACTTGGAGATCGATGGATTTGCGAGGTACAAGGTGCCTCCGGTTTCGTTCAGACCCAGAACGGACTTGTAAATGGACTGTGTGTCTGACATTGGATATCATTCTGTGTGATTGATGAATATCGGTTGCATGGAGTGGTTTGCCTGTGTGGCATGCAAAGATGCAAATGATCAAGGCTTCTGTTGAAAAGCAGAGTATTGTGGTTGATGATCAAAGCACGGCCTTTGTGGCATAGCGTTGTGTAGTGTTCATTCGCGAGCCTCACACCCCGGTTGTAAACCAGAAACGGAAGAGGACATCGGGGAGGGCTTGCGTTTCCTTCTATCTAGGGTTGTGTCAGTGACCTACCAGCTCTGACATTTATATTATTTTCACCTATGTTGTTGTTGGATTGCGAGGTGCCTCGGATATATCGGTGACTATATGGAGCCGATGGAGTCATAGGACTCATTTACGCCCCAAAGGGCGGGGAAACACAGTGTTCAGGCATAATAATCCACATCGAGTGGACCGGCCTTGACGATCCAAGGCTTGCCTGCGCGCTTGCCTGAGACATAGGCTAGATTGTCTCTAATTCAGTAAGGACGATCCCTCGCCTTGGTTCACAGATGGAAATCCAACTTCCAATACGTGACAATTGCGGTTTTGATTATAGAACCTAGCATTGGCGACATAATATATGGTACCCATGCCGTCTAGGATTGATACATTTATATTTGAAGTTGTTTTATACACTATGCACTTATAATAATATCAAATGATTTGTTTTAACGTATCAAGCATTCTTTGACTATTATAAGGTAAAACCCTATCCTCCGGCTTGTGTTGCATTGTGTGATGGGACCTGGGTCTTTTAATAGCTTTATTGTTCTTTATTTAGCATTGCGCTGTTGTTTTATGTACTGGTGTTGTTGGGAGGAAACCCGTTCCGTGTTATACGACATGGTCCCTTGATTTACCTAACTTTAAAATAAAGATTAATAACTGTTTTAGTTCTCAGACCAGTCACATGACAAACCTGGAGTTTATTGTTTTAACCTAAACTCTGGGTGCCCGTATTTTCCACGGGCAGCTAGTAGTTTTGGTTTTGCAGATTTATATTCATAGGGTCCTGCTTCAGCTGGAATGATATTCGGAAAGCTCTGTATCCGTGTATCTTTTTCAGTTGTGTTTGTATTATTTTTCCGCTGCTATGTAATGTATTGTAATCTCTGATATTTAGTAAATGTGTAATATTTATTCATACTCTGTATATTCTTGTATTCTGGTGAAATTGTTGTAATAAGCAATGAAATGTTCTTCTGTTTGTGTTTCGATGTGGCTTGTTCTCAGTACAATCCTTGCTTACCTTCACGGGGAAGTTCGGTTCGTAACAACTCTGATATATCTTGTACACTGAAGTAACATTGTAATGACATTAATAAAAATCTTTTGTGTTTTCGTCTGATGTGTAGTTTGCGCAAAATTAGTAATGCGAGATTTTATGACTTTTTGATAGGACCAATGCGATTTACGGTCGATTCGAAAGGTGGGATTTTCGGGTCATTATAGTATTATAGGATTTTTATTTTCATATCGATCAGACTTACCACTTAATCGTGCGAATGGTAAACGTCTGGATTTTTATTTAATCGTTTTATCGGTTTAATATGGATCTTAAGAATAACCAATTTTCAGACAAACTTAGAATTCAACAAAGCTAATTTTATTAAATCTTTAATGATTTATTTTTGTAATATTTCAAGTTTCAAGCTAATTGGATTATTTTTTGATCGTGCGCAATTTAAACACGTATCGATTCACATTGTGACATTATAAAGGAACTTCTACGAACGATTTCGGAATTTGACGAATCTAGTTCCATCGTGTTCGAAAAATTTAATTATGCTAGGATTTCAACTTTCATGGTAATCGGAGGTCGTATGTCGTAGTATTTACATGAAACTTAGGGCGTAAGTTTCATTAATAATTAAATAATAATAATTTTCTATTATATATTCCCATTTGAAACCCTAATACGCGCGTCAACAAAAATTGCGTGGTCACCGTGGAGCCGCCAACAAATATTTAAACGGTTGAAAAGCTCCAAGCTTTCTCCTCGTTTTCCTTGAAATCCATGAATCGAATCTAAACTCTTCCTTCAGCAATGTTGTCGGGCTAAGAGAGATCTACATCATCAATAGTCACGATCAGTTTCGAAGCATCGTGTCAGCCAGAATTTTGCTCGAAGGTGCTAGTGGTTTTAGGGAAAATACTAGAGGAAGGCAATGACCGGCGAGGCGGTGTGTGGGTAGAAGGAGGAGCGTTGTGGGGCGTGCCTGTCGGTGCTCTCAGATCGATGCCGGGTGGTCGGAAGGAAGAGCTGAGATGGCCGAACTTGTTGATCTATGGGTTCTGTCTTGAAGCTGGTGCGAAAAGTGAACACATGAAGCAAGAAATCGTAATCGGCCAGTACTTCCTTAATCAAGTAATTACCTGAATTAACCAACAATCAAGAGGTTAATTATATAATTATAATAGTGTAAACTTATATTGTTAATAACTTGTAACTGAAAGGTCCAATCGAGACGAAACAAACTACGTCGGGTTCACAATCAAGAAATCTATGTTGTGGAATTATTTCCATAGAGAAATGAACTATTGGAATTTCAAGAAAAAATCAAATGCTTGTTTGATTTTAAATGAAACAAAGCAGAACCGTCAACTGCAATCAAGTGAGTTTACTCACTCTGTTTGTCCCACTTATATTTTATATAAGTCGGTTTTAATATTTGTGTGTTATGGATGTTTGTTGCTGGATGATTATTGAATATATATTTATGCATATTGACTGAACTGATTAAATTAAACGTTCATTTAATTTAATTAGAAACCCAATCATTATTTTAACGATTATTTCCATTTGAGGTAACGTGCCTTGTTGGTTATGTTTATAATAATTTAAACATATAAAATGAATAGTTGAATGTCTGGATTGCTATTATTGGATGATTGTTGAAATTATTAATTGAACTACTTAATTTCGTCTGTCGAAATGAATAATGATAAATAAATTTGTCGTATTGAATGGATGATTTTATTGGAGGTAACTTATTTGGAAGCAGTTGAAAAATAGGTTGTTTCCTCACCAATAGTTATTAAATTCCATATATTATGATCTATGTTGAAATATTGAATTGTGGTGCAGGAAAAGACCGGACGGAGGAATCCAACATGATTCCTCACTTATATTGATTGTAACACCCTGTAATTTAATAAATATTAGTTATACATTAATGACAACAAGTTAAGTATTACTCATTAAATAATTACAATTAAGTAAAACAAACCATACTATTGCGTTCGTCTCAGAATTCTAGTTCAGATAAACTCAGAGTTTGCGTAAAATGGATACCGTATAAAGAAGTTATGAACCTTGTAAATATATATACACATAAGGAGTCATATATATAATATAATTAAAAAGAATTCAAATAGAGGCGAGTGAGAGTAAATGGGAACTAGGCACGTTGTGGAACGACCCACGTTCGTCCTGGGTCGACCTATAGGTCGTCCTAAGCATGTGTGGGTCGACCCGGTGGAAGGTGGGTTGACCCACCACAGATCCTGTTGGGTTCGATGTTCAGTGTTCAGACTGATTTCTTAGCAAAGTTTGTTGGACTTGATATATGGTTGGATTTAAAAACAGAAGATCTAATGGTTAAGGATTATTCATAGGAATCTATATAAAGGAATTCACTCCTATCAATTAAACACACTTCTTCGTTCTTCTTCCTTAAACACCTATTCTAAAAATCAAAGATGAAGACAGGGAGATGCCTCCTTAGCTTCAATTGAATTAAATAGTTCTTATCTGATTTATACGAGATTCTCTTATGTTCTCTAAATCCAATCTCTGTGAGTCAAGTTACATTTAGATATGAAACTCAAATAGTAATCCTAACATGTTAAGAAACCTGAATCTGAGATTATGCATGTTTATTTCACTGATTCATATCTGTACAAGTTACACGTATTTTCTGTAACCCCTATCCTGCTGTTTAACTTTAATTTACAATTTTAATTGTATACCTATTTCTGTTCTTCTCCCTCTCTTTTTTCCTTTTGATAAGCCTAGGCTATTTTCGAGTCTAGGCCATTCTTGCTGGGAATTACGTATGAATGAAACTGGGATAGTTGGAAAATAAATTGACATGATAATGAAAGAGGGAATTTTGGGCATATCATACATTGAGAACTATGACTGTAAATTTGGGTTATATGGACATGTTAAATTGGATAGGCTTAATGTACAGATTAAGTAGAACATGTCATGAAACTATAAGTACCAAATATAATTAAGTGCGAAAAAGGAAACTCAGTTTATATGCACATGCATCTAGGCAGGTGACTGTTTTGGGGAAGGGTTGTACACATATAGTATCATTACAACCATGCTTATTAATGAACTTAAGCATATTAAGTTAAACTTGATAATTAATAAGCCAAAAGATCCCACATTCTACTGTTTATATATTTGTGTTCTAGGACTTTTAAATCCTAGGTTATTTGGAGACACAATATTAGGGAGTTTGGCTTGTGTCATCTGCTATTTGGGACCCATATCAATCAATATCCTTGTTGGTATTGGATAGGTACCCCGCACTAGGTAGGGGTCAGGGCATGCTTTACTGAACAGGATAGTAAGAGGTTCATCTGTAGGGGGGCGTACGAGCGCGTTCCCACAGAGTCATGAGCGTGCATAGGTCTGATCGGGGAATATAAGCCGGTTTAGCACCTGTAAATAGGCATGTGTACTTATGTTACTGCTTTAGGGAGTGATACACCCTACTGTGGGGCTGGTACATGGTATTTACGTAATAGGGAGTCGATCGCTTGGGTAGTAGTTAGGGTACACCTAATCCTTCTATTATATTCTTGTTGAGTAATTAGGGTACACCTAATCCTGCTGTTATAAACCTGATGTTGAGTAATTAGGGTAATACCTATTCCTATTGTTAACCCTGTTATACTAGTATTTGTGTAGAGAAATGATATATTCTTGTGCTTAGATATAATTGAGAAGCATAACTTGATCCATATTATCATGTTTACCCTGTTATTCCTGTTTATACTTGTTGTTTACATGTTACAGTAATTTCTCATCCAGTTTTATTTACCTTCCTTGATGCTTTTATTTCTTCATATGATGAATGTCACTGGACTCGCTAGACTTTATGTTTGATCCTTTTTGTTTCGTCTTTTTTTCTTCCTTCTCCCTCCCCTAGGTTCTTAAGGCAGGAATACTTGGTCGTTATTAGGACTCTCTCTTCTGTTTCTGCCTGGATCTGGATTTTAGCTAATGTACCGTTTCGACTATTTATCTACTCTATTATGGTTACTTAAAAGGGAAATGACTTTATATTATTGTACTCTGTTACTTTTCAGTATGAGACAGATGGTATTACTTGAGGTTTTATTGGGCTTGGATGTACTGACTTTATGATGTAGTTTGGTTTGAAACTATGCTTTATGTTTTGGATAATGAAAGTTTTTAATTCTGCTATGTTTATATACATCTATCTTGTGAGATTCTGTTTTTGCTTACTTATTGCACTTCACGAAACTTAATGCATTCCGATAAAGAGTGATAATAATAGACATGGGGTGTCACATTTGGTATTAGAGCTGAAGGTTACAAGATCAGAGAAAAGTTTTGAAAAAAATATATATAATTTTCAAAAGTAAAGATTTTTAAAGATAAAAGACTATTATTGGAACATATCTGTTAAAGCCATATGCAACATCTCTTAAAGTTTCTGTTTGAATCCCTTTTCTTCTCTTTTCAAGATGCCTGGGGCACTCAATCTTCCTGAGGGTATTCAAATTCCATCATGGTTCCGTAGGTATCTAGAGGGTACGGTACCTGCCGGAGGTCCAGGAAATGCTCCACCTCCAGCTTCAGCCGATGTATCTCAAACTCTCCGTTTAGCCAACTTCTTTAAGCTTCGCAAAGTTTTTTACGTAATAGGCGACAGGTAGTTCCACGGTTCCGAGATTTATGTCGAGAAACGTAATTGGATACATGACACCGAGAGGATCTTTGATCATTTTGAGCTTGATGATCGGAGGAGGATACAGTTGGCCTCATAACAACTTAAGGACGAGGCGTCTTCCTGGTGGGAGGTGACGCAGGCATGGTAGCCAGTATCTACTCAGTTTGATTTTAAACGGAGATCCAAGATGAAGTTTCTTTATCAAGCAGAAGTGGATATGCAAATGGAGAGATTTTAGCTCTTAAGCAAGGGGATATGTCACTCAAAGAATATGTTAACAAGTTCAATCAGTTAACATGGTTTGGTCTAAATTTGGTGAATACTCCTCACAAGAAAGCTCTTAGTTTTGCGAGAGGGTTGAATAAACCGCTCCAAGGATTGGTGTTATCTCATATACCGATGGGGGCAACTTTTGAAAGGCTTGTTGACATGGTCCTAATGCATGAGGAAGGCACGGATGAGAAGAAAGAAGTTAAGACTGATGAGGCACAGCCCAAGGAATAGAAAACGAAATGGTGGCCTAAGAAAGGGGATCAAATGAAAGGTGGAAAGCCTGACAAGGCTCAGATCAAGACAGAAATACGATGCCATGGTTTTGGAATCTTGGGTCATCTGGTGAAATATTATAGAAAGACAAAGAAGGCTTGTTTCAATTGTGGTCATGTGGGAAACTTTACTAAGCAATGCTCGAGCAAGCAAGGACAGGGACAAGGGGAAGGATCTTCTGGAGGGTAGGTGCACGCTCTCGAGACCATCAGACTGGATCAAGGTAGGAAAGTCACATTCGAAGGTTTGATTTCTCTTTTCGACTATCCTGTTAGGACTCTCTCTGATTCTGGTACTTCTCACTCTTTTATATCCAATTCTGTGGTTGAATCTCTATCCTTAATACTAGTATTGTTTCCAATCCTGTTATAGTCTCTAACCCCATAAGAGGTACGACTCATCTGTCTATGATATGTCGGGGTTTGAGAATATCTTTTTGGGTCATCGAGTTTGAGTGCGACGCATATTTGCTTGATTTTATACGCTATGATTTGATTCTATCGATGGATTGGCTAGCCATGTATGGTGCCATCTTAGACTGTGAGCGGAGAGTCGTTAGGCTATTGACATGCTAAGGAAGAACTCTCGAGATTCCATGCGTCCTGAAGCGGTCATTCATATTCAGTTTCCTAGAATCGCTTTATACTTTTGTTGATGATATAAGATTATTTCCCATAGCTAAAGACATTTCGGATGTGTTTGATGAGGTTGGAGGATTACCTCCAAGACATGAGATAGATTTCCTGATCTACTTGATGGATAATGCGAAGCCAGTCGCATTACCTGTGTGCAACATGGCTCCTAGAGAGAGAAGGGAGCTTAGCAAGCAAGTAGGGGAGCTACTTGAGAAAGGGTTTATTAGGCGAAGTATATTGGAATGGGGAGCTCCAGTCATCTTCGCGACCAAGGTAGACGGATCACTTCGTCTATGCGTAGACCATAGGGAGTCGAATAAGCTCACCAAGAAGAATAGACACCCACTCCTAAGGATTGACGATCTGTTTGACCAGCTTGTTGGCGCATCATTTTTCTCGCAGTTAGTTGGCCATCGTCTGAGGGTGGCAGAGGACAGCATTGATAAGACCGCTTTCAGGACTCCACATGGTTTCTTTCAAGTGGCTAGTTATGACTTTTGGGTTGACTAATGCACCCGCGTATTTTGTAGACATAATGACTTGGGTGTTTAGAGAGTTTCTGAATAAATTTGTGGTGGTCTTTGTTGATGACATCTTGATCTTCTCGAAGAGTGAACAAGAACATGTCGTACATTTAGAAGAGGTTTAAGGACCCTCATATCACATTAGTATAAGGCAAAATTCTCTGGATGTCTTTTGGGGGAAAGGAGGTAAGATTTCTAGGGCATGTGGTCTCCAAGGATGGGATAGCGGTAGTTCCCACTAAAGTGGTTCCAGTTCAAGATTGGAAGGTTCCAAAGAATGCAGGGGAGATAAGGAGATTTCAGGGGTTAGCGGGCTATTATATAAAGTTTATCAAGGACTTTGCAAGGATATCTACCCCACTCACCAGACTAACAAAGAAGAATTTGATCTTTTCTTGAAGCGTTGATTGTGAGGATGATTTCCAGCATTTCTAGAGGGCTCTGACAATAGACCTAGTTTTCACATTACCTGATGGGAACAAGGTGTTTATGGTTTATACATATGCCTATGGCACAAGGCTAGGTGTCGTCTTGGTTTAAGAGGGAAGGGTAGTATGTTATCGTAGTAGACAGTTGAGAGTTCATGAAAGGAACTACCCTACCCATGATTTGGAGTCGGCTACTATAGTGTTCACACTTAATTCTTGGTGGCATTATCTACTTGGAGAGAGATTTGAGCTATATAGATATCATAAGTCGCTCAAGTATTTATTCTCGCAGAAGGATCTCAACTAGAGGTGGCAACGATGGATGAAGTTTCTAGCGTCCTACAATTTTGAGATAGCTTATACCCCTGTCAAGGGTAATGTAGTGGCTGACGCATTGAGTAGGCAAAGAATGTTCTCGATTCCTTTATTTGTAGAGAGGCCGATCTTGGAGTATATATCAACTTTTGACTTTAGGCTGCCTATGGATTTTGCACCTGGTTTATTGGCATCTTTAGAGGTACAACCTAATCGTATGGATCAAATTGCATCTTCACAGTGAGAGGACCCACATATAGCTGACATCTTCGATAGACTTAATTGAGGATAGACCTCTAGTCACCTTAGTAGATATTCCATGGATGATAAAGGGTGACTAAGAAGAGATGGTAAGCTATGTGTTCCCCGAGTGGGACATTTGTTGAGGACAGTCCTTGAGGAGGCTCATCATTCCCGAATGACTATCCGTCCGGGCAGCGACAAGATGTATCAAGACATGAAGAGGGTTTCTTTTTGGGTTGTGATGAAGAAAGATGTAGTAGAATTTATGGCTCGATTTTTGGTTTCCCAGCAAGTAAAGGCTTAACAAAAGAAGCATGGAGGATTACTTCAGCCTTTGGATGTCCCATAATGGAAGTGGGAGAGCGTCTTTATGGATTTCATGGATGGTTTGCCTAGATCGAGGAGGGGAAACACCAGTATTTGGGTAATATTGGGCTGACTTACTAAGAGCGCTCATTTCATTCTTGTAAAGAGCAAGAGGACAGTGACATGGTCAGCATCAGTTTATCTTCGAGAGATAGTCCGACTACATAGAGTACCTTCAAGTATAGTGAGTGACCATGACCACATCTTCACTTGTGAATTTTGGAAGATCTTGCAAGAGGCATTAGGTACGCGGTTATGCTTGAGCATGGCATACCACCCTCAGATCGATGGACATACTGTGAGGGTGAACAGAGTTCTTGAGGATCTTTTGGGATTACGTATTCTAGATTTCGGAGGGACTTGGGAGAAGCATTTTCCATTGGTTGAGTTTGCATAAAATAACAGTTATCAGTCAAGCAAAGCATGGCACCCTTCGAGGCAATAAATGGACGACCTTGCAGATTACCGACTTGCTGGTGGATGTCTATGGATAGACATCTACTTTGGCCTGAGATGATTAGAGAGACTTTTAAGAAGATTGATCTTATCCGCAGATGTATGAAGATAGCGCAGGACAGACAGAAGACCTACACACATAAGAGGAGGACTAATATAGAGTTTGGGGTAGGAGACATGGTTTTCATCAAGGTATCACCTCTGAAGAATGTTGTTTGCTTTGCCTCAGTACAGAAATTGGCACCAAGGTTTGTAAGGCCATTTCCCATAGTTGAGAATATAGGTGTGATGGCCTATAGGGTGAGACTACCGGATAAGTTGGCAGGTGTTCACGATGTTTTTCACTTTCTATTTATGGAGATGTCTACATGATGTGGCAGAGGTAGTTAAGCCAAGCATGCTTAAAGAGGTAGAGGTAGAGAAGGCAACAACAGTTAGATGAGTTCCTACCCATATGCTTGGATTAGAGGTTAAGAAACTACGCAACAAAGAGAGTAGGTTGGTGAAAGTGCAGTTGGGATAAGATGGCGATGATGTGACATGGTAGATTGAAGACAATATTCGCGCTTCTTACCCTTTTCTCTTCAAGAGTACGTTTTCAATTTCTTTTTCGAGTTTTTATTCGTACTTGCTTCTATCATTTGAGTATATCCTATCAATAAAATCTTCGGCCCTTAGGTAAAAACCAATGGATGTAAACATGTGTTTGAGACAGGTTATGTTTGATGGTTACAAGTGGATGCAAGTGTTTGCTCATGGATGCATATACACACACTGAGCACTAGATGGGCTCAAGCACTTTCATACTGCATATGGATGTGTGCGCAGTTTTATTTATTTATTTTTGGATGAAAATGTTTGAATCTTCACATGGATGCTGCATTTTGGTGAATGACTGTGCACACATATAGAACTTATAAGATATGTTTGGGTTATTTTACATACATTTTGGATACAAGGCACAGACATATTGCATTAAGGAGGTCGACTGAATCAGTAGACTGCCTGATTTCGCATTAGTATAAAGACATATTCACACACCTTTGCATAAGTTCATACAAGCATTAGAAATCCCTAAGCAATGGATGCTTATGGATGATTGATGAGTAGATGATTATCATAAACATTCTTCTTGACTTGGAGCTTTTGGGGACGAAATCCTTTAAGTAAAAGAGAATGTAAAACCCCATAGTTTAATAAACATTAATTATACATTAATGACAACAAGTTAAGTATTACTTAATTAAATAATTAGAATTAAGTAAAACGGACTGTACCATTGCGTTCATCTCAAAATTCTGATTCAAATAGACTCTGAGTTTGCCTAAAATGGGCACCGTATGAAGAGTTTATGAACCTTGGAAGTATATATACACATAAGGTGTCATATACATAAATATAATTCAAAATAATTCAAATTGAGGTGAGCGAGAGTAGTAAGTGGGAACCAGTCCCGCTGTGGGATGACCTATGTTCGGCCTGGGTCGACCTATGGGTCAACCCATTGTGTGGGTCGACCGATGGGTCGACCTGGTGGTAGGTGGGTCGACCCACAATAGTTCTTGTTGGTTGGACGTTCTGTATTCAGATTATTTTATTAGCAAGGTTCATTGGACTTGATATAAGGTTGGATTTAAAAACAGAAGATCTGGTGGTTAAGGATTGTTCATAGAAATCTATATAAAGGCATGCACTCCTAGCAATTAAACACACTTCTTCATTTTTCTTCATTCTTCTTCCTCAAACACCTATTCTAAAAATTAAAGATGAAGATAGGGTGATGTCGCCTCTGCTCCGATTGAACTGAACACTTCTTATCCGATTTATACGAGATTCTCTTCTACAACATCAGCATATTATCTTCTATTCTCCAAATCCAATCCCTATGAGTCAAGTTACTTTTAGACATGAAACTTAAACAGAAATCCTAACATGTTAATAAGCCTAAATACGAGATTATGCCTGTTTATTTCACTGATTCATATCGATACAAGTTTTTCAGTTATTACACGTATTTTCTGTAACCCTTATCCTGCTGTTTAATTTTAATTTACAGTTTTAATTGTATGCCTATTTTTGTTCTTCTCCCTCTCTTTTTCCCTTTTATAAGCCTAGGCGATTTTCGAGCCTAGCTGTTCTCGTTGAGAATTACGTACAAATGAAATAGGGATAGTTGGAAAATAAATTTACATGATAATGAAAGAGGGAATTTTGGGCATATCATATATTGAGAACTATGACTGTAAATTTTGGGTTTATATGGACATGTTAAATTGGATAGGCTTAATGTACATATTAAGTAGAACATGTTATGAAACTGTAAGTACCAGATGTAATAAAGTAAGAAAAAGGGAACTTTAATTATATGCACATACGTCTAGGCAGGTGACTGATTTGGCGAAGGGTTATACACATATAGTATTATTACAACCATGCTTATTAATGAACTTAAACCTGCTAAGTTAAAACCTGATAATTAATAAGCTAAGAGATCCCACATTCTGCTATTTGTATATTTGGGTTTTAAGGCTCTTAGATCCTAGTTAAATTGGGGACACAAGCTTAGGGGTTTGGGTTGTGTCATTTGCTGTTTGGGACCCATATCAGTCAGTATCCCTACTGGTATTAGATACGGACCTCGCACTAGGTAGGGGTCAGGGCATGCTTTACTGAACTAGATAGTAAGAGGTTCATCTGTAGGGGGTGTACGGGCGCGTTCCAGCGGAGTCATGAGCGTGCATGGGTCTGATCGGGGAAAATATGCCACTACAGCACCTGTAAATAGGTCTGTGTTCTTAAGTTACTGCTTTAGGGAGTGATATACCCTACTGTGGGGCAGGCACAGGGTATTTACGCAATAGGTAACCGATCGCTTGGGTAGTAATTATGGTACACATAATTCTTCTATTATATTCTTGTTGAGTAATTAGGGTACACATAATCCTGCTATTATAAACCAGCTGTTGAGTAATTAGGGTAACACCTAATCCTGTTATACTAGTATTGGTGCAAAGAAATGAGATATTATTGTGCTTGGATATAATTGAGAAGCGCAACTTGATCCATATTATCCTATTTATCATGTTTATCCTATTATTCATGTTTATACCTGTTGTTTACATGTTTCCGTAATCCTCATCCAGATTTTTTTACCTATCTTGATGCTTTTATTTCTTCATATGCTGAAAGTCACTAGACTCTCCATGCTTTATGTCTAACCCTTTTTGTTTCTCCACTTTTTCTTCCTCCGTCACGGTTCTCAGGACAGGAATACTCAGTCGTGATTAGAACTATCTCTCTCTTCTATTTCTGCTTGGATCTGGATTTCAACTAATGTACCATCTCGACTATTTATCTACACTATTATGGTTACTTGAGAGGGATATGACTTTATATTATTGTACTTTGTTACTTTTCAGTATGAGACAAATGGTTTTACTTGAGGTTTTATTGGGCTTGGGTGTATTGGCTTTATAATGTAGTTTGGTTTGAAACTATGCTTTATGTTTTGGATAGTGTAAGTTTTTGATTCCGCTGCTTTTATATACATCTATCTTGTTAGATTCTATTTCTGTTTACTTATTGCTCTTCACGAAACTTAATGCATTCTGATAAAGAGTGACATTAACGGATGTGGGATGTCACATTGATATTGTTATCATATAGGTTGAATATATTTGGTTGAATGTGAAATTGGATGAAATAAACCCTTATTTCACAGATTGGTATTTTAAGAGTAGTTTGGCCTTTTAATACCAATGATAAAATAAGAAATTTTTAAATCAATTTAAATCGAATTTGAAATGTTTTCAGTTATATACTTTTTTAGAGACGTTGACTGATGTTAGGAAAATTAACGAAGTTAAGTTATACAAATTATTTTTATAACTAAATTGAAGTTTTCAAGTTTATTTTATATAAGTTATTTAAAATAGAAGTTTATAAAAATATATCTATATTTATAATTGTGTTTTACAAAAGAAATTAGTAAATGATTTATATAACGAGTTCTTTTGTCTTTAATAAATTTCTACAAGCAGAAGTCAGAATTTAACATACGGGTTAATACTTTGGAATAATTGTTTTCTTAAACAATTAAGGGATGTATTAAATTAATTAAGTTGTTAACTAATTTAAGTAGGAAAATTAATTGAAATTAGTTATCAAGTTAACTGATGTTTGCAACTTGACTAAGTCAAATGATTTATTTAGAATTGGATATAAGATTAATTTTTTTACAATTAATCTAATAGAAAAAAATATTTATAAACAATAGTTAAGATTTATAAGTGCCCTTAAAAGTGAATTAATCTTTAATTAACTATGTTCAAAGATGATTATCTAATTATTTATTATTAATAAAGTTAATTATAATTTAATAACCTTTTTAAAAATGATTTATTATTTCATGTTTAGTTAATAATGAAGTAAATTTCTTTTTCTTCAGTTCAATGATGAAGTTAATTATTATTTTTATTAATAATAATTAAATTGATTTACTTTTTAAATGAATTCATATGAGAAGTTATCAAGAATAATGAGGTTCTTAATTGAATCGAGTAAAGGGATTCTATAATAAAACCTAAGTTTTATAAACTAGGTTCATAAAAAAGAGAGGTATAAATCAAATGGAATTGTTTCAAATTAACATTTACTTAATAATTAGATTAAGTAAGGACGATTGTAACCAAAAGGATGATGTCAAAATATAAAGAAAGGATGGTAAATGGGCTTTTGAGATTAATACAAGTTAAGCTATAATAATGTGATGAACCCAAACCCCCAATCCCGTTTGAAAAGGATAGTCTTTGGAATATAACACATTAAACACATCAATAGATCGTAGAACATAGCATAATATATCACATCAGAGAATAGTTTACATCATTTTACAGCAGCTGAAATAAGTATCAGAGTTACATCAACATTACACGATCATACTTAGTACATAACATTGTCCTATAACGAATAATTACACAGAAGAATCTAAAAATAGTTAATGACATTAGGAGTCATGACAAAGTTCGAAAGAAATATAAATATCCAATCTTCAGCTTCAAGGTCCAAAAACAGCTATAGAAGCTCCAGTACACATCCCAAAAGAAAGCAAACATAAAGACCTGTTCACTTGGCTGCCCGTGTAAAAAATTATGGCCACCCGAGTTTGCAAGGGAAACCAAAAACCACAAGTCAGTCATAGGATTGGTATAAGAAACCCTACAGTTAACTTTACTTATTTAAAATAAAGCATATCATGGGACTACGCCATATAACATGGAACAGGTTTACTCCACACGAATGCGGTGCATTTTTAAAGAAAACAAACGGCATAATGATTTTTGAAACATGAAACCATTATAAGACTCAGGTCCCATCACACAATGCAACGCAAGCTGGAGGACAGAGTTTTACCTTATAATGGCTAAACATGCCTGATACGAGAAAGATCATTTGATATTATTATTAGTGTCTAAGTGCTTAAAACAATTCCTAAAATAAGTGTATCAATCTTAGACAACATAATACCCCATCCTATTATGTCGTTGTAGGTATACAACTAAAACTGTAAAATCACGTATTGGAATTTGGATTTCCATCATAAACCAAGGCAAGGGATCCTTCCACATTCGAACTTTGGAACATCTCTAGCAAAATGTCCCAAGGAAAAACATATCCCTTTGGGACAGCAGGGCTAGTCAGTAGTATGTCACTGATTAGTTAGTGCCTGAATCATACGATTCGGTCCAATCGGACCTCATGGTCAGTACGTCGACCATCTTGGCCTTTTGCAGCCACATCCGAGTAGCCTCGATTCCAATATCCACATAAGTAAGTTGTCTAGGATCCATACCATAGCATCACTTCTAACTAGATAGAAACACATGTCCTCCCTACTGCCCTTCATCCCCTTTTTGACTCATACCGGGTGTGAAGCTCACGAATTAACGCATCATAAAGCTTTTCTTTTCCACAGAAGCTTTGACCTTTCTGCCAATAGCACTCAGGATGTCATGCAGTCATCTCCGACCATACAACTGATAGCTACCAATATATAACCTCTAAGCTCATACGTCTTAAAGAAGGGTGTTAAGTGAAGAGAATAAATTCTTTGCCACCAAATAGATATATATTTAGTAGAAATCAATTAATACAGCCCATAGTACTGTGTTAGGCACACAATCCATTTACAAATTCGTTCGGGGTTTGAACGAAACCCGAGGCACCTTATTCCTCTTCCTACATATCTAATACAGGAGAGAGGCCCTCGCACATTTGAGCAATCAACAAGTATGTCCGGACAACTGCCACTTTAACCCCTTCAAAAGAGCCACCCATATCGAGGACATCGGCAGTAATCCATTGAATATGTAAATTCCCAGTCTTGCACCGTCTTCAATTTCTTTGACCTTTAATCATTGTTCAGTTATCCAAAATGGGTTAAATCCGATCTTTTCGAATAATTCGCTCCTAAAACTAATTCAATCAAATCAAATCCGTATTTCGATTATTAATTTACTAATTAAGTCTCCTGTAATTGGTTCCTTTTCGTAAGATTTAAAATCTTATCCTAAAATCTAGTTAAGTTATTTGGCTATCAAAAATCATTTCTTAACCTTTATTTAAAAGGTTTACCCAAGAATTCAATTCAAATTAAGAATTAAAATTCTTATTTTTAAATTCTTTCTCAGAATACATTACATAAGTTTTACACAAAACCACCAAATTCAACTTAACTATTTTTATCATTCAAAACCAACCAAATTTGGTTCAAACTCATTCCTAATGATTTATAATATTTTATAATGATTTTACGCTTATAAAAATAGTCCATACCCGTAATTTACAATTACAAGTCATTACGAGTCATGGCGTTGTTTTCATTCAAACTTGAATTAAACATTCTGCAGAATCTAACCTTTAGATTTTAAAACACTTCTTGTCATTTGAAAGAACTTTTCAAAACGAACCCATTGGTTTCTATTTCGGGGAAATTCAATGGTCGGGTCTCTCGGAATATTCATTTAAACTTATACGCCAGAAACTCAAACTATCGCAACGCAAAACATTAAATTTTAATTTATATTTGACATATATAAATAAAACACGTCGAATCATTTTGAAACCATTTTAATTATTACATAAAATATATAGAATAATTTTCCAAAGAGATATATTTATTTTCCTACTCAGAAACCTTTTATTTCGATACTACAACATTATAATAATATTATAATGATTAAAATAATATTATTTTTTAAACTTCAATATTTTTAATCCAAATTTTCTTGATATTCGAAATAAAATAAATAAGAAACTTTCGAAAAGAAACTTCTTTTAAAGTATCTTCTAGATAGCATATTGGAACTTCACTTTTAAAAGTAACTATTCATTTCGAAATCAAAACTTAGATATGCCATAAATATGTAAAAATTAATTCAAAATCATTTGCTACCGTTATGGATACATCGATATTTTTATATCTTTGCGTCCATCCAAAATCGGACGTCAAAATCAAATTTTTGATTTTTCAGCTATTATTATATTAATAAAATATTCATTAAAAATTCATTTTCTTTAGGGAGACTTAACCAATGAACCAATAACCACTTTTATTATTCATAATCATACAGTGTATATTATTACACTCAAACATCTAGCACATCGCATCCAATTCTCACACTAAGTGCACTATACCATATAAGCATTAAATAACGCTCATATCATCTTGTTAATTCACAAATTGACAATCTACACACTTAGGATTTATGCCAATGTTTATCTTTATCCTAATATCCATATGGGGTTTACATCATATTCACAATCGTTCGTGGCTTATCTACATACATGGGAGATGCGTAAATTTATCATCGCAAGACCCGTATAGGGTTTACATCACAATCCATGTAGCTTATAT
Source organism: Allium sativum (assembly GCA_030737875.1). NCBI lineage: Eukaryota > Viridiplantae > Streptophyta > Magnoliopsida > Asparagales > Amaryllidaceae > Allium > Allium sativum. The sequence goes on along the minus strand of CM060923.1, from coordinate 585,501,228 downwards.
ACACACATGAGAGACATATGCATTACTGTCATCTTAAGACTCGTGTGGGGTTTTATGTTCAATCAGTGTGACTTATATACACACTTGGGAGATGTGTAAAAAATATCATCCTAATACCCGTGTGAGGTTTACATCACAATCCATGTAGCTTACACACATGAGAGACATGTAGCGTATTGTCGTCTCAAGACCTGTGTGGGAGTTTTAATCAACCAAATATCAGTAATAATTAAATTACTCGATCCAAAAACATTGAAGGCTCAATCAAATTGCAATCAACACTGAGTGCAATTCAAGTTTCATAAACTCAAGGGATATCACATATATGATATTGAAAATCATATTTTTACCACAATACTCAACACTTAAAATTATATGCAACATATATAATCAATGTTAAACATACTAAATTAATAGTTAATTTATTTTTAATCCCTATCTATGTGAGTCTTGGTTTTCACCAATGGTTTCCACTCCGCCAAACTTCGTTTTGAAGGACTATGGACTCCCTCACTTGACATTAACACTTATCGGGCTCCTAAGCAATTTTTGGACAGCTTACAGGACTCGAATAACTTGCTAACACACTCTAACTCGTGAATACTTGTAGATTCTGAGGTTTAAAGCAAAACGAAGGAGGAAATGGGCATAAGGGTGCACGGTGGAGGGTTGTGGGGTCACGGTGGTGGCTGGCCAGATCGGCGTGCGACTTAGGGAGGTGGGGCATGGGGTATAGAGGGAGAAAGGAGGAGTCTTGAGGGGGTTAAGTGCTAAAAGGAGGTGAAAATGTGTGTTTTAGGTTTAAGGGAAGAGAGTGGAGACAGATGGCTGCGGTGGGCTGTGCAGGCGGTGGCGCGAGTGATGGAGAGGTGGAGGGTGGTACGGCGCAGGTCAGTGGCGATGGCAGCTCGGAGATGAAGGAGAAGCAGTAAAGAAAAAATGAAAGAGAAGGAAAAAAAGATAAGGAAAAGGAGTATGAGGTTTTGTATTATTTTTTTAAATCCATTCACACGAATCGCTGCATGTCGCAGCGAGGGGAATTAATGAATTGGTATTAAAAAAAATTGGTAAACGAATTAATGGTATAAATCCAAATTTAAAACGAAGTAAAGAGATTTAAAATCCAAAAGGCCTGTGTTTGGTAAGTTTTCTTAATAATAAATTAAATGCGACTATAACCGGAAGGAGGTTTCCAAGTTCAAGTGATGGTTTATAAAACCGTACTTAAATGGAAATGAGATTGTTTTGAAATTAGAATTAATATTGGTTTTAGATTAACAAACTTGTAACTATCTTAAGACAAGAATTGTTGCCAATTAAGGTCTGAGAGGGAAGTAGAATACCCCAACTTAAACGATTTCACTATTATCAAGAGATGGTATGAGTTTGTAATGGTAGAAGATGTTGAAAATAATATGATTTTCTTTTCGAAAAGTAAAATATAAATGGGAAAGCATATATAAGCTGAATTATATATAAAGAAGTTATAAAAGGGATATCTTATATTAAGGAGTTTTTGAAATAAAAGTTTGAATGTTGGCTATTTGGTTAAGAATATGCTAAGGGAAAGTTTTCAACTATTTTCATAGCAAATTGAATATAGCTAAATATGCTAAGGAAGGGTTAATAATTTTGGAATCCATAACGTTGTTTTACGAATGTTATGTTGAACTAGACTCGTTAATGAACTTGTATTTTTATGAAAAGGAACGTTGTTCCCAGTTTAGACAATGAATAATGGGTTTAGCCAATGTTTTGCACATGATCTTAGTAAATGAAGAGTTGGATATGGTTATGGGATATTTTCTAAGTATTGAAAATAAAGTGGTTTTGAGTATACTCTTATATTAAAATAAGAAGTGAAATGCTATGTTCTAAATATTGGAAGATTTATAAGTTCTAAAATAATGGATCATTAAAGAGGCCAAGTGACCTACGTACCAAACCAGTGAATTCATTTTATTTTTATGGTCCAATATTGTTTATTTTGATAGTTAAATAACCGAATATCCAAATCTGGCCTATCGTCGATTGTTGATACAAAAAAACCGAGATCGAATTTATATTCGAAAACCATTCTGACCATCAAATACGTAAACGTGAAAGATACCAGAAGATGGTCGAGATGGAGCATTTGAAGACCTACAGAATTTCATTAAATGGAAGGATTACTTATAATCTCTAGTTAGCTCCCAGAGATAAATTGTGATTCGGCCGTGGTTGAAATCTATGGATCTGCAATTTAACAACCCTAATTTTTGGTCGATTAATTTTGAATATTAATATTATTTTAAATGTTGAGTTGATAATATAAATGGATTTTATATAGAGTTTATCTATTTAATAATTAAATACAATTTAATGTCGGGTAGATCGAATTGTCGTAATACGAAAATGATAATAATTGAATTTGAAGTTAAAACTGAATCAAAATGATTCAGATGATCAATATAAATTTTATTTGGAATATATGCGATAATAATAATATATTATTGAGGAGTTGATTGTTTTGAATTTAAATTATATTATATCTATTCAATATGGAACTTAAGAATAGTAAATTTTCAAACGATCTCAGTTTTCGACGAACCAATTTTATTACATCTGGAATATCAAGCCATAGCAGTGTGTCAAGTTTCACCGTGATTGGAGCTTGTATATAGTCGTTTAAACATGGAACTTCAGACGTAAGATTTGTGAAAATAGTATAATAATAAATCGTATAAAAATAAATTTTTAATCTGTAGATAAGTATAATATCACCTCAAATAAAATTACGTGTGCTTTAACCATCCTAAAATTTGTATGTACCAAGCTAGTTTGTACCCAACGCAGACCTACCGTGTGTTCCCTTCCTACTATAAATTCACAACACCCCTTTCCCCATTTATTCTTCCAGTGGACGAGAAACAAAAATGAACATTACCTATTTTAAATATTTTGAAGCCAGTACCTTTCTCGTTTCCAATTCCTTTTTCCCTTACTGAAAATAAAAATCCGCCCATTTCATGGAGCTCTAAATCGAAAGAAAAAAATGTCTGCCCCTTTCAGAAATCGAAAAGATTCTAAATGAAAAAAATTACGTGTTTTTTCCATTCGACAAAAATCGAAAGCAAATTGGGAGCAGGCCAATTCATGTCTTTTCTCCAATTCTAGAGTGCGAAGCATCTTTTTTTAACCTATCAACGAGTGTCACGACCGGTAGGATTTTCATTGAAATGGGAATCACGATTACAAGGAGAGGCGAATTTCGATGGAACTTATGGGGAATACCAATAGGGTCGCGATGATGGTTTGAGGAAGTTTGGGAATGTCTTGTATGGTGACAATTGTTTTAGGGTACTGATGGGTGAATGTGTGATGCAAAGTGGGTGGTTGGAACAGATTTTGTGCATTTGGTTGTTGTTGTGTTTGAGATGAGTAGAATGAAGTGGCACTGAGCTTGAAATGTTTAGAGAAATCGCTGGTGATGGAAGTGATGGGGTTTGGCAATAGCAGTGGACTGTGGTGACATGGTTGGAAGTAAGGTTCTAGGTAGTAACGAGGAAGAAGGCTTGTCAAGCGGGCTATTAAAGGATAGAACGTGGATTAAGACGTGATTGAAGGTAAATCTTATATTTTATTAAATACGTTAATGATGCTATAAAATTCGTTTAAACTTGTACTCGAAATAACTACATTATGATACTAGATTCGAGGGAAAAATTGGTTGCATTGAATCATACCGGTGTAGGCTACAAGATGGAATTATTTTGGTAGGATTTGGAGCCAATTGAGAATTTTAATTAATTTAAACACCTGTTTATTTTAATTTAAAACCGATTGTTATTGGATAAATAAAAATCAATGTGAGTAACCTCACTCTCTGGATTCGTTTATAATTTATTATAAACGAATTTTTATTTAATATATTTTTTATATGCTTTTTATTGGCTGTTTGGATGCCTTGAAATATTATTGTGGCTATTATTTATATATATATATAAGTTATATTTAGGCTTGGTGGTTGGATACTTCCTGCAATACTATTAGCAGATGACACCATATGCGCCCTACAATATATATAGTGGATGACCTTCTATACTGCGATATCCTATCTTGAAGCAGGATTGGTATTATTTATGTTGTTTAACATCTGTTGATGCAGGAAAAACATGTTGGAGGAATCCAACTGGATTCCTCAACAATTATTTTTCCATATATGGTGTTATATGATGTGATAAATAATATGTGACTGTATTGGGTGTTTGAATGTTTGAATAACACTGGCCCTAAAAATGCGGTATTTTAATATCCTAGGATAAATTCAAATGTGAATTTAAAAAGGAAAATTGGAATTGTTTAACATAGCTGAAATTTATTTCAATATTCGAAATGTAAATTGAATTGGAATAAATTCGTATGCATTTATGATTTAAACTTGACTAGATCGAATTCTACAAAAATAAATTATTTCTAGAAAGGATATTGGAACTGTATTAGATATAAAAAAGAATATAAAATTAAATATGAAAACAAATTCTATAGTATATATATAAGTTATAATAAATAAAATATTTCAAAATAGGAAATGGGTTTCAAAAAGATTTTTGAAGTGGAATTTGTTTTAATGTATAAAATAAGGAAATAAATTTATAAATGATATTTATACAATAAAGTGGGATAATTATCATGGGATACTTTGGAAATATAAATTCAAGCATGAATTAAAAAGGGAAATTAGAAATCGTTTGAAAAAGGAACAATAGATTTTATTCCACAATTCGGAATATAAACTGAATTGAGATAAATCTAAGGACTTTATAATTAAAATTAGATTATGTCGAATTTTATAAAATAATTTATGTCCATAGGAATTGGAATTCAATATAGAAAATTAAATTGTAAATAAATTTATAACTGAGTAATAAAATATCAACAATTTAGGTTAATCGAAAATATTAAGTTGGATTTGGAAATTTGGCTTAATATATAATAATAATATATATAAGAATGGATTAGAAATTTATAAATAAACAAATTTCAATTGTTTATATTTAAGTTTAAATAAAACAAGCTCGCAGCGACGCGGTACTTCGTAATTTTACGATTTGAACTTCAGTTGAATATATAGAACTCAATATAAGTTGGAATTCTTTAAAATAAGAATCGACCGGACGCATTGAGTAATAATTTTCTAATAAAAGAGAAAATTTTGGATTTCATCTTCTATATTTTGAGTTATTTTAAAATCAAATTTCCAGAAAAACTACGGTAAAATCGTTTATATATCATAACAGTTTAGTGGATAAAATAAAAATATTTGAGTGAATTAAATTCGAATTTCCATTAAAAAAATCTAGACTTGAGTTATAAAATAAACATGAACTCAAGTGAAGTAACTGAATTGTTCTTCGAAATAAAATAAAAATCAGATTTTGGATTAGGTAACGATGATAACTAATTAGATAAAAATAAGTAAATGGAGTTTTGGATCGGAATTTAACTTAGTTAAGTAAATTGAATTTGTGGATTTAAATTCAAAATAGAATATGAAACTCGAGTTAAAAATGAAATTCGATTGGTTTATAATAAAATTAAAATATATTTGAGCGCGATATGTTCAAAAAAAAAGTGGATTAGGCGAGCTAATTAGAGAATGAATTACCGAATTGAGTTAAAACGATTGGATTGAGTCGGAATAAATTGGAAATGGTTTGATATAAGTTAAACAAGTTTATAATGAAGTTAATGAAAGAAAATAATTTGAATTCCCAACAAAAGAGGTACGTATTTAAATTGAATATGAGAATTTATAGACACAAAGTAAATGTGTCAAAATAGACAAGAACGGGAAACATCAATGGCGACCTCGTTGAACCCTAAATCCAAATCTCAAACACAGACTGATCTTTATTTAGATTCAGACTTTAGTTCAGTTATTCCTTCCGATTCTCGATCATCTCAACAACTAAAAGCCGGTTAGTGTCTCCAAATCTAGATCTTCGATATTTTGTTCCATCAGATTCAATTACATGTCAGCAACATGTAGAGAAAGGGGGCTTCCAAATTAAAGGCTCTTTCCTTCTCCAGATCTTAATTCCAGAAGAGATTTTCCAGATCTAGTCTCGGCTGAACAGGATCTTACAAGTAAGGTTAATTTTTAAAAACCAAAGGCATGGATAGGTGATTTTCATAAAATAAGTATCATCAAAACTCTATTCAGTTGAAATTCTATGAACCTAAGATTAAGGATAATATTAAACTTGCAGTTATTAAGGACGAATTGATCAATAAGGCTTGAGAAAGATGGATTAACTCCATAGTCTTCTATGTTTTTAGTAGTAAACCTTATTATAATTTCCTTAAGGACTATATTGATCGAAATTGGAAATTGAAAGGAAACTATCAATATTTTCTAGCAAAAATGGATTTTTCATACTGAAATGTGAAATCCCTAGTGATTGTGATAGAATATTAGATACAGGGCCATATTATTACAACAAGAGATTGATATTTATGAAAAAATGGCAACCGGGTTTGAAATTAACTAGAGAATCTCTTCATACTATGCCAATCTAGATTCGTTTGCCTAATTTGGATCTAGATTTTTGGTTTGTTGAAGCATTAAGTAGAATTGCATCAATCTTAGGTCACCCATTAAAACTGGATAGTGTAATAAAGAACTTTGATCGATTTTCATATGCTAGAGTATTGGAGGAGGAAAACCTGGATTTTTAGTTTCTCGAAATCATTCCTATCCAAGGTTTTAATGGGGAAATTATTTGGCGAAAGGTTTATTATGAATGGATTCCATCAATATGTTCTAATTGCAATAAATTTGGTCACTCAAATGCTGCTCGTAAGTATTTCAAGATCTGGGTTCCTAAGGTTAATTCTAGTTTAGAGAAAGAAATGGATATTGATGTGAACTTGAAACAACAGAGTAAGACTAGTACTGCATGTAGTAAAGAAGTGGTAGAAAAGGAGCTAGTACACAGTTCTAATTCAATTGTGGAGAAGGATTGGAAAAACAAGTTAAGGGGTTTCATACCGATAAGGCTACTGGCATAGATTGTCACGCAAAGGCTATTTCCAGTAATACAGTTAGTAATTCAAATACTTTTAGTGTTCTGGCTAAAACTGATGATGATTCTATGAATATCTTAAATGATAAAAATATTGTTTTTTCTGAGGTTAAAGAGAAAGTTTAAATATGGGGGCTGCTAATATTATAGAAAATAAATATAATTGCGATAACTTGTCTTCTAGCTTTGAAGCAACAAGAGATATTAGAAATGTCAAACTACCTGAAATTAGAGAATTTGAAAGACAAATTGATCAATCTAAAGACATTTGGATGGAAGATTCTGACAGCTCCTCAAGCAGTATAAAAGAGGAGGAGGAATAAATTCAGATCTCACAAGTTAAAATGCGAAAATATGACGTTTTGTAATGAACCTTTGGTGGAAGAGAAACCCGAGTGGATCAAGTTAGTATATCAATTAAAGGGAAGACCAAAAACTAATCAGTGCAAAGAGGATGTTGGAATTCTTGGGGGAGTTATTAATGGGGGAATATCCAATAAGTAGGTTTTTCACTTTATCAATGTTTGGTTCTTTTCTATTGGGTATTTTGTGATGTTTCTTGGCCTGCCAAATGCATCTGTTTTTGATTGGGATTTTGGCCTCGCTGGATCTGATCTTGGTGTTGTTGGGAGTATGTTCAAGCTTTGATTAATGTTGTCAAAGCTAGGTTTTCTGAGTTCCTCGTATTGATTGTTCGTTCAGTGGCTTCTTGGACTGTGAGGATGTTATGTTTTTTAACTGTAGTTTGGCATGTTGTATGTATTTTATTTTATCTTTTGGTATGCATGTTTGTAGTTTATGCTGGTTTGAGTTGGTGTGATCTTTTGTATAGTATTTGTTATATAGTTGTGTAATTTGTTAACAACTCATACCCTTATTATACTCTTCTTTTTGTAATGAAGTACCCTTTTCTTCAAAAAAAATTATATGAGATTTTATGAGCCTATTTGGCAAGCTGTTTGGCTTTTTGATTTTCTTTTTTGAATGGAAACGGTCTGGAGAAGCGATTTTTAGTTGTACCAAGAGAGCCGTACAAAGGAGGCACTGGCAAAAAAATTTGGAAATTAAGAAGATAGAATATATTTTTTTAAAGAAAGTTTGAACATTAGATATCGACTTATCAAATTATTTGTGGAATTTAATAAGAGAATGAACTTATAATGGAATTTTATAAATAAAAAGGGAAATTGAAACCCATGATACGTTGGTTGAGTCGAGTAACTTTCGAGGTGTCAATCTGATGTTGGTTTCGGCCTTCAGGGTTGTATACTTAGATATTTATTCATTTACCAATTTATATCGAGAAGTTAATGAAGTAGAAGTGAAGTGATAACTGAATATTCTTATATTGAAATTGGGAAATGAGAAATTAATCTATAGGGGCATAGTGTTTCTTGATTCTTGCTCGGTAGAATTTCCAGTTGGAAATATGGTCGTCGGTTGTATGGATGTTTCTTTAATAGCCAAATGACAGGCTATCAAGATTTTTGGCCATTTTATATTTCCGTTGTCAATACGGAGAGACCAGTTGGATTTTTTATCCGAAATCCACTTCGTATGGGGATAAGCGTTGTGAATCAAATATGCTGAAGACGATTACAGACAGAGTAAAGTGCAAGGGCTATTCTGTTAATCCTGGGTAGAAATTTCCTAAGATGGATTGATGGGATGATGCCCTTAGTTTGTTTAGTCCCAAGACAACTTGTACGGATGAGTGTTTGACATAATATTCCTAACAGATCATCTACATTGATCTCTTCATAAGTAATTACGTTTGGTGGAGGAGAAATTCCTTTCTCTTAGCTTTATACCCGTGATATTTTTGGGGATATCAATTAATGATTTGGCAGGTTTAACGATGTGCCATTCAATGTGAATGATTGTTGTGGTATTAAAAAGCTAAGACGTATCCTCAGGCTCATAACCGGGAAGTGGTATAAAATCGGGTATGTAGCATGGCTAAGTGGGTCGCTCTCATTAGGGTGTATTATCACCTGATCTAGAGAAAATCTATTTTCTTCTTTATTCCATCACTACTGTATGCTTTGGTTACAACTACTGATCCCAACCATTAGTGATATTACATTCGGAACACTTAAGCGAAGTGAGGGGTTGGTCATGTTTAGCGTGGATTGCAATATGTTCTTGTTGAACCCAGTGTATTCCTCTCAAGAGATACACTGTCGAAAGGTGGTCCCTAGCTTTCCAGTTGGAATCCATTCTCCAATAAGAGCCTGCGATTTTGATTGTATTATGTATATGGAGCGTGAGATGCAAGCATTCTGCTAGATTGCTATTTACTTGATTTTGACACTATTATAATATCATATAATATTGATTCAAAAAAAATTAGGTTATTATAAGATAAAAACCATCCGTATTTATTCATGGATCGGTCTTACGATTATCCTTTCTTTTAAAAGGAATTTTTAAAGTTAAACCACATTACACCAAAACAGCAAATTTGGCAGTGCTTTGAGCCGTTTCTAATGAGATTAGGCGGTGTTTTAAGAAATATCAATTTCTTGCATGTTTAACAATTTAGATACGGCCATCAGCCGTGTCTAATTGCCAAAAAAGATACGACCATAAGCCATGTCTATTACCAAAAAAGATACGTCCATAAGCCATATCTATTCTCAAAAAGGATATGGCCATAATTCGTATTTATTAGTGGGATAATTACTGAATACTTGATGATCCAATACGACCATACGCCGTATCCATTTACGCAGCAACATAACTCATTCAAGAACTAAACAACTTGATGATCCAATACACACAGACAACCACTAAATGCTTAATGCATTAAACGATGCTTGAGATGTCAAAATATGCTTCAATATACAAAGTGTTAATCCAAAATACTCTACTAAGACAACTTGAACTATAAAACACACCCAACAAATATGATCAATGTTTAACTAATGTGTACAAATAAACAACAAACTGTTAAGTGTACAATCTACTATATCCTCTAGTCAACGAATAAGTTCTGTAACAAATAACATGGGATGTCTAATCTTAATATTATATAATCATTGTGATCTACCTATTTCACTACTCAGAAATCCTGGAGATGTCTCTTTCTTCCACATCCATATCCGCACCAAAAGAAGCTCTGCAATATTCACTAGCAAATGGGATAATATCAAGTGTCAAATGCTACTTCATTGAACCTTAGGAAAAAGCTACTTTCACTTGCAACTGCTTGAGTTCAGTAATGTATTTTGTAGCAACTTTTACTTTCATTGAAGTAGACTGTGTGTAAGTAATATAAATTTGTGCTGCTGCACATGGAAAGTGGCTTCATCGAGTTATCAAAGAAAATAAAAGTTGCTACAAAATACATTACTGAACTGCAAGCAGTTGCAAGTGAAAGCAGCTTTTTCCTAAGGTTAAGTGAAGCAGCATTCGACACTTGATATTATACCCTTTGCTAGTCCTGGCGCTTAGTTAAATGCATAAGTTAGCTTGGATAGCATACAACATGTACACTACAAAGACCTGTAAAAAAGTGCAAACCGCATAGTTCAGGATATGATTTGTCCACATTATTATTTTCATTAGTTGTTGTATATTGCAAGTCTACATCATTTTTACTTGTTTAGTCGAGATTGAGTCTCAATTAAAGACTGTTGCATGATTATAGTCTTCCAAACAACCGACAAACCTAGCAAAATTTCACTCTAAAGTCAATGGAATAGAGTCACAAAAGGAGAAAGGGAATTGTCAACTGAGAATTATATAGGATTGTGTTACACCTTTAATGTGCATGTTGCAACACATGTTGCAAACATAGGTTCTGATAATAGGTGATGTATGTATATAATTTCTCCTATATAACATTTTTCTTGGGCCCATATGAATAAAGCTAATAAGCATGAATACCTGACCAGGTGCGTGAGCTAAAATGCATCCATCTGGTGGATCTCCCAGTAAATTCTTATCCAAAAAGTTAAAACCTTCAGCTTGGTAAGGCTTCATCTGCTTCCTATGCCTTGGATGAATAGATATATCAGCAATATCAAAGAAGTATCCATTCATGTTAGTGCTGGGATTCTCACCAATGTCCACTGAACTGGAATTTATAGCATCAAAGAAGTGTTCATTCAATAAATTTCTACCTAAAAGTCAGACATATTACTCATAATATGCTACTTATATACCTTGTAAGTATCTCCTCGGAAAATACAATATTTACTTATATAGTTATATTACAAACATGGGTCATGAAAATAAAATATTGGTGAATGTAATTATAACTGTTCGAAGGAAAATAAAAATAAAAAATGTGCTAGAATTTATTATCTCATCTTCAGTATGCTTGATTATAAATATTCATCATCTTCGTTCATACTTTCAACTTAATTTGCATTAGAACAACGAGTCACATAAAATTTACAAAAATGCTCAGAATATCATATCCAAAATGCACTCTTACGCTAATAGAGTAGATATCGGTCCTTATCAATTTTCATGTTTACTTGTATGTATGAAAAAAAAATCAGTTTACAGTATAACAATTTTATTCGTATAATAGTATATATGTATCTAAATGTACAAAGCTTTTATTTCATTTTCTTTTATGTGAGATTCTAAAATGTATCAAAGTTGCAAACATAAACATGTGTACAAAATTTAAGTTAGAACCGTAAAGCCTCAAAAACCATGAATATATACAAAAACTAAAGCAGTAGCTACCTTCCTGTAGTACTGTTATTACATATGAGTGGAATAGTGAATTAGACCTTGAACATAAACATATATTTGATAATCAAAATTGTTAAACATCCATCTTCAAACTTTTCAACAAACCTGTTAATAAATTCAAAATTAAATACTAATGCACACATAAAGAATTAAACTAAAATAATTATTTATCCATTAATATCCAAGTCTTCAAAAATACTTACATTAAACAACTCATAAGCCTCAATTGTAGTGGGCTTTCTCTTTCTTATGGAGTATAGTAGGAAAGAAAATGAAGAGAACATAATGTCATAGCAACAACAAAAAAATTATTGGGTCGTCCCCCTCCATGTATTTATAAACGTGATTTTAAGTGTTGTTTAGAACAAGAATAAGTTTATTTTGTTTTGTTTTACCCTAAAATCTTGGGTTTCCAAATTTGTACAGGCAGTCAAGTAGTTCAGGTGTTTACAGATATACCTGGAGGAGCTTAGAGCAGGAGGCTTCAACGTTATATAGCTATTGTTATTTCCGATGTGCTGTAAGTGTTGTACTCTGATAACGGTATGTTTATACAGTTAAAATTTTGTATTCCAAAAGCTATTATATATATTATATTTTATTCCGTTGTGATGTGAGATTCTGTATTATTATTTCTGTTCTTCTTCTATTTTTTTCTTCTTTAACCCATATTCATTCGTATTTCTATGCAATTTGGGTGGGATGTATCGTGTATTTATTCAACGCAGAAAGTACGTATTTTCGGGACATAACATGCAAGATTTCTCGCTACTGATCCTTAGGGTGATTCCTAGTAGGATGCGGTAAGAGGGTGCCTTCGGTTCATCATGTACATGGATGATTTATATGGACGGGTGTCTGATAGAGTGTTTCCTAAGGATCATATGTTTTTTTTTTACAAATATACCAAGTTTGGTGGCGGAGAAGGCAAATTCTCTTAGCTTAACACCCATTTGTGAATGTCAATTAGTGATTTGATGTATTTGACGATGTATCACTCTAAATTTGATGTGTTATTCTGAAAAGGTAGTCGTGACCTCAAGCCTCATCAACCGGGAAATGACAGAAATCGGGCAGGCAGCATTGCTATGTGGGTCATTCCCATTAGGGTATATTGTCAAGTTCTAGAGAAAATTCATTAATACTTCTTTCGTTTCTGTGACGACCGCCCATTGCCCCTGCACTAAACAAAAGGAATAATGCGCTGAAAGTCATGCTATGCAGCTATGGACGATCATCAAGGTATGATAAATCATCGGAAATACCAAAGTTTGTACATAAGGCCTCACTACAACACTCATACAGCAACTCAAAGAGCGGAAACAAAAATACTAGATAGTAATAATACTGGTACGTAAGCCTCCAGCTCGCCTTCGCACAGCAGCATCATCCTCACTAATCACCTTTCACCTGCTACTTAGTCTGTCCATTCACAACCGGATGAATAGCCCAAGGTAATAAGAGGAGACATAAAACCTTGAGTCAGATAACAATCTTAGTGAGCGATAAAACAGCTAACAAAATTCAATAATAAAGTATATGTGAATGGATAGATAAACATACTAATCTACCCACAACACCAGAGAAGAACTCAACCCTATCTTTTCCACATCAGACAGTCATAGCCTTTACGATAAACAATTCAACCATTCATCCATCGAAACCAGAACACCCATTCGACTATGGAAAAGCACTCATACATTCCAGATTATATACATCTCATGTAAGCCATCCTAATCGAATTCAACATCTCTCAACCACAAGCTCCAGAGGCCTAAACCACTATCAGACAACCACCCAAGGAACATCTCCTCTGACATTGAACAATCTACATAGGACGGTACAAACAGAGAAACCAAATAATCAAACGTCCATGACTGACTTTGGCTATCATCGCCAATCCTGCTTTGAAACCATCGTTAATTGTATAACGACCAACCTTGCCATATGTCAACGGCTAATGGTAACTCCAGTTCTAGCATAAACTCCATACGCCTTTCAACGATATGTATGCATGTCCAACCTTGACAACTAGGCCTTTCAACGATACCCAAGGTACTCGACCTACAACCAGTCTTTTGGGTGCCCCTTTCGTACCTCTGCTTTGAGCCTGATAGAACTTACGACAACAATAATCTTTCGGCCTTCACATCTCTAGTCATCCAATCCCGATGACTTTTTATAGCTCAAGTAACCATTATCCACCAACTCACGACCTTTGAGTTGCTGTCTTATTCGTTGTTCTACGCCGATCAACGAAAACATTCAACCCTTCAAATATTCCCACTTGAACTCTCCTTGAAGTCCACCATCACCGAGCCAAATTACATCACTACGCTGCGGCTAGGGTTTGGGGGGGAGGGGGTTGCCTTCGATTTTTTTAAGCTATTTTCTTCAAATCAGGGTCGTACCCTAAAATATAAATTTTCAGAAAATGACACCATGCAACTGACGCCAAGTTCTGCACGGCTGACCCATTGTGCTCGACCCTCCCTTGATGACCGACCCCCATATGATCGACCCGAACACAATCAAGGCTCGACCTGATGCCTGCTTGACCTAACTAGACCAACTAGAACCATCTGTGCATGATCCCTTTGGCTCGATCGACCGACCAATTGCTTGCACGATCGACCAACCCCGTGCCTTCATGACCACCCTACTCGCTCAGCCGACCCCAGTCTTCTCACGTACGACCGACCCCAGTCCTATCTTGTTCTCCAAGACATACACCATGGTGCGACCCACAATGAACGACCCAAAACCTGCATCACCCCAATGCAACTCCAATTTCGATCAAAACTTCTCTAATCGACAAAATCGACAAAATATACTCGTCCAATTCATTCAACACAATCATAAGCATGTTATGAAGTCATTAAAAACCCAAATATGATGATTATCACCAAAATTATGCAAAACACTCCAAAATCATGATATATGAACATATGAACTAAATTGCGGATCTAACTTCCATAAACATATGAAATGACATAGGAATCGCCGGTTTAAATATGCTAAATTAGATCATTGCATGATTCATATGAAAATGGACTCAACAAGGTGTTGATCCATAATGAAACGCTTGAATTTGATGAAAAGCATAATCAAACATTCATATACTTCATTGAATCTATGTGATAGATGTAAATCACTCATCGATTCTCCAAATCAAGCAAAAATCAATGTAATAAGATTCTGGACAGCATGCAATTCAATCCGAACTCCTTGATTTGATGAATTCTCCCTTCAATTGAAGTATATTTAGACTCCAACAATGCAGATCTTTAATTTCCCTCCTTAGATTTTGATTTTTAATGATGGAAAGGTGTTAGAGGAAGGAGTAACACAAAGCCACCAAATGAGAGAATGGGAGAGGTAACTTATTCTCCATACCCCTCACCCCCTATTTATAGTTTCCACCAGCCCATAATAGGCCTTCCCAAATCATCCCATTGTGGCTTCAAAATCCTGAACAGCCAACTGAAAAACCTTAAAAAAGTGATTCCTCCCAAACCGCTGAGCCAAATCTTTAATGTGACCACTTTACGGAAAGACAGTCAACATTTCCTCTCAAATGGCACAGGTCTCACCACCTAATTCGACCTGAGTCAAAAGTTATCCCTTGTACAAGACTGAGAAGGGCAAAATGGTCACAAACAAAATCGGTAAAAATTATGGACATGTATCACATCCCCATAAACAACATGTTAAAAGATGAGAATGTTCCAACCTTTCGGGAATAAAATAAAAATATTTTATGATTTTACGATACATAAAATGCGGGTTGTTACATTCTCCACCCCTTAAGAATTTCACTCCAGAAATTCCTAACAAACACAAGCAACCATAACAATTCCGCATGCCTATCTTAATGAGAAGCCAATACTATCAACCAAACTAGCAAAAATCAAGCCATGCATCTATAGCCTTATGCTAGCACGTGGAATTCAATCAAACAAAAACAAGATGCAACGATATAACAATGACACGAGGTCAAAGGGTCCTACCAATGAAGAGTTCTGGATGAGTCGCCCTAATGCTCTCTTCCGTCTCCCATGTACAATCGTCTCCATCTTCACTCCATTGTACCTTGACTAACTTAATCGTCTTCCTCCTAAGTTGTTTCGTGTCATTTCCCACAACACGTAGTGGCTTACGAGGTTTTGCAATGGCGGTTTCTACTTCTAGGTCTTCGTACTGCTCTGGAGATACCACCACATTCGAATCATGTACAAACTTCCATAGAAACGACACTTGGAACACATTATGCACACTTTAGATCCTCTCGGGTAACTCCAATCTATATGCGAGCTTCCCTATTTTCTCGACTATTGGAAATGGTCCAACAAACCTTAGGGATAACTTTCCCTTATTTCCAAATCGAACCACATACTTCAATGGAGATTTCTTTATGAAAACCATATTGCCAACATCGAATTCCATATCTTTTTGACGTTTATCATCATAAATCTTCGACGATCTTGGGTCACTTTCACTCGTTGTCGAACGATCTTGATACAATCTGAGGTCTTTCTAATCATCTCTGGCCCAAGTACGAATTTATCACCAGTTTCTAACCAGCATGCTGGAGAATTACATGGTCTCCCATATAATGCCTTGTATGGTATCATCTCAATGCTCTACTGGTAGCTATTATTATACGCGAACTCAACTAGATGTAGATGGGATCCCACGAACCTCCGAAGTCTAACACAAAAGCCCTTAGGAGATCTTCCAAAACTCGGTTGACCCTCTAGGTCTGATCATCAGTTTGGGGATGATAAGCTGTACTTAAACACAACTCGGTTCCCAAATCTTCTTGCAAACTCTTCCAAAACCCACCCGTAAATAATGGATCTCGGTCACTCACTATGCTCTTTGGGATATTATGGAATCGAACTATCCACTTCACATAAAGTTCAGCCAACTTCGATGTCGTCCTAGTCGACCTGACAGGAATGAACCTTGCACTTTTGGTCAAAAGATCCACGGTGACCCAAATCTGCAATGACCCGCATTTTCAGCGATATAATAAATAATTTATTTAATTATTTAAAAGTTGATTAGGAGGATTTAATGGTCGTTGAATTAAATAACTTGAATATTTAATTAAAATAATAATTAAATAATATATTTAAGTCAGAAATATCAGAATTAGTGGAATTCACAATATAATGTGAATTGGATTATTTAAAATATATAGTTCAGTTTAGAGTTGAATTATATGAACAAATATATTCAATCGTCTACAGTTGAACGTATAGTTTATAATATAATTATAAACGAGCTCGAAATGGCATGACAGTTCGCTATTTGACGATTTGAACTCCAACTGAATGTACAGGGCCCGTTTTAAATCGGATTTCTGTGAAACAAGAAACGCATGGAGCTGGTGAAGTATATCTTTCTAGTGGAAGAGAAAAGTCGGGATTTCATTGTGTAGATTTTGATTTGTGTCCAAATCAAATTTTAGAAAAGTCGTTGTGGAATTCCTTTATAATTTATATTGATTTATTAAAGGAATTTCATTATAAATCGAATATCGATTTCATCAGGATTTGAAGTATCAAGTTACAAATCCAATGAGAGCTGTATGGTATTCCACTATGAATATAGACGATAATATTTATTTTTAAATATTTAATTTAATTATATTTAAATATATTTAAATATTTAAAATGGTTATTTAGAAATTTAAAAATGGCCAGTTTTGCAAACGACCTCAGAATTCGACGAAACTAATTTTGTTGGATCCGCAATATTAAATTAATGTTAGATTTCAATTTCCATGATTTTTGAAGTCAGTATGTGGCCGTACGGATTTTTAGAGTGAGAAACAGTCAGTATTTTGACAGTTAGAAATACGCTGTGTGAGCATACGAAGTCGGAATTCGACGAAACCAATTTCGTTGGGACCGTAATGTCGAGCTGTAGCTGCATGTCCAGTTTGGTAATTTTTGGGTATCATGTGTGATCACGCGAATTTTTAGAAAGCCAAAAATAAATAAAAGAAAATATCTAAAATAAAATATGTGAACAAAAAGGAGCCACCTCCTTCAATTTTCAGCCACACCTTTCACCTATATAGTAACGTCATCTTTTTCTCAATCCAAAAGGAAGCCACGAGTTCCCTTCCACCTTCACAAACAAAATCCACCACAAAGAAAATCAAAAGAAATTAATATAAATTTCTATAAATCATAAAGCATGTGTATTTAAAGTCATAAGGAGTAGCTCTTCATGCCCGTGTCCATCATTCAGTGTTCGGCGTTAGTATTTGGGGGTTGGTTTTGAAGGCCGTGATTTAGGGTTCGAGCTCATTGCTTGTATGGTGGTTTATTGTGAATTTGGAGTTTTGTTATGGACCTGGGGGTTGGATTCAGTTTCGGTTATGGTAGTTTTGGGTGATTTCGAACCAACAGAGGTCGATCTAAGTGCTTAAAGCATAGGAAAACTGCTGCCGACGCATTAGAGGAATGGAGTTCGAGCTCCATCTGATGGAGCCAGGATTGTAGCGGTTTCGAAGGAGTTTGCAATGGTGGTGGTGTCGCGAAGTTCGGTGGTGAATAAGAGGGGCGGTGGAGTTTCGAAAGATTGGAAATGTCTTCGTTCCTGTTTCTGGAGTTCGATCTGTAATTGGGGAAGACGGGTTGAAGGGAAGCGGGTATCATTTTGGGCCGGGGTTTCATGGGTAAAGCCCATTATTTCAAATTAATTTAGTTTAGTTTTTATTTAAATAATACCCTAACTTGTAATATCAATGTTTCTCTCGTACTGTATCAGAATTCCGAACCGTCAGATCCGTTGGGATCGTATGGATGGACACTACACAATGGAACTGACCGCGAGTCAATTGGAGTTAGTTACAATTTATAGTGGAATAAATTGTCCGTCCGAATCAAGCGATGGTTATCGTTATTAACGATGATCGTCCAGTGTGAGTAAATCTCACTAACTCTGAACAGTTTATATTTTCATGTTGTATTTTTAGAACTGCTAAATATTGGCTGATTGACTGTTTGTTGACCGTTTGATTGAACTGTTAGTCAGTTAGTTGAATTTCTATATTGATTCTGTTTATCAGAATATGTCATATGGAACTGAAAGTGATGTTGATTTTATTGTGTAACATCTGTGGATGCAGGGAAACAGGTTGGAGGAATCCGACTGGAATCCTCAATAGTTATTTTATTGTTTTTCATATACTGTGATATATGATGTGGTTTATAATCTGTGGTTGATTATATGTGTATGGACGATATTGGACATCGTAACTTGATATGTTAAACACCATAACATACCAGAATGTGGAAAGGAGATTTTCAATGCGTATTGAAATAAAAGATGTTATAAAATCGAAGGATTTTATAAAATAGGAATATTTATAAATGGAGATATTTATAAATAGGAAAATATTTATAAATAGGGAATAAGTTTAAGTAGAATAATTTAAAAAGGGAATATTTATAAAATCATAAGATTTTATAAATGGATTATTTATTTGTTAAATAAATAGGATAAGATAATGGATTATTTATTTGTAAATAGAATAAGATAAGATAAAAAGGAGACATTTATTTATTTATTAAGAAATTAATAAAGGAAATACTTAGGAATACCCTAAAGAAATGTTCACAAACCATTTGTAAATAGAATAAGATGAAGAGGATATTCATTTATTTAATAGAATAAGAAAATAAAAGGGTTATTCATCTAGGAAAGTACATAAAATATTTTAAAGGGAATATTTGCAAACCATTTTCAAATAGAATTTAAAAGGGTAATATTTGTAAACCATTTACAAATAAAGATTTAAAAAGGAAATATTGGTAAAGGCATTTAGAAAACAAATAGATTATAAAGAAAATATTTATCATTTGGATAAATATATATATAAGTCTGAACTTATATATGAAGAATTAAACAGATAAAATGTGCAGATTGATTTATAAATGATATTTATAAATTAAGTTAAATATTTATCATTTGGATAAATAGAATATATAAGTCAGGACTTATATAAAGAAGTAAGGAATCGATTTTTACATCGATGGTTGAAACTGAATATGAAACAGGAGATAAGTAAATTTATCGAATTAGTTATTCGAGATGAGTTAACTAGTTAGGGTTAACTAGTTAGAGTTCAACCGTTAGAGTTAAACAGTTAGAGTTAAACCGTTAGAGTTAACAAGTTAGAGTTAAACCATTAGAGTTAGCCAGTTAGAATTAAACCGTTTGAGTTAACAAGTTAGAGTTAAACCGTTAGAGTTAACCAATTAGAGTTAAACCGTTAGAGTTAACCAGTTAGAGTTAAACCGTTAGAGTTAACCAGTTAGAGTCAAACCGTTAGGGTTAACCAGTTATAGTTAAACCGTTAGAGTTGACCAGTTAGAGTAATTCAGTTAGAGTTAAATCGAATATTAGTTTATTCGAAGAAAGAATTTATCGAATGTCAGTTTACTCGAAGAACGGAGTTAATCGAATCAGAGATATTCGACGAAAGGAGTTAATCGAATCAGAGATATTCGAAGTGAGTTAATCGAATCATAGATATTCGAAGTGAGTTGATCGAATCTAGTTATTCGACAGGAGTTAAATTGAATAAGGTTTATTCGAAGAAAGAGATTATCGAATATAAGTATCCGAAAGTAAGTTAATCAAATATAAGTTATTCAAATAAGAATTAATCCAGTAAGAGTTATTAGGTTGGAGTTATTCGAATAAGAGTTAATCCAGTAAGAGTTATCAGGTTGGAGTTATTCAAATAAGAGTTATAGATTAGAGTTAACCGAATAAGAGTAAATAAATTAGTTGTCGTTATATTATTCGAGTTACGAAATAAAAGTCATATTAAAGGTAATATATTTCGCATGCAGGAGATTATAACACCATTGTTATAATCATGTAAACGTGTAAAAGAAGGGGGTTCGTAAATAGAATCCGAGGGTTCGTAAGGAAGTGTTAAAGAGTTAAAAAGGTGAATCTTATCTATTTCGAGATTTGAAAGGCGGTTCAGTTAAGGTCTGAGATGTAGCTATACCCCAACTTTATTGACTGCGTTTTTAATTAAGAAATGGTTACGGTTCGAGTTTGAAGTGGTTAAGTGGATTTTGTAATTTAGTATAGTGGTTTGAGTCGTCATCGCAATATAGTTTTAAACATCTGTTTAAATCCCAATTAAGAAGTTTTGGAAATATTTTCCAAACGAGAATCAGAAATGTTTTCTGATAATAGAAAATAAGAATTTAAAATATATGGAAACAGGAGATAAGTAAATTAATGAAATAAAGAAATAAATGTTGAATGATGATTGATCGATATAATTTCCTCCTGGAAATAATATCGTTGTTTGCACACCTGTTTTTCTTTGATGGTTAAATCATGGACTATCGAAGTTTTGACCATTTTAATGTTGTTAATATGGAGAGACCGGTTGGATTATTATCCAAAGAACCACTCTGTATTGGCATAAGCCTTGCGAATCATATATGCCAAAGATAATTGAAGACGGAGTAAAGTGCAAGGGCTATTGTATAAGTCTTAGATAACAGTGCCTAAGATGGATGTATTGAATAGTGCCTTCGGTTCATCCTGTTCCTGGATGACTTGTATGGATGAATGTCTGACAGAGTATTTCCAGAAAGGTCACGTACATTGATTTCTTCAACCGTACCAAGAGTGGAGCAGAGAAGGAAACTTCTTTAGCTAACACGTAATGTACTGTTGTAGACGTCAATTAGTGATTTTCGATGGATCTAACAATGTGGCATTCGAAGTGAATCTGATGTGATGATAAGGCGTAACCTCAAGCCTGATCAACCGGTAAATGACAGATATCGGGCAGGTAGGATGGCTATGTAGGTCGCACCTATTAGGGTGTATAATCACCTGATCTAGAGTTTCATTTACTTCAAAAAAATCTATTGTTGATGTTGTCCCATTCGGGAAACGGTTGCTGATCCTAACCGATGGTGATATACATTTGATACACTCAAGCGAAATGAGTGGTCTGTCATGTGTGGCCGGGTCGCAAGATATTCTTGTTGAACCCAGTATATTCCTCTCTAGAGGTACACTAGCTAAAGGTGGTTCCATACCTTGTCATAGTTGGAAATCCATTACCCAATACGTGCTTGCGGTTTTGATTGTATACTATGTATGTAGAACGTGAGATGAAAGCGTTTCTGCTAGATGATTATTATATTGTGGTTGATAGACATTATTATAATATCAAAAGGTTTTGATATAAAGATATTTTGGATTCTCATAAGGGAAAAACCCGTTCCGTTATACGGCGTGGTCTTATGAGATATCGTTTACTTGTTCAAACTGTTTAAACTGTTTTACTCATACCAGTCCCATGACTGACCCGAAGTTTATTTTGTTTTGTTTTCCCTAAACTCTTGGGTGCCCAATTTTGTACGGGCAGTCAAGTAGCCGGGATTTATAGATACTTGAATAGCTGGAGCAGGAGGCTTTAGGATCATATACCTATAGTTTATTTCCGCTGTGTTGTAAGTGTTGTACTCTGATAATGTTACTGTATACATATACTGATTTTATTTCAAGGATATGTTATCTATTATATGTTATTCGTTCCGCTGTGAGGTTCGTGTTACTCTAATGTTGTGTTCTTCTTCTTCTATTCTAAGTTTCTATCTTATCTATCCTCACCCTCTGTTTTCTTTCTATTAGTTTTCTGATTTTCCAGTGTAATTGGGATTGGACTTGAGTTATTTGGTCAGCTCAAATTGGACTGGAATTTCGAGTCACTACAGTTGGTATCAGAGCTTAAGGTTAAGTGAATTACCTTGGCTCTGTGGCGTGACTCGGTAGAGATAGGGTTAGTGACACCCTAGATTGAGTTGAGTATATATATACGAGTGAACTTATTTGTTATTTGATATAAAAATTGTTTTATATTGTGGAGATTTATTAGTTGAGTTGTTTATGAGTTCTGGTCGATCAGTTTGATCCACTGTATCGGTAGGAGTTGGTAAACACTTGAATACGATGAACCATCATGGTATGTTTTTGAAAAGAGGGTAAATGAA
The DNA here is from genome assembly GCA_030737875.1 of Allium sativum. Classification (NCBI taxonomy): domain Eukaryota; kingdom Viridiplantae; phylum Streptophyta; class Magnoliopsida; order Asparagales; family Amaryllidaceae; genus Allium; species Allium sativum. The sequence goes on along the minus strand of CM060923.1, from coordinate 585,478,391 downwards.
ATAATTTTAGCCAAATTATATTTTGATATAAAGGATTTATATCGGAATGATTATAATATATTGGATATATTGGTTGTGATTATAATCGAGTAAGATTATAAAAGTGAAATGGTTATGTAAATAACCAATCAAAATACATATAAGTGTTACGAAATGAATTAAATCTGAATTTGAATCAGAATTGAAATAAAAACCCTGGAAATTTGAATAAGTGTTTGTAAATAGACTTGGATTAAATATACGTAAATTTTAAGATCTCGGGAGATTTTAAATTGTATTCCAAGCATTTGTAAATGATATTTTGAACTGATTTCAAAATAGAAGTGTTTAAGAATGATTTTGAAGGTGATATAGTATTGAACTCACTTCGGTCGCTGGAAAATAATTCTGATGATGAATGCGCAGCATCATCAGTGTTCATTTTCGAGTTTGTAAGTGACGGATTACTACTAAAGATATTGATTTCGAATTAGTTTGGGAAAATTAGTTGTTTTGAATCTTGAAAGGGAAGTTTGATTTTTGATAAAGTAAACTGTTTAAAACTCCCAGGAAAGACTGTTTGAATTAAAAACAAAATTTAACAAAAATTTGTGAAAGCAAATTGGAATTAAAAATAAGGCCAGTTAAGTGGTAACTGAATTGGATTAGAATGATATCAAGTAAGTTGGATTGATAAGAATTTTGGATCAAGGATAATACTTGAATTTGAAATGGAGTTTGGCTCGGATAAAACCAAACGATTGAGTTGAGAATGAAATTTGGCTTGGTTTTAAGCGAACGGTTGTATGGGAGATAAAAGTGATCAGAATTTGATTGGGATAACATTGGTATATGCTGAGTTGATATGCCCAACAAAAAGGTACAAGTTTATTTATATATGGGTTTGGTGATTTATGAACTGATTGGCAAGACGTTTGGCTGTTTGATTTTCTTTTGGGTTGGATATGGCCCACAGAGGCGAGTTGGAGTTTGACCTATTGACCAGTACAAAGGAGGTGCTGGAGAAATTTTTCAGAAATTTAGGGAGTTAGAAAAATTTCAGGATTTTTGAATTTTTTCGATAATAAGAATTTATTTATATTTCAGTTGCATTAAATGGGATCTGTGGAACTGAAGTTAAGAAGTGAACAAATAAGTCTGGCCAGTCGATAGAGTTTGATTTCTAACTTAGCAATTTCGAGGACGAAATTATTTTAAGTAGGGAAGAATATAATGACCCGCATTTTCAGTGATATAATAAATAATTTATTTACTTATTTAAAAGGTGATTAGGAGGATTTAATGGTCGTTGAATTAAATAACTTGAATATTTAATTAAAATAATAATTAAATAATATATGTAATTCATAAATATCAGAATTAGTGGAATTCACAATATAGTGTGAATTGGATTATTTAAAATATATAGTTCAGTTTAGAGTTGAAATATATGAACAAATATATTCAATCACCGACAGTTGAACGTATAGTTTATAATATAATTATAAACAAGCTCGAAATGGCGCGGCAGTTCGCTATTGGGCGATTTGAACTCCAACTGAATGTACAGGGCCCGTTTTAAATTGGATTTCTGTGAAACAAGAAACGTATGGAGCAGGTGAAGTATATCTTTCTAGTGGAAGAGAAAAATCGGGATTTCATTGTGTAGATTTTGATTTATATCCAAATCAAATTTTAGAAAAGTCGATGTGGAATTCCTTAATAATTTATATCGATTTATTAAAGAAATTTCATTATAAATCGAATATCGATTTCATCGGGATTTGAAGTATCGAGTTACAAATCCAATGAGAGCTGTATGGTATTCCACTGTGAATATAGACGATAATATTTATTTTTAAATATTTAATTTAATTATATTTAAATATATTTTTATATTTAAAATGGTTAATTAGAGCTTTAAAAATAGCCAGTTATGTAAACGACCTCAGAATTCGACGAAACTAATTTTGTTGGATCCGCAATATTAAATTATTGTTAGATTTCAATTTCCGTGATTTTTGAAGTCAGTATGTGGCCATACGGATTTTTAGAGTGAAAAACAGTCAGTATTTTGACAGTTAAAAATATGCTATGTGAGCATACGAAGTCGGAATTCGACGAAACCAATTTCGTTGGGACCGTAATGTCGAGCTGTAGCTGCATGTCCAGTTTGGTGATTTTTGGGTATCATGTGTGATCACACGAATTTTTAGAAAGACAAAAATAAATAAAAGAAAATATCTAAAATAAAATATGAGAACAAAAAGGAGCCACCTCCTTCAATTTTCAGCCACACCTTTCACCTATATAGTAACGTCGTTTTTTTCTCAATCCAAAAGGAAGCCACCAGCTCCCTTCCACCTTCACAAACAAAATCCTCCACAAAGAAAATCGAAAGAAATTAATATAAATTTCTATAAATCATAAAGCATGTGTATTTAAAATCACAAGGAGTAGCTCTTCACGCCCGTGTCCATCATTCAGTGTTCGGCGTTAGTATTTGGGGGTTGGTTTTGAAGGCCGTGATTTAGGGTTCGAGCTCGTTGCTTGTATGGTGGTTTATCGTTAATTTCGAGTTTTGTTATGGACCTAGGGGTTGGATTCGGTTATGGTAGTTTTGGGTGATTTCGAACCAACAGAGGTCGATCGAAGTGCTCAAAGCACGGGAAAACTGCTGTCGACGCAGCAGAGGAATGGAGTTCGAGCTCCATCTGATTGAGCCAGGATTGTAGAGGTTTCGAAGGAGTTTGAAATGGTGCTGGTGTCGCGAAGTTCGGTGGTGAATAAGAGGGGCGGTGGAGTTTTGAAAGATTGGAAATGTCTTCGTTCTTGTTTCTGGAGTTCGATCTGTAATTGGGGAAGACGGGTTGGAAGAAGCGGGTAACATTTTGGGCCGGGGTTTCATGGGTAAATCCCATTATTTCAAATTAATTTAGTTTAGATTTTATTTAAATAATACCCTAACTTGTAATTTCAATATTTCTCTCGTATTGTATCAGAATTCCGAACCGTCAGATCCGTTGGGATCGTATGGACGGACACTACACAATGGAACTGACCGCGAGTCATTTGGAGTTAGTTACAATTTATAGTGAAATAAATTGTCCGTCCGAATCAAGCGATGGTTATCGTTATTAACGATGATCGTCCAGTGTGAGTAAATCTCACTAACTCTGAACAGTTTATATTTTCATGTTGTATTTTTAGAACTGCTAAATATTGGCTGATTGACTGTTTGTTGACCGTTTGATTGAACTGTTAGTCAGTTAGTTGAATTTCTATATTGATTCTGTTTATCAGAATATGTCATATGGAACTGAAAGTGATGTTGATTTTATTGTGTAACATTTGTGGATGCAGGGAAACAGGTTGGTGGAATCCGACTGGATTCCTCAACAGTTATTTTATTGTTTTTCATATATTGTGATCCCAACCGATGGTGATATACATTCGATACACTCAAGCGAAATGAGTGGTCGGTCATGTGTGGCCGGGTTGCAAGATGTTCTTGTTGAACCCGGTGTATTCCTCTCTAGAGGTACACTAGCGAAAGGTGGTTCCATACCTTGTCATAGTTGGAAATCCATTACCCAATACATGCTTGCGGTTTTGATTGTATACTATGTATATAGAACGTGAGATGAAAGCGTTTCTGCTAGATGATTATTATATTGTGGTTGATAGACATTATTATAATATCAAAAGGTTTTTGATATAAAGATATTTTGGTTGATAGACATTATTATATTGTGGTTGCAAGATGTTCTTGTTGAACCCGGAGTTTATTTTGTTTTGTTTTCCCTAAACTCTTGGATGCCCAGTTTTGTACGGGCAGTCAAGTAGTCGGGATTTACAGATACTTGAAGAGCTGGAGCAGGAGGCTTCAGGATCATATAGCTATAGTTTATTTCCACTGTGTTGTAAGTGTTGTACTCTGATAATGTTATTGTATACATATACTGATTTTATTTCAAGGATATGTTATCTATTATATGTTATTCGTTCCGCTGTGAGGTTCGTGTTACTCTAATGTTGTGTTCTTCTTCTTCTATTCTAAGTTTCTATCTTATCTATCCTCACCCTCTGTTTTCTTTCTATTAGTTTTCTGATTTTCCAGTGTAATTGGGGTTGGACTTGTGTTATTTGGTCAGCTCAAATTGGACCGGAATTTCGGGTCACTACAAAATCCCTTCATTTCCTACCCTAGTTCTAGTTAGTCCATTGATAAAATCCATCGATATCTACTCCCACTTCCATGTAGGGACTTCCAATGGCTGAAGCAAGCCACTTGGCTTCTTCTGTTTAGATTTCACCAACTGACAGTTAATGCACTTGGAAATCAAATTTCCAATATCCTGCTTCATCCCCTCCCAGTAGTAGACTCGCTTCATGTCTTGATACATCTTATTTGCACTTGGATGAATCGTCAACTTTGAGTGATGAAATTCCCACAGAACCTCATCTCTCAATCCGTCAGTACCAGGAACAACCAGTCTCCTTGCTTTCGAAGCCAACCTTCTCGATTGACTTCGAACTTTTTATTCTCTAGTTCTAGCTTCTGGATAAACTCGACAAGCTTTGTATCTTGCTTTTGGCTTTCGTCAATCCTTTCAATAAGGGTGGGTCTTATCGATAAGCTTGCCAACATTTCAGGTTCCAACTCCCACCTTGGCCTGAAATCAAACCTTGCCAAATACTCGAGGCTCTTCCATTTCGAAAACATCGCTCCCAAACTTGCACGTCTTCGACTCAACGCATCTGCAACCGCGTTACCTTTGCCTGGATTATAGGCTATACCAAAATCATACGATGCTAGAAACTCTTGCCACCTTTTCTGATAAAGATTCAAATCCTTTTGGGAGAAAAGATACTTCAACGACTTGTGATCCGTGAACAACTCGAATTGAACACCTAACAGGTAATGTCTCCACATCTTCAAAGCAAACACAATCACCGCCAACTCTAAATCATTAGTTAGATAGTTTCTCTCATGTGGCTTAAGCTGTCGACTCGCGTAGGCTAGAACCTAATCCTTCTGTATTAGCACTGCTCCAAGTCCAGTACCACATGCATCGTTATATACCACCAACTCTTCATTCCCATTTGGAATTGTCAACACAGGTGCACTCGTCAGTCTCTACTTTGTAATTCCAAATGCTTGCTCACACTTTGCATCCCATGTGAACATTTGGTTCTTCCTCGTCAATTCTTTCAATGGTGCAGCTACTTTTGAGAAGTCCTTGAAAAACCATCGGTAATAACCAGCCAACCAAAGAAAAATTCTCACATCCCTCACATTCTTAGGTCTATCCCAGTCCTGAATTGCTGCCACTTTAGCGAGATCAACCGCTATTCCACTTCCAGAACAACATAGCCACTTCACTCTTCCATAAGTGACACTTTGAAAACTTAGCTCTCAACTGATGCTTTTGCAAGATTTCCATCGCAACTCTCAAGTGAGTCTAATGTTCTTCCTTGTTCCAGAAGTAAACTAGAATATCATCCACGAACACAAGCATGAACTTGTTCAACTGATCTCTGAATACCCTATTCATAAGAACAACAAAATACGCTGGCGCGTTAGTTAACCTGAATGACATCACCAACCATTCGAAGAACCCAGATGGTGTCCTAAAAGCACTCTTTGGAACACTATCCTTTACTACCCTCAACTGGTGAAATCCCATTGCCAAATCCATCTGAGAAAACACTTTGGCTTCGTCAAGATGGTCGAACAAGTCGTCTATCTTTGGCAACAGATACTTGTCCTTTTTGGTCACCATATTCAGCTCATGATAGTCCATACACAATCTTACTGAGCCATCTGCCTTGGTTGCAAACACGACCGGTGCACCCCATTCATAAACACTTCTTCGAATGAATCCTTTTCGTTGAAGGTCACGAACTTGCACCTTTGACTCTCGCTATTCCTTAGGCGTCATCCGCCTAAGAGGCATAACGATTGGTCTAGCATCCTCGACCATATCAATCCTAAACTCGATCTCACAATGCAGTGGTAACCCTTTGACTTCGTCAAAGACATCCTTATACTCATTAGCGATTAGCACAGATGACAAGTCTTCTTTTCGAATCACAAGCGAATATAGATAGCTAACGAATACACCCTCTTTGCGTTGACACCGTATCAACACTTTTCTCCCTTCCACATCCCCAACTCTCACCTCTAGCTTCTCGCAATTCACCCTTGCCGCATACCTCTTGAGCCAATCCATGCCTAAGATGATCCCAAACCCAGCGAAGTTAAGAACAAAGCAATCACTTACAAAGGAGAAACCATGACTCGACAACACTAGACCACGACATATCATGCAAAGATTGGATGAACCCCTAACTGGATTAGTCACTACAAAGGGTCTACCACAAATCTCAGGTTCCAAACCCAAGCGACAAACAAGCTCATTGCAAATGAATGAATGTGATGCTCCAGTATCAAAAAGTACACGAACTGAAACACCTTTAACAGAAAGAGTACCTTGCACCACGACACCCTTTCCCTTTTCCTCTACAGTAGGAGCTCTTGAAGAAGTTGGCACGGCTTCCAAAGCATATGCCTTCACATCCTGCTTTCCCTTAGCTAATTCTAGAAGTCTTTCTTCTCATTCCCAGGCTTCCCACACTTAAAGCACTTCTTCTCAGTTGTGGGATCTTGCACTCATTAGCAGAATGGCCTTTCTGTTGGCAGTTAAAGCAAACCACCTCACTCTTAGGCTTTTTCTGGCCATCCTTTCCTTTCTGCTATTACTGCTTCCTCGTCTTATTATTACCACTCTGTTGTGGTTTCTGAACCTCTTTGGTTGCAGCTACAACATTTGATTCCTTAGGAAACAAGCTCTCATGGCGAACAGCCTTCTCCAGGAGCTTCTAAAATGAATCATCATGATGATCCACCAAAGGCTTTCCTATATAGGTATCCAGACCCATTAAAAACTTCTCGTTCTTCTGGTAAGGAGTATCAATGTATGAATGGGCATATCTAGACAAGGCTTCAAAGTCAGAAATATAGTCAAGCATCGGACGACCATTTTGCTTTAATTCTACGAACTTCTTGAAGAGAACGGACTTCTGAGCAATGGAAATAAACTTTGCTTTAAACTTAGCTTGGAATTTCTCACATGAAATCTCATGTTCTAGAGTCTCAAGCATAACCGAATTCCACCACTTCATGGCCCTGCCCTGCAACTACCTTAATGCAAGTTTTCTCTTTTTTGCATCCTCTATACCCAAGTCTCCAAAGATGAGAACACAAGAATTCATCCAACTCTGAACCTCTTCAGTTGGCTCAGTTCCCTTTAATGGTTTTACTCCTAGAGACATAAAGTCTTTGCACAGCTTCGCAAAATCTACTACTCTTGGAACCCCCACACCTACATCGATCGTTGCTACCACTATAGCGGGCACCCTTCGCATTATTGCTCCTGCCATAGCTTCAAACATGGCCGGGTAATTTGGTTCACTGCCATTTCCCTCTCCAGTATTAGCTCCCCGAGCAGCGTGTCTTGATTCTCGTCTACTCATTCTAAATCTACAATTTAGAATAATTAGTCATTTTCAAGAAAAATGCTAAAGGAAAACAACCATTATTACTATATATGCTAATATATATAGTAAGCATCCAACTGAAATCTACAAATACGTATCTCATATGTAATTACGTCTTCGAACTTTGGCCAAAATCATTGACCAGAGCTCTGATACCAAATGTAAAGGTCGCACATAGCCCCTGCACTAAACAAAAGGAATAATGCGCTGAAAGATGTGACAGACAGCTATAGCGATCATCAAAGTATGATAACATCATCGGAAATACCAAAGTTTGTACATAAGGCCTCACTACAACACTCATACAACAACTCAAACAGCGGAAACAGAAATACTAGCTAGTAATAAAACTGGTACGTAAGCCTCCATCTTGCCTTCGCACAGCAACATCGTCCTCATTAATCACCTGTCACCTGCTACTTAGTCTGCCCATCCACAACCAAATAAAAAGCCCAAGGTAATAAAAGGAAACATAAAACATTGAGTTAGACAACGGTCTTAGTGAGCGATAAAACAGCAAACAAACTTCAATAGTAAAGTATATGACAATGGATAGATAAACATACTATTCTATCCACAACACCAGGGAAGAACTTAACCCTATCTACCCTACATCGGAAAGTGATAAAATTTACGATAAACAATTCAACCATTCATCCATGGAAACCAGAACACCCATTCGACTATGGAAAAGCACTCATAACATCCAAATTATATATATCTCATGTAAACCATCCTAATCGAATTCAACATCCCTCAAGCACAAACCCCAAAGGCCTAAACCAATAACAGACAAGCACCTAAGGAACATCTCCTCCGACATTGGACAATCTACATGAGATGACACAAACGGAGAAACCAAACAATCAAACGTCCATGACTGACTCTGGCTATCACCGCCAATCCTACTTTGAAACCATCTTTAATCGTATGATGGCCAACCTTGACAATGTCAAGGGCTAATGGTAACCCCAGTTCTAGCATAAACTCTATACGCCTTTCAACGATACATATGCATGTCCAACCTTGAAAACTAGACCATTTCAACGATACCCAAGGTACGCGACCTACAACTGGTCTTTTAGTTGCCATATTGTACCCCTGCTTTGAGTCTGCTAGAACTTAAGACAACAATAATCTTTTGTCCTTCGCATCTCTAGTCATCCAATCCCGATGAATTTTCATAGCTCAAGCAACCTTCTCAAGCAACCATTATCCACCAGCTCACGATCTTTGAGTTGCCATCTCATTCGTTGTTCTATGCTGATCAACGAACACATTCAACCCTTCGAATATTCCCACTTGAACTCTCCTCGAAGTCACACCATCACCGAGACAAATTACATCAATGCGCTGCGGCTAGGGTTCGAGGGGGGTTGCCCCCGAAATTTTTTTAAGCTCTTTTCTTCAAATCCGGGTCATACCCAAAAATATAAAATTTTGGAAAATGACACCATGCGACCGACAACCAAGCTCCGCACGATCGACTCATTGTGCTCGACCCTTCCTTGGTGACCGTCCCCCTTGTGCTCAACCCGAACACGATCACGGCTCTACCAGATGCCTGCTCGACCCAACCAGACCAACCAGAACCATCTGTGCATTATACCCCTGGCTCGACCGACCCATTGCTTCCACGACCGACCAACCTGTGTCTTCATGACCACCCTGCTCGCTCAACCGACCTTTGTCTTCTCACATACGACCGAACCCAATCTTTTCTTGTTCTCCAAGACATACACCATGGTGCAACCCACCAAGAAAGACCCAAAACCTGCACCACCCCAATGCAACTCCAATTTCGACCAAAACTTCCCCAATCGACACAATTGACAAAATATACTCATCCAATTCATTCTTATAAGCATGTTATGAAGTCACTAAAAACATAAATATGACGATTATCATTAAAATTATGCAAAACACTACAAAATCGGGATATATGAATATATGAACTAAATTATGGATCTAACTTGCATAAACATATGAAATGACATAGGAATTACCGGTTTAAACATGCTAAATTAGATCATAGGGTTATTTATATGAAAATGGACTCAACAAGGTGTAGATCCATAATAAAACACTTGAATTTGATGAAAAACATGATCAAACATTCATATACTTCATTGAATCTATGTGAGAGATGTAAATCACTCATCGATTCTCCAAATCAAGCAAAAATCAATGTAATAAGATTTCGGACAGCAAGCAATTGAATCCGAACTCCTTGATTTGATGAATTCACCCTTCAATTCATGTAGATCTAGCCCCCAATGGTGTAGATCTTCAATTTCCCTCCATAGATTTTGATTTTTAATGGTGGGAAGGTGTTAGAGGAAGGAGGAACACAAGGCCACCAAATGCAAGAATGGGAGAAGTAATCTATTCTCCATACCCCCTCACCCCCTATTTATAGTTTTCACCAGCCCACTAATGGGCCTTCCCAAATCAGCCCATTGTGGCTTCAAAATCCTTAATAGCCAACTGAAAAACCTTAAAACAACGATTCCTCCCAAACCGTTGAGCCAAGTCTTTAATATAACCACTCTATGGAAAGGCAATCATCATTTCCTTTCCAATGGCATAAATCTCACCACCTGAGTCAAAAGTTATGCCTTGTACAGGACTGACAAGGGGAAAATGGTCACAAACAAAATTGGTAAAAATTATGGAAATGTCTTACATCCCCATAAACAACATATTAAAAGATGAGAATGATCCAACCCTTAGGGAAAAAAATATTTTACGATCTTCCGATACGCAAAATGCGGGCTGTTACAGATCTCCTGGGAAATACGGTGAATCACGAACAGTAGGTTGATAACATGCTCGATACATTCAAGTTGACTGAGTGGTTGGTCATGTGTGGTCGCGTTAGATGATGCTCTTGTTGAACCCTAGTGTATTGCTCTCTAGAGATATATTTTCGGAAGGTGGTCTCATACCTTGTCATAGTTAGAAATTCATTCTCTAATAAGCTCCATGCGGGTTCTAATTATATTCTATGTATGTGGAGTGTGAGATGCAAGCATTATGCTAGATGGTTATTTATGTTTGATTTGATAGACATTATTATAATATCATCGGATTTGATATATCTAGAATATTTTGGGTTGTCATAAGATAAAAACCGTCTGTATTTATATATGGACTATCTTACGATTATCCTTTTCTTTCAAATGGATTTTTAACTTTGAATCAGTTCGATATTACCTATAAACTTTGTGAGTTTTCTCACGCTGGTCCAGTAGACTGATCTGTGGCGTTTGCAATGCTCAGGTCAGATTGAGTTCTACAAGTTCAGGATAGGATGCTACAAATTTCGGAAGACATGTTCAAGGAGCCCAGACGTATTTAGTATTTATTCCGCCGTGCGTTGTATATGAGGATATGTTATTATAAATGTCTAGATGTATTGGTTGTTTGTTGTACTCTGGTAATGTAAGTATTTGTACAAGTTCTTTATAAAGATTTATTTCTATATTATATTTTATTCCACTATGATGTGAGACTCTGATTTTGGGTTGTTGTCTTGTTTTTCATCTATTTTAATATTTCTTTCTTTCTTTTGTCACCCTCTAACTTATTTCTTTTAATGTCTAGTGTTTTTGATACTTGGGGTATGGCAAGTAATACAGAATTACGCATTATTGTCGAAATTCGTGCATTGAATTTTTTACCAGGTTGTTACACGCTCTCTTAATTCGTTCCAGTAGTGTTCGCTAAATCAACCTACTTCATTTTGGATTCTGTACTGCATGCATAGTTGTAAATGTGGTTCCCGATATTGGAAGAGAGTATGAAAATATCTGTCCCCGGTCTCTTTAATAACTAAATGTTCTTTTCACACTGTGGTCATTTATATTTAAAATTCAAATTTTAAAATATTATAGCTCAAATAATAACAATATTGGTTTATATTCAAATAATTATATTTAGATATTCCAATGTCATAAATCATAATTCAAATCCATTCATTATTTGATTTTGAGTTCAAATTCCTTTTTCATATTTACAAACAATTTACTAATAAAATTAAATTTTGATTTCTCATTTCTATATCTCAAATTCTATTACTTCAAAATTTTTTATATTATCATTACGGATTTAGTTGCCCGGACCGAAACAACTTTTATTTAAAATAGTGAATATAATATAAAATAGTCAGATTTAAAAATCATTATATTTATATAAAAAATTGACTTAGTATACAATATACAATATATAATAGTTAAATTTAAGAAAATGGTGTAATTAAGATAGTTATAAAAAATATAATAATTAAGTTAAAGATATATAAAACGTTACATTATAGCAGTTATATAATAATTATTAAGTTTAAATAGTATAATTTAAATTAGTTTAATATAAGATAAAACAACTTTCAAAAAGAATTAAAATAACCCAATCCAAATCACTTATATGCATTTCCAAGTTCGGCTTATCATTAATTCAGATTCAAAATTTCAATTCAAATCTAGTTTAAATTTTTAATAGTATATTCTTGATTTTCAGCTATTTCAAAACAATATTCAAGTTTGGCTCGATTTCATTACTTGAACCATATTCTTCAAATTTATCATTTTCCCTTAAATCACATCTTAATAGTTTCATATTAATTATATCTCAAATTTCAGTTTTAACTTTAATTATATATAGATTGAAATATTTACTTAATAGATTATTTTCTAATTAATTTACGAAGTTTCATAATCATAACAAATTCAATAAAACCCATTCATTATTTAAATTCACATCTTAAAGTCAGTTTATCTTAACTTGATAAATTTCATTTTCATTAAGGAATTTAAACAAATCAACTTATCATTAATTTCTAACTTCTCTTTAAAACTTATGAACTTATATTTAATAAAAGAATATATATATATATATACAATTTTAAAATTTAAATTACATTTATACTATATTAAAAGGTTCATTAATTTACTTAAAAAATAATTTACATTATTTAAATTTTAAAGCTAAATAATATTATAATCTTATATTTATATTTTATAACATATATTAACTTACACCTGAAATTTTATAACGTATAATTTAATTTTAAAAGTCCAAATTTAAAGTTTATTAAATTATCAAAATATCAGTCTAACAAAAAATCTAAATTTTGATTTCTAAATTACTTTTGTTAAATTAGAATATATTTGTAATTCAGAAATTACTTTACAAAATAGATTAACGATGTCTGTATAAAATTTTCTAACTAGGCCAAGTAATACCAATAAATATCTTTTCAGTGCATTTAATATTCAATTACAGGTATTGATCATTTCAACCTGCATCCCAATAAGTTCGGTTTCAATTCCTATATCTATACAGTGATTTGGGTATGTATCATTTCAGCCTATAATGATTTTACAAATCTAGTAGGAACTTGCAGTATGAGAAAAAATAAATATAACATTTTAAATCATACATACAAATCAGCATATATCATAATAATCAAATTTGTGTCATATACGTCAAAAGTGTGCATGTCGTATATGTACAAGTTACAGAGAAAATAAATCAGTTTTCTATAACATTCCTAACATTTCATATGTCATTTCAAACGATGTCAATTCACATATTAAAATTGTTAATCGTGAGTGGGGGTTCTCACCTTGCATGACAAATAAAAGGAAAATTAAGTAGGCTGATACGAACATGGATACAGAAAGCAAGATGAATAACTCCAACCACGCGCTATTACACCATGACACAAATAGATTAACAAATCGATAACCTAAATAATTTAAAGAAGGGAGTAGAGTGGTTTTTTCTAAGGAAGATGAATTTAGATTTTTTTACAAAAGTTTACACAAATTGAACAAAACTTTAACCATTTTAAAATTTAATTTTTGGATCAGCTAACCTTAGAATTTGGAAAAGTCATAACAAAAAAATTATTGCAAATTCTTTTTTTCTTCAATTTAATAATGAATAAAAACCGGATTTCGATAAAATTTTAAGAAGATACGACCAAAATAGCGACAAATACATTTTTGGGTCAAGGTCCGAAAATGTTCCATTAAGACTCAAGATTTAAGCACAGAGGGTCACAAAGTCTGTAAAAGTCTTTTGAATGAAAGTTGTAGTTATTTAAATTTTATGTAATTTAAAAAAAAAGTGAATTGGATTTTTTAGCAGGAAGTTACAACCTCTACAACATAGGTCAAAATATGAAAGAAAAAAATAGAAAGTAAAAAGTCTTTAGTTTCAAAGGAAAAAATGGTTATGGTTAGGGTTTTCACGTGTCCCTTTTGTTGACGAGGTGTGGTCAGGTATGTTGTGGAGGTCTTAAGTGGCAGGGGTGGTCAGGGGAAGGAAGAGCAATGTAACAACCCGTAACTTCCCCGTGAAGGAAAGAACGAATTGCTTTGAGGACAAGACGAATCAGAACGCAAACAAAAGAACATTTCATTGTTTATAACAACAATTCCATCAGAATAAAAGAATATCACAGAGTATGAATCAATATTACACATTTGATAAATATTAGAGGTTTAAATTACATAGCAGTGGAAAAATAATACAACAAACAACAGAAAGAAATACACGGATACAGAGATTTCCGAGTATCATTCCAGCTGTAAACCAGGATCTTGTGAATATAAATCTGCAAAAACCCAACTACTAGCTGCCTGTGTCGAAAAGAAGGGCACCCAGAGTTTAGGTTAAAATAATAAACAACAGATCAGTCATGTGACTGGTGTGACAACTAAAACAGTTTTAATCGTTATTTTTAAGTTAGGTAAATCAAGGGACCACGCCGTATAACACGGAACGGGTTTCCTCCCAAGAATACCAGTGCATAAAACAAACAGCGTAATGCTAAATAAAGAAAAATGAAGCTATTATAAGACCCAGGTCCCATCACACAATGCAACGCAAGCCGGAGGATAGGGTTTTACCTTATAATAGCCAAAGAATGCTTAATACGCTAAATTTCATATTTTATTATTACTATAAGTGAAGAAAACAACTTCAATCATAAGTATCAATCATAGACAGCATAAGTGCCCCATACTACTATGTCACCATACTAGTTCTACAATTAAAACCTCAAAGGTCGTATTGGAAATTGGATTTCCGCCATGAGTCGAGGCAAGGGGCAAGCTCCTGTAATAACCCGGAAAACTGAGCCAATTTAAAAATTTTATTTTGGCAATTTTAATGAATTTTGAATATTCAAAATGAATTATTTTAAATAATAACGACGAGAAATTTATTTTGAATAGAAATAGAACGTATATATTTATTCGAATCGTCGTTAGAATATAAATATTTATTTATAATTATAAAAGGAATTGAAAATGGCGCGGTAATTTGAAAATTCGATTTCAAATTTCAAATGAATGTACAGGATTCAAAATAAATCGGATTTTGGCAAAACAAAAAATATTAGAATCTATTTGAGAATATCTTTCCAAGAATTCGAAAAATCAAAATTTCATAGTGGGGATAAAAAGTTATGTCCAGTTGAAAATTCAGAATAGTCACTATGGAATCCTAGCCCTTAAAAATGGATATTTTACAAACGACCTCGGTTTTCGACGAAACCACTTTTGTTGGATTTGTGATGTCAAGTTATCGCTAGGTTTCAAAATTCAAAATTTTCTGAATCAATATGTGAGCGTGGCAAAGGAAAACGCGTTTGACCAGTTTCAGTTGATTTTAATCAACTGGAAAATGGCCATTTTTCAAACGATCTCAGAATTCAATGAAATTTGTTTTGTTAGGACCGTATCATCAATACGAAGCTAGAAATAATTTTTCTGGAATTTTTAGAGTTAGTATGTGTAACAACCCGTATTTTAATAACATGTTCAAACTGTAAATCAAGGCAAAATTAATTTTTAAATCAAGAATCAAGGGAAACGGGTTGCGCCATTGCGTTCGTCTCGAAATTCTGCTTAGAAATGAGTCCGCGTTTGCAGGAATCGGAGTCCGTATGAGAAAGATATAACCCTCCGAAGTTTCAGGAATTTTCAGAATCAAAAACAGCTCGAAATTCGAATTCGAACCTCGCAGCAGGCAGGGCGGGAAAACTCCCGCCCATATACTAGGTCGACCTGGGGGTCGACCATAGTGTCGACCTCCCAGGGGCCAGGTCGACCATAGTGTCGACCTGGGGGTCGACCTGCCTCCCGAACCTATTTCCTATACCAGATGCATTCTGATGTATTTAGACTTGTTTCGTGACCAGACTCGTCTGCCTAACCCTATATAAACAGCCCCCTAGCCTCATTCTCTCTACACCATTTCATTATGTCCTTATGCTACCTCTGTGAAAATCAAAATGATAATATTTAAATTAAACGAGACTACTTCTTCTTCGTCAAGACAACAGCTAGGAATTGCAAATTGGGGGTTTTCAACTAGAACAAGACTAAACAAATAGAGATTCAACAACTGCAATAACCGTTTCCAGAATCAAATCTCTGCACTCTAATTCTCGATCCACGCTCGGTAAGTTCTAGTTACTTTGAGATTTAAACTTGTTAAATTTAATGTGGACATGGAATGAAATTAAATTGGACCTAAGCTTGATTATCTATTTAGATCTGTTATTGTCTCTTCTAGAATCTATGATTTTGGGTTATTTCTTATCGATTGAATCATGCCTATTCATGTTGTTGGACCTAGTTTATTATTCAAATGCTAGATTGTAACGTAAATTCTTGGATCTTGACTATTGGGAATATTGTCTACGACGTAGAAACTATTGTTAATGACATAAGACTATGACTATGCCTATGACTGTGGACATAAGATTTTGCCTATGCCTATGACTATGACTGTGAACATAAGACTATGCCTATGCCTATGACAGTGAACATAAGGCTATTGCCTATGACTACGACAAGGACAATTGTGGCTAATCACCTATGACTCTTGACTATGAGAATTATTACCTATGATTATGAACATAAGGCTATTATCTATGACCATGACTTTGAAACTATTACTGTTAATTGCCTAGAACTATTTTGGATAATTATCCATGACTATTGTGATTAATCGCTTATGATTCACAACTATGAGACTTTTACCTATGACCATGACTATGACTACTGGGGTTAATTGCCTAAGACTATTATAGTTGATTGTTCATGCCCATAACACTATAGTTGAAAACCATGTTGTACACCGAACATTTTGTTGGATCGTATACCTAGGGTGAGACTTGCTTAGTTTATTTGCAATTATGTACACCAAAACCACTGGATCCATTATCCTTTATTTGGCTTGCTTTTGCATGCCTATTCTTTTATGTCAGTGTTTATCATGACCATCGCCTTATCTTGCTAGATTTGAAATCCTATATGCCAGTGATGTTGTAACCAATTATCTCATGTTATATCATACTAGTCTTGTAACCCCTTTTATCGCTTTATGCTAGTCCCTTTTGCCTATCGTAGTTTTGATGCTATTCCCTCTATTTCGAGATTTGGATTTATTTGTAGTATAGATCGATTCACGTTCACGTGCGATGGGAATACGATTTGGGTAGATTAGGCAAAACATGAATTGGTTATGAACATGAATTATGAACTTGATAATAGGCAAAACTTGAAACATGAACATTGTTATAACTTGAATCTGGATGTGGGCATGAAACTTATCCTTGAAACTTGACATGAACTCGACATGAAACTTGAACATGGACATGATACTAGAATAAACATGAAAATGGCCAACTCGAGGTTGGGTTGAGTTTGCAGTGTAAATCTGCCTGGAACCGCCCGACAAATCCAGTTACTGCAAACAATAGGATCCAATGTGGGTAGTTGGTCATATCGCGCTTGAAACCCGAGGTCAGACTGAATTGTGGTGTAAATCTGCCCGGAACCGCCCGGCATACCCAGTGACCACAACAATAGGTCTGATGTGAGAGGTTGGGTTGCATTAATGAATTAATGCCACATGATAGGGTTAAGTCATGTACCGCTTGAATATACTTAACCAATTTGACACGATGACTTAATAGGGTTAAGTCATGAACCGCTTGAATATACTTAACCAATTTGACACGATGACTTGATAGGGTTAAGTCATGAACCGCTTGAATATACTTAACCAATTTGACACGATGACTTGATAGGGTTAAGTCATGAACCGCTTGAATATACTTAACCAATTTAACACGATGAGTTGGTAGGGTTAAGTCATGAACCGCTTGAATATACTTAACCAATTTGACACGATGACTTGATAGGGTTAAGTCATGAACCGCTTGAATATACTTAACCAATTTAACACGATGATTTGATAGGGTTAAGTCATGAACCGCTTGAATATACTTAACCAACTTGACACATGATTCGTAGGGCTAAGTCATGAACTTGAACGATAACACTTAGCCAATTTGACATGACACGTAGACGGGTTAAGTCACGAACTTGAATGACAACACTTAACCAACTTGACATGCTAGAGTTATGGGGTTAAGTCTCGAATTTAAATGACAACACTTAATCTACTGAACAGAAACCCTAGTTACGTGGTCCTTTTCAGCAGTAACCCACTAGATGTACCACGGTACCCTGGAACTAGGCAGGGTGGGGCACGATTACTGGGCAGATTGTAAGCGACCAGAACGACGGCTGAGTTGGTGCGCCATTGTAGGTTCAGGCGGACTATGGTCGTGCACGTAGTCCGGAGTTGAAAAAAGCAGGCATTGGGCACCAGTAGGTTTACATTGTGCGTGCTTGATTCGTGTTGGTGGTTGGCACCCTAGGGCTTGATACACCCTATGGTGGACCTAGCATAGGTGACTACATTTCGTGATTGGGCCGTATGATATAGACACATGAACGAGCTAGGACTTGTAGGGAGCCGATCGATTAATAGATCGTTACGTGGAATTCGTTAGGTAGCATATGTTGAGTATAACAGTGTGATTTTTGTTTGATGATAACAAACATATATATATTTTTAAAAATGTGTTTGTAAATAGTATTATTCTATATTTTACACACAGAAATAAATATTTATTGAATAGAACACTACTATACAGAATTGAATATCCAAACAGTGTTTTTATTCGAATAAATATTTTATTTTCAACATTTGAAATAGTACATATACAACACACCACTATTTACACTTTCAAATATCTCTGAATATTTTTGTCATGACACATTTAACACATCACAGACATTGTACTATTAAAAGATTCAAATAAAAAAACAAACAGATTGAATTGAACACAATAAAATAATATTTTATTTTAACCAAATCTGTTTATTACATACAATCAGTACAATTCTTTCACAGCTCCTCAGTACAGTTCATTCATTACTTATACAATCACTATATACACACACTAACGCTGTTCTTGTCTCCATCTTCAGTCTTCTGTCTTCACAGCTTTCAGTCGGTCCATCTTCATACCTGTCACATACAGAAGAACACACACAGTAGACTGCAACAAAAATAAAATTAAATAAAAGCAAATAAAAAATTTATTTTTAAATTATTTGCCTCAGAATTACGGTGTGTTTCTCATCATTTTTCTAGACGTGGTCTGATATGCAGGGACAGGAAAAAATCGTCTGATGGCTGCATGTACACACGTTTATACACGTGTGCACTGCCACGCCAATCAGCGAGCAACTGAGGAGTAGCCCCAAGGACCGTCTCGACTCAGTGCACATTAAAAAATTAACCAAGGAGCAAAACAGAAATATGGTGATACATGCACGAGCTAATGGTGCAACAAGAAGTCAGTGCAACATGATCACAAGCCAGAATGGAGCTACAAACAAAACAGAACAAATACAAGTGATTTTTGATGGCAGCAGTTCAACAATGTCAATATGGTGCAGTTCAAACTTGAAGCATGGTGCAAGAAAACAAGGTGCAAAAGCTACAGCTAAATGGTCAGATCACATGAACTCAATGAGGTCAACATAGGAGTTTATTCAAGGTGCCAACATCAAGATAATATGTCAAGAGGTGAAAGTAATATACAAGTTTGAACATCAACAAGTAAAACATCAATTTAAAAGCTCAAGAGAAGTTCAACTAATGACTATTACAAGGCACTGTCAAATTCAAGTGTTCATTTGTTCTTATTAGTTCAAATCAGATTCGGCAAAGTAAACCAGGATTTAAACATGGAAGTATTAAAGAGCGGAATCAAGTTCGTGCCAAAGTTTATAGGTCATGGTAAAAAGGCATGGTATTCAAATACCAATATATATATACACACAAGTGACTGCAAGTTTTAATCAGCAGGAAGTTAAACTGAAGGTGCACCATTAAAGTTCAAGTATACAACAAAGCAGTTATATGTATGAGGATAGTAACATTTATGGTGTGGCGAGAACAAAACAACATAGCATAAACAAGGTTGTTACAGCCATATACAAATTAGCTCAAGAAGTAGTTTCAAGAATACAGTACAACAACATGGTTTACAGTGCAAGCAGTGCAACATTATCAGTTCAAGGAACAGCAGTGATCGTATATACAAAGGCAAACAAATTTCAAGTGTAGCATCAGTTAAACTTGTTCAAAGTCAGAACTTAGCATCAGTTCTAAGTGGAGTGTACTCAAGCAGGAAGTCGAAGAATAAATGAAGTACCAGTTCAAAAATCAAGAGTACTAAATCTGTTCAAGTGTATGGCAAGATCAATCAAGTATTAAATCAAATTCAGTGATCAAGTTTTGTTAAAAGGCAAATATCAAGTGCGGTATCAGTTAAAAAGATAATCAATGAGACTGCTCTCAACAAAATCAAGAGAAACTTCTGTTCTGGTTTTTAAATCATCAGAAAAGCATCCAAATGAATTGACAGTTTTAGCAAACCAGAAAATCAAGGTTCCAGAAAACTTGCTCAAGCCCTAATTTCCAGGAAAAATATACACCGCAAGTTTCAAATCAAGGAATTCAAATGATCAAGCAGTATCACACAGTAAAGGATACACGCACAAACAAGAGTTTTGTTTCCTGAAAATATATACGGCATTTTTTTTAGAGACCATTTCAAAATTGAAGAATTTCTCATGCAAGGTTGAAGATTTCAAATTCCAGAAATCACGATTAAATCAATATACATTCAGGCTTTAAATCGAAGAAGTATCAAGAGGCAACAGATCAATTCAAAGTCAACCCAATATTTCAGCATATATCAATCCAAATCAAACCAAGTCTAATCCATACGAAATCAGAGCAAAATTTAAGGACTTTTAATCCTATATAAATACACAATCCTCATCGGCAGTAATCCATCCAAGTTCGAACAAGCAAAAAAGCAAAAATCAGAATTAAATTCATACCAGTAAAAAGGAGATTACTTGGATCCAGTTCAACACTCATCAACGTTCGATCGAAGAAAAGGATAGCCACTGAATAACTCGAAATCATCACACGAGAAAGTGGCGACCTCAAGTTAAATAGAATCGAAACCCTAGAGCCGTCGAAGTCGAGTTTAACGAGAAGCACAAACCCTAGAAAAAGCGCCAAAGATCGAAGCCAAACAGACTCGAGCATCATAGAATTAATCATACAATCGTGATTTAGGGATTTGGAGAAACCCTATTTTCAGCCGCCATTTTTCAGAGAATAACAAAAGTGATTGGGCTCGAGAGAAAAAGTGTGAAGCAAATAAGAAAGAGGCCGGCCAAGTGTTTAAACCAAAGGGGATAACCCCTATTTAATTCTTAGGGTTTTTCAAAGTTTTTTTAAGGGGTCTTTTATTGTTTTGTTTTTGTTCGTCTTTAATTTCAATCAAGTCTAGAGTTTTCTAGTTTGTCTCTAAAACTAGGGAGACGAATTACAGGGTTTGTAATTCGGGGAAATCTGGTTTTGGGGATAAAAACCAGCGCAGGGTTTTGAGCGTAGGGTTAAGAACAGTTGGGAGCGAGTGTCGTAAGTTTACAGGGGATTGTAAGCGTAGAGATTGTTTTAACTCCTAGTAGAAACCTTGGGGAATGCAGCAGTAGGCAGGGTTTTGCCGAAGCTGGGTATATCTGTGTGTTATTTATTTTCCGCATTTATTCTGATTATTATCTGTGCTGTGATTATTTAATTACTATGTGAAAATTTGCGATAAACCCTATTCACCCCCCCCCCTCTAGGGTTAATTTAGATCCTAAAAGTGGTATCAGAGCAGGTATTTTTTATTTTAACTCTAGAGTCATGAATCTGTCCAATAACGCACTTTCTGAGCGTCAGTCCATAGCTAGGCCACCAATGTTTAATGGAACTGATTATGCATATTGGAAAGCTAGGATGAAAATTTATTTGAGTTCAGTCGACAATGATGTGTGGGATATTATTGAAACGGGTTATAGATCTCCCACTGTTATTGTTAGTGGTGTTGAAATTCCTAAATCAAAAGATAGGTGGGATGCTAATGATAAAAAATTATTTTCAACTAATGCCAAAGCAATGAATGCTTTAATTTGTGCTCTTGATAAAACTGAATTTAATCGAATTTCTCATTGTGAGACAGCGCAGGAAATATGGCATACGTTGGAGGTCACACACGAAGGGACATCTCAAGTGAAGGAATCTCGTCTCGCTCTACTCAGCAACGAATATGAAAATTTCTCTATACAAAGAGACGAAGATATAAAAGAGATGTATGGACGCTTCTCGTCACTAGTCTACAATGCAAAAGCTCTTGGCAAAACCTATACCGAAGTGGAATTGATCAGAAAAATATTGAGAGTGCTACCGATGAATTTTGAATCTAAGGTGACGGCGATACAAGAATCAAAAGATCTGAATAAAGTAAGCATGGAAGAGTTGATCGGAAATCTGATTACTTACGAGATGGAGTTAAAAGCAAGAGAAGAACGAAAGGATTCTGAATCAAAGAAAAAGACGATCGCTCTAAATAATTCTGTTGAAAGTAATGATGATGATCCCGCTGAAGAGCTAGCCATGGTTTTGAAAAAGTGGGCCAAAGGAAAATACAAACCACGAAAGAAGAATTCAAAAACCGACAAGTCCGAAAGCTCAGATAATTCAGACGATGAAGTGTTTTGCTACAATTGCAAGAAACCCGGTCATATCAAACCAAATTGCCCACAGCTTAAAAATGAAAAGAGGAAGAAGTTCAGAAGGAAGAAGAAGGCTTTTGCTGCTACATGGGATGACGAGGAAGGAGAAGAAGTCTCTGAAAGTGATGAAGAAGAAGCTAATTTGTGTCTTATGGCTCAATCTGATTTAGAAGGTAGTGAAGAGGATTCTAGTGAGGTATCGAATTTTACTTATAAAGATTTAATTTTAATGTGTCACGATCTCACGAAAACTGTTGATTCTCTTAAACTAAAAGTTAAGAAATTGAAATCTGATAGGTCAAAACTAGTTCAAGAAAATAACAGTTTAGAAACAAAACTTGAAAAAGTTAAGAATTCACCGTTTTCAGAATGCGAAAAATGTCAATTTTTGAGTAACGATTTTTTGAAATTAAAAACTAATCTTGAGTTACTTAAAAGTGAAAACATGAATTTGAAAAATGAAAATCATGATTTTGAAAAGGTGATTGAAAAGTTTAGAGAATCTGAAAAACTTGATTTTGAAAAGCGAAAACAATTTGAAATTGAAATTTCCAAGTCCGATGCTAGAATCAAAGCACTTGAAAACGAAAATTTGATTTTAAAACAAACTGATGCTGAAAAGAGGAAAATCGCTATTAATCGTTGTTCAAATTTAATGAAAGAAAATAGCGATCTTAAATTTAAAATTCAATGACTTGAGTCAGCTTTGACTAAATTTTCTAAAGGAGAGAAATCGTTGAATATGTTGTTAAAAAATCAATTTTTTGTTCAGAATAAAAAGGGACTTGGATTTGAATCAGATCAAGTTAAAAAACAAAATTTTAATGATTTTAAAAATCCTTTAATTGGCTTTGAAAACAATCAAATTGAATTTTTGAAATTTAATAATTCCAAAGGGTTTTTAAATCATAAACAAATTGATAACTCGTTTAAAAACAATTCATTTAAATCTGTTTGGATTCCAAAAATTAACAAAATAAATTTAAGCAAATCTAAACAAATTTGGGTTCCAAAGGGTATGCTAGTGAATAGTAATGGATTGTTATATAAACGGGTTTGGGTACCAAAACGTGTAAACGAAGATAAGAGTGGTAAAACAACTTTTGTTAGACCACTCGATCATATAAACATTTAGGTACTGTGGGAGGCTGAGGAACAACTGTGCTTAAGTTAGATAAAATTCAAGTTGATTCATATATCGAATTATTTGGAGTTCCTTAGCCATAGATTCAGAGTTGGAGATTCATTGCATCACGTTGATTATGGTAAGTCAGGTATGATCTCTAAACTCGTACTTTTATTCCTTTTAGTTTATTTTTACTTGGCTGTTTTTGAAATCATTCGTTATGGATTGTTGAAATTCTTGGATTATAAAAAATTGATTTTTTTTAGGTGATTTCAAACAATTATCTTCAGATTTGATAAGTTGACTGTTTCTTGAGTTTGTCTAAAAATTCTCAGAGAATATCACTTGTGATTCTTGCTTTGAAAATGATCTTGTGCTGCTCTGATAAGGAAATTGATTTGATTCATTTTAAGTGTGTTGGTGAATAAATGATAAGTTAGAAAATCAGTAACTGGAGTTAGTTAAAATTCATAGACAATTTGAATTAAATATATAAGTTGTTTCAAAATTGTCTAGGAACAATCAGCATTAGAAAAATTAGATAATTTCATATTCTACTGATTGATTTTTGAAACTGATTTTCAAACTTGCATTGATATTTTCAAAAACTCCTCTTGAAATTGATATTTTCAATTTTAAAATTATTTTTGATTATTTATACAAAAATTGAAATTATTGATTAATTTGAACCGTTTTGGGACTCATCAAAATTATTGATAGATTTATGAAACAGTGATGAGTTGTGACTGTGGTATAATTCATAACTAGAGGAGATATTATTTTAAATCTCATGATGATTGGACAGATTTTATAATATTTTTTGAATTAGAGCTTATTTCACGACCATCTTCTATATCTACCATATTTCTGTCATTCATCATGGTTTTATTTAATTTGGGGAGTTCTAATTATTCTTGAAATTAAAAATAAAATAAAATAAATAATTTATCCTTGGTATTCACTCCCATTTAAAAATCCTCGCGGTTATGCGTGGGTGAATTACCTTAATTTCTATGTGCTTCCATTCTCACTTAAAAGACCTTCGGGCTGTGCATGGATGGAACTCATTAGAGAGGATAAAGTTAAGTTACTACTAACCCCATTTAAAAGACCTTTGGGCTATGCGTGGTTAGAAAGTGCTTAACACTTTTTTTAGCATATTTAAAATCTTTAAAATTCATATTCAAATATTCAATTTTTATTGAACTCTCCTCATTCGATAAAATCCATCGTAAATCCATTCATTCTGAAAGTGAAATTTGCTTCTGATTTAAAGATTATTATGATTTTTGTTTGATTAAATGGGTTTTACGATATATATTCTCTCTCTTGATTTGAATTTATATTTTTAGTCCATATTCATCATTGTTTCGATTTCTATTATCCTTTTGATGATAACAAAAGGGGGAGAATGGTCAAGATTTTGATTGATGAGTATTAATTCAAAAATATTTTAAGATTGGAAGTTAAATATCTAGAGGGAGAATGGTCAATTGGATTTAGTACATTCAATTTTTCCACATATATAGAGGGAGTTCAGTTGTAGGGGGAGCATACAAATAGGGGGAGTAATATATTTCATGTACAAACACATGTAACACATTCAAAATCTTGTGTATGTTTGTCATCATCAAAAGGGGGAGATTGTTAAGTATAACAGTGTGATTTTTGTTTGATGATAACAAACATATATATATTTTTTTTAAAATGTGTTTGTAAATAGTACTATTCTATATTTTACACACAGAAATAAATATTTATTGAATAGAACACTACTATACAGAATTGAATATCCAAACAGTGTTTTTATTCGAATAAATATTTTATTTTCAACATTTGAAATAGTACATATACAACACACCACTATTTACACTTTCAAATATCTCTGAATATTTTTGTCATGACACTTTAAAACATCACATACATTGTACTATTAAAAGATTCAAATAAAAAACAAACAGATTGAATTGAACACAATAAAATAATATTTTATTTCAACCAAATCTGTTTATTACATACAATCAGTACAATTCTTTCACAGCTCCTCAGTACAGTTCATTCATTACTTATACAATCACTATATACACACACTAACGCTGTTCTTGTCTCCATCTTCAGTCTTCTGTCTTCACAGCTTTCAGTCGGTCCATCTTCATACCTGTCACATACAGAAGAACACACACAGTAGACTGCAACAAAAATAAAATTAAATAAAAGCAAATAAAAAATTTATTTTTAAATTATTTGCCTCAGAATTACGGTGTGTTTCTCATCATTTTTCTAGACGTGGTCTGATATGCAGGGACAGGAAAAAATCGTCTGATGGCTGCATGTACACACGTTTATACACGTGTGCACTGCCTCGCCAATCAGCGAGCAACTGAGGAGTAGCCACAAGGACCGTCTCGACTCAGTGCACATTAAAAAATTAACCAAGGAGCAAAACAGAAATATGGTGATACATGCACGAGCTAATGGTGCAACAAGAAGTCAGTGCAACATGATCACAAGCCAGAATGGAGCTACAAACAAAACAGAACAAATACAAGTGATTTTTGATGGCAGCAGTTCAACAATGTCAATATGGTGCAGTTCAAACTTGAAGCATGGTGCAAGAAAACAAGGTGCAAAAGCTACAGCTAAATGGTCAGATCACATGAACTCAATGAGGTCAACATAGGAGTTTATTCAAGGTGCCAACATCAAGATAATATGTCAAGAGGTGAAAGTAATATACAATTTTGAACATCAACAAGTAAAACATCAATTTAAAAGCTCAAGAGAAGTTCAACTAATGACTATTACAAGGCACTGTCAAATTCAAGTGTTCATTTGTTCTTATTAGTTCAAATCAGATTCGGCAAAGTAAATCAGGATTTAAACATGGAAGTATTAAAGAGCGGAATCAAGTTCGTGCCAAAGTTTATAGGTCATGGTAAAAAGGCATGGTATTCAAATACCAATATATATATACACACAAGTGACTGCAAGTTTTAATCAGCAGGAAGTTAAACTGAAGGTGCACCATTAAAGTTCAAGTATACAACAAAGCAGTTATATGTATGAGGATAGTAACATTTATGGTGTGGCGAGAACAAAACAACATAGCATAAACAAGGTTGTTACAGCCATATACAAATTAGCTCAAGAAGTAGTTTCAAGAATACAGTACAACAACATGGTTTACAGTGCAAGCAGTGCAACATTATCAGTTCAAGGAACAGCAGTGATCGTATATACAAAGGCAAACAAATTTCAAGTGTAGCATCAGTTAAACTTGTTCAAAGTCAGAACTTAGCATCAGTTCTAAGTGGAGTGTACTCAAGCAGGAAGTCGAAGAATAAATGAAGTACCAGTTCAAAAATCAAGAGTACTAAATCTGTTCAAGTGTATGGCAAGGTCAATCAAGTATTAAATCAAATTCAATGATCAAGTTTTGTTAAAAGGCAAATATCAAGTGCGGTATCAGTTAAAAAGATAATCAATGAGACTGCTCTCAACAAAATCAAGAGAAACTTCTGTTCTGGTTTTTAAATCATCAGAAAAGCATCCAAATGAATTGACAGTTTTAGCAAACCAGAAAATCAAGGTTCCAGAAAACTTGCTCAAGCCCTAATTTCCAGGAAAAATATACACCGCAAGTTTCAAATCAAGGAATTCAAATGATCAAGCAGTATCACACAGTAAAGGATACGCGCACAAACAAGAGTTTTGTTTCCTGAAAATATATACGGCATTTTTTTTAGAGACCATTTCAAAATTGAAGAATTTCTCACGCAAGGTTGAAGATTTCAAATTCCAGAAATCATGATTAAAGCAATATACATTCAGGCTTTAAATCGAAGAAGTATCAAGAGGCAACAGATCAATTCAAAGTCAACCCAATATTTCAGCATATATCAATCCAAATCAAACCAAGTCTAATCCATACAAAATCAGAGCAAAATTTAAGGACTTTTAATCCTATATAAACACCCAATCCTCATCGGCAGTAATCCATCCAAGTTCGAACAAGCAAAAAAGCAAAAATCAGAATTAAATTCATACCAGTAAAAAGGAGATTACTTGGATCCAGTTCAACACTCATCAACGTTCGATCGAAGAAAAGGATAGCCACTGAATAACTCGAAATCATCACACGAGAAAGTGGCGACCTCAAGTTAAATAGAATCGAAACCCTAGAGCCGTCGAAGTCGAGTTTAACGAGAAGCACAAACCATAGAAAAAGCGCCAGCCTCCAGAGATCGAAGCCAAACAGACTCGAGCATCATAGAATTAATCATACAATCGCGATTTAGGGATTTGGAGAAACCCTATTTTCAGCCGCCATTTTTCAGAGAATAACAAAAGTGATTGGGCTCGAGAGAAAAAGGGTGAAGCAAATAAGAAAGAGGCCAGCCAAGTGTTTAAACCAGAGGGGATAACCCCTATTTAATTCTTAGGGTTTTTCAAAGTTTTTTTAAGGGGTCTTTTATTGTTTTGTTTTTGTTCGTCTTTAATTTCAATCAAGTCTAGAGTTTTCTAGTTTGTCTCTAAAACTAGGGAGACGAATTACAGGGTTTGTAATTCGGGGAAATCTGGTTTTGGGGATAAAAACCAGTGCAGGGTTTTGAGCGTAGGGTTAAGAACAGTTGGGAGCGAGTGTCGTAAGTTTACAGGGGATTGTAAGCGTAGAGATTGTTTTAACTCCTAGTAGAAACCTTGGGGAATGCAGCAGTAGGCAGGGTTTTGCCGAAGCTGGGTATATCTGTGTGTTATTTATTTTCCGCATTTATTCTGATTATTATCTGTGCTGTGATTATTTAATTACTCTGTGAAAATCTGCGATAAACCCTATTCACCCCCCCCCCCCTCTAGGGTTAATTTAGATCCTACAGCATAATCCCTAGTGGTCCTAGGTGGCATAAACCCTAATCAAATCTAGAAAACGTTCAATAGGTAGCATAATCGCTAGTGGTCCTAGGTGGCATAAATCCTAGTTAAACACGCGATAGCTCATGATAAGGAAACCTAGCCAGAACAAGGGTGGCGGTCCAAATGATTTCAAGAATGGTGCCACTACGTTGAAGTAGTATAGAAATACGTGATGAAACCCGTACGATACACGACAAGGGACTGTACATATACATGGAAAGGATGATACGGGTTGGGATACTAGTACAGTTGGTGCCGAGAATATAGGAAATCAAAGAAACTAGTGGAACGTTGAAGCTTAGAAATCTTGTGAAGTTATACTTAGTAGAAACCTTGCAATGTGATACTTGGTAGGAACCTTGTGATGATACTCTTGATAGGAAGCATGGGATGTTATACTTTATTCATCGTGCCTGTAGCTTACCTTGTCATCATGCTTATGTTTACTTTCAGTTTATTCATGCCATATTATCTTCACCTGTTTTTATGCTGAAAGCCACTAGGACTTACTCAGTCTTTATGACTGACCCAGTTTGTTTCGCCTCTTTTTCTTCCGTTCCCCTCCCCCCCCCCCTCGGTTCGCAGGGTGGGAATACAGCTTAGTTCGGATCTTACCAAGCTCCAAGGCTCTTTCATGTACTGCTTTGATTTCTCTTGGCTATGGCTTGCTTTGCTGCATTATTGGAGAATGATTTATGACTATGGTTTTATGCTTCTTTACTATTGTAAGACAGATTTTGATGTAATGGATTTAATAGCATTTTGATGTAAAAGGCTTTAGACCTTTCTAGATTTTAAAGCAATGAAATTTGGTTCTTCTTCCACTGTTTAATATGTTCTGTCTTGTAATATTTCTGTGTATGTTTACCTAGATAATGCTCCACCAAAGCTAGTGCATTCCCTTTATGAGTGACCCTAGCGGAGGTGGGGTGTTACATTTGGTATCAGAGCAGAAGGTTACCAGACTGGGCAAAAGCTTTTAAAAACCTTCTGAAATTATTTTCAAAACGTTTACAAAGAAGCATTTTTCTAAAAGAAAAGTTTTGTTTTACGAAAGGCATATTCCCCAAAGCCATATGCACTATCTTTTGATTCTCACCTTGAGTCTCTTCTCTCTTTCTTTTTCACCATAGTTTGTAGGCATGCGACACATGTCGGAGGGCAAAGGAGTGTCCAACCTCCATCTGTAGCCGCAGTAGTTTTACTTGCGACAAATCTTATTTCAAGCTTTGTAGGGTTGCCGTGCGATGGGGGTAGCTTTCGAGAAACTTGTCAACAAGCTATACAAGGATAGTAAGAACGAGGATAAAGAATACAAGCCTAGGGATAAGAAACTTGTAGATAAGGCGTAATCCACGAAGGAGGAAAAGGTGAAAGGGAAGAGGTCAAAGTAAAAGAATAATAAAACCCATGATAAGAAAGAACATCGTTGGTATGGTAAAAAGGGACATGTAGTTAAGTATCATAGGAAAAGGACAAGGGCAAAGAACAAGATTGTCGAGAGGGCAATTGTATGCTCTCACTACTAGCATACCTAAGAGAGGTGGTAACGTTTCTGTTAAAAGTTTAGCTTCTCTTTTCTATCATACCACGGGAACTTTGTTTTTGTACATCGCATCCTTTTTAATTCTGCTTCAATAGTTGAGTCTCTGCACCTTAGTACTAGCGCAGTAGAGGATCCCATTTTATTCTCAAATCCTGTTAGGGAATTGGCTCATTTATTCATGACTTGTTTGGATTTGGGAATGTATATGCTAAGTGTTGAGTTTAGAAGTAAAGCTTATATCTTTGGGCTATGGGTTGATTCTAGGGATGGAGTGGTTATCCAGAAATGGTACCATTCTCGAGTATGAAAAGAGGGTAGTTAGATTCTTGACTTGCCTTGGTAATGCCCTCGAAGTCTAGTGTAACCCTTAGGGTTCTTCCATGCTTAGTTACCTATAATCTCTTGACACATTTATTGGTCCACTCGAGTAATGTTCGCCACTAAGGCGGATGGTTCATCTCGCTTATGCATGAGTTATATAAAATCACCTTAGTAAGTACACTTGGCAACATGGTTGACATCTGTTTATTTGCAAGAGATAATTCTTCTGCATGGAATACCCTATAAACGAGATCCGAGATTCACTAGTGAATTTTGGAGAGCTTGCATGAAACCATGAGTACGCAGTTATGTTTGAGCCGAGTATACTAGAAAAAGAATAAATGAAAATGGGACGAGAGACAACAGTGAAATGAGTTACAACTCATATTTTGGAAACAAGAATTAAGAAGCTACGAAATTATGAAGTTAAAGACGGTGAAAGCACAATGGAGTTAAGCTCAAGGAAATGCGACTCAGAAAATTGAAGACTAGTTACGCGTATCATATCTCTTTTTAAGAGTATATCCTTGATCCCTCTTTTCCTGTAGAGCTTATTTGCATGCTATCTTTCAAGTATATCCTCTCGGTCCTATTCTCAATCCCATTTCTGTTAGAAACCCCATAGGGAGCATGACTCGTCTATTAGTAACACATTTTGGGGCTTGAGGGTGTCCGTTGGGTTGACTAAACTCTTTGGGTTTTATAGGATATGGGCTGGTGCTTAGGGAGTTCTTCTCCTATTCAGTATATATGTGACGTAGATTTCCAGCTTTGACATTGCCTAATTGGCACAAAGTTTTTACTTGCTTCTATCATTCGGCTATACCTTTAAGTAGGAACTAATGGATGTAAACATGTGTTTGAGACATGTTATGGTTGATGGTTGCAAGTGGTTGCTAGTTGTTGCTCGTGGATGCATGAACACACATTAGGCATTAGATCGGCTCGGTCACATCTCATATTGCATATGCATGAATGTTTATACTTGTACATGGATGAAATCGAATATGTTATCATGTGGATGTTGCATATGGATGGATGTTTGTGCACACATATAGTGTTTATGTGACTAGGACTATTTGCATACATGTTGGATTCATGGCACTAAACATATTTTGCATTAAAGAAGATCAATCAGGCCTGATCATTTGCATTAGATAAGGAACATATACACACACTTTCTGCATATGATCATACAGCATTAGAAATCTCTTAAGGACAATGGATGCCTGTGATTGATGATTGAGTAGATGGATGATTGGATGGTAGGACACATTCTTCTTAACTTGAAGATTTCGGGGACGAAATCCTTTAAGGAGGGGAGAATGTAACAACCCGTATTTTAATAACATGTTCAAACTGTAAATCAAGGCAGAATTAATTTTTAAAACAAGAATCAAGGGAAATGAGTTGCGCCATTGCGTTCGTCACGAAATTTTGCTTAGAAACGAGTCCGAGTTTGCAGGAATCAGAGTCCGTATGAGGGAGATATGACCCTCCGAAGTTTCAGGAATTTTCAGAATAAAAACCATCTCGAAATTCGAATTCGAAATTCGAATTCAAACCCCGCAGCAGGCAGGGCGGGAAAACTCCCACCCACAGACCAAGTCGACCTGAGGGTCGACCATAGTGTCGACCTCCTAAGGGCCAGGTCGACCATAGTGTCGACCTGGGGGTCGACCAGCCTCCCGAACCTATTTCCTGTACCAGATGCATTCTGATGTATTTAGACTTGTTTCGTGACCAGATTCGTCTGGCTATCCCTATATAAATAGCCCCCTAGCCTCATTCTCTCTACACCATTTCATTCTGTCCTTATGCTACCTCTGTGAAAATCAAAATGATAATATTTAAATTAAAAGAGACTACTTCTTCTTCGTCAAGACAACAGCTAGGAATTGCAAATTGGGGGTTTTCAACTAGAACAAGACTAAACAAATAGAGATTCAACAACTGCAATAAACATTTCTAGAATCAAATCTCTGCACTCTAATTCTCGATCCACGCTCGGTAAGTTCTAGTTACTTTGAGATTTAAACTTGTTAAATTTAATGTGGGCATGGAATGAAATGAAATTGGACCTAAGCTTGATTATCTATTTAGATCTGTTCTTGTCTCTTCTAGAATCTATGATTTTGGGTTATTTCTTATCGATTGAATCATGCCTATTCATGTTGTTGGACCTAGTTTATTATTCAAACGCTAGATTGTAACGTAAATTCTTGGATCTTGACTATTGGGAATATTGTCTACGACGTTGAAACTATTGTTAATGACATAAGACTATAACTATGCCTATGACTGTGGACATAAGATTTTGCCTATGCCTATGACTATGACTGTGAACATAAGACTATGCCTATGCCTATGACAGTGAACATAAGGCTATTGCCTATGACTACGATAAGGACAATTATGGCTAATCACCTATGACTCTTGACTATGAGAATTATTACCTATGATTATGAACATAAGGCTATTATCTATGACCATGACTTTGAAACTATTACTGTTAATTGCCTATGACTATTTGCCTAGAACTATTTTGGATAATTATCCATGACTATTGTGATTAATCGCTTATGATTCACAACTATGAGACTTTTACCTATGACCATGACTATGACTACTGGGGTTAATTGCCTAAGACTATTATAGTTGATTGTTCATGCCCATAACACTATAGTTGAAAACCATGTTGTACACCGAATTGGCATTTTGTTGGATCGTATACCTAGGGTGTGACTTGCTTAGTTTATTCGCAATTATGTACACCAAAACCACTAGATCCATTATCCTTGTATTTGGCTTGCTTTTGCATGCCTATTCTTTTATGTCAGCGTTTATCATGACCATCGCCTTATCTTGCTAGATTTGAAATCCTATATGCCAGTGATGTTGTAACCAATTATCTCAAGTTATATCATACTAGTCTTGTAACCCCTTTTATCGCTTTATGCTAGTCCCTTTTGCCTATCATAGTTTTGATGCTATTCCCTCTATTTCGAGATTTGGATTTATTTGTAGTATAGATCGATTCACGTTCACGTGCGATGGGAATACGATTTGGGTAGATTAGGCAAAACATGAATTGGTTATGAACATGAATTATGAACTTGATAATAGGCAAAACTTGAAACATGAACATTGTTATAACTTGAATCTGGATGTGGGCATGAAATTTATCCTTGAAACTTGACATGAACTCGACATGAAACTTGAACATGGACATGACATTTGAATAAACATGAAAATGGGCAACTCGAGGTTGGATTGAGTTTGCAGTGTAAATCTGCCCGGAAACGCCCGACAAATCCAGTTACTGCAAACAATAGGATCCAATGTGGGTAGTTGGTCATATCGCGCTTGAAACCCGAGGTCAGACTGAGTTGTGGTGTAAATCTGCCCGGAACCGCCCGGCATACCCAGTGACCACAACAACAGGTCTGATGTGAGAGGTTGGGGTGCATTATTGAATTAATGCCACATGATAGGGTTAAGTCATGAACCGCTTGAATATACTTAACCAATTTGACACGATGACTTGATAGGGTTAAGTCACGAACCGCTTGAATATACTTAATCAATTTGACACGATGACTTGATTGGGTTAAGTCATGAACCGCTTGAATATTCTTAACCAATTTGACATGATGACTTGATAGGGTTAAGTCATGAACTGCCTGAATATACTTAAACAATTTAACACGATGATTTGGTAGGGTTAAGTCATGAACCGCTTGAATATACTTAACCAATTTGACACGATGATTTGATAGGGTTAAGCCATGAACCGCTTGAATATACTTAACCAACTTGACACATGATTCGTAGGGCTAAGTCATGAACTTGAACGACAACACTTAGCCAATTTGACATGACACGTAGGCGGGTTAAGTCACGAACTTGAATGAAAACACTTAGCCAACTTGACATGCTAGACTAATGGGGTTAAGTCTCGAATTTAAATGACAACACTTAACCTACTGAACGGAAACCCTAGTTACGCGGTCCTTTTCAGCAGTAACCCACTAGATGTATCACGGTACCCTGGAACTAGGCAGGGTGGGGCACGATTACTGGGCTGATTGTAAGCGACCAGAACGACGGCTGAGTTGGTGCGCCATTGTAGGTTCAGGCGGACTATGGTCGTGCACGTAGTCCGGAGTTGAAAAAGCAGGCATTGGGCACCAGTTGGTTTACACTGTGCGTGCTTGATTCATGTCGGTGGTTGGCACCCTAGGGCTTGATACACCCTATGGTGGACCTAGCACAGGTGACTACATTTCGTGATTGGGCTGTATGACACAGACACGTGAACGAGCTAGGACTTGTAAGGAGTCGATCGATTAATAGATCGTTACGTGGAATTCGTTAAGTAGCATAATCACTAGTGGTCCTAGGTGGCATAAACCCTAATCGAATCTAGAAAACGTTCAATAGGTAGCATAATCCCTAGTGTACCTAGGTGGCATAAATCCTAGTTGAACACGCGATAGCTCATGATAAGGAAACCTAGCCAGAACAAGGGTGGCGGTCCAAGCGATTTCAAGAATGGTGGCACTACGTTGAAGTAGTATAGAAATACGTGATAAACCCGTACGATACACGGCAAGGGACTGTACATATACATGGAAAGGATGATACGGGCTGGGATACTAGTACAGTTGGTGCAGAGAATATAGGAAATCAAAGAAAATAGTGGAACGGTGAAGCTTAGAAATCTTGCGATGTTATACTTAGTAGAAACCTTGCAATGTGATACTTGGTAGGAACCTTGTGATGATACTCTTGATAGGAAGCATGGGATGTTATACTTGATTCATCGTGCCTGTAGCTTACTTTGTCATCATGCTTATGTTTACTTTCAGTTTATTCATGCCATATTATCTTCACCTGTTTTTATGCTGAAAGCCACTAGGACTTACTCAGTCTTCATGACTGACCCAGTTTGTTTCGCCTCTTTTTCTTTTGTCCCCCCCCCCCACTAGGTTCGCAGGGTGGGAATACAGCTTAGTTCGGATCTTACTAAGCTCCAAGGCTCTTTCATGTACTGCTTGGATTTCTCTTGGCTATGGCTTGCTTTGCTGCTTTATTGGGGAATGATTTATAACTATGGTTTTATGCTTCTTTACTATTGCAAGATAGATTTGATGTAATGGATTTAATAGCATTTTGATGTAAAAGGCTTTAGACCTTTCTAGATTTTAAAGCAATGAAATTTGGTTCTTCTTCCGCTGTTTAATATGTTCTGTCTTGTAATATTTCTGTGTATGTTACCTAGATAATGCTCCACCAAAGCTAGTGCATTCCTTTTGTGAGTGACCCTAGCGGAGGTGGGGTGTTATAGTATGTGGCCCCAGTAATCTAAAATGTGCGTTTGAATTTAAAATATAAGGATTTATATTTTAAATTTAACGGAAACGGACCGTAACAGCCGAATTGGGTTACGAAACATATCCCATTTTGTTTGGAATGGGAGTAATACGCTAGGGGCGACAGTCGTTGGGTCTCGATTCGAGTTCGAGTAAGAAGTTAACATTTTTGAGAATTAAATAAAATAATAAAATAAATAAATATAAAATTACATATACCCCCTCCTTTCTTTCCTCTCATAACTCCCGAGCCCCCCTTTCTGGGAAATCAATTCGAGAAATTTGGCGGCCTCTTCATCATCGTCGCCCCCTTCCGCTCTACCCCACCGCGCCAGAGCACCTGCGCGCCGCCTCCTTCAAGAGCCCTCACCTCCGACGCCCTCTCTCCTCACTCACCCCTCCGTTGAAGATCGCGATCCCCCTCCCCCCAGTCCCAAAAACGTAACCCGCGATGAACCCTTCCTGTCGTTGCCCCTCCAGGTGCGCCACCGCACCGACGAGCGCACCCCCACCGCCCCACTCCGGTGATCTTCCTCTTCCCTCCCCCTTTACGGCGATGTGAGCCTCCATCTTCTTTCTTTTAGTTTTTTTTAAGTAGTCATGAAAAGAAATAGGAAAATGGGATTTTTATTTTTGAGTTAGAGTAGAAAAGTTTAGATTTTATCGTTCAAAAAGAATTTATTTTAACAAGCAAAAAGAATTGATTTTAACTTCAAAAAGAGTTAATTTACGTGTTGATAAAAGTATGATTTTTATAGAAATAAAGTTATGATTTTTAGTTTAGGAAAGCTGAGATTTTTAATGAGATAAGAATGAGATTTTTATAAAGATAAAGGCGAGATTTTTATCATGAGAAAGGCATGATTTTTATTTGTTTAAATAGCCATTAAAAATATGATTTTTATATTATAGAAAGAATAAAAATATGATTTTTATATTATAGAAAGAATAAAAATATGATTTTTATATTATAGAAAGAATAAAAATATGATTTTTATTTTGGTAGAGTATTAAAAATATGATTTTTAATATATAGAACATCATATTAAAAATGTGGTTTTTAATATGAACAGCGTGAAAAGGAGGGTGTAGGAATTTCGAGTAAATCAAATCGATCAGATGTTCAGAAATATAATGGCGGAGTGGAACCCAAAGGTGAGAACTCCTCACCTTTAATTTATTTCTAGTTTGAAATATATACTAGGATGCAGACGGTGCTTAGCAGCACCCGACACCCGTCGTCCACAGACCATGGATGACTTGTTTGTTTGATTGTTGTGTTGTGAAATTTGACTGTTGATTGTGATGTGTGAAATATATATTCATGTGTTGAAATAAAATATATATTCATGTGTTGAAATCAAATATATATTCATGTGTTGAAATAAAATATATATTCATGTGTTGAAATCAAATATATATTCATGTGTTGAAATAAAATATATATTCATGTGTTGAAATCTAATATAAATTCACGTGTTGAAATAAAGTATATATTCATGTGTTGAAATAAAATATATATTCATGTGTTGAAATAAAATATATATTCATTTACAAATCGAACAATTTGTTTATGTACACTGATTTGATTGATATTAATTGGGACGATAAATTTTACACATCGCCCAACTGCACAAATAAAATCTGTGTTTGATTGTTTGAAACCCCACACGGGTGTTGGGATGAAATTGGACATACACTAGTACCAATAATTAACTGTATGTCGATCGATTGATTGGCTGGCTGTTATAAGCGTTGAATATTTATATTTGATGCTTATACAGTGTAGAATGCACTCTGGATGATGGTTGATGATTTATCGTTGCTATTATATACATGTGTTGTAGGGAATCCATATAATTAACGTTATATGGTAATTGATTGGGCCTCATTCCAATTTGGAAAATAAGGAATATTATAGAAATAAATTCATGTGTTGAATAGAAAATAAATTCATGTGTTGAATAAAAATAAATTCATGTGTTGAATAGAAAATAAATTCATGTGTTGAATAGAATAAAGATTCATGTGTTGAATAGAATAAAAATGCATGTGTTAAATAATATAAATTCATGTGTTGAATAGAAAAATAAATTCATGTGTTGAATAGAATAAATATTCATGTGTTGAATAGAATAAACACTCATGTGTTGAATAGAAGCCGTGTTGATTAGTTTGACGCCATTTTGACGTGAACGATATTTATATCGATTTTATTCATTTTAATAATGAATATAGAAAAGAAAGTGATTTCAAAATATAACGTTTTGAAATATTATCATTTGTATATCGATGATGTGGAATATTCAATTTTGATTCGAAATTGAATATGAAGTTGAAATCGTTTCGAAAACGAATTTAAAACGATTTATAAAATACGTTTTAAAAGGAAATCGATGAAATATATATAATATATATATTATATATATAAATGGCCTGAATAGAACGCGCCGCGCCGCGGCAATTCGTGAATTTCGACCATTGACTTCGAATGGATATTACGGGAGATCCGACCGTCGGATTCTCCTAAAACTGGAACCGTTGAGTTCGTATCGAAAAGAGATTTCTAACGGATATTAGAGATTTGAAATCTAATGGTTGGATATGGAATTATGTCCAAATCAAATTTGGAAAAGGTCGCTGTAAGTGCAGTTCGATGGCCGTTGATGGAATTCGACTGTACGGGCCTTGATAAAATTATTAAAAATAGTAATAATTTGTGTAAAATCATAAGAAATGATTTGTGAAGAATTGAGATGAAAAATTCCAAATTTGAAAAGATAAAAATAGATTTTTATCGAAATGAACTAGTTTTGAACTAGAATAATAATTTATTTATTTTTAAATAAATAAATTGGATTTGAAAGGGTTTTAAAAGTAACCAGAAGTTTCAATAATTGAAATGGAATAGAATGTGATTTTGGGTTTATAGTGAACCGTATTTTAAGTGACGTTGGTTCTTTAACCCAGTTAAAGACAGGATGTGATTTCCCAAGTTAAATAATCATTGATCGTGATTTTTGGGAAGATTAAAACCAAGTGGAGTTTTAATGAATCTTTAATTAGATTGAAATGATCGAGAATGGAGTATCACCAGTTTTGCTCCAGGCGATAGTTAAATCTTTAATTAGATTTGAACGTGAAATGGTAATTGAATTTACCGATAACACCGTGGTGTTAGATATGAAGTATGACCAATTTTACTTCATGGGATGAATAGGTTGGGATTAGGAAATAAAATAAATGATTACTTCGGTGTGGTTCGCTAATCCCGACTAGTTTGAATTGATATTCAAAAGAAGATTAAAGAATAAATTTAAAGAATTTATCTTTAAAATTAATGGGAACCTTTCCTAAAGTATAAGAATATTTGAATAAAAGAATATTCTGAATAGGAATGAGGCGTATGTTGTGTTTGTGTAACACTTGTTTATTATATATGCGAGTTATTCACAAAGACCGGGTTTATCCCATTCTGAATAACTGATTCGACGTGGTGTCGAGAATGAAGACGGTGGTCGAAGACCGGAGGTCTTCACATCGTTTGGGTGATTACTGATGATCTTGATTGGGTTGTACACCCAAGAGGAGGGAATCAGTTGGTGATCGTCTAGACGTACTTGGAGATCGATGGATATGCGAGGTACAAGGTGCCTCCGGTTTCATTCAGACCCAGAACGAAATTGTAAATGGACTGTGTGTCTGACATTGGATTTTATTCTGTGTGATTGATTTCTACTAAATATTTATCTGTTTGGCGGCGGAGAATTTATTCTCTTGCTTAACGCCCTTCTCTGAGACGTACAAGCTCAGAGGTTATATATTGATGGATATCAATCGCATGGAGTGAACTCATGTGTGGCATGCCTAAGTGGCAATTGATCAAGGCTTCTGTTGAAAAGCAAAGTCTTGTGGTTGATGATCAAAGCACCGCCTGTGTAGCACAGCTTTGTGTAACGTTGATTCGCGAGCCTCACACCCAGATTGTGAACCAGAAACGGGAGAGGACATCAGGGAGGACATGCGTTTCTTTCTAGCTAGGGCGGGAGGCGAGAGAGGGGGCGGTGGAGTTGCGCCTGCTCCGGCGGCGCGATGGCCTGCGCGGCCTAGCGGCGCGCGATTTCTCCCCCCCCCCCCCCCCCTCTTTTTTTAATTGATCTAAATATGAGAGATAAGAGGGAGAGGGAAAAGGTTGACTTATATAATATATATTAATTTTATAATCCCTAAAGTTACTTTTTACTTCGACGTCGAAATCAAGCCCACCGACTATCGTCCATAGCTAATTACTCCCATTCCGAACACAATGGGATATGTATCGTAAGCCAGTTCGGCTGTTTCGATCAGTTTCCATCAAAATCAAAATATAAATCTATATTTTGAATTTGAACGCACATTTCATTTTACCGGGGCCACATATTAACTCTAAAAATTCTAGAAAAATTATTTCTAGCTTCGTATTGACGATACGGTCCTAACAAAACTAATTTCATCCAATTCTGAGACCGTTTAAAAATGGTCATTTTCTGGTCGATTGAAATTGAATAAAACTGTTAAAACACGTTTAACTTCGCCACGCTCACATATTGATTAAGAAAATTATGATTTTTGAAACCTAGCAATAATTTGACATCATGGATCCAACAAAAGTGGTTTCGTCGAAAACCGAGGCCGTTTGCAAAATTTCCATTTTTAAGGGCCAGAATTCCATAGCGACTATTCTGAATTTTCAATTGGGCATAACTTTTTATTCTCGCTTTGAATTTTCAATTTTTCGGATTCATTGGAAATATATTCTCAAATAGATTCTAATATTTTTGGTTTCGCTAAAATTCGGTTTATTTTGAATCCTGTACATTCATTTGAAATTTGAAATCGAATTTTCAAACTACCACGCCATATTCAATTCCTTTTATAATTAAAAATAAATATTTATATTCTAACGTCGATTCAAATATATATATACATTCTAATTCTATTCAAAACAAATTTCTCGTTGTTATTATTTGAAATAATTCATTTTAAATATTCAAAATTCATCAAAATTGCCAAAATAATTTTTTTAAATTGGCTCAGAATTTCCGGGTTGTTACATTCTCCCCCACTTAAAACTTTTCATCCTCGAAAAGGAACGAAGCTAAAAGTTGTTTTACAAACCAACTCAACTTCCATTATTTTCATTATGGCTTAAGTTCTTCAACTTTACAGTTTCTAAGAACTTTTCAAATTTTTCAAAAAGTTTGGCTAACACCCTAAATTTTCGAAATTTTTTGCCATAACCTCCCCTGCACCGGGAGCTTCGGGATATTTCAAATAGCCTCCCATGGCCCTCACCAATCCAAAAGAAAAAGAAAAAGCCAAGCGGCTCATAAAATCATCAAAACCCAATAAATTTGTAAACATGTACCTATTTGTCGGGCAAACAAGTTTATTCTTCTGCTTTAGCATCCTTGCTATGACATGTTCAATGGATATACATGTATATGCATGCAATTGTAATCTTTTTTCAATACAGTTCAATATTCGGTTCCATTAGGCTGAATGGTTCAAATTTTTAATAAATGAAACCAACAATCAAACAACACAACCAGCAATCAATTAGTTGATTATCGTTTCAAATTCATAATTTGTTATATATACAGAAAATCATGTTTTTGATGCCAAATCACAACAATAGCCCTATCTAATTTTGGTTCTCACACCACTCTAATGGAAATATATAGATATCACCCCTTCGAAGCTCGAACATAAATACTGATGATGTGGCCACATCATCAGAATCATCCCCGGGTGTCTAGAATGTGATTCTATATCTATCCAGTATATTAAAACTTCGAATATACGTTCATGACGCGTATATGCAAAATCTTTATATACTTGATCGTCCAAATTCAATATAAAATAAAATATTCAAATACATATACTTGAATTTAATTTTCAAAAAAAAATTGTTTTCGTTTTTATTTAAAAAATATACACTTTACACTCGTTCTAGGATACTACTTATCCTATCTCTAACGAGTAATTCTTATTGGATATTGCTAATCCAATCTCTGATGAATTCCTTCGTTCGGTTATAATGTGTCTTGTTCTCGAGCTCTGTAAACCAAAGCTTTGATACCACTGTAAGAACCCGTAACTTCCCCGTGAAGGAAAGAACGAATTGCTTTGAGGATAAGACGAATCAGAACGCAAACAGAAGAACATTTCATTGCTTATTACAACAATTCCATCAGAGTACAAGAATATCACAGAGTATGAATCAATATTTCACATTTGATAAATATCAGAGATTTAAATTACATAGAAGCAGAAAAATAATACAACACACAACTGAAAGAAATACATGGATACAGAGCTTTCCGAGTATCATTCCAGCTGTAAACCAGGATCCTGTGAATATAAATCTGCAAAAACCCAACTACTAGCTGCCCGTGTCGAAAATAAGGGCACCTAGAGTTTAGGTTAAAACAATTAATTCCAGGTCAGTCATGTGACTGATGTGAGAACTAAAACAGTTTTAATTTTTATTTTTAAAGTTAGGTAAATCAAGGGACCACGCCGTATAACACGGAACGGGTTTCCTCCCAAGAATACCAGTGCATAAAACAAACAGCGCAATGCTAAATAAAGAAAAATGAAGCTATTATAAGACCCAGGTCCCATCATATAATGCAACGCAAGCCGGAGGATAGGGTTTTACCTTATAATAGCCAAAGAATGCTTGAAACGCTAAATTTCATATTTTATTATTACTATAAGTGAAGAAAACAACTTCAATCATAAGTATCAATCATAGACGGCATAAGTGCCCCATACCATTATGTCGCCATACTAGTTCTACAATTAAAACCGCAAAGGTCGTATTGGAAATTGGATTTCCGTCATGAGTCGAGGCAAGGGCAAGCTCCTCTCCGTTCGAGACACTCAAGCAAATGTCTCAGGACCACACACAGCGATCCTTGGAACCTCCAAGGTCGGTCCTCTCTTACTTTTGAGGATTAGTATTCCTGAACACATGTTTCCCGGTCCTATAGGACCTATATCCGAGGCGCCTCACATCCAACAACCACATAGGTAAAAAGTATATAAATGTCAGGGCTGGTAGGTCACGGACATCACCCATAGCTAGAAAGAAACGTTGTTCTCTCCTTGGGTCCTTATCCCCTTTTTTACTCATACCGAGTTGTGAGGCTCGCGAATTAACGCTATACACAAAGCTAGCCACATAGGCCGTGCTTTGATCATCAACCACAAGACTTTGCTTTTCAACAGAAGCCTTGATCATCTGCCACTTAGGCATGCCACACGGGCAATTCATGCCATGGGATCGATATCCATCAATATATAACCTCTGAGCTCGTACGTATCAGAGAAGGGCGTTAAGCAAGAGAATAAATTCTCCGCTGCCAAACAGATGTATATTTAATAGAAATCAATCACACAGAATAAAATCCAATGTCAGACACACAGTCCATTTACAAGTTCATTCTAGGTCTGAACGAAACCGGAGGAACCTTATTCCTCGCATATCCATCGATCTCCAAGTATGTCTGGACGATCACCAACTGATTCCCTTCTCTTGGGTGTACAGCCCAATCAAGATCATCAATAATCATCCAAACGACGTGAAGACCTCCGGTCTTCAACCACCGTCTTCATCTTCGACTTATCGTCGAATCGGTTATTTAGAATGGGTATAAACCCGGCCTTACCGAATAACCCGTGTATATAATAAACAATTGTTACCCAAACACAACATAAGCCTCATTCCAATTCAGAATATTCTTTTATTCCAATATTCACATTCTTAGGGAAAGGTTCCCATTAATTTTATCAAAGATAAATTCTTCTAAATTTCTTCTATAATCTTCCTTTGGATATCATTTCAAACCATATTATGGTTTTCCAAGCTAGTCGGGATAGCGAACCACACTGAAGTAATTATTTATTTTATTTCCCAATCCCAACCTATTCATCCCATGGAGCAAAACTGCTAATACTCCATATCTAACACCATGGTGTTATCGGTAAATATTAATTACCATTTCACGTTCAAATCTAATTAAAGATTTAACTATCGCTTTGGAGCAAAACTGGTGATACACCATTCTCGATCACTTTAATCTAATTAAAGATTCATTAAAACTCCACTT
Source organism: Allium sativum (assembly GCA_030737875.1). Classification (NCBI taxonomy): domain Eukaryota; kingdom Viridiplantae; phylum Streptophyta; class Magnoliopsida; order Asparagales; family Amaryllidaceae; genus Allium; species Allium sativum. Next base: position 585,434,388 of record CM060923.1, on the reverse strand, counting down.
AGTTTTAATCTTCTCAAAAATCAATATCTTGTCTTTAACTGGGTTAAAGAACCAATGTCATCTAAATCACGGTTCACGATAAACACAAAATCACTTTCCATTGTTAATCGGGCTAAAGAATAGGTGTTATTCAAAATACCGCTCATGATAAACGCCAAAAACCAATTTAAATTCAATTCCAATTAAATACTAATTAAATGGGACAATTTCACTAAGTCTTAATTAAAAGATTTATTCTTTTCTAAACTGGGTTCAAGAACAGTGTTATTTAAGACGCCATTCACGACGAACCCAAAATCCCATTTGATATTAAATACAAGTCTCTGAATAGAAAATATATCGACTTATATTCAATATCAAATTCCGAAACCAACAAATATCGTATTGGAAATAAAGATATAAATATATCTTTCAAATTTCCACAACCATATCTGTATAATCACAAAATCCAACATCGAAATATTCCGAAGATAATTTCGATTCAAATCCATTCCAATTCGTATATTGGAAATTCTGATTATTTTTATAACCACTTCTAATCCAATTTATTTATTCGAAAACATTGGATCATAATTCTAGTTCAGAACTAGTTCATTTCAATAAAAATATATTTTTATCCTTTTTAAATATGGGATTTTTCATCCTAGTTCTTTCTAAATCATTTATTATGATTTTACACAAATTATTGATATTTTTAATAATTTTATCAAGGCTCGTACAGTCGATTTCCAATAACGGTCGTCGAACTGCACTTACAACGACATTTTCCAAATTTGATTTGGACATGATTCCAAATCCAACCATTAGATTTCAAATTTCAAATTTCTAATATTCATTGGAAAGCTCTTTTCGATATGAACCTAACGGTTCCGGTTTCAGGAGAATCCGACGGTCGGATCTCCCGCAACGTCAATTCGAAGTCAATGGTCGAAATTCGCGAACCACCGCGGCGCTGCGCGTTCTATTCAGGCCATTTAATATATATAATATATATATTATATATATACTTCATCGATTTCAATTTTAAACATATTTTATAAATCGTTTTAAATTCGTTTTCAAAACAATTTCAACTCCATATTCAATTTTAAATCAAAATTGAATATTTCATATCATTAATATATAAATGATAATATTTTCAAAATGTTATATTTTGAAATCACCTCTTTTTCTATATTCATTATAAGAACGAATATAATCGATATAAATATCGTTCGCGTCAAAATGGCGCAAATCTAATCAACACGGGTTTATATATTTCAACAACTTCGTTATTCTATTCAACAAATGAATATTTTCTTCAACGCACGAATATATATTTTATTCAACACACGAATATTTTCAACACATGAATGGTTTCAACACATGAATATTCTCAACACATGAGTATTTTTGTTATTTTATATATTTGATCAAATTATGTTTTATATCGTTTAATTCTTAATCAGACTCTAACCGTAAATTAGTAAGAGAACGATTCCCTAAATATTAACCCCGAAGGCTAAAACCAACATTAGATCAATATCCAGGAAACAATTCATCTTAACTGATTTCTCAACACATGAATCCTCTTCTATTCAACACATGAATATTTATTCTATTAAACACATAAATTTTCATTTATTCAACACATGAATATTTATTTTATTCAACACATGAGTATTCATTCTATTCAACCAATGAATATTTTCTTCAACACATGGATATATATTTTATTCAACACATGAATATTCATTCTATTCAACAAATGAATATTCATTTTATAATATTTTTTATTTTCCAAATTGGAATGAGGCCCAATCAATTACCATATAATGTTAGGATTCCCTGCAACACATGTATATAATAGCAACGATAAATAATCAACCATCATCCAGAGTGCACCACACAACTGCATAAGCATTAAATATAAATAATTAACGCATACACAGTGTGTCAACCAATCGATCGACATACAACTAAATAATTGGGATTAGTGCACGCCAAATATCATCCCAACACCTCTGTGGGGTTTCAATCCACAAACATTGAATATTATTTGTGCAGTTGGGCGACGTGTAAAATTTATCGTTGCAATCAATATCCTTCAAATGGGTGTACGTAAACAAATCGTTCGATTTGTAAATGAATATTTTTTTATTCACATTCACATTAAATTTTATATTTTTAACGATAAATAATTTATTTCAACACATGAGTATATTTCCATTTCATTCCACATCACAATCAATTTTCACAACACAACAAAATCAAACAAGTCGTCCATGGTCTGTGGACAACGGGTGTCGGGTGCTGCTAAGCACCGCCTGCATCTTGGTATATATTTTTAACTAGAAAACAAGAATTAAAGTGAGAAGTTCTCACCTTGGAGTACCACTCCGCCGTTCTTTGATTGTCGATCTATGTAGTATACCTACGTTAAAAATTATATTTTTAACCGATCAATAATTATTTCTTTGTATGAATATTCTATAAACAACATACATAGTCTAAAAATTATATTTTTGTCTTTCTAAAAATAATTTCATATTTTTATAATCACGCTACATAGTTAAAAATCACATTTTTCCATCGCTAATGAATATATAAAAACCACATCTTTACATTGCCATTCAAACGATAAAAATCGTATTTTTACTTTGCTACATATATGATGAAAATCACATTTTTATATCTAACGATCGTACTTTTATTTTTCAACTACATATGTTAAAATCGCAGCTTTATACCCTCTATCATACAAAAATCACATTTTTATTATTTCTATAATATAAAAAACATATTTTTATTATTTCTATAATATAAAAACTATATTTTTATTATTTTTATTATCCATATAAAAATCAAACTTTTATCCATATAAATACTATATAAAAATCGAACTTTTTAAATAAATAAAAAACAAATTCTTTTCTTTATAAAAATATAAACTTTATTTAAAAATAAACGAAAATCCTATATTTTTCTAATCAACTAATTCCCTTACTTTATTTATAAAATAAACTAAAAAGAAAAGGGAAAAAATATATAAAAAACTTACAGGCTTTATTGGGGGAAAAAATGGGTTTCACGTCGTCCTGGGGGAAATGGAGGAGCTCGCGGTGGCTCGTCGGCTTCGACAGGGGAGGGCGGAGCAAAGGGGAAGGCAAGGTGGCGTGAGGGTGCTCAGGGGGTGCGGTCTTTTTCAGGGAGGAGGAGAGAGGAGAGCGAGCGGGAGGCGAGAGAGGAGGGGCGGTGGAGTTGCGCTTGCTCCGGCGGCGCGATGGCCAGCGCGGCCTGGCGGCACGTGATTCCCCCCCCCCCCCTTTTTAATCGATCTGAAAATGAGAGAGAAGAGGGAGAGGGAATAGGTTGACTTATATAATATATATTTATTTTATTAATTTTATAATCCATAAAGTTACTTTTTATTTCGACCTCGAAATCAAGCCCACCGACTGTCGTCCATAGCTAATTACCCCCATTCCGAATACAATGGGATATGTATCATAAGCCAGTTCGGCTGTTTCGATCAGTTTCTGTCAAAATCAAAATATAAATCTATATACTGAATTTAAACGCACATTTCATTTTACCGGGGCCACATATTAACTCTAAAAATTCTAGAAAAAATATTTCTAACTTCGTATTGACGATACGGTCCTAACAAAACTAATTTCATCCAATTCTGAGACCGGTTGAAAAATGGTCATTTTCTGGTCGATTGAAATCGACTAAAACTGTTAAAACACGTTTAACTTCGCCACGCTCACATATTGATTCAGAAAATTATGAATTTTGAAACCTAGCAATAATTTGACATCGCGGATCCAACAAAAGTGGTTTCGTCGAAAACCGATGTCATTTGCAAAATTTCCATTTTTAAGGGCTAGAATTTCATAGCGACTATTCTGAATTTTCAATTGGGCATAACTTTTTATTCCCGCTATGAAATTTAAATTTTTCGGATTCGTTGGAAAGATATTCTCAAATTGATTCTAATATTTTTGGTTTCGCTAAAATCCGGTTTATTTTGAATCCTGTACATTCATTTGAACTTTGAAATCGAATTTTCATACTACCACGCCATATTCAATTCCTTTTATAATTAAAAATAAATATTTATATTCTAATGTCGATTCAAATAAATATATACGTTCTAATTCTATTCAAAACAAATTTCTCGTCGTTATTATTTAAAATAATTCATTTTAAATAATCAAAATTCAACAACATTGCCAAAATAATTCTTTTTAAATTGGCTCAGAATTTCCGAGTTGTTACAAGCAACATGATTTTGAGTGGAAAGGAAGGTGATTTGAGTGATTTTAGATCTAAAATTTGCATAATTTCCTAATCAAATGAATTTTTAAAATAGAGTGGATTAGAAAATAGAGATAAAGATTAGGAATAATTATAACAATTACAATTTACCTAAGGATTCATTTATGAAAGGAAAAAATTTCAAATTGGAAGAAAGGTCGATGAGGAAGAAGGAAGAAAGGAAGAAGAGAAGGAGCTTTGTAATTCCATGTTGATTTGTTTCGTATTTTCTTTCTTCTTTGAATTCAATAAGAGGAATTTTTTTCATGAATAGAATATGAGATGCAAATCTGGGAACGAAAGAGAAAGAAAAAAATGAGGAATACATGGGATTTTTTTTGGGTAAGAAGGCAGTTACCAAATATTAAGTGTCAATTAATAGGTGTACCCAAAAATTATTTTCACGTATTCAAATCCAGTATTAATACCATTGAGAATGTCTAGAAAGATATAGATGACACACGGTTAAATACAAACAAAATATACAAATGACTAATCCTGTCCGTTTTGCATGTTTTTACAGTTATAAACGTGAATTCCGGACACACAAAATTGAATTTTAACGAAACGAAAAATGATGTATATGTATACAATAATTAAAATAAATTGAAAATTGAAACTTTTAAATTTTCGGCTTGAATTCAAATTTTAACTAATATTGACCAGGGCCAACTTTTTAAGGAAATTTATATTTCAGAAGATTAGGTAAATTAAATTATTTATTAATTCAATTTCATTATTTAAAATTAATTAATTTTTGTAAATTTACTTAAATTCAAATAACACAGGTTAAGTTCGTCCAGCAATTAAATTTTGACTTTGAAGTTGTTCAATTTCATTGTTCATATTTTACATATTTTACCAATATACAAATCAAATTCATTTATTTCATTCAATTCAGAATAAATTGGATGTTAAATTTAAAATTTTAAGATTCCAATTAATCCATTAAATTAAAAATTGTTTTAAATATTCAGAGTGTTACAAGCTTGATCTGATAATCATTTCTTGTAAATATTGTGTTGTCTTCTACTTGATACTGATAAAAACTAGAAACCAGTAAAGGAGAAATGAGAGAGGGATCCAATTTAAGATTCAAGAAGTTTCAGTGCCAATATTTCACACTAAATTTGATCTTTCATAGTTTTATGTTTCCAACTCTTTATATTGTAATATCAGTATTTGTTACATAGTTTCATCCTGGCGACTAGCACTGAAACTTATTTTTTGACTAATGGCATCACAGAGGGCAACTACGTGGTACACTAAAGAACCACGTATGATAATTATGTGATATTCTGAAAAACCACACAGTTTTCCTATATAGGGGAATATTTTTTGAGTTCTTTAGATTCAGCAGGGGCCTACTCAGTAGATTCAGGGTTTTAATCAGTTTTTTCAACCTAGAGGGAACTAGTAAGCAAATTCTTCAGTCGAAATAGAATTTGCCTTCTTTTTTATGTTTATACATGCACATAATTATTTGGGTTGAGCCATTGTGTATATGAGTTAGCTTTATTAATAACGATCTCTCATATCAATGCTTAGTGTTATAGTTTGAAATTTGATGTGGGCATATGCATAATTATCTATACGTGCATTACATAACTAGTAAGCAAATCATGGCGATCGGTCGCTCCGAAAAGATCTTCGAACTCCCTTTTCCTGATTCGACACCAATCGAATAATTTTATGATAGGCACGAGGAAGTTCTTCAACCTAATCTCTTTTCAGACAAATGAAATAGTAGCTGTTTCTGGGCCACCGAAATCGTCTTCACCTTCACCGATTGGCAAAAATTATATTTGAACTCATCAAATAGCTGAGTTGCCCCCCTTAATTCCAAAAAATCAGTGATCCTTCCATTTTTTCTGAGTTTCCCTCCAAATTTTAAAAAAAGACGAAAATGCCCTCTCTCGTATTGCTTCTGCGTGGTTTCTTCACAAACCACGCAGTGTCACTACGTGGTACACTAAGTTACCTCGTAGAGGCACTACGAGGTTGCTTAGTGTACCACGTAGTGAAATGCGTGGTTCGTGAAGGAACCACGCAGCTTCGCTCCGTGGTAACCTGACGACTTGAAAAAAAATATTAACACGAAAAAGATAAATTTATCATTGAAAAATTTAACTAAAAGGGGGGCAACTCGGCTATTTGGTGAGGTGAAGTAGAATTTGCCTCACCGATTTTGAACAGCAACGAGATGGTATGCATCGGATCGTCGATTGGATGGATTGCCCTAATTCATCATCTTACCAAATCGATCCTGCTATACAATCCAGTCACTAATCGCGTTGTGAATCTTCCGGATTTCCCCAAATGCAGTGTTCATTTAACAGACAGAAAACGCTATGAGCGTATCGATTTTGCCATGTCTTCAGATCCAGTTCTTTCACCCGCAGAATGTGCAGTTCTGATCATGTGCGACTGTTCTGAGAAATTAATTATCTGTAAAGTCGGAAATAACAGTAAAACTTGGACTCGGTTTGAATTTCCTGGTTTTTTATATCATGCCGACCGCTGTCTTACTGACCAATGGGGTAAGCGTACTTGCTTCTTCAATGGGAAGTTTTATTCTACGTTGAAAGGTAGAATTGTGAATGAAGATGAATCAATTACTTTTGATGATAGGATTTGGAACGGGCAGTGTATGTAACAATGATGAGTCTTACCTAGTTGAGATGGATGGAAATCTCTTGCTGGTTCTCGTTACTTGGCCTCATAGCATAAAACAGGGCTATAAGTTTAGGTTGTTTAAGGTGGTTAAAGAAAGAGTTCCTAGTCGTTATTCTGACTATATTAGAGAAAAAACATATAATTTGGAGGAGGTGGAGAATTTGGGTGATAAGGCAATATTCTTGAGCCATAATACTAGCTTTTGCGTTACCGCGAGCGAATACTCCGGCTGCAAGAAGAACAGCTTGTACTATACTGCGAAATATAGCATGTGGAAGAGAACAGCATTCAAGATGAGAGTGCATGATATGACTGATCATAGCGACGTTGTTTTGAGAGATAGTGTGGCTACTCCACGGATAGATTGGGAAGTCTGTGCTTGGTTTGCGCCGTCTCCTCAACCTTGATATCTTGGACGGACAGTTTATCGGCTTCATCTCATCCATTAAGACAGGAAAAAATGGCTCGTTCTATTGACCTCCTTATGAGTTCTTTCAATTCAGCTATTATGCCTATGGTGCTTTGTATCCATATATTGGTATTCTACTGGATATTTTGGATTCTTGAGTTCAAATCAAGAAACAGGCAACTTGTTTTGTAGTGGTTGATTGGGCCTCAAAACAATTTACTTGGTGCCCCTATGGTTGTTCAATGCATTGTATTTTTAAACTGCTATATAAGTATGGAATATTAATCTACCGAAAAAAATTATAAGTGGATCACTAACAAGTAGTTTTGTGAGCGACATAATTTTGTTCTTTTTTTTTTTTTTTTTTTTTTTTTTTTTTTTTTTTTTTTGTTGAATTAGAATGCTCAAAGTTACATATATACATATAATCTGATTATTGTGGGAATAAGCTATGTGTTGGAACTAATTCCATGCCCCTTATCAAGAAATTTGTTTCTTCTTCTCTATATCATAGATGCAGATTTAATAGAAAAGGTGGTGGATTTATCCCCAACCTAAATTATATGTCACTTTTGCATACAACCATTTGTAACATTCAATATCTGAAACAGCGTTTTGTCTTTGGGCATTTGTACTAATTATCTATTTGTATGCTAACAGAACAAATAAAAAATTATGGGTATCTTGTAAACTTACCTGTACTTAGATTAAACATTTCAACATTTTTGTCCATGTTAACAGCCATAATATTCCCTGATAGGAGTGAAGATGACTGTAAAACTTGTACTTTCCCACAAAACGGTGAACTATAAGTTTTACCCACAGTTTCTCCCTTTCTTTGCTAATCTTGTTATTAACTTCTCAAAATTGTATTTAGGAGGACTTTGTTTTGTTTCTGCAGGGAGAGATTACACGCAAATAACATAATCAACTGCATAATTAGTTATGGCCTATCTAAATTATCTCAGATATATGTCAAGCTAATTTGGCCAGTATGTTAAAAATATTCATTTCCCCTTTGCATAATTTTAAGAGCACTTTCTATCTCAGAGATCATCAGCGACATTCTTAATCGGGACATCCCGTTTTCATTTAAACAAGAAAAATAGTGATACAACGTAATTGCTTAGGATACTTCTACACTCATGTGTAAATTGATTCACATTTCACCGTCCGGTCAACTATTATTCCTTTTCATAGGGGATTGTTAAAAATACTCCACTTTTAATCAGGGAAGTATCATTTTTAATTTATCGTAAAATTGTTAAGAAGATGGGGAAGGGGGGTTAAATAAATTAGTCCCCTCTTTACAATATTAATAAAATTTTCAATATTAACTCTATAATCATTATTAATGTAACCTTAAAACGTAAGCCCTAATTAATAAGTGCATTTTAATGGTGGATAATAATAATAAAAATGGATATAGTTAAAGTAATGGTGACATAGGAAAGTTCTATGGATGATCAAAAAGGCATCAGATCAATTAAGTAAACGTAATATCTTACTGAAATTGAATGGCTGAATTTGAATTTGAATTGTCGTAAATTCTGGTTAAATATTTAAAAACGACATCGAGAATGTATACGTTGAAGATTACAAATAAGAAGGTGGGCAAGGTATTTAGATTATACACACACACACAAAATCCCTCCCTTAATAAAATACAAATAAGGAGGAGTCCCCTTGAAATTTACTCCCCTTAGCCCTAACCAATATCGAAGTCCCTTTAATAATCCTTTTTTTAAAGACTCACAGAATCAAGCTTCGCTTGTAAACTCTTAGGATGCAGGCACCAAACTCCACAACACATACTATTGATGTATTCACAAGGATATGTAGTCAGTATGCGTTTTCGAGATTTTCTTCTAAATCATGTAAATATTACATGCATGCATGCACATGTGTATGTATGGATGTCAATTGATACCCGAAAAATCCAAAATTTATCTGTATCCGTACCCAAAAAAGGAATTAATATCCGATATCCGAAAAAATGGATGCAGATGTGAATATGAAGACATCAGCATTTGAAAATTATCCGTTCGGACTTTTTCAAAATTGTAGCTTAAATTATGTGCATTTTAGTATGTTAAATGATATAAATTTGTTGTTTTCCTAAGTTTAAAGTTCATATTTGATATGCAAAATACATAATAATTGCTCAAAATTGTTTATTATTATTATTATATTTGTTAGTTTTAAACACTTTAACAGTTAATGGGATGATAAAATATTTTATTTAAACTTAATATTTCTCATTTATTTTTTTAATTTATCGATCGCTAGCAGATATGATAATTATTTGATATTCGTTCGTATCCACGGATATGGAAATCTGATATCTAAAAAGTGTTTTCGAATGCGGATGCGGTTGCGGATATGACACTATCTGTATCCGAAAGTATCCGTTGACAACCATATGTGTATGTATTTACCTATATGATGTGTATGAAATTCTATTGGGACGTAATTGACGAAAGTGAATATGAACTGTTTAGTCTTGTAGATTTTTTAGATGCAATAGAGATCTGACATATGATCCGTTCGCCATCTATGCTTACATCCTAATGGCCACTCTCTGTCATTATTAAAAAAAATCCATCTTAATACGGGTCTAATGGAAACGAAAGGCCAAACGCATTGAGGTTTTCCCAAAAAAAAAAAAAAAAAAAACTGTTTTTATTTTTTTAATTCTAAAGTTTACACCTCAATGCCAGAGGCTTACAAAGCGTACACATCGCACGCCTGTAATATTGACACTACCAAAATTATCAAACTTCAAGTATTTAATGGAAAACAAATAATAGGAACAAATTTTTATTTAAAAAAGAAAATGAAATTTAGTGTTCTATTACTTTTTAATTTTGGTATCTACATGAAGAAGTAAGATTGTTTTTGAAGCAACGGTTAAGGGTTGTCTATGGATTTTCTCATTGTTTTTTTTTATTTCTTAATATTGAAGTACCACTATTTCAGTTGTTACACACTCAGGCTTTGGATCATGATGTCATAGGTTCAGCTTATGTTGCATGAATCGAACCACCACTGGACATATGCTAAATTGTAGTATGTTATATACTAGCTAAGATTTGTAATATAACCATGTGCTACCACCTAATTACCCAATTTTCGAAAAAAAGGATCTTTATATACTTCATTAAATTTCAAGATAAACTTTGTGGAACTGTTTAAATTAGTAAAAGGAACTGAAACTAGAATTTAGCACAATCTCCAAATAACTTTTATGGACTGGAAACTGAAATTATATAAATTATAGTTATTTAACTTTTTTTTCTTTGGAAAAATAATGAGAAATATATACTGTTGTATATAACAATTATATGATTTTTTGTTTGATGATAACAAACATGTATATATTATTATAAATGTGTTCTGTAATTGTACTATTCTACTACATCTATACTTAAAAGAATATTATCGCACAAGAATTTTAATATTCAAACGGTATTTTATTTAGACATAATATTTCATTTCTACATTTGAATAGTACAAATTTATAACTCCATTATTTGTACATCTCACTGTAATACACTACATTCAATTTCTTATTACATCTGTTCCTCACTACAACTTTCAGTCGCTTAATTTACACATACAGACTCATATTCATTTACAGACTCAGTTACACACTCTCTCATATACAGACACACTCACTGACTCACAATCTATCTCAGTCTCGTCTTCTGTAAGTTTCACAGTCAGTTTAGTCACCTGCATACCTGTCACAGAAACATACACAACAAACAGGAACAAAAATAATTTTAAATTCTAGCAGATATAATTTTTTTTCCTTGTTCCCTCGCATCTAAACCATATTGCCAATTTTGCCACATCAACTGTTAAAGAATTACCACGGTCTAAGTGGTGACAATTTCAGAACGGTCTTTAGCCGTGGCAAATGGGTTAGCACGAGTTAGTACCATGGTAGATCTGGAATGGGATTGGACCGTTCCATCATAAAGGAAAAAAAAATCCCGTGCCTTTTGTCCCAATTATTTCATGCCCCTACCCAATAAACAGAAAGAACCCGTTCGAAAACAAATGCTCAGATCTATCTTCCACTCATCCAAAACAACTCATCGCTGCTTAAACGCTCAAATCCTTAAACATCTCTGATTTCAAAAATGAATTCGATCTGATTAGGCGTGTTTCCTCTTTTGATTTCTTGGCTTAAATGGCGTGATTAGTTTCCCCCTATGTTCCACTGCCTTGGTTGAATTTTGGAATAGAAATCTCTGCGTGATTGCTGATGAACCTTGGATATGATATTGGCTTTTCAGAGAAACTGTAGAAATACCCCTTGCGTGTTATATTCACTAGCCTGTTTTAGTTCCACTGTGTATTTGAAAATTTTCTGTTTGCCAAAAACAAAATGTAAATCCTGAAATCATGTTTCCACGTCAACTTGAATATATTGTCAAATAAACCAGGTTGTACTTGCCATAATTAACATGATAATTTCTGCAAACAAATAAACTATTTTTTTTATTCAAAAAAAAATAGGAAATTGATTTCTTGAGCGTGCCATTGATTTTCCTTCTGATTTCAGCATATTATAAAATGCTTATAGATTTGTTTTAAAATTGGAAAGAAACTTTGCCAAAGATTGTGTTGTTCAAAACAAATTTGTTTTCCTGTGAATAAATGATCCTGCCGAGAATCCCATCTTTGTATGCCAATAAAAAAGTTGTGGTTTGGAAATAAATGGAATGAGTTCTTGCCTGATACTAGCACTCCAAACTGTTGTTAAAAAGAAAACATTCCATACATGATTGATTAATTCCTGGAAATGTTTTAACCTCTTTTGTCCACCCATGGCCATGAGATTTCCATTACTGTTTTGTCCACTCCTACTTTGTACAAATGTTGGTTACCGATCCATGTATCATGTATTCATACATGCACCTCTTCTCCATAGACTGTCTTGATCGATGTCACTTGGTTGTGCATGAATTATATTGCATGAATCTTAACACTCTTGCACCATTTTGTTTGTGACTGAAACTGCTTTGGCTTAAACACTTGGTTACATTGATCTCATTGCATTGTGTACTGGTTAGCCACTTGTGTATGTATCTCCATGCATATCCATCTTAATGTGTTGCCATCTTCTCTGAGTTGCAAACATGTTTGATTCATATGCTCCTTAACTCATTCAACAGTGGTTCCCCTTCATACTTAACCTATTTTCATACACTAATTTGAAAAAAAAAAACTTATTTTGGCATGCCTTATGTCGAATACACACATCCTTGTTGTAGCATCCAAGTTGATGATGACATTGTTTTGAGTTGTCCACCATGCATGCTTGTCTTGCATCTTTTACCAACTACTTTACCTGTTCATTTGTGACTTCTAGTTTGGCTGTGTACACCATTCATTTGTGACAGCTGCATGTATATATGTTACACTGTTTTATACTTGCATCTCCCAATATTCATGTGCTAAACTTGAACCTGACCATGTTGCAAGCATCAGAAAAACATGCATTGATCTTGTCCTTGTGCAACTTGTATCATGCTGAGTTGATTTCCATGTGTTGTCCATTGTAGTTCACGTTGATTTGAAATTTTATACATGGCTCGATCATGTTCTAGCTTATATTCATTGATGTTTTTGGGTTGCCTCGACCATATTGATTATTGTTGCACTGAGTCGAGATGGTCCACGTGGCTACTCCTCAGTTGCACACTGGACTGGCAAGGCAGTGCACACGTGTATATATATACACGTGTGTATATGTAGCCATCCAGGCAAGTTTTCCTGTCCCTGCATTGAGATATATATTGTTGTCTGCCTTGTGGTATTTACAGTGTATCACTGTGAATATCACAAGTTGTCTAGACACAGTTGGATGGATGTGAAAATCAGATCGAGTCAAAAAAATGATGAGAAACACACCGAAAGACTGAGGCAAATAAATTTTCAAAATAAAATTATATTCGCTAAAATTTAGAAAATTATTTCTGTTCTAGATACTGTGTGTATGTTTCTGTATATGACAGGTAAGCAGATGATAATTGGACTGATAGTGATGATGCTGTGAAGGCAGAAGATTGAAGACAAAAAAAAACTTTGACATTGTATAAAAAGAGTGTATGAGGCAATGTGTCTGTGTAAATATGAAATTTTACAATGAGTGTCAGAGTGAATCTGTAGTGAGGAGCTGTGTATATCAAATCTGATATGTCATGAAATGTAATACAGAGATGTACAAATAGTGGAGTATAAAATTTGTACTATTTGAAATATTGAAGTAAAATATTCTATTTAAATAAAACACTGTGTGAATATTTGAATTCGTGTATAGTAGTATTTTATTTAAACATTAATATTATATTCCTGTCTGAGATGTGATATAACAGTACAATAAGAAACACATTTATAATAGTATATACTTATTTATTATCATCAAACAAAAATCATATAATTTTTATATACAACTACGTTATATACAACAAGTATGAGTTGTTCATTTGAACTTTGTTAGCTTTGAATATTACAATTTATATTGGTGGGTATGACCTTCTCATAAATTTGTGTTGGTGGGTATAACCTGTTCATAATTTGTTAAAATCGAAGCTTTATGCTTCGGGTAGAGGCTTCTAATTAATATGTAGTTTTTTCAAATGAATTTAGCCATGGTTTATAGCCATGACTAAATTGTATTAGAAAAATATAATGTAAAATTGTCACGGCGCAAAGCCGTGGCAGAGTAACATTTTACCACGGTCCAAAACCATGGCAAAATATAAATCTTCCATGACTCTGGGTCGTGGCAAAATACCAATCTTCCATGACTCTGGGCCATGGCAGAGCCATGATAAAAAATTTCCAAGCTCTAAAGCCGTGGAAAAATAGTTTTTTGGTGTAGTTCTCTTCAGATACCGTTTTATTCTCCTTCTTGAGCGTTGTCGCCCGGGCTGTGGTTGAAGCTTGTGCGTCCTTATGCTCTTCGCGAGTCCTAATCATAAGCTTCCTTCATCTCAACTAGTTCGTTCTTCAAGCCATCTATTTCAGCAGCATAGAGTTAGCACATAAACATGTTAATCGAATATGCAGAAATAGGCGTGAATCATAATCTCGTATTACCTATCTTGGTTCTCAATTCTTGAGACTCCCCCGTTCGAATTTCACCTCAAGCTTCAAGCCTTGGATCTCAGCGTTTTTTTTAAATCGGCTTTGCGAGTCTCTTGGCATACTTGTACAACTTTCGATATTGATGAAAGACCTCACATACCCAAGATCACATATCTTCGTCGATATGCAGTAAGATCTAATGCATATCGGGTATCCATAGTAACTCTTCCAAATAGAAGCATGTAATGATGTAACAACCCGAAAATCTGGGCCAGTTTAAAATTTTTATTTTGGCAATTTTAGCGAATTTTGATTATTTAAAATGAATTATTTAAAATGATATCGACGAAAATCTATTTTGAATATAATTCGAACGTATATATTATATATGTCGTCGTTAGAATATAAATAATTATTTATAATTATAAAAGGAATTGAAAATGGCGCGGTAGTTCGATAATTCGATTTCAAACTTCAATTGAGTGTACCGGGTGCAAAACAAACCGGATTTTAATGAAACCAAAAACATTAGGATCTAATTGATGATATCTTTCTAACGGATGTAAGAAACTGAGATTTCACTTTAAAAATTGAGAGATATGTCCAGTTGAAAATTCTGAATAGTCGCTATGGAATTCAGGCCCTTAAAAATGGACATTTTGCAAATGACCTCGGATTTCGACGAAACCACTTTTGTTGGGTCCGTGATGTCAAATTATAGCTAGGTTTCAAATTTCATAATTTTCCGAATCAATATGTGAGCGTGGCAAAGGAAAACGCGTTTGACCATTTCAGTTGATTTTAATCGACTGGAAATTGGCCATTTTTCATACGGTCTCAGAATTCGACGAAACTAGTTTTGTTAGGACCGTATCGTCAATACGAAGCTAGAAAATATTTTTCTGCAATTTATAGAGTTAGTATGGGACCCCAGTAATTTGAAATGTACGTTTAAAATTCAATATAGTGATTTAAATGTAAATTTAACGAAAACTGATTGTAACAGCCGAATCAACTTACGATACATATCCCATTGTGTTCGGAATGGGGGTGAAACGCTATGGACGACAGGCGGTGGACCTCGTTTAGAGGTCGTTTGAAAAAGTTGACTTTTTGAATTAAAATAAAATAATTAAATTAATAAAAAAAAATATATAATCCCTCTTCCCTCCCTATACCTCCAGGCCCCCCCCCGATAATTCAGAATCGAAAAAGAAAAAAAAAAGAAAAAAAAAAGGGAGATCGAAATCGCGTCGAAGCCCCCCCCCACGCCGCCGCCGGTGGCAGAGCCACCACCACCTCGCGCGCCCCCCCCCAGAGCCGTCGCGCAGCGCCCCTCCTCTTCCCTCTCCACTCTCCTCCTCCAACGTGAAGAACCCTAATTCCGCACCCCCTTGCTCACCTGAACCCTAGCCGCCGCAACCAGACCCCCTCCACCTCGCCTCGCAGCTCCGCTGCTCCCTCCTACTCGCGAACCCCCAAAGCGACGGAAGCCACAGCCCCCCCTGGACCCAAAACCGATGATGAACCCCCCCCCCCTGTAAGTATTTTCTGATTTTATTTTATTTACTGATTTTATTTGTTTTATTAACTGAATTTTATTTGCTTATTAATCTGAATTTTTAAATTTTAAAAACTGATTTTATTTATTTTAAAACTGATTTTATTTATTTTAAAACAGATTTTATTTATTTATTTTAAGACGTGGCTTTTAAAACAGAAAAGATTTGATTTTTAAAAAGTAATATAATACGATCTTTATATTTTTAAAGTGATAAAAATATAGTTTTTATATTTTTAAAGAATTAAAAATATAATCTTTATAGGATAGAGAATATAAAAATATCATCTTTGTATATGTAGCAAAATAAAAATCTGATTTTTATTTTATATACGTTGAAATCAAGTGATGTCTTTAAATTTAAAAAGGTGAAATCTTTAAATTTAAAAAGGTGAAATCTTTAAATTTAAAAAGGTGAAATCTTTAAATTTAAAAAGGTGAGATCTTTAAATTTAAAAAGGTGAAATCTTTAAATTCAAAAAGGCGAAATCTTTATATGGAAAATAGCGGGATAAAAATATAATTTTTATCTATATAACATAGAAGTAAAAATTCGATTTTTATATTGAATAGCAAAGTAAAAATTCGATTTTTATATTGAATAGCAAAGTAAAAATTCGATTTTTATATTGAATAGCAAAGTAAAAATTCGATTTTTATATTGAATAGCAAAGTAAAAACTCGATTTTTATATTGAATAGCAAAGTAAAAATTCGATTTTTATAATGAATAGCAAAGTAAAATTTCGATTTTTATATATTGAATAGCATAGTAAAAATTCGATTTTTAAATATATGAAGTGATTATAAAAGTATGATTTTTAAATTGAAAGTGAATAAATAAAAATGTGATTTTTATTTTAAAGACATCGAAATATAAAAATGTGATTTTTATATATATAGTGACTACGGGCAACGAAGACGATGAAGATGAAGATTTCTATCAAATGAAGTGCCGTGGAGCTTGGATAGCTTTCTGTGAGAACTTCTCACTCTTAATTCTCTTTTTCTAGATATATATATATATACTAGGATGCAGACGGTGCTTATTAGGAGCACCCGACACCCGTCCACATACCATGGACTTGTTTGATTGGATGTTTGGTGATTGATTGAGATATTGGTTTGAATGTGGTTTGTGGTGTGAAAAATCAAATCGATAAATTGGTTAGGATTAGACGTGCGCCGTTATAAGGCGAAGGAGTAAGGCTAGGTTAGACCCTTACTCCAAATTTTGTGGTTTGCATAACGAAAGTGAATTTGATTGATGTGTGAATGGCGTGGGCCTTCACTAGACCGGGGATAAGGCTAGGCCTTGTCCCGTTTCTAGTATCGTGCCGTTATGCCGCCGAAATTTTCTAAAATAAGTTAGAAAAATAAAAATAGCATTTTATTTAACGAATGAACTGAATAGAAATTGATATGTTAAAAATAAAATGTGTTATCGTTAAAAATATAATTTTTAACGTGAATGTGAATAAATAAATATTCATTTACAAACCAGACGGTTTGTTTATGTACACCTATTTGAATGACGTTGATTGGGTCGATAAATTTTACACATCGCCTAACTGCACAAATAAAATATGTGTTTGATTGTTTGAAACCCCACACGGGTGTTAGGATGAAATTTGAAGTTCACTCATCCTGATTGATTAAATATGTCGATCGATTGATTGACAAGCTGCTATAAGCGTTAAATGTCTATATTTGATGCTTATACAGTGTAGTGCACTTTGGTTGATGGTTGATTATTCATCGTTGTTGATATATACATGTGTTGTAGAAAATCCATATAATTAACATTATATGGTAATTGATTGGGCCTCATTCCAGTTTCGAAAAAAAAAAATATTTGAAATAGAAATATTTGAAAAAGAAATATTTGAAATAGAAATATTTGAAATAGAATATTTGAAAATAGAAATATGTGAAGCCGTGAGGATTAGATTGACGCCATTTTGACGTGAACGATATTTATATCGATTTTATTCATTTTAAAATGAATATTGAAAAGTGATTTCGAAATCGAATATTTTGAAATGAATTGAATTGAAAACGATTTCGAAATGAATGGAATTGAAAACGATTTCGAAATGAATTGAATTGAAAACGATTTCGAAATGAATTGAATTGAAAACGAATTCAAAATGAATTGAATTGAAAACGAATTCAAAATGAATTGAAAACGATTTCGAAATGAATTGAATTGAAAACGAATTCAAAATGAATTGAAAACGATTTCGAAATGAATTGAATTGAAAACGAATTCAAATGGAATTGAAAGCGAATTGAAATGAATTCAAATTGAATTGAAATTTGAATTGAATAGAAATGAATTTTGAAACGAATTTATAAAGAAGAATTCAATTTTGCTTTGAATTGAAATGGAATTTGAAATAGGTTTTGAAACGATTTTAAAACTATTTATGTAATTCGTTTTAAATAGAAATCGACGAAATATATATATTATATATATTATATATATAATATAACGGCCTGAATAGAACGCGCCGCGCCGCGGCAGTTCGTGAATTTCGACCATTTATTTCAAACGGACATTACGGGAGATCCGACCGTCGGATTCTCCTAAAACCGGAACCGTTGGGTTCGTATCGAAAAGAGCTTTCTAATGAATGTTAGAAATTTGAAATCTAACGGTTGGATTTGGAGATACGTCCAAATCAAATTCGAAAAAGGTCGCTGTAAGTGCAGTTCGATGGCCGTTGATGGAAATCGACTGTACGGGCCTTGATAAAATTATTAAAAATAGTAATAATTTGTGTAAAATCAAAAAAAAATGATTTAGAAAGAATTGGGATGAAAAACTCCATATTTGAAAAGATAAAAATAGATTTTTATCGAAATGAACTAGTTTTGAACTAGAATTATAATTCTATTTATTTTTAAATAAATAAATTGAATTTGAAATGGTTTTAAAAATAACCAGAATATCCAATGATTGCATTGGAGTGGAATTGAATCGAAATTGTCTTCGGAATATTTCGATGTTGGAATTCGTGATTATACGGATGTTGATATGGAAATTTGAAAGATATATACATATATCGCTATTTCCAATACGACATTTGTTAGTCGTAGAATTCGATATTGAATATAAGCCGATATATTTCCTATTCAGAGCCTTGTATTGAATATCGAATGTGATTTGGGTTTGTCGTGAATGGTGTCTTCACTAACACTGTTCTTGAACCCAGTTGAGAAAAGATTAAATCTTTTTATTTAGATTTAATGAAGTGTACCAATTAAATAATATTTAATTGGAATTGAATTGATATTGATTTTTGGGTTTATCGTGAACAGTGTTTTAAATAACACTTGTTCTTTAACCCGATAATTAATGAATGTGATTTGGGTTTGTCGTGAATGGTGTCTTCACTAACACTGTTCTTGAACCCAGTTGAGAAAAGATTAAATCTTTTTATTTAGATTTAATGAAGTGTACCAATTAAATAATATTTAATTGGAATTGAATTGATATTGATTTTTGGGTTTATCGTGAACAGTGTTTTAAATAACACTTGTTCTTTAACCCGATAATTAATGAATGTGATTTGGGTTTGTCGTGAATGGTGTCTTCACTAACACTGTTCTTGAACCCAGTTGAGAAAAGATTAAATCTTTTTATTTAGATTTAATGAAGTGTACCAATTAAATAATATTTAATTGGAATTGAATTGATATTGATTTTTGGGGTTTATCGTGAGCAGTGTTTTAAATAACACTTGTTCTTTAACCCGATAATTAATGGAATGTGATTTTGGGTTTATCGTGAATCGTGTTTTTAAATGACACTGATTCTTTAACCCAGATAATGATTAAAACTAAGTGGAGTTTTAATGAATCTTTAATTAGATTGAAAAGATCGAGAATGGAGTATCACCAGTTTTGCTCCAGGCGATAGTTAAATCTTTAATTAGATTTGAACGTGAAATTTAGAAACTAACTGTCGGTTAGCCAAGCAGAATGGTTTTCTGGATATTGATCTGATGTTGGTTTCGGCCTTCGGGGTTAATATTTGGGGAATTATTCTCTTGATTAATTTACGGTTAGTGACTAATGAGTTGGAATGAGGCGTATGTTGTGTTTGTGTAACACTTTTATAATATATACGCGAGTTATTCGGAAAGACCGGGTTTATCCCATTCTGAATAACTGATACGACGATAAGTCGAAGATGAAGACGATGGTCGAAGACCGGAGGTCTTCACGTCGTTTGGGTGATAACTGATGATCTTGATTGGGCTGTACACCCAAGAAGATGGAAACAGTTAGTGATCGTCCAGACGTACTTGGAGATCGATGGATATGCGGGGTACTAGGTGCCTCCGGTTTCGTTCAGACCTAGGACGGACTTGTAAATGGACTGTGTGTCTGACATCGGATTTCATTCTGTGTGACTGATATCGGTTGCATAGGATGGTTTGCCTGTGTGGCATGCTAAGATGCAAATGATCAAGGCTTCTGTTGAAAAGCAAAGTCTTGTGGTGATGATCAAAGCACGGCCTTTGTGGCGTAGCTTTGTGTAACGTTTACCTCGCGTGTTTCGCACCAGGTATGAACCAAAAACGGGAGACGGACCTCAGGGAGGACTTGCGTTTCTTTCTAGCTAGAAGTGGCGTCAGTGGTTTTACACGCCCTGACGAGTTTGACTTATGTGGTTGTTGCTGTTGCGAGGCGCCTCGGTTATATCGGTTTCGGCCGAATGCATTCTGGTCGGCTGACGGACCAGACTTACACCCCATAGGGTGGGGAGACGTATTGTTCAGGCATAATAATCCACTCCGTGTGGACCGGCCCTGACGATCCAAGGCTTGCCTGCGCGCTTGCCTGAGACATGGGCTAGATTGTCTCGAATCGGTTGAGGACTATCTTTTGCCTCGGTTCATAGATGGAAACCCAATTTCCAAATACGAGACTTTGCGGTTTTGATTGTATATCCTATATATGGCGACATAGTGGGATGGGGCGCTCATGCCGCCTATGATTGATACTTATGATTTGAAGTGTTTTATATACTATGCACTTATAATAGTATCAAATGATTTGTTTTAAACGTATCAAGCATTCTTTGGCTGTTATAAGGGAAAACCCTATCCTCGACTGCGTTGCATTGTGTGATGGGACCTGGGTCTTATAACAGCTTCATTTTTCTTTATTTAGCATTGCGCTGTTGGTTTTATGCACTGGTATTCTTGGGAGGAAACCCGTTCCGTGTTATACGGCGTGGTCCCTTGATTTACCTAATGATTTGAAATAAAGATTAATAACTGTTTTAGTTCTCACACCAGTCACATGACTGACCTGGAGTTTATTGTTTTAACCTAAACTCTGGGTGCCCCTATTTTCGACACGGGCAGCTAGTAGTTTTGGTTTTGCAGATTTATATTCACAGGATCCTGGTTTACAGCTGGAACGATATCCGGAAAGCTTTGTATCCGTATATCTCATTCTAGTTGTGTATTGTATTATTTTCCGCTGCTATGTATTTAAATGTAATTTAAATCTCTGATATTTCTGTGTAATATTTATTCGTTTATACTCTGTATATTCTTGTAATCTGATGCATTGTTGTAATAACAATGAAATGTTCTTCTGTATGTGTTCTGTTGTGGTTTGTTCTCGAACTATCCGACGCGTTCCTTTACGGGGAGGTTGCGGGTCTTTACACGTGGTATCAGAGCTTTGGTTTACAAAGCTAGAGAACAAGACACATTAGAACCCTACGAAAGAATTCATCAGATATTGGATTAGTAATATCCAATTAGAATGACTCGTTAGAGATGGGATCAGTAGTATCCTAGAACGAGTGTGAAGAGTATATTTTTAAAGTGAAAACAATTTTTGTTTTGAAAATTAAAAATCAATTATTCGTATTTGATTATTTATTTATATTGATGTGGACAATCCAGTATATATAGATTTTGCGTATACGTCTGATCCGCGTGTATTCAAAGTTTTAATATATTGGATAGATATAGCATCGCACTCTAGTCGCCCGAAGATGATATTGATGATAGCGATCGCATCATCAACATTTATGTTCGAGTTTCGAAAGTGTGATATCTATATATTTCCATTAGACTGGTGTGAGAACCAAATCTTATATAGCTAGAACACTTTGTTGTGAATTGGCATCAAAAACATGATTTTTGTATATGTATCAAATTATGAATTTGAAACGTTAAATTCACTAATTGATTGATGTTTGTGTTGTTTGTTTATTTGTTTGCAAATTTTGAACCATTATGCCTAATATAACCAAATATTGAATTGTATTGGAATTTGGTTGCATTTTCTTGCATATACCTATACTTATATTGAACAGGTCATAGCAAGGAGGCTAGAGCCAGAGAATAAAATTTGTTTGCCCGACAAATAGGTACATGTTTACTACATAATTTCCTGTTTTGTTTGGGTGATGATGATTTTGTGAGCCTATTGGCTAGCCGCTTGGCTTTTTCTTTTTCTTTTTGAGATCTGAAGGACCGGGGAAGCTATTTGAAATTCCCCGATGCTCCCATTGCAGGGGAGGTTATGGCGAAATTTTTCGAAAATTTAGGGAGTTAGCCAAATTTTTGAAATTTTGAAAATTCTCAGAAACTAAAGAGTTGGAGAATGGAAGCCTGATCGAACGTAGAGCTGAATAATCAAACCACTTTCGACTTTGTTCCTTTTCGGGGACGAAAAGTTTTAAGTGGGGGAGATTGTAACAACCCGAAAATCTGGGCCAGTTTAAAATTTTTATTTTGGCAATTTTAGCGAATTTTGATTATTTAAAATGAATTATTTAAAATGATATCGACGAAAATCTATTTTGAATATAATTCGAACGTATATATTATATATGTCGTCGTTAGAATATAAATAATTATTTATAATTATAAAAGGAATTGAAAATGGCGCGGTAGTTCGATAATTCGATTTCAAACTTCAATTGAGTGTACCGGGTGCAAAACAAACCGGATTTTAATGAAACCAAAAACATTAGGATCTAATTGATGATATCTTTCTAACGGATGTAAGAAACTGAGATTTCACTTTAAAAATTGAGAGATATGTCCAGTTGAAAATTCTGAATAGTCGCTATGGAATTCAGGCCCTTAAAAATGGACATTTTGCAAATGACCTCGGATTTCGACGAAACCACTTTTGTTGGGTCCGTGATGTCAAATTATAGCTAGGTTTCAAATTTCATAATTTTCCGAATCAATATGTGAGCGTGGCAAAGGAAAACGCGTTTGACCATTTCAGTTGATTTTAATCGACTGGAAATTGGCCATTTTTCATACGGTCTCAGAATTCGACGAAACTAGTTTTGTTAGGACCGTATCGTCAATACGAAGCTAGAAAATATTTTTCTGCAATTTATAGAGTTAGTATGGGACCCCAGTAATTTGAAATGTACGTTTAAAATTCAATATAGTGATTTAAATGTAAATTTAACGAAAACTGATTGTAACAGCCGAATCAACTTACGATACATATCCCATTGTGTTCGGAATGGGGGTGAAACGCTATGGACGACAGGCGGTGGACCTCGTTTAGAGGTCGTTTGAAAAAGTTGACTTTTTGAATTAAAATAAAATAATTAAATTAATAAAAAAAAATATATAATCCCTCTTCCCTCCCTATACCTCCAGGCCCCCCCCCCCGATAATTCAGAATCGAAAAAGAAAAAAAAAAAGAAAAAAAAAAGGGAGATCGAAATCGCGTCGAAGCCCCCCCCCCCCCACGCCGCCGCCGGTGGCAGAGCCACCACCACCTCGCGCGCCCCCCCCCCAGAGCCGTCGCGCAGCGCCCCTCCTCTTCCCTCTCCACTCTCCTCCTCCAACGTGAAGAACCCTAATTCCGCACCCCCTTGCTCACCTGAACCCTAGCCGCCGCAACCAGACCCCCTCCACCTCGCCTCGCAGCTCCGCTGCTCCCTCCTACTCGCGAACCCCCAAAGCGACGGAAGCCACAGCCCCCCCTGGACCCAAAACCGATGATGAACCCCCCCCCCCTGTAAGTATTTTCTGATTTTATTTTATTTACTGATTTTATTTGTTTTATTAACTGAATTTTATTTGCTTATTAATCTGAATTTTTAAATTTTAAAAACTGATTTTATTTATTTTAAAACTGATTTTATTTATTTTAAAACAGATTTTATTTATTTATTTTAAGACGTGGCTTTTAAAACAGAAAAGATTTGATTTTTAAAAAGTAATATAATACGATCTTTATATTTTTAAAGTGATAAAAATATAGTTTTTATATTTTTAAAGAATTAAAAATATAATCTTTATAGGATAGAGAATATAAAAATATCATCTTTGTATATGTAGCAAAATAAAAATCTGATTTTTATTTTATATACGTTGAAATCAAGTGATGTCTTTAAATTTAAAAAGGTGAAATCTTTAAATTTAAAAAGGTGAAATCTTTAAATTTAAAAAGGTGAAATCTTTAAATTTAAAAAGGTGAGATCTTTAAATTTAAAAAGGTGAAATCTTTAAATTCAAAAAGGCGAAATCTTTATATGGAAAATAGCGGGATAAAAATATAATTTTTATCTATATAACATAGAAGTAAAAATTCGATTTTTATATTGAATAGCAAAGTAAAAATTCGATTTTTATATTGAATAGCAAAGTAAAAATTCGATTTTTATATTGAATAGCAAAGTAAAAATTCGATTTTTATATTGAATAGCAAAGTAAAAACTCGATTTTTATATTGAATAGCAAAGTAAAAATTCGATTTTTATAATGAATAGCAAAGTAAAATTTCGATTTTTATATATTGAATAGCATAGTAAAAATTCGATTTTTAAATATATGAAGTGATTATAAAAGTATGATTTTTAAATTGAAAGTGAATAAATAAAAATGTGATTTTTATTTTAAAGACATCGAAATATAAAAATGTGATTTTTATATATATAGTGACTACGGGCAACGAAGACGATGAAGATGAAGATTTCTATCAAATGAAGTGCCGTGGAGCTTGGATAGCTTTCTGTGAGAACTTCTCACTCTTAATTCTCTTTTTCTAGATATATATATATATACTAGGATGCAGACGGTGCTTATTAGGAGCACCCGACACCCGTCCACATACCATGGACTTGTTTGATTGGATGTTTGGTGATTGATTGAGATATTGGTTTGAATGTGGTTTGTGGTGTGAAAAATCAAATCGATAAATTGGTTAGGATTAGACGTGCGCCGTTATAAGGCGAAGGAGTAAGGCTAGGTTAGACCCTTACTCCAAATTTTGTGGTTTGCATAACGAAAGTGAATTTGATTGATGTGTGAATGGCGTGGGCCTTCACTAGACCGGGGATAAGGCTAGGCCTTGTCCCGTTTCTAGTATCGTGCCGTTATGCCGCCGAAATTTTCTAAAATAAGTTAGAAAAATAAAAATAGCATTTTATTTAACGAATGAACTGAATAGAAATTGATATGTTAAAAATAAAATGTGTTATCGTTAAAAATATAATTTTTAACGTGAATGTGAATAAATAAATATTCATTTACAAACCAGACGGTTTGTTTATGTACACCTATTTGAATGACGTTGATTGGGTCGATAAATTTTACACATCGCCTAACTGCACAAATAAAATATGTGTTTGATTGTTTGAAACCCCACACGGGTGTTAGGATGAAATTTGAAGTTCACTCATCCTGATTGATTAAATATGTCGATCGATTGATTGACAAGCTGCTATAAGCGTTAAATGTCTATATTTGATGCTTATACAGTGTAGTGCACTTTGGTTGATGGTTGATTATTCATCGTTGTTGATATATACATGTGTTGTAGAAAATCCATATAATTAACATTATATGGTAATTGATTGGGCCTCATTCCAGTTTCGAAAAAAAAAAATATTTGAAATAGAAATATTTGAAAAAGAAATATTTGAAATAGAAATATTTGAAATAGAATATTTGAAAATAGAAATATGTGAAGCCGTGAGGATTAGATTGACGCCATTTTGACGTGAACGATATTTATATCGATTTTATTCATTTTAAAATGAATATTGAAAAGTGATTTCGAAATCGAATATTTTGAAATGAATTGAATTGAAAACGATTTCGAAATGAATGGAATTGAAAACGATTTCGAAATGAATTGAATTGAAAACGATTTCGAAATGAATTGAATTGAAAACGAATTCAAAATGAATTGAATTGAAAACGAATTCAAAATGAATTGAAAACGATTTCGAAATGAATTGAATTGAAAACGAATTCAAAATGAATTGAAAACGATTTCGAAATGAATTGAATTGAAAACGAATTCAAATGGAATTGAAAGCGAATTGAAATGAATTCAAATTGAATTGAAATTTGAATTGAATAGAAATGAATTTTGAAACGAATTTATAAAGAAGAATTCAATTTTGCTTTGAATTGAAATGGAATTTGAAATAGGTTTTGAAACGATTTTAAAACTATTTATGTAATTCGTTTTAAATAGAAATCGACGAAATATATATATTATATATATTATATATATAATATAACGGCCTGAATAGAACGCGCCGCGCCGCGGCAGTTCGTGAATTTCGACCATTTATTTCAAACGGACATTACGGGAGATCCGACCGTCGGATTCTCCTAAAACCGGAACCGTTGGGTTCGTATCGAAAAGAGCTTTCTAATGAATGTTAGAAATTTGAAATCTAACGGTTGGATTTGGAGATACGTCCAAATCAAATTCGAAAAAGGTCGCTGTAAGTGCAGTTCGATGGCCGTTGATGGAAATCGACTGTACGGGCCTTGATAAAATTATTAAAAATAGTAATAATTTGTGTAAAATCAAAAAAAAATGATTTAGAAAGAATTGGGATGAAAAACTCCATATTTGAAAAGATAAAAATAGATTTTTATCGAAATGAACTAGTTTTGAACTAGAATTATAATTCTATTTATTTTTAAATAAATAAATTGAATTTGAAATGGTTTTAAAAATAACCAGAATATCCAATGATTGCATTGGAGTGGAATTGAATCGAAATTGTCTTCGGAATATTTCGATGTTGGAATTCGTGATTATACGGATGTTGATATGGAAATTTGAAAGATATATACATATATCGCTATTTCCAATACGACATTTGTTAGTCGTAGAATTCGATATTGAATATAAGCCGATATATTTCCTATTCAGAGCCTTGTATTGAATATCGAATGTGATTTGGGTTTGTCGTGAATGGTGTCTTCACTAACACTGTTCTTGAACCCAGTTGAGAAAAGATTAAATCTTTTTATTTAGATTTAATGAAGTGTACCAATTAAATAATATTTAATTGGAATTGAATTGATATTGATTTTTGGGTTTATCGTGAACAGTGTTTTAAATAACACTTGTTCTTTAACCCGATAATTAATGAATGTGATTTGGGTTTGTCGTGAATGGTGTCTTCACTAACACTGTTCTTGAACCCAGTTGAGAAAAGATTAAATCTTTTTATTTAGATTTAATGAAGTGTACCAATTAAATAATATTTAATTGGAATTGAATTGATATTGATTTTTGGGTTTATCGTGAACAGTGTTTTAAATAACACTTGTTCTTTAACCCGATAATTAATGAATGTGATTTGGGTTTGTCGTGAATGGTGTCTTCACTAACACTGTTCTTGAACCCAGTTGAGAAAAGATTAAATCTTTTTATTTAGATTTAATGAAGTGTACCAATTAAATAATATTTAATTGGAATTGAATTGATATTGATTTTTGGGGTTTATCGTGAGCAGTGTTTTAAATAACACTTGTTCTTTAACCCGATAATTAATGGAATGTGATTTTGGGTTTATCGTGAATCGTGTTTTTAAATGACACTGATTCTTTAACCCAGATAATGATTAAAACTAAGTGGAGTTTTAATGAATCTTTAATTAGATTGAAAAGATCGAGAATGGAGTATCACCAGTTTTGCTCCAGGCGATAGTTAAATCTTTAATTAGATTTGAACGTGAAATTTAGAAACTAACTGTCGGTTAGCCAAGCAGAATGGTTTTCTGGATATTGATCTGATGTTGGTTTCGGCCTTCGGGGTTAATATTTGGGGAATTATTCTCTTGATTAATTTACGGTTAGTGACTAATGAGTTGGAATGAGGCGTATGTTGTGTTTGTGTAACACTTTTATAATATATACGCGAGTTATTCGGAAAGACCGGGTTTATCCCATTCTGAATAACTGATACGACGATAAGTCGAAGATGAAGACGATGGTCGAAGACCGGAGGTCTTCACGTCGTTTGGGTGATAACTGATGATCTTGATTGGGCTGTACACCCAAGAAGATGGAAACAGTTAGTGATCGTCCAGACGTACTTGGAGATCGATGGATATGCGGGGTACTAGGTGCCTCCGGTTTCGTTCAGACCTAGGACGGACTTGTAAATGGACTGTGTGTCTGACATCGGATTTCATTCTGTGTGACTGATATCGGTTGCATAGGATGGTTTGCCTGTGTGGCATGCTAAGATGCAAATGATCAAGGCTTCTGTTGAAAAGCAAAGTCTTGTGGTGATGATCAAAGCACGGCCTTTGTGGCGTAGCTTTGTGTAACGTTTACCTCGCGTGTTTCGCACCAGGTATGAACCAAAAACGGGAGACGGACCTCAGGGAGGACTTGCGTTTCTTTCTAGCTAGAAGTGGCGTCAGTGGTTTTACACGCCCTGACGAGTTTGACTTATGTGGTTGTTGCTGTTGCGAGGCGCCTCGGTTATATCGGTTTCGGCCGAATGCATTCTGGTCGGCTGACGGACCAGACTTACACCCCATAGGGTGGGGAGACGTATTGTTCAGGCATAATAATCCACTCCGTGTGGACCGGCCCTGACGATCCAAGGCTTGCCTGCGCGCTTGCCTGAGACATGGGCTAGATTGTCTCGAATCGGTTGAGGACTATCTTTTGCCTCGGTTCATAGATGGAAACCCAATTTCCAAATACGAGACTTTGCGGTTTTGATTGTATATCCTATATATGGCGACATAGTGGGATGGGGCGCTCATGCCGCCTATGATTGATACTTATGATTTGAAGTGTTTTATATACTATGCACTTATAATAGTATCAAATGATTTGTTTTAAACGTATCAAGCATTCTTTGGCTGTTATAAGGGAAAACCCTATCCTCGACTGCGTTGCATTGTGTGATGGGACCTGGGTCTTATAACAGCTTCATTTTTCTTTATTTAGCATTGCGCTGTTGGTTTTATGCACTGGTATTCTTGGGAGGAAACCCGTTCCGTGTTATACGGCGTGGTCCCTTGATTTACCTAATGATTTGAAATAAAGATTAATAACTGTTTTAGTTCTCACACCAGTCACATGACTGACCTGGAGTTTATTGTTTTAACCTAAACTCTGGGTGCCCCTATTTTCGACACGGGCAGCTAGTAGTTTTGGTTTTGCAGATTTATATTCACAGGATCCTGGTTTACAGCTGGAACGATATCCGGAAAGCTTTGTATCCGTATATCTCATTCTAGTTGTGTATTGTATTATTTTCCGCTGCTATGTATTTAAATGTAATTTAAATCTCTGATATTTCTGTGTAATATTTATTCGTTTATACTCTGTATATTCTTGTAATCTGATGCATTGTTGTAATAACAATGAAATGTTCTTCTGTATGTGTTCTGTTGTGGTTTGTTCTCGAACTATCCGACGCGTTCCTTTACGGGGAGGTTGCGGGTCTTTACAAATGACTTATTTAGTATCTATTTCTTCTTTGTGACGCTCATCTCTGGGAAATCCAACATACCGGGCATTGTCGACCCATGCTTATGAACATCCCTACTTCCGATTCCTGAGTTTCCTCTGGTCTTGTTCTTCATGTAATCTTAGCCAAGAGCACTACATGTGGGACATAAGGAGAAACGATCACTACTGGTTGCTTTATATATATGTTATTTCTGGTCTCCTTTTTATTCCGGCCGGTTGGGTGCTAGGTAGTGGGGACACCGAGTGCCAGGTCGGGCTGGGTGTTAGATGCTTCTGAACATCCCTTCTTTTGGTTCCTAAGGGATGCAACTATAAGTCCGCACTTCTGATAAAGCTTCTTACGGCTCCACCTTTCGATCGTCGAGTTCTTCCAGACCCCTGATCTTAGTCTGTGTCACCTTCTTGAATCATAGCTCTTGTAGAAGCAAATTTTGAGTCAGAAACAAACATCCCATGCACATGAATAGATATTGTGCCATGCAATGCTTATGAGCGTGTGCCCTAAGTGCTCCCTCCACAATCTAGATTTCTTCCTGCTTGATGGGTAATTTCACCAATGCTCAACAATAAGCTCTCGACGTTTGTACTTATTCTCTTCACAGAGTAAAAGAATCAGATGTCTTCCCCAGTCAGTTCTATGCCCAACCACTCAGCCATACGCGTTCGGATGAACTTGCTTCAGCGCTAGTCTAAAGAAGTGGAGAACACCTAAGATGTACGGGCACAATGAAAGAACGCACCCGACAGAACACATTTTTATATTCCAAGCAATGTAGCCCTTTGGGGGGGGTTTGCCCTATTGTCCTTCCTAGGAACCAGAATATCATCCCAGGATATTTAGCACTTTGCGCAGATGCACCTCACTGAAGCTTCGTTGATTCACGAGACAACCCAATCCAAGAGATTTTGTAGAATGACAACATTCGCTATCATGTCCGACGTTAGAATAATGCCTTCTTGCTCACCGCCAACATCCTCTTATTCGTGCGACTTTGTTCATGTGGGTTCTGCCTCTCTCTGGAAGACTGGCACATGTCATGCTCGTCCAACTATTGCGACCTTTCTGGTTGCTCCCCTGGTCATGAGGGCCTATTTGTTGGGCAGAGGTGGAATCCACGGAAGTTTCAAGCTCACGGCCTGTGGGGCTGGAATGGTACAAAGATCCAGAAGAATCCAATGATGGTTCTGCCATCTCGGCTTTCCAAGCCTTGACAATGTATGAGCTTTTCTGTGACATTGCAAACTATACTTTCAAGATAGTTGCGCCAGTAACTACATGAAGAACTGTACCCCCTGCGGGTGTAAACTAACATGTAACGTGCAGTGTCGTCCATGCTAATTCAATTATGGTGAAATGTGTCGGGATGTAGCAACGGTTTTCAGTTTCATAAACTTTAAACATCGTCATCGCTGATCGAAATCATCGAATTCGCGTCGGGTCACAGTTACGTCATGATCAGGTTGAAAATCGACTTCAGTATTGGTGATTCTGTCATATGTCCACAATTTGAGTTTATGCTCTAATCCTATGTGCTTTTTCGAATCGTTAGCCCCAAAATAGTTTGTTTTAAAAACAATAACACGTATGAAACACTACGTCCATTTAATACTCGATCTGATCACTGACGTCACGGAATGACTTAAATCGCGAAGTCGAAATTCTGAGTTGAAAGTTCCTTAAGCTTCCTAGACACGAAATTTCATTTCATATCCTCGCATGCTCGAAGAATTTCAATCGTGAACGTTTCAACTCGAAACCATCGAGTTTCAGGATACAAAAAACATTTTGAATCCCCGAATGCTCCAAATGTCGGGATAGAAATCGCAGTTCCTATCACTATAACGCCAATGAAGCCGCTTTGGGAAAAACTAAGTCCAGGTATATGAAAATGAATTTCGTATCTCCGGAAAACTCGGCTTCTCCACCTCCTAGTTGTTGTGTTACTGATCCCACTGATCCTGTCATCCCTCTCTCCTTATCTTCCGAATGTTGTATCGCTACATCGCTCCCAGGATACGAAATTTACTCCAAACCCAAAAAAATCCGTCCAAGTCCATGGGATACGAATTCCTTGCTTCCTATCCCTCCAACTTCGCAACCTCCTCAAAAATTCCACCTCCTTCATTGTTCTCCTCTTCCTAGGATTTCATACACTAGGCCATGTTTCTCCACAACTACTCCATGTTCTTCCAAAATTTTCAATGTCATTGCAACTGTACTAAGCCCATATATAAAAAAAAGGAAGAGGGAAGAAGGGAAAAGTCTGACAAAACTAATTTGGGATCGATGGTGATTTTCCATTCCAAATGACAACGAAGATTGCGCATACGAGTTTTCAAAACATCAATCGTCGAAACTGAATCAAATCGTTAACCAATCTCATACTCATGAATCTAAATTGTTGTAAAGTATACGCCGAACAATCAAGTCCTAATTCGACGATGCTTCAAAAACCAACTTACGTGATCGTACGCCCTACTACGGCTACGACCACGCCTACGTGCTTTCGAAATCTCGATCGTCAAAACCAACTCGAATCATTAACCAATCGTGTATTCGCGAACCTAAATTATCCTAAAGTACATGCCAAGCGATCGAGTTTCGGATTAGATAAATTTTCGGAAATCAGCCTATGCGATCTAGCACCCAAAACATACCATTTCAATTATGTTTTATTGAGAACTTCGATTATATCAAGCATAACCACGTGCAAACGTGTGAGTGCATACATGACACTATGCCGACAATGAATCATTTATATTTCGATGTAAGCAGGAGCCGATGAATAATGTTTAATTTCTTGAATGGACAAGAGTTAGATGCTCACCTCAGCAATCAGGTAGGTTTCGGTCTGAGCGACAAAGTTCAAAGCAACTAGAATTTTCAACAACGCTGGAACCGCGTATTTTAAACCAACAATTTGCAATGAAGCATCACTACTACTCAATGGAAGGGTCACGACCAATCGCCCGACATGACTTGCAGATCTTTTCGACTTCCAGAAATACTTGTCTCAACTTAGAGTATGCTATGTAAACACAAGACATCCTTTGGGCGGAAGTGTTACCCAACCAATTGGCACAAATACCAAAAGCAGTCCAGACCCACACAACTTGGCCCATCGCACAGTTAAACAGCCCAAAAGTGTCGCTAAGATACCCAGGAAAAAAGCTCGAATGGAGGCGTAAAAGTACGGTCGTATCGAATCATGGAAACAACCCAAATTTGACTAAGTACTTCGAGGTCAGTATATCCTCCTCCAATACATTTCGTATCCCTGTCTTCAACTCTCGGGGTCGGTATTACCTTCAACTCCCAATTTCATATCCTGCTTCACTCCATTCTACGATTTTGTATCCAAATTTCCTATCCAAAATTCATACCTCCATAGCCAAACTCTTGGATATAAAGTGACAAGGCACGCTCCTGGATACGAAGTCCACAAACAACAAAGTACAAGAGTTTCAAAGTGAAGCAAAGGAAAGAGCTAAGTACTAGGGTCAGTACTAATCCCGATATTGGATTGTGGGCATAGGTCCCACATTCCATCTACTCCTACTTGCTCCATTTCCTTCATCTCTCCTATAAATAGCTTCCAGCCTACCAGGTGAAATGGGTTGAAACATTGCTCATTTGACACTTTTGGAAGAAGACATTGCCTCACTGGCCTCCAAGCTTGCTCCAATATTCCGAAAAGAAAAAACTTACCTTTTTCGCACTTGGACATTTTGGACAGCATCGACATTTCAGCAAGGACTTAAGCTTCATTTCGGCCTTTGTATAACTTGCTTTTCCACCATTATCAATGTATACATATGAAATTATGATTTTTAACATTGTACTTTGACTAAAAGGAATGGGAATTCCTTAAAGAACATATGGTAGCTTCGGTACAATAGTCTTTGGAATCAAGCAAGATTTTAAAAGAAACAGACCACACTTTTATTTGTATTGTTTTAAAAGTTAAAAGTTTAGCAAGAATTGAAGATTACAGGCTAATAGCTTGTTATAATATCATATACAAAATTTTAAGCAAGATGTTGTGTAATAGAATAAAGAAAATATTACCAACGTCATTGCATTTATGAAAACTCTTTACTGACACACAATATGGTTCGAAACTTCAATAAATAAGGAGAAGAAAATTTTGCTTAAAAGTTAATCTCCATAAAGAATACGATAAAATTAATTGTAACTTTATTGTTCATATGCTTATAGCTATGAGGTTCCCTACAAAGTTGTGAATTTAATCAAAGAATGTATTGTCATCCCTACCTTTTCCATTTTGATCAATGGTGTCCCAAAAGGGCACATCAGATATAATCGTGTAATTAGACAATGAGACTTTGTCTCTCCTTACCATTTTATCATTACCATGAAATTTTTCTCCCTTTTGATGGAACTTGTAGAGACTAACAATCACATTCGAACTATTTATAATTTCCAACCTAAAATAAGACACCTTTTATATTTTGATAACTTGGTAATTTGTAACAAAACAACTGGTAAGGCAGCGAGAACTATCAAATTATTTTTAGAGAGTTAGAGAAATGTGTGGAACTCAATATGAATGAACATAACACAAAATGTTATTTTAACAAGTTTGGTAGAAGATATTTTTAAAGTTGCTAAGGGAGAGTTGCTAGTAAAATATTTGGGAATTGCTTTGTCTACAAATAAGTCTACTAATAAGGAGTGTGCAATCCTGGATTTTAACATTAGGGAGAAATTACAATGATGGAGTTCAAAATTGCTATCATTTACGGGTAGAACTGAATTGGTTCATACAATCATTTACCTAAATGTAAATTCTAGATGCAGACTTTTCAAAATCTCGAAGCTTCAATTAACAAAATAGAGAGGGTTTGGGAAGAACTCATATGGAAAGGGGGAATGCATTATATAAAGTTTTATGATTTGTGCATACCAAAGGAAGAAGCAAAAATTAGATTAAGAAACTCTAGATATATGCATATTATATTTATCTTGAAACAAGGTTGGAAAATTATATGTTCTGATTGTCTATAGGCGAGATAGATGAGAAGAAGGTACATCAAAGGAAATTTCTGACATACGGCGATAAATAACAATGCATTGTCTAATTGGAAAGCATTTTTTAGGGCCATAAATAAATTAGTAGGTATCCATAAAAGATAAATTGCTAAAGGAAAGGAGATATGTTTGTGGAAGATCCATGGATTATTAAGGAGTCTTGATAGATATTATGGGATGCGATACTTTTTCAATTTTCGGATGCCTTTTCAAAAAGGTAAAGGATATTTTTGTTAATAACAATTGGAACTGTGAATTTATCAAACTAACTTTGTCGGTTTCTCTTAAAACGATTGCGCTCTCAAAAACTTCCGTCCGTCTAAAGCCGACAGATTTTCGCTTTCTTTGCAGCCACGTCTTTCGCCCTTTCCTCGCCGATTTCCCAATGTGTGCTGTTATTCACACCCCAATTTACTCTTCTGGCCACCACACAAAATTTAATAAACTTGATTATATTTTTTACACTTCT
The DNA here is from genome assembly GCA_030737875.1 of Allium sativum. NCBI lineage: Eukaryota > Viridiplantae > Streptophyta > Magnoliopsida > Asparagales > Amaryllidaceae > Allium > Allium sativum. The sequence goes on along the minus strand of CM060923.1, from coordinate 585,399,055 downwards.
GGCCACCACATCATTTTTCTTCATTCAGCCATAATCAACCGAATTAACAATATGAATTCGGCAGGAAGCAACCGTACGGCTACTACCAACCGAAATATGATTGTAAATTCGGCAGGAAGAAACCGAAGTTTTCGTTCCGTAGTGGGGTGCCTGTTCATATTAATATTTTTAACGTACGGTAGCTGAAAGAAGAAAATGATATTCTTTATGGTGGCCTTTAGTTTTGGTGGCCAGAAGAGGAAATTGGGGTGTGAATAGCAGCACACTTTCCCAATTCCCTACCATTTTGAATTTTTTTCTCCAACCCCTAAATTTCCATATGTTCTTCTCCGATGTTTATTGAAGGGGATTGTTAATGACACTCCCTTTTTGGTTAAGGGGTGACACAAATTTCAGTTTTTAAAATTTTGTTAAGGGGAGTACACTAAAGTCTAAACACCCCTTAATAATACATAATAATAAGACAAAATTATCCTTAATCGGAAGAAGAAGCACGACGTGGTGAAATTCGGTCGCGTGTCACCGTTTTCCGAAGCACGACGTAGATGTGAAAATACGAAAAACGGCCTGCAAATACCAAACAATCATTATAAAGATAGAAAATTATGACCGTTTTTAGTGTACAAACATGGCAGAGTATAATCGTTTCCTAAATTTGTTATAGAGATTGAAAAGATGTTCTAATGCTAGCATTTTTATTAAATAAAAACGGTATACTCTTATCGTTTTTTCTGGTTCGAGCGCGAGCATTGAAATATAGTAGGGCTATTTTTATCTCTTAAAAGTATAACTGGTGTTGCCCTTTAACAAATTTATTATAGACCGGTGTCCCCTTAAAATATGAGACCCCTTAACCAAAAAGGGAGTGTTGTTAACAACACCCTTATTGAACTTCCGTTTGTTCCTCGCCCAATTTCTATCACTTATTTCTCAAGAAAAAAAATGAATTACCGTCTTTCCATCCTCTAATCCAGCTATTCCTTTCTTTTGTGTGTGCCCGATCTCATGTTTCAACCCTAAATAAATGATCCACAAATAATAATCAATGGTTGCTCCGTTGCTGAAAGACGACGTGGACCTAACTATCCTCACGACTTGTCCCTCCTTTAACTTCAGCGCCTTGAGATCATCAAGCAAGGCCGGTAAGATCAGGTATTTATTGTCTTATTTGAGATTTAATGGCCTTGAATTGATTAAGGAAAATTAGATTTATTTGAATTGAATGTTATGATTGTTTCATTTATTATTTTGGCTGTTAGCGTATCAGGAAAAAAATACAGCCTGTACAACAAAATAATAATAATAAAGAAAAATGAAACAAAAAATAAATAAATAAACAAATGAAGAACTGCAATTTAGAAAACAATGGAAGCGGAAGAGAAGAATTCAAACCACATTTTTATATGCTCATACTTTATCATTTATAGGCAAAATTGAAATATCCTTTTTGATAAAGTGTTTTGCATGTATGTGAGCTAATATCTCTGGCTTTTAGTTGTACAAAATAGGGATGACCTGAAACTTGGAACAAAACTATTTCATACAAATTTTGTCTTTGCTTGACAATATCCATACTCATGGGAAGTGATGTTGGTTGTAAACTGAGAAATGATAAAGTTTAAATCATAACATGAATGCAGATTAGAAGGAAAAAAGAAAGCTTGAATAGCGTTAAATCTGCTAACCCTTTGACTTTATACTTCATTGATATCTTATACTACAATTGAAATAAGCAAATGATTTGTTTTTCTGAAGTAGCCACAATTAAGGATTGCCACGGTTCACCATTAACTCTAGAAATTGCTATTAATGATTAACTTAACAAGTAATCGGAGCTGTTGTTTGGGATGGTAATAAGGATATTCAACGGCTGCTTTCTTAGTTAAATTCATCTTCTTACATGCTTAATTCGATCTTCATCTTCAAGAAAATTAAATAGATATTTATGAGTATTACAATGTTCATAGTATGTTTACTGCATTACTGATTGACAATCCATCATGCAAAGTTTATAAAATGGCTTATTTCATAATGTTGTTATACTGTTTCTTATTATACGCACATTCATTTTACTACTGGATGTGGATGTTTTCCTCAATATGTGTTGAATGACAGACCCACTTCCCACAAAGCCAGCGGAGTGGTATGTTGGAAATGATAAGAAAATACTAAAAGGGCGAGACAAAACTGAAGATGGAATATGGTTTGGCTACAAAAAAGCTGGGAGGGTTGCTTTTCTTACTAATTTAAGAGAGCCTTGTTCTATCCATAATGCAGAAACTAGGGGAGATCTGCCAGTTCGATTTGTTGAGGTATTTTTTTCTTGCTTTACTTTCTGTATAATTTTTCTTTCTTCTCTTTGTATTTTCCTTTTTTCTCTTGTATTCATACACTATTTGTTTTGGTATGAATACACATGTCCTTCTCTCCAACTTTTTTTGGTCAACTCATTCTTTGTCCATAAAAAACAAAAATAAGTTAAAACTATTCATTCTTTAATTGTTATAAGGTATAGGTATAATAATACTATGCTTAAATAATTTCAATTAATGCTGGTAAACTTTGGATAGATTTAGGTGATGCTCAAGCATTAAGTTTTATAGCATATGCATCCTAATGAATGCAACATGTTTGAATTCGAGGATTATAAGAAGTTTAATATAATTATATCATAGAGAGTAGTTATATTTTGTCAACGCTTCTTATGCTTGATCGCCTATTTCTAAATGAATTTTGTCTTCACACAACTGAAGAATTTAATGTTTAAATACTAATTTCTCAATACCATTTCATATTTTTACATTGTTATGATTATGAGGTTTAATAAGGAAAAAACTTCTACTTCTTTTGTTTGGTTAACAGAGCATCCCTTAAAATTTTTCTAGATCATATCTATGGTTGCTCCTGTAATCTTCCAAGAGTTTATACTATTCCATATTTTGTATGCATGTTTTTAAAATATTAACTGTGTGCATCTGAACACTTAAACTAGTGCATACACTATAATTGTTAGGAAAAGTTTGTTTCCTTTAAATTGTCAACTTATGTTATGTTTACCTATGTTTTTATTATTGTGTGTTTTACTTTGAAAGAAGACACACCTGTTTGTTCCTCGGCCTCACCAGGATTCAGGAATCAGTACCAATAACTAAACCTTCATGATCTGTAGTATACATATTCTAGAATGCACCATGTTAACTAATCCTCTTGTGATTTGAATCTTATGTGAATTCGCTAGTAGGAAGCATCATACGTACATTTGGAAGAAGCCACCAAATCAGAAAATAATGGAACAAAAAACAAGGTAAAAACTTGGTCAAGCTATGTACTATATTTGCTTTGGTTTTTTGGTTACTTATTTTTCACACTATCTTCAAATTTCTTATGTGTTTCATTATAAATATGGATTATATTTTTTATGCATAGAATGGGTTAGGAAGTTGCTGAACTATAAAAAAAATTGTTAGCAAATCCAATACCAATTTAGCCTCTGGCTATAATCGTTGATGCTATAACAGATTAACACTTTTGTTATAGATGCGTTCGAAGACCATTAAGGTTATGTGTTGTTGTATGAGGGTTTATGAGAGATTGAGTTTAGATTAAGAAAGATCATGACTACGCCTGTTTGGTTTGATCCTAGGACACTATACCAAAATGCATCTAGATCAATAGACTATGAATGAGCATGAAACATGAATTATAGATATATGTATATGGTTTCTCATTAACTTGAAAAAAACATACAATTGATGTTATATAGAGGCATTACTTTAGATTTGATGAAGAAAAAAAATACTTGGAGATGTGTTACCTTTATTAATAACATGTTTCAGTGAAGCACACAATAACGTATGAAATACATGGATTGTTCTAGTATTTTTCATAGGAACTTTGTTGCACTAATATGTGACCATGAACATTCAATTATTCTTATTAGATTAGACTATATGGAGAGTGAATAGAAATAAGAACCATGTAGAAATATGTCATGAGGTTTTAGATGAAATACGTCTATGGAATGCAAGCTTGTAAAGAATCATCAACGCTAGAATGTTGTAGCACTTGACGACGTGAAATGCAAGTTTGTAAAGAGTCATCGTTGCTTGAATGTTGCAACACTTGTTAATGAGCCTTGTTTGTGAATTAAATGTTTAAAATATTTATGATTTTTTATTTTGGAAGAGTACGATTTTTGAAGGCATATGGTATGGAAGTTTGAAATATTTGTGGAAATGGAGGGCATTTGTTATTAATATTACAACCAAAGAGTACTTACGAGTTATATAATCTTTTTTTATTATAGAAAAATTGAAATAGATAGAAATATTTGATCTTGAATCAATGAGTTTTAGCTTTAGACTGGTAAACATGAAAAAATGACAATAGACCGTACTATCTATCGTAATAATCTATTTACGTCCATTCATACATAGTTTATCTTAAATCAGTGAGTTTTAGCTTGTGATGATGCTGATAATTATGGTAAATTTCAACTTTCACATCAATTTGAGATCTCACAGCTTCTCGTTAGAAGCTAGTTTATGCACTCCAGCAAGATTAACTGTGTGATGAGTTATTAATGTCTAAATTAGAAACTTTAATTTTGTACATTAAACTTTTACATTCAAGATTTCCAAGGTTTAATCATGGGAATCAGTTGAAGTCATTACACATGTTACATGTTATATTAATATTTAGTGTTATCGACTAACTAGTTTGAACTAAAACTGATGTAGTTATCACCCAGTCATCTAGACTAAGGGAAGCATACTTAGATGGTACGAGCATATCAAAAAGATAGTATCACATGCCAATGAGAGGATATTGTAACAATTGTATGTCTACATGTTATGCAAAATCTTAGTCGTTGCTCTTGGTCAAGATACTAAACCAACTGATGCTAACATATTAGATTTTATATATAAATATTTCTGTTATGCAGGTTATCAACCTAGTATTCTACGGCACAGTGAGATAGGGCATGTTGCTCTCAAAATCATGTATTTTGGCAAGAGGTTTGTAACTAGACTTTCTAATACTTGCTAATACATCATCCATATTCACTAGGAGCGTAAGCTAATAATAAGAACATGTCACGACTTGAAACACATAATAACTCAATCAGAATCCCTGGATTAGTTCTAAACTCTGTATTGATTGATCTTAAGCTTCATCTCAGTTGTTATGGACCCTACTCCGCTATTAAATGACAGTTAAACTATTTCCTTCTTTTACTATACACTTTGGTGCATGCTCACAAAGTTGAAGGTTTTACAAGTTTATTTTCAAATATACTTAGGGACATGTTATAATTTATTTCAGATTTCATGGATTTGCTTAAGAAGCACAACAGGACCCAAATATTGATGGGTTGTTTACCAACTTTTTGGAGTTAGACATCTACTTAATCTACATTGACTTAATTTGGATAAATCTAGAAAAGGACCTTAATCAATAGGTGTATATGCTCTTTTAGGTTGGTGTTGAAACATTTGTAATAGAAAATTTATTTTAAGCCATCTATCCCTGGTAGTATAATTCAATACTATATGTATTAATAAACTTGGATTTAGAGTTTGTTCTAGCTCACACTGTCTTTACTTTACCATATTTGTTTAAAAATTTCGCATTGAAATTAGAAAACTGAACTTTCAACTTCCATTTAATCGCCGCTATAGTAGTCAAATATTCAACCAAACTCTCTTGAGTTTCAGCAACCATTATGTTTCTAAATTATTCGTATTTGTTTGTGAGAGATTTTCTTTGTTAGTGCTTTTTTTTTGAATGTCTCTTATATCTACTGAGCATCTTGTTTGATATTTTACACTGCCATTGTGTTTCCAACATGTAATTATCAAATTTTAATGAAATATTAATTCCAGCATTCTGAATTATGTTTTAAATATGCACGTGCCATGGTTTGTCATATATCCAGAATCTTCACCTGAGATTTACATACTTAAACCGATAATTTCTTAAAAAAATATTTGTCTTATGATGATTGCTAGGCAATTGGCCGTCAATTTACAAATTTGTTTGAAATTTTTTTAAGCATAGAAGTGTTGAATGCATCTTGTTGCATGCTTACATGTCTTAAATTTGTGGGTTCGAGTTATTGTTGGAAGCGCACAATAATAAATGCATTATGGTTACCATCATTGTCATTATAAAAATTCCTAGAAAGATAATTTATTATGTTCAATTCTGTTACAGCTCATTCTACTTATTACTTTCCTTTTCTTTTTCTTTTTTCTATGGAGAATTCAAAGTCCAAATGTGGCGTTCTTGCATAGATTAAACTTATTAATGAAGGCAGGCCTTTTATTGTTTTTTAATCAACGTTTTGGCGCTATCATTACTTTGGTATTTAAGTGAATAAGCATGTACGGATGTTGATTGCTAATTACTATAACATCCTGGAGTCCCGTGGATTTTTATTTTTTTTCTTAAATAATTTTTTTTTAATATAAAGCATTTCCATTCAATTTAGTGAGGAAAAGGCATTGAACTGTGTAGCCAGTTTGCAGTTTCCTTTGATATCCAGATTATTGGGATTTACATTTGGTCTACTTCAAATGATTTTTTACATAATATACAAAGATATGAAGGTTATTAAAGAGGAGCTTCACTTGCCGGGGGGATGGCTGTTGCATCAAAATTAGGTGAGATCGAGAGGGAGAAGAAAGCAAAGGAGGGGAAGATTAATGGATATGAGATGTGCTAAACGTGTGAAGTGCTATAACACACATATACACGTACGTACGTATGTAAAATGTTTCCTAAATGCTAGGTTTAAGAGCTGGAGGTTTACGAGTTAGTGGTTTGTAAAGACCCGAAAATTTGAGTACTTTATCTTTGAATATTGTAACAATTTGTAATATTGATAAATGTTATAAATGTGATTTAATAACCGTATTAAATATCATTTAACTGATAACTAATGATACTGGACTCGTTTTCGAAAAATGTTTTCAAAAATATGTTTTTGAAAAAATATTGATAAAATAAACGAAAATTGTTTTATCGATAAACGACTATTTTCTCAATAATAGTTGTTGAAAATTTTAGTGAATGTACATTAGGGAAGTAATTAGTAAATAAAATTATTTTTAGTGTTTATGGCTAACTATTTTGATGATGTCATCATTTTCAAAACTGAGCATTTAAGGAAAGTTTTTGTATTTGGGTATTTAAATATTTAAATAAGTGTTAAATAATTCATATATTCTTATTTTCATTATTTAAATAAGATAAGGAATTTATTTCCAAGTTTTGTTTACTTAAATAAATAATTGGATAGAGAACTAAAAATATGATTGAATTTCAACTTTTGGATTCACAACTTATCGTTGAACGGAAGTTGTTACAGATCATTGAAACGTTGGTTGGTATATTTATATATATGCACATACATGCATATACACATATACATGTATGCATAATTAGTCACATCAAGGGAGCAGAAAATATCCTAAGTGTATGTACATAAGCTTCTTATACGTATACAAATGGAAGCTTAATCCTTAAGGTTTGAAAAAGCAAACTTATCGTCATCTTACACAACTCTCACGTCACTCATTAATGCCATTAGGGTTTTAGTGGCATTTTGGTCTTTTCTCATTCCTAAGGTATATAAAGGGAGGCATACCCTTAGGAATACCTACACAATTTCTTCTTCTTCTTAAGCTATATTATGGCTTCTTCCTGAGTAATGGTGGTGGTGGAGGACGAGGAGAGGAATTGGCTTGGTTTGGAAGTGCTAAAGATTGGATCTTTAGGCTAGTGGTAATCAAAGGAGGTGGTTCTTTTGTTCTTATGGATTTGTGCTTGGTTAGGTATGGATCTAAATTATTTCTTAGTTATATATTGTTTATATATATGTTGTGTTTGGAGTATAAAGTTAAGTGACATTAACTGAGTAAAGTTATTAACTTTAGAACCCTCTTGTTTTTTTAAAGCAAGTGACAACTTTATATTATGTAACATATCTTATATTGCCCTTTTAAACATGTCTTTTTAATTACTTAACTGGAAAGTAATCTAAAGAGCATAACTCTCATAAGCCGACGAGCAGGCTTATCTGTTTCTAAGATTTGGTTCGAGGTGCTTAAACTAAGGAGATGTTCAGGAGAAACTAGTGCCCTGGCTCTCCTGGCCTCATTCCGAACGAAGAATAGTTAAGTTGATAATGTCGAAAACGAGTTAAATATACGAATAATGATAAATGTTGTTTTATTTATTGATTATCATTTCTCATTTGTTATTATTGTTTGATTTATTGTGTGATTTGCACTCGACCAGTTTATGAGCAAGTATGCTTTTATATTTAATATTGGGTTAGGTAGAAAATATTTGTGCGCTAACGCCTTGTGATCCATTTCACGATTTGACTGAAAGGTGTTTAACGACAATATTGATTCATTTAATTTATGAACGTAAATTTAAATAAATGATTTTTGAAAGATTGTTTTCATAAAACAATATGAAATGAAATGTTTGATTTCAGAGAACAGAAAATATTTGGAAATAAATATTTGAAAGATAATAAATGGTTTATAAATCTATGTTTTATAAACGAATATAATCTCGATGGCTTAAATCCCGTTGTTTAAAATGATTTAGAAAGACAACAACACCATGATTTGAAGATACTTGTGATTATTACTATGAAACAATTTATCACTACCGGATAACAAATGATTTGTTGTGTTACCGAGATTCGGGTAACCCATGACTAAAAACTGGGTATGGTGTTTAGAAGACCCTTGAAGGTAGTCTACTCTGGAATATTGGAGAGACGGTAATATTTATTTATGGAAGTGGCTAGTACCCAGTGGCCTTGTTATTGGGAGAAACCTCCAGATCTGGTGGCATATATGTTGATATGCTTGTATTATAGATATTTGAGATTTTCATGAGTGATTTGTTATTAAATCTCGAAGTGAAGTATGATTTGATATAAAAGTAATATATTATTTCAAAGATTTGAAATGAAATCGGGATTTTAAGATCGAAGTAATTGTAACACCCCGTATTTCAGTTAATGCTAAAATTCACTAATTGCAGAATAAATAATCTCAGATGTGAGAATTGGGGGAAACTGGCTGCGTCATTGCGTTCGTCTCGGAAAAATACGCAGAATAGAGTCCGAAATTTTGTAAATCGGAGTCCGTATGGCCCAGTTAAGGCCCAATGAAGTTTGTAGAAAAATTAAAGCTAAAAACAGATTTAAAAATTCAAATTCAGATTTCAAAATAGAACCAGCGGGGCCAGGCAGGAAAATTCCCGCCCTAACCAAGTCGACAGGGCTGTCGACAGGCCTGTCGACAGGGGGGTCGACTTGCTTGTCGACACGGCGTGTCGAGCCAGAGGGTTGGGTGCACCAGATTTGGTTTTCTGGCTAGGGCTGGGCTGGGTTCTAGAGATTTCCGAAATCTAAGGGTCCTAATCTAACCTAGGGTTAATCTAAGGGCCTAAAACACTCACCTAATCTATAAATACACCCTAAACCTACCCTAATCCATACTAAAAATAGAAATGATGGCCTCATGCCGCCAAATTAAATCTTAGAAGGAGCCTCCACTAATTTATGAAGGAAGTTGCAAGCTAATCAACCTCTAATCATTATCTTCTTCATATTTAGCAACTAATTCCGCTTCATAAGTTTGCTAATATTGGATTTGGTGAGTTTCTATCACTTTAACATCAATTGCTAAAGTAAGTAGATTGGGTGTAATGAGACTTATTGTCTTAAATGCGGATTAGTGAGTTTGAATCATTTGTAATGATATGCTACTCTATATTTTCCTATGGTTATGCATGTTTAACAAGTGGGTTTATGCATGTTTAATAAGTTGGTTTATGCATGTTTAACAAGTGGGTTTATACATGTTTAATAAGTGGGTTTATGCATATCTAATAAGTGGGTTTATGCATGTTTAACAAGTGAGTTATGCAAGTTCATATGCAAGTTATGTGTATGATGTTCTGTAAGTTATGTGTAGGTTGTTATGCATGTTCATATGCAAGTTATGCATATGCTTAAATGCAAGTTTAACATGATATGCAAGTTATGCATGCCTATGCAAGTATGTGAATGCTTATGCAAGATATGTATATGCTTAAATGCAAGTTTAACATGATATGCAAGTTATGCATGCTTATGCAAGTATGTGAATGCTTATGCAAGTATGTGAATGCTTATGCAAGTTATGTGTATGCTTAAATGCATGTTTAACATGTTATGCAAGTTATGAGAATGCTTATATGCAAGTTCAACATGTTATGCAAGATATGTGTATGATAATATGCAAGTTTGGATTAAATGTAGTTGGGTTAATATATGCTCATATATGCAAGTTGACATCCTCTTAACCCATGACAAAGTTATATGCTAAGATTTGGTTAAACCCATGATATTTGTGATGTATCTTCCCTTTATTATGTCAAGAAATGAGAACGATTTGCGTGGGGAACGATGGGGTTAATAAATATGTTAAGAAAAGTATGATTGGGTATGATTAAGCATACCATAAAAATAAATTAACATAAGTGGGAATTTACCTATTGAGTTAGGTCTACCCCATGGGAATTTACCTATTGAGTTAGGTCTACCCATGTTATGAAAAAACTTGATATTAATTAGGGATAATTAATATGGGGGTGATTAATTAGGTGTAATTAATCAACTAAGACACGAGGTTGGACCCTTTTGTAGCGGAAGTCTGCCCGGAACCGACCGGCCATCCAGCAGCTACAAATGATTGGCCCAATGTGAGAGGTCTTAGTCATAAATTAAATACGTGATTAAAGTAAAGACACGAGGTTAGACCCTTTTGATGACAGAAGTCTGCCCGGAACCAACCGGCATATCCAGCAGTCATAAAAGACGGTCTAATGTGAGAGGTCTTTATGAGGTCATGATCTTAATTAATTAATTAAGAAACACTTAACCATATTAGCATGTAGAGGGACATGAGGGGTTAAGTGGGTGCCTTGGGTGGCATGTGGAAATCTAGTGGGTTGCCTTGGGTAGCAATAGAAAATACGATTAGAATACTTAACCAAGAGGAAACATGTAATTAAACATGATTAAAGGGTTAAGTGGGATGCACTAGATAAAGGGACAAGCTTAGGTGGGTAGCTTGTGGGGGCCCATTTCAACCAGTAACCCATATGTATCTTATTGGGCTCGACCCATGTCGAGGACGGGACACGCGTACTGGGCTTGACTATAAGAGGCCAAAACGGGTTAGCGGTGGCAACGCAAGTCCAACGGGTTTCATATGCGTGTGTGGGCCCGGGCTGGTAGATAAGCCGTTGTTGCATCGTGTAGGTATAAGCCGTGCACCGTTGATAGTATTGGGTTGCCACTTTAGGGGAGTGATATACCCCACTGTGGGACCAGCACGGGTATCTACGGTAGGGAGCCGATCATTGGGGAGTAGTGGGGTACACCTAGTGGAGATAGGGGCAGACGGCACCTATGTGGTCAGCTAGGGGTACATGAAACTACTAGTTATATCCTTCTTTTAAGTCCTTGGGTGAGATCAATCATTTGAGTAGGAATGACTGGTGTGGTGCAGTTAGTAATTATCCTTGGGTGGGTAGATGCGTCTTTACAGTTATCTTAGTTTATCCTAAGTCTACCAAGCTGCTTAGTGTAGCCATTCATCCCCAGACATTACCGTAGGTCAAGTTTATGTCTTCTCTGGTTACTTTAATGATTGTATTGTTAAAGTTATAGGACTCGCTCAGACTTATGTCTGACCCCGTTGTTTTTATCTTTTTCCCAACCCTCAGGTCCTACGGTGGATCCTAGCAGTAGTGGAGCTTGATCGGATTGCTGTTCCAGTCTTTAGGAGCTTGGATAGATGTAAAGCTCCAGTTACCCAGTTATCTTTTCTTTTGTCCTGGCTATTGTATGAGAGAGTGGGATTATGTACTTCTTTATTTTGATGGATATTGTACTTGACTTTTATTTTGGTTTTATGATGTAACCAGACATGTTTACTTTCGCTGTTATGAGATGATGTTTTAAAATTTCAAGTACTATTTATATCTGTCTTGTTGTAATTTTTCTGTTCTATATTCACTAAAATACTCCACCGATGCTATGGCATTCCCTTAGAGAGTGACCATAGCGGGCGTAGGGTGTTACACGTGGTATCAGAGCAAAGGTTACCGGAACAGATAAATTTTTTAGAAAACTATTTTTCTAAAAACATTTTGGAAGAGATATTTTCAAAAACATGTCTTTAAAGAGAAAAGTTTTTGAAAGAAAAGCATAATCCCCAATAGCCATATCTATATCCTTCGAATTCTCCGTTTTGAATCTTTCCTTTTTCGTTTCAGCATGGCTGAGGATCTTAACTTTCCGGAGGGTGTGACGGTACCAGTATGGTATAGGAGATTGATGGAGGCTAGGGCCACCACTGCGGGTCCAGCAAATGTTCCTCCACCAACCGTAGCACCCGATCTTCCTCCTCCCCCTCCTCCTCGCACGGATACTTTTGCTAAGACTTGCAAGGAATTTAAAGCTATGGGAGGAAAACCTTTTCAAGGATCTGAAACTTTTGTGGAGGCTAGAGATTGGCTTAAGGAGGTGGAAGAGTTGATAGATATCTTTGAGATGGAAGAAGGAAAGAAAGTCAAGTTAGCTGCTTGGTTAATGAAGGGAGAGGCCTCATTCTGGTGGGAGGTCACTAATGGAGAACGCCCCGTTGACTCTTGGGCGGATTTTAGGCAAAGATTTGTGGCAAAGTTTCTCTCAAGGGCGGAGGAAAACTTGTATATGGAAAGATTTTTGACTCTAAAGCAAGGAAATCTCTTAGTAAAGGAATATGTCAACAAATTTAATCAATTAGCAAGGTTTGGCCTAGATATGGTGAATACACCGGAGAAGAAGGCTTTGAGGTTCGTGAAAGGCTTGAATGAACCAATGCATGGGTTAGCTATGACTCATATCCCTATGGGGGCCACCTTTGAGAAGCTAGTTGACATGGCACTCATGCATGAAGAAGAGAAGGGTCCCAATGCTAATAGGGCACCCGAGAAGAAGGGAGATCAAAAGAGACCTCAGCAACAACAGCAAAATAAAGGTGGGAAAGGCAACGGTGGCAAGGGCAAGAAGAAGAAGTGTTTCAATTGTGGGACACCTGGCCACCTAAGCAAGGATTGTCGCAAGAAGAAGAAGACTGGCTGCTTCCACTATGGTGAAGCAGGGCATCTAGTGAAAGACTGTCCTAAGAAAGGGCAAAGGACGGGGTCTACCTCAGGAGGACAGGTGCAAGCTCTTATGGCACCAGGTCAGGCTAGGGGGCAAGTACAGGCTCTCGCAGTCCCACCGATTCAGGAGAGAGGTAGAACTATTTCCGTTGAAAGTCTGGTTTTTCTATTTGATCATCCTGTCCGTACATTGTTTGATTCAGGCGCATCGCATTCGTTTATCTCATCATCATTAGTTGAGTCACTGCACTTAGACACCAGTCTGGTAGATGATCACTTGGTTGTTTCAAACCCAATAGGGGGCTCCACTTATTTGTCCATGATATGTTTGGGTTTGAAGATTTCTATACTTAGCATTGAGTTTAGATGTGATGCTTTTGTGTTGGGCTTCACGGGCTATGGGTTGATTTTGGGCATGGACTGGTTATCCAGTAATGGTGCCGTTCTTGATTGCGAAAGGAGAGTTGTTAGGCTCATGACCCGCTTGGGTAACACTCTCGGGATTTCTTGTAATCCCATGGATTCTGTTATGCTAAGTTATCTTGAATCGCTTGACGCTTCGGTCGAGAGTTTACAATCTGTTAAAGTGGTCCGGGAATATCCGGATGTGTTTGAGGTGGTGAAGGGCTTACCTCCGAAGCGGGAGATTGACTTCCGAATATATCTGATGGATAATGCTAAACCTGTATCTTTACCAGTGCGCCACATGGCTCCTCGTGAGAGGAGGGAACTCCATAAGCAAGTAGGGGAGTTGCTTGAGAAGGGGTTCATAAGACGAAGTATATCGGAGTGGGGTGCTCCAGTAGTATTTGCTACAAAGGCGGATGGGTCCCTCAGACTTTGTGTAGACTATAGAGAACTCAACAAGCTCACAAAGAAGAATAGACACCCATTGCCGAGGATTGATGATCTTTTCGATCAGTTGGTTGGCGCTTCAGTATTTTCTCAGTTGGACTTAGCCACGGGGTTTCATCAGTTAAGGGTGGCTGAGGATAGCATAGACAAGACTGCCTTTAGGACTCCGGATGGTTTCTATGAGTGGCTGGTGATGCCATTTGGGTTGACGAACGCCCCTGCATACTTTGTTGATTTGATGAGTAGGGTGTTCAGGGAGTTTCTTAATAAATTCGTGGTAGTCTTTGTGGATGATATCTTAGTATTTTCTAAGAGTGAAGAAGAGCATGCCCTACATCTTGGGGAGGTATTGAAGACTCTTCGAGTACATAGCCTTAAGGCTAAATTCTCTAAATGTCACTTCTGGAGGAAGGAGGTGCGGTTCTTGGGGCACGTGGTCTCCAAGGAAGGGATAGCTGTGGATCCCGCGAAGGTAGTATCAATTCAGGATTGGAAGGTTCCGAAGAATGCTACCGAAGTAAGAAGTTTCTTGGGGTTGGCGGGTTACTATAGGAAGTTTATCAAAGACTTCGCGAAGATATCAGCCCCATTAACCCGCTTAACGAAGAAGAATCTTGTTTTCGCATGGGACGTAGATTGTGATGATGCGTTCCGACGGTTAAAGAGAGCTTTAACCACTGCTCCAGTTTTAGTGTTGCCAGATGGGAGCAAGCCATTTGTTGTCTATACCGATGCTTGTGGGACAGGACTAGGCGCAGTCTTAATGCAAGAGGGAAGGGTAATAGCCTATGGTGGAAGGCAGTTGAGAGTGCATGAGAAAAATTACCCTACCCATGATTTAGAGTTGGCCGCTATTGTTTTTGCGCTTAAGATTTGGCGCCATTATCTTCTTGGTGAGAGATTCGAATTGTTCACCGACCACAAATCATTGAAGTACTTGTTTTCTCAGAAGGATTTGAATTTGAGACAGCAAAGGTGGATGGAGTTCTTAGCATCCTATGATTTCGAGATAGCGTATACCCCTGGCAAGGGTAACGTGGTGGCGGACGCCTTGAGCAGAAAGAGGTTGTCCTTGAGTCCATTGTTCGTGGAACAACGAAGCTTGGAATTTATCTCGATGTTTGATTTCAGACCTTCCATTGATTATGTACCCGGTTTGCTAGCTTCCTTGGAGGTTAGACCTACTCTTTTGGGGCGGATTGGAGAAGCACAGAGGGACGACCCACAGTTGGTTGAGTTGGTGGAGAAGCTCATAAGGGGGGAGTCGTCCAGCCATTTGAGTAGGTACACCCTAGACGATAGGGGGTGCTTGCGTAGAGATGGTAGACTTTGTGTACCACAAGACGAGGGTTTGAGGAAGGTTATTCTTGATGATGCACACCGTTCTAGGATGACCATTCATCCCGGTGGGGACAAGATGTACCAAGACATGAAGAGGGTTTTCTTCTGGGATGGTATGAAGAAAGATGTGGCCGAGTATGTCGCTCGATGCTTGGTGTGCCAACAAGTGAAGGCGGAGCAAAAGAAACTAGGTGGGTTGCTTCACCCATTGGAAGTTCCGCAATGGAAGTGGGATAGCGTCTCGATGGATTTTATTGACGGGTTACCCAGATCGAGAAAGGGTAATACAGGAATTTGGGTGGTGGTAGACAGACTTACTAAGAGCGCCCATTTCATACCTGTTAAGAGCAAGAGGACCGCTCCATGGCTAGCTTCTGTATATCTTCGAGAGATAGTTCGATTGCATGGGGTACCCTCTAGCATAGTGAGTGATCGAGATCCTATCTTCACTAGCGAGTTCTGGAGAAGTTTGCAAGAAGCAGTGGGGACTCAATTGTGTCTGAGCACCGCATATCATCCTCAGACAGACGGCCAGACTGAGAGGGTGAATCGTGTTCTAGAAGACCTTTTGAGGCTTTGTATCTTAGATTTTGGAGGTACATGGGAAGAGCATCTTCCATTGATGGAGTTCGCATATAATAACAGCTTTCAGTCCAGTATTGGTATGGCTCCTTTCGAAGCTCTCTATGGAAGGCCTTGCCGATCACCTGCATGTTGGTGGGAATCTACGGATAAGATCTTGCTTGGGCCTGATATGGTTAGGGAGACTTCTGAGAAGATTGACTTGGTTCGAAGAAGGATGAAAGCAGCGCAGGATAGGCAAAAATCTTATGCGGACAAGAGGAGGACGGATCTTGAGTTTGAAGTTGGGGACATGGTCTTTGTCAAAGTGTCTCCATTGCGAAATGTGGTTCGCTTTAGATCTGTTGGGAAGCTAGCACCAAGGTTCGTGGGGCCGTTTCCTATTAAGGAAAGGATCGGACGGATGGCATATAGGGTGGAGTTGCCCGACAGACTTAGTGGTGTACATGATGTATTCCATGTGTCCCATTTGAGGAAGTGCTTACATGAGACGGCAGAGGTGGTAGAGCCGAGCTTGCTTAAAGAAGTGGAAGTAGAGCGTGATGCGACTGTTCGACGAGCTCCTACTCGCATCCTTGGGTCAGAAACTAGGAAGTTGAGGAACAGAGAGGTTCAGCTAGTTAAAGTGCAATGGGGAGATGACGAAAGCAATGCTACTTGGGAGACGGAAGCGAAGATGCGTTCTTTGTATCCATTTCTTTTTGAGAGTATGTCTTTTAACTTCTCCTTTATCGCTTGTCTAGTACTTATCTTATCTTTAGTATGTCCTCTCGTTAGTACTGTTTGACCTTTAGATAGGGTAAACCTATGGTTGAAACATGTGTTTGAGACATGTTATGGTTGATGGATGCAAGTGGATGCAAGTGTTTGCTAATGGTTGCTCGTGGATGCATATACACACACTCTAGGCACTAGATCGGCTCGGTCACTTCATATTGCATATTGCATAAAATTGTGTGTAGGAAGCTATATTTATGGATGTATAATGATTGTGTTATCATATGGATGATGCATTTTGGTGAATGATTGTGCACTCATGTAGATATTGTATGTGTCGATAGGGTTCTCTCGCATACATAATGAATGCATGGCACTATCATGGTTTGCATATGTTCATACATTAGATAGGGAACATATACACACACTTTTTGCATACGCTCATACATCATTAGAAATTGTTTTAAGGACAATGGATGCCCGTGTTTGATGGATTGAGTAGATGGTTGTTTGGATGGTAGGATATGCATTCTCCTTAGCTTAAAGATTTCGGGGACGAAATCCTTTAAGGAGGGGAGAATGTAACACCCCGTATTTCAGTTAATGCTAAAATTCACTAATTGCAGAATAAATAATCTCAAATGTGAGAATTGGGGGAAACGGGCTGCGGCATTGCGTTCGTCTCGGAAAAATACGCAGAATAGAGTCCGAAATTTTGTAAATCGGAGTCCGTATGGCCCAGTTAAGGCCCAATGAAGTTTGTAGAAAAATTAAAGCTAAAAACAGATTTAAAAATTCAAATTCAGATTTCAAAATAGAACCAGCGGGGCCAGGCGGGAAAATTCCCGCCCTAACCATGTCGACAGGGCTGTCGACAGGCCTGTCGACAGGGGGGTCGACTTGCCTGTCGACACGGCGTGTCGAGCCAGAGGGTTGGGTGCACCAGATTTGGTTTTCTGGCTAGGGCTGGGCTGGGTTCTAGAGATTTCCGAAATCTAAGGGTCCTAATCTAACCTAGGGTTAATCTAAGGGCCTAAAACACTCACCTAATCTATAAATACACCCTAAACCTACCCTAATCCATACTAAAAATAGAAATGATGGCCTCATGCCGCCAAATTAAATCTTAGAAGGAGCCTCCACTAATTTATGAAGGAAGTTGCAAGCTAATCAACCTCTAATCATTATCTTCTTCATATTTAGCAACTAATTCCGCTTCATAAGTTTGCTAATATTGGATTTGGTGAGTTTCTATCACTTTAACATCAATTGCTAAAGTAAGTAGATTGGGTGTAATGAGACTTATGGTCTTAAATGCGGATTAGTGAGTTTGAATCATTTGTAATGATATGCTACTCTATATTTTCCTATGGTTATGCATGTTTAACAAGTGGGTTTATGCATGTTTAATAAGTTGGTTTATGCATGTTTAACAAATGGGTTTATACATGTTTAATAAGTGGGTTTATGTATATCTAATAAGTGGGTTTATGCATGTTTAACAAGTGAGTTATGCAAGTTCATATGCAAGTTATGTGTATGATGTTATGTAAGTTATGTGTAGGTTGTTATGCAAGTTCATATGCAAGTTATGTATATGCTTAAATGCAAGTTTAACATGATATGCAAGTTATGCATGCTTATGCAAGTATGTGAATGCTTATGCAAGATATGTATATGCTTAAATGCAAGTTTAACATGATATGCAAGTTATGCATGCTTATGCAAGTATGTGAATGCTTATGCAAGTTATGTGTATGCTTAAATGCATGTTTAACATGTTATGCAAGTTATGAGAATGCTTATATGCAAGTTCAACATGTTATGCAAGATATGTGTATGATAATATGCAAGTTTGGGTTAAATGTAGTTGGGTTAATATATGCTCATATATGCAAGTTGACATCCTCTTAACCCATGACAAAGTTATATGCTAAGATTTGGTTAAACCCATGATATTGTGATGTATCTTCCCTTTATTATGTCAAGAAATGAGAACGATTTGCGTGAGGAACGATGGGGTTAATAAATATGTTAAGAAAAGTATGATTGGGTATGATTAAGCATACCATAAAAATAAATTAACATAAGTGGGAATTTACCTATTGAGTTAGGTCTACCCCATGGGAATTTATCTATTGAGTTAGGTCTACCCATGTTATGAAAAAACTTGATATTAATTAGGGATAATTAATATGGGGGTGATTAATTAGGTGTAATTAATCAACTAAGACACGAGGTTGGACCCTTTTGTAGCGGAAGTCTGCCCGGAACCGACCGGCCATCCAGCAGCTACAAATGATTGGCCCAATGTGAGAGGTCTTAGTCATAAATTAAATACGTGATTAAAGTAAAAACACGAGGTTAGACCCTTTTGATGACAGAAGTCTGCCCGGAACCAACCGGCATATCCAGCAGTCATAAAAGACGGTCTAATGTGAGAGGTCTTTATGAGGTCATGATCTTAATTAATTAATTAAGAAACACTTAACCATATTAGCATGTAGAGGGACATGAGGGGTTAAGTGGGTGCCTTGGGTGGCATGTGGAAATCTAGTGGGTTGCCTTGGGTGGCAATAGAAAATACGATTAGAATACTTAACCAAGAGGAAACATGTAATTAAACATGATTAAAGGGTTAAGTGGGATGCACTAGATAAAGGGACAAGCTTAGGTGGGTAGCTTGTGGGGGCCCATTTCAACCAGTAACCCATATGTATCTTATTGGGCTCGACCCATGTCGAGGACGGGACACGCGTACTGAGCTTACTATAAGAGGCCAAAACGGGTTAGCGGTGGCAACGCAAGTCCAACGGGTTTCATATGCATGTGTGGGCCCGGGCTGGTAGATAAGCCGTTGTTGCATCGTGTAGGTATAAGCCGTGCACCGTTGATAGTATTGGGTTGCCACTTTAGGGGAGTGATGCACCCCACTGTGGGACCAGCACGGGTATCTACGGTAGGGAGCCGATCATTGGGGAGTAGTGGGGTACACCTAGTGGAGATAGGGGCAGACGGCACCTATGTGGTCAGCTAGGGGTACATGAAACTACTAGTTATATCCTTCTTTTAAGTCCTTGGGTGGGATCAATCATTTGAGTAGGAATGACTGGTGTGGTGCAGTTAGTAATTATCCTTGGGTGGGTAGATGCGTCTTTACAGTTATCTTAGTTTATCCTAAGTCTACCAAGCTGCTTAGTGTAGCCATTCATCCCCAGACATTACCGTAGGTCAAGTTTATGTCTTCTCTGGTTACTTTAATGATTGTATTGTTAAAGTTATAGGACTCGCTCAGACTTATGTCTGACCCCGTTGTTTTTATCTTTTTCCCAACCCTCAGGTCCTACGGTGGATCCTAGCAGTAGTGGAGCTTGATCGGATTGCTGTTCTAGTCTTTAGGAGCTTGGATAGATGTAAAGCTCCAGTTACCCAGTTATCTTTTCTTTTGTCCTAGCTATTGTATGAGAGAGTGGGATTATGTACTTCTTTATTTTGATGGATATTGTACTTGACTTTTATTTTGGTTTTATGATGTAACCAGACATGTTTACTTTCGCTGTTATGAGATGATGTTTTAAAATTTCAAGTACTATTTATATCTGTCTTGTTGTAATTTTTCTGTTCTATATTCACTAAAATACTCCACCGATGCTATGGCATTCCCTTAGAGAGTGACCATAGCGGGCGTGGGGTGTTACAGGAATTATTTTCAAAAGAATGGATTTCGAAAATAACAAAGCTGATTTGATTTGATAAATCTAAATGTGAAGATTAAGTTGAAGCGGAGTTTGGGAATTGCATTGTTGTTTGTGCAGCGTATGCTCCATGAGTCCTATTTGTGAATAGGAGAACTACGTTTGCTTGATCCTCTATCTAATTGGGTACCCAATTAGATAAGGGTACGTAGGCAGTCACAAGTGGCAGTGATGCAGCCTCTTAAATAACATAACCCTTTTCTGTTTGATGTTTAATATTTATCAATTACTGATATATATTTTATGCTTACTATTTTATAGTAATATCCCTGAGATTTTGGGACAAATTTAAAATTTATTTTTAAGAAAATAAGTCAAAATTTAAAAAATCTATTTTTGAATCATCGTATAGACCTAAAAGTCACATTTTGTATACAGATGAATTTGGACCCGAAACTATTTCCATTGAGTTTAAAATGTCGTTTGCATGTTCGAAAACTATAAACTTCGATATATTCTGAGCTTCGTAGATTCAACACCTTGGTTGGGTCTTGGTTAGCCAACCCAACCCACTCCATATAACCAAATCATCCCTCTCCTCTTCATTCCCTCAAAACACTTCTTTGAAAATAGAAAATGGGAATTGGGAAAGGGAAATAGAAATACCTAAGCTAGGTTTCTTGATTCCAAGATCAAATCAAGTGCTAATTTAGAGAGACAACTTGAGTAAGCTTCCCTATCTCCTTCTCCATCTTCTCCTACTTGTTTTCTCTTCGATTTCTAATATTTCCAATGACCTAATTCTTAGGAAATTCAATCATATGTGTTTAGACTAAAGATTAGCAAGCTATATTAGAAGAGAGATTGCTTTAGCTTGTAATTGGATCGATTTCTTGTTTCTAAAAAAGCTAAGGTGAGAAACTATTCACTAAAAAGGGCTAGATTAAAATTAACTGTTTGCTAGTTAATTATTTGAGTTATGAGATAATTATTGGTTGTGATGTTCATTTGAGTTTGCATATGCTAGTGAATTGGGTAGGCTAGTGTAACTTAGTCGATTTCATGTGCTTATGTTTCATTGAATTAAAATTTATGATTAGAATTGTCCCCACATTCTAATTCATATGTTATGAGTTAATTTAGTGATATTCTGAAGCTTCGTAGCCGCCCCAGCAAAGTTCTAAGTCTTCACGATTCATTGATATTGTATTTGATTGCTTTGGTTAGAAAAATTGCCCGTTTTGGACTTTATAATCAAAAATCATTGCAAATCTCTCGTATGAATGTTTGGACATGAGAGTTCGGTGTTATGAGTTGCTTAGGTGAGTTATAGAAGTCTCATTTCATGCACATAACATCATAGGCTTTTGGGCGTTGTCCGATATCATTTTGAATATGTTTCCTCGGCAAATTGCATTGATTTTTGAGGAAAAACAGCCGTTCGGCCATTAATGGCCGTGGGAATGGCCTACCCTCGGCCATTAATGGTCGAACTAGGAAAAAAATTCTTTATGTTTAACAGCTGTTCGGCCATCAATGGCCGAGCAGATGGCCTTTCCTCGGCCATTATTGGCCAAACAAGATTAAAACAATCATAAAATTTTATACTTTATCAGAATTCAACGAAACCAGATGCATTGGAACTGTATCGATGAGAGCTTTGCAATGAAACAATTTTGGAGTGATTTGGAGCTCATGACAATTTTTGGTGGAGAAAAACGTGACTTGAGTATTTAATATATGGTTTGGAATTTAATAATCTTTTAACTAAGATTTTTAAAAAAAATTCCAAAGTGACATTTTTCCAATTTAATAAACTAAATGGGAATTGAATGGAATTCGATGTAGTGATAATAGAGATGAGCTTATGTGAATGAAGACCTCTACTGTTTATGGAATTTAAAAGGCTTTGCCATTATTCCACGTATAGTATTTGTTTGATACGGAAATTTATATCCATTATGACTGATCGAATTTCCGTGAAGGTTCCATATTAAATGGAAGATGATTTGGATTTATCGTGAACTGTGTTTTAAGTGACATTGGTTCTTTAACCCAAGTAAAGGCAGGATTAATTTCCAGAAAGTTGAATGATCTTTAAGTAATGAGATGTGTTAGAACCAAATATACTTGGTTGTTGATATTGATTCTGCTTGATTTATTGTCTGGATTGTGGTCGACCAGTTTCTGAGCAAATTATGCTTTTACATTTAACATTTGGTTGGGTAGAAATATTTGTATGCTAACACCTTGTGAAACTCTTCACGATTTGACTATGAGGTGTTAGCGATGTTGAGTTCATTTCAAATTTAATGAATGATTTTGAAATGATATTTTCTTTAGTGAAAAGAAATGTCATTCTCGATTTTGTATAGGGAACGTTTTATAAAAATGCTCTACAAAACAGAAAGGATTTCGAGGGCTAAACCCATGTTTCTAAAATGATTTAGAAATGTATTATGTGCCTGACATTGTAGTTCATCACATAAACGATTAGTTGTTATTGATGATGTATCTGTTTGGTGGTGGAGAATTTATTGTCTTACTTAACACCCTTCTTTGAGACGTACGAGCTCAAAGGTTATGTGATTGATGTTGACTGGTGATATATGTGAATTGCTAATGCAAAGTACTATAGTTTGAAAGTACTTGTGATTATTATGTTGTGAAATGATTTTCCCTACTTTGTTATATAAAATGATTTAGTACGTGGCTAAAGATTCGGGTAACCCTGACGACTAAAAGCGTGGGTATCATAGGAGGTGTAAATCTTTCCCGAGTGCGTGGGAGGTGCATCGTCGGGGTAAGTCTTCCCTGAGGGCGTGGGAGGTGCACCATATTATCGAGTGAATAAGGTGCATGCCCTTTGCCTTGTTGATGGGAGAAACCTCCCGATATTTGGTTGCATACCACTTGTATGCATTGTGATATTTTGGAATTTGTATTTCCAAAGATGTTTTGGTTTGAGATATCGAAGTGAAATCTACTTTGATATAAAAGCTAGATATGTATTTCAAATGATTTGAAATAAGTAATCAGGAAATAAAGTCTAAAGGAATAATTTTTGTAAAGTGAATTGGATTTGAAAGATCTAAGTTTGGGGATTAAGCCTAAAAGGGTAGATTGAAGAATTGCATGTTGTTTGATGCATTGTAGATCCATAAGTTTATTTATGGTAGTTGTATGTGCACTGGCAATCTAGTGGAGAAAACCCATTTTGTGTTATACGGCGTGGTCCCGTGATATGCCTTATTTTATATAAGTTAATTATGATTGTAAAGTTCTCACACTAGTCCCGTGACAGATTCGTAGTTTGTTTTTTTGCCTTGTAAGCTCAGTGCCTACATTTTTCATAGGGGTAGTCGAGTGGTTTGTTTTACAGATATTTATCTTGAGTAGGATTCTGGATTTAAGCTTAAAGCTGTGTCCAGAGCATTGAAAGTCTTCCGCCGTGCTAGTTTATACCTTTCCGTTGTGCATTATATTACATTTGCTGTAATTTATCTTTCGCTGTATTATTTTGGATGTACTCTGATATTTTGTACTTTGATGTAACTTTATTATGATGTTTATAGAAGTCTTTTATTGGTTTTACTGATGCACTGTGCGCCCGAAGTTAATAATCCGAGGATTTCCGACTTTCGGATAGGGCCTTGCAGTCGATTCGAAGGGCGGGGAAATTCGGGTTGTTACAAAGTGGTATCAGAGCTTTGGTTAACCCAAAGCTTTGGGGTACAACTCGTTAGAACAGAATAAAAGACTCGTCAGAGATATGATTAGTAATATCCTATTAATGAATCCTCATTAGAGATAGGACCAGTAGTATCCTTGAATGAGTAGCTCATTAGAGATAAGGTTAGTAATGCCCTATAATGAGTTAAGAGTACTATGTATACGAGAGAGCGTATTCATTATAAGGAATAGATTTTCAAAATTGATTTTGAAGATTATATTTTAAATAATAAACTTACTTACATCTTCGTTCCTTTCCGGGGACAAATTTTTTTTTAAGTAGAGGAGAGTAACATCTCTGAGATTTTGGGACAAATTTAAAATTTGTTTTTAATATAATTTTATAAGAAAATACGTCAGAATTTAAAATTTCTATTTTTAAATCATCGTATAGACCTAAAAGTCACATTTTGTAGACGGATAAATTTGGACTCGGAACCACTTCCATTGAGTTCAAAATGATGTTTGCGTGTTTGAAAACTATAAACTATGATATATTCCGAGCTCTATAGATTTGGCACCTTGGTTGGGGCTTGGTTAGCCAACCTAGCCTACTCCATATAACCACATCAGCCCTCTCCTCTTCATTCACTCAAAACACTTCTTCAAAAATAGAAAATGGGGATTAGTAAAGGGAAATAGAAATTCAGAAGCTAGGATTCTTGATTTCAAGCACAAATCAAGTGTTAATTTGGAGAGACAACTTGAGTAAGCTTCTCCATCTTCTCCTACTTATTTTCTATTTGATTTCTAAGATTTCCTATGACCTAATTCTTAGGAAATTCAATTATATGTGTTTAGATTGAAGATTAACAAGCTATATTAGAAGAGAGATTGTTCTAGCTTGTCCTTAGATTGATTTATTGTTTAAAAACAAGCTAAGGTGAGGAAATATTCACTAAAAAGGGCTAGATTAAAATTAACTATTTGCTAGTTAATTATTTGAGTTATGAGATGATTACTGGTTATTGATGTTCATTTGAGTTTGCATATGCTAGTGAATTGGGTAGGCTAGTGTAATTTGTCGATTTCATGTGCTTATGTTTCACTGAATTAAAATTTATGATTAGAATTGTCCCCACAATCTAATTCATATGTTATGAGTTGATTTGGTGATATTGTGAAGCTCTGTGGTCGCCCCGGCAAAGTTCTAAGTCTTCACGATTCGCTTATATCGTGTTTGATTGCTTTGGTTAGAAAAATCGCCCGTTTTGGAATTTATAATAAAAAAACATTGCAAATCTCTTGTATGAATATTTGGGCATGAGAGTTTGGTGTTATGAGTTGCTTAGGTGAGTTATAGAAGTCTCATTTGCATGTACATAACATCATAGACCTTCGAGCATTGTCAGTATCATTTTGAATATGTTTCCTAGGCAAATTGCATCGATTTTTGAGGAAAAACGGCCGTTCGGCCATTAATAGCCGTGGGAATGGCCTACCCTCGGCCATTAATGGCTAAACAGAGAAAAACAATTCTTTATGTTTAACAGCCGTTCGGCCATTAATGGACAAGCAGATGGCCTTTCCTTGGCCATTAATGGCCAAATGAGATTAAAACGATCATAACTTTTTTATACGTTGTCGGAATTCACGAAACCGAATGCTTCAGAACCGTATCGACGAGAGCTTTGCAATGAAACAATTTTGGAGTGATTTGGAGCTCATGACAATTTTTGGTAGAGAAAACCGTGACTTGAGTATTTAATATATGGTTTGGAATTTAATAATCTTTTAACTAAGATTTTAAAAATATTTGCAAAGTGAAATTTTCCAATTTAATAAACTATATTGGAATTGAATGGACTTCAATCTAGTGACAATCGAGATAATCTTATGTGAATGAAGCCTGCTACTATTTATGGAAGTTAAAAGGAATTGCCATTATTCCACCTATAGTATTAGTTTGATACGGAAATTTATATCGATTATGACAGATTAGATTTCCGTCAAGGTTCCATATTAAATGGAAGATGATTTGGGTTTATCATGAACTGCGTTTTAAGTGACATTGGTAATTTCCAAAAAGTTGAATAATCATTAAGTAATGATTTTAGAGATTGAAACTATGTACAGTTTTAATAAATCTTTAATTAGATTTGGATTCAATAGATGGTAATTAAATTTACCAAAACATGAGATGTGTTAGAACCAAATATACTTGGTTGTTGATATTGACTGTGCTTGATTGATTGTTTGGATTGTGCTCGACCAGTTTATGAGCAAAATTTGGTTTCACATTTAGCATGGGTTGGCTAGAAATATTTGTATGCTAACACCTTGTGAAACGCTTCACGATTTGACTATGAGGTGTTAGCGATATTGAGTTCGTTTCAAATTTAATGAACGATTTTGAAATGATATTTTCTTACGTGAAAAGAAATGTTGTTCCGGATTTTGGACACATAATGTTTATAAAAATGCTCTATAAAACAGAAAGGATTTCGAGGGCTAAATCCGATGTTTCAAAAATGATTTAGAAATGTATTATGTGCTTGACATTATAGTTCATCACAAAACCAATTAGTTGTTATTGATGATGTATCAGTTTGGTGGCGGAGAATTTATTCTCTTGCTTAACACCCTTCGTTGAGACGTACAAGCTCAAAGGTTATGTGATTAACGGTGACTGATCATGTGTGTGAATTGCTAATGCGAAGTACTATAGTTTGAAAGTACTTGTGATTATTATGTTATCAAATGATTTTCCCTACTTCGGGAAACAAAATGAGTTAGCATGTGGCTAAAGATTTGGGTAACCCTGACAACTAAAAGTATGGGTATTATAGGTGGTACAAGTCTTCCTCGAGTGCATGGGAGGTGCATCGTCGGTGTAAGTCTTCCCAGAGGGCGTGGGAGGTGCACCATATTTATCGAGTGACTAAGGTGCGTGCCCTTTGACTTGTTGATGGGAAAAACCTCCTGATATTTGGTTGCATACCGTTTATATGTATTAACCGGCTTTTTGGTCCGGTTCCCAAAAGTACATAAGACATGCTCGACTTAATGCATCGCGTGGAACTAAAGCCAAAAGGGACGCTTAGGAGCGAAGAAAACAGGATGAAGAGGGATCGCGCCAACAGAGACCTCGCGGCACCCCAAACACCTATTCACACAGCCTTCGCATGCCTCATGAAGCGAATTTTGCAACCCTGGAAGTGATGCTTTCACACCTCCACGGGGCGCGAATTTCACACCCACGAGGTGCAGAAGTTTCCACCCACGAGGTGCGAAATTTCGCACCCATGAGATGCGGAAGTTCGCACCCACGAGGTGCAGAATTTCGCACCCACGAGGTGCGCAATATTGCACCCACGAAGTGCGAAATTTCGCACCCCGGGCCCAGTTGCGAATTTTCAGCGTGCGCAAGCTCCAGTTGCGAAATTCTGGCATATGTAGGCTCCAGATGTGAATTTCTGGGTGGGGTCCCATATTTCTACCTATTCCCACCTACTCCTACCTAACCCATTTCCTTTAAATACCCCATGACTTCACACTTGAAAGGGGTTGGAATTTAAGACCTTGAGACCTCTAGAGAGCTCCCATTAATGGCATCTTCCATTTGAGGAAGAAGAACGGCAAAAGTGTCATTTTCTTAATATATTAAATTTATGATAATTATGATGTCATATATGAGAATGATGACATCATCTAGCATGAAGATGAATGTAATGAAATGTAATGAGATGTCATGAGACGATCTCAACCTTGTAACTTTTTGTGATCAATAATATTCCAATAACGCTTCAAAGTGGACGTAGGCCCCTCACGAAGCCGAACCACTATAAATCTCTTGTGTTATTTAGTGTTTTCCGCTCTTGTCTATAAGACCAAATTAATTATTCCTAGTAATTGGAATATTTGGTGTTTACGATATTTTTTGTCGTCAACATTCGGTGCTTTCACCGAGAAGGACTCGGATTTTGCACCTTTGTCGCAGGTTGTCATATGGACCCCCGACGAGCTTGAGGTTCCTTGCTAAAACTGCCGTCAAGTCCGCTTACGATGGCAAAGCGACCAAAGAACGCAATAGTCGGTTGTTCAGCCGCAGCCGAGGCCGGTACGTCCCAACAACCTCAACCGATGGACATCCCGGCCAGTAGTGAAACCGTCCCTCCTATTGTGGACCCCGAAGCGCCCGCAACACAAGCTCAAATCCGCGCGCTTAATGAAAAATATGAGAACACAACGGTCGAGCTTAATCAAGCATTAAGGAATAACATCGACCTTATGCGACAACTTCAAGAAAGTCAGCACATCGTCGCTCGACTTTAATTAACTCGAACAATGCTCGACTCCGACCAACTGTCTCGGAAACTTCCTCTTCCGTGTCAAGGGGCTCACATTAAAAGAGGAGGTTTAGCCCCATCTACAACCTCGTCGCCCGCACCAATGCCCTCGACAATGGTAATGGCAATGGCTACACCAATGGCAATGGGAATGGTAACGGCGACCGAACTATTGTCACATATAGCGAGGGGGCACAGTACCGAGACCGCTCTCACTTGATCATCAATGACGGACCGGGTCCTACTAACTAACCTCTTCCTCGACACAACCCGACGGTCGCAAATCAGGATAATGGGACCGCTATTCCAACGGCCCATGTTCCTCCAGAACAGGAACCGCATCACCCTGCTCCAGCTCACCGTCCACACGAGGACCCAATCATGGAAACCGAGGACATGGAGGAAGACGATCCAGACGTCCATCATAGAAGACACCTTCACGACAGAACTCCGGAACCTCGCCAAAACCCATGGTGTCCTAATGGCGGACCCCCGTCCAACTTACCTTCCCGACATGGTCTGAAGGATAATGAAGGAAATGAGAGGAAATGTGTCATGGGAAGCGCACATTAGGCGTAACCCCTTCACAAGAAGTGTAAACGAAGCTGAATGGCCGCTATGCTTCAGCATGCCTCAAATGTCGCCCTACGACGGCACCACTGACCCATGTGCCTTCCTAACTCGATATGAATGGTAAATGGACTCAAGTCGGGGCAATGATCCGGTCAAATGCAAGTGTTTCCCAGTCTTCTTATCAGGAACTGGTTTGTTATGGTTCTCTCGCCTCCTGCTTGATTCCATTGACAACTTTGGCTAGTTAGTGACGCAATTGGTCAAGCAATTCAGAATGCATGTACCAACTCCAAAGAATGCCCTCGCCCTTTCCAACTTATACCAAGGCCCCCATGAGTCGCTCAAAAGCTGCCTCTCCAGGTTCAATGTTGCCCTCGCTGAGGTCGAGGATCCGGACCCTCGCACCATACTCTTTCAATTAGCCAAAGGTGTCCTCCCTACTTTCGAATTCGGGGTGTGGATCGATCGGAAGCATCTAAAAAGCCTTGATGCCTTCTATGAGAAGGCGGATCACTACTTATGCCAAGAAAAGGCAAGACGCAATCGACTCTCAGCCACCAGTCGCCCCAACGGCTCTCAAGCAGACGCTGCAAATAACAACCTCAGAAAAAAACAAATAGGAGATCCCTTTGATCAGAACAAGGGGGTAGGTCCCTAAAGGCAAAGACCGAACAATGGTAGGCAAGGTGGCCGGAATAACGATCAGGCCCTGACCGAGCCAAGAAACCCGACCCTTACTGAGCCTTCGAGACATACAACCCGCTAAACAGCAATCTAGAAACAATTTACTTGGAGACATGCAACACTTTGCCATAGAAGAAGCCACGCATCAAGGAATCAACCGACCTTGAGAAAAATACTGGGAGGTATTGCCGATACCATAACGTGTACGACCACAACACCAATGAATGTCGCCATCTCAGGGATGTAATTGAGAAGATTATCCGCAAAAAGCGACTTGAGCAATAGGTCCAAGAATCTTTTCCTCCTGAAGCAAATCCAAAGCGTCAGGCAGCCGCCAAGGCAGCTCCAGGTCCATCTAATCCAAGGGTGGGATTGTAATCAACACCATATGTGGCGGACCTTATCCTACACATGATAGCTTCTGGAAAATGCAAGAGTATGTTAATTCAATAAAGCATGCTTCTTATGAAACTTGCTCCGCACCCCTCGAATCTGTCCAGACCAAGCTCCAAAAGACCATGCGGGACGACATCGTCTTCCGCGAAAGAGATTCCACTAGGGTGGAAATCCCCACCACCGATCCAGTAGTTATCACGGCTCAATCGGTGCCGCTTCTGTCCGAAAAGTATTAATCGATTCCGGAAGCTCAGTCAACATCATTTTCAAAGCTGCTTATGACCAAATGAGGTTAGAAACAAATGAATTAAAGCCATGCCGCACCATGATCCACGGCTTCAATGGAGCTTCTAGTTCCCCCGTGGGAATGATCGTTCTACCTGTGGCGCTAGGCGAGGGGGATCAGAGCCAGGCCCGAATCCACACTTTCGTGGTTATAGACGTTGATTCCCCCTATAACGCTTTCCTTGGATGCCCTTTTCTCATAGAGTTTTGGGTTTGCATGTCGCCATGGTCTCTCCTAATGAAATTTCCGATAGAAAACAGGATTGAAACAGTCAGAGGAGACCAAGTAAGCGCCATAGAGTGTTATGCAAAAGAATGGAAGAATGCACGCAATAAGGACAAGGGAAAAGAAGTGCCTACGCCTTCTTGTGCCAAGACTATTTTAGCATAGTAATCAGCGGCGTCTCGGCCTTAGCTCAGGCGCCGTCTTTTCGAATGCCTCGACCCACGGAAGGACAAAGAGCCCGAATACGAGAGGGCTACCCCGGTCGAATATACGGCAAATATTCCTGTTAATCCCGATGATCTGTCAAGAGTGCTATGATCCGTCAATAGTGCTATAGATAGGACCGCAACTCCATCCCACAATCAAAGAAGATCTTGTGGATTTATTGAAGGCTAAACTAGACATGTTTGCATGGACTCATTCCGATATGAAAGGCATCGACCCTGCGATCTCTTGCCATTGTCTAAATATCTATCCTACAACAATTCCAGTCAAGTAGAAGCACTGCATCTTGGGACCCGAGAGGTCCAAAGCACTTAAGGAAGAGGTAGACCATCTACTCAACAAAAATTTTATTTTCGAAGCCGATTACCCCGAATGAGTCCCCAACCTAGTTCTGATCAAGAAGGCCAACGTTAAATGGCGAACGCGTGTCAACTTCTCCGACTTAAACAATGTGTGTCCCAAAGACAGCTTTCCTCTCCCGAAGATCGACCGACTTGTCGATTCAACCACCGGATACCAGCTGCTATCTTTCATGGACGCCTATTCAGGATACAATCAGATCCCAATGAACCTTCGCGACCAAGATCATACCTTCTTCATAACAGACCTCAGATTTTACTGTTATCGCGTCATGCCCTTCAGCCTCAAGAACGTCGGCACTACTTATCAGTGAATGGTTAATTGACTCTTTAAAAACCAAATTGGAAAGTCCATGGAGGTGTACATGGACGATATGTTAGTGAAATCTAAAGTATCAAGCGATCATGTCCACGACCTCTCTGAAATGTTCGGTATCCTCCACTGGTACGACATAAAACTCAACCCCTTGAAATGCTCCTTCGAAGTCGCTTCAGGAAAAATTTTGGGTTTCATAGTCAACTCCCGGGGAATTGAAGTTAATCCAAAAAAAAATCCAAGCAATTCGGGACATCCAAATCCCCAAGGACATTAAGGATGTCAAAAGTTTAAATGGAAAGGTCGCTCTTTAAGTCGATTCATATCCAAAGCCTCTGACAAGTGCATTCCTTTCTTCGATTTATTTCGAAAAAGGAAACGCAATTTCAAGTGGACCCCAGAATGCATTTCTGCATTCAAAGAAATTCTGGATCACTTAGAGCGACCACCTATCCTATCTAAGCCTGTAGCCTATGAGAACTTATACATTTATTTGGCTGTTTCTACGTAGACAATCAGCACGGCGTTAATCTGCCTCGAGGATCGCATCCAACGGTCCGTCTACTACATAAGCAAACGATTGACAAGGGCAAAGAAGAATTACCCGAAGCCGGAAAAGCTAGCATTCTGCTTACTCGTTTCCTCTTGGAAACTTCGACCATACTTCTAGTCTCATCCTATAAAGGTTTTCACCGATCAGCCACTACGACCAGCCCTGCAGCAGCCCGAAGCGTCTGGAAGGCTATTGAAGTGGAGTATGGAGCTGAGCCAATTTGAGATAACATTCATTCCCTGCCGAGCCATCCTCGGCCAAGCTCTCGCTGACTTCATAGTAGATTTCACTACCCCCGAGGAGACCTCGGTAGAGAACACGGAAGCTCCCGGTATTCAATGGAAATTGTTCGTGGACGGGTCCTCCAACGATAGATATTATGGGGCCGGACTTGTGTTCATCACCCCCGAGGACCACCTGATATGCTATGCGCTAAAACAAAATTTCCCTACTACCAACAACGATGCAGAATATGAGGCCTTAATTATCGGAATCAGAATCGCGATCAAGCTCAAACTAAAGACGATTCAAACATTCTCCGACTCACAACTCATTGTGTGTCAAGTACATGGGGAATATCAAGCTAAGGGGGAACGACTCGCCCTGTACTTAACCAAGGTTCAGGAATCACTCACTCACCTCGATCACTTCGTCATCACTCAGATACCCTGAGAATAGAATGAAAAAGCAGATTTGCTATCCAGACTAGCAAGCTTCGAGGATCCGCAACTTTTGGGATTCACCGCCGTCGAAGTGCTCAACTCCCCTAGTATCAAGCAGCCTCAAACTGAGGCGGTCATGAACACCGAACCTGAACCTGAATCTTGGATGACACCAATCAAGAACTACCTACAACACGGGACCCTTCAGAGAAGCGACAAGGAAAGATAAGCGCTCACCCACCAATCGGCTCGCTTTCTTCTTATGGATGGGGTGCTCTATCGTAGAGGTTTCTCCGTCCCATTGCTCAAATGTGTAGCCCATCATGACGCCATCAAAATCTTAACCGTTGTACATGAAAGGGAGTACAGTGACCATACTGGAGGGAAAACCCTGGCCAGAAAGACATGGTTATTATTGGCCCACGCTTGATCAAGACGCCATAGACTATGCTCGCAAGTGCGACAAGTGCCAGCGCTTTTCAAAGATCCCAAGAGCCTCGCATACAGAGTTAACACAAATGATCGGCCTATAGCCATTTTCCATGTGGGGAATCGACATCATTAGAACTCTTCCAATGGCCAGAGGCGGGGCACGATACGCCGTCGTCGCGTTGATTATTTTACCAAATGTGCAGAGGCTGAAGCTCTCGCCACAATCACCACCAAGAAAATGATCAACTTCGTTGTACGCAACATCATTACTCGATATGGGGTCCCTCAAGCTATCATCTCGGATAACGGCACTCAAGTCGAGAGTGTTGAATTCAAAGACTTCTTCCAGTGGCACAACATAGAAAAGAGATTCTCGGCACCGGCTCATCCTCAAGCCAATAAGCAGGTCGAAGAGTTCAACAAAGTTATTAAGTCCGTCATCAAGAAGCGCCTAGGAAAGGCTGGGGGCATGTGTGTGGACGAACTTCCTCTAGCCCTACAGGCATACTGAACTACCCACAAGACAGCCACAGGACACACTCCCTTCAGCCTAGCCTACAGATTAGAAGTTGTCATTCCTATTGAACTCAAGCTTCCATCCCATCGAGTCACCTATTTCGATCCAAGGACAAACCAATATTTACTTTTATGATCACCTGACTTGCTGGAGGAGAAAAGGAACGAAGCTGATCTCTGAGCCGCTGCCCAACGGCAACGAGTCGCCCGATACTTCAATTCTAGGGTTCGCCATAAGGACCTCAACGTCAGCGACCTCGTCTTCCCTCCACCAATAGGCCTCGCTCCTCGTTGGGAAGGCCTGTGCTCCATACAGTGGAAGCTCAGCAATGGATCTTTCAAACTCGCGACCGTGGACAGAGTTGAACTCCCAAAGGCATGGTATAGCGAACATCTCTGCCGCTACTTTACATAACTTAGTACACAGCTGTTTACACATTCCAATAATGTATTGTTTTCTAGCAATTCAATGCATTGTAAAGGCTATCACTGCCAAAATTATAGTAGAAATGATGTTCAATCTCCCATCTCTTCCTGTCTGTGTTTACTCCGTGCAAGACACATTTGATTAATCTTGACAACTAGCTTACGTTCAAGCAGTCGGTTGCCGTATCGGCCCCCGAGCATGGGAGTTGGTACCACCGTCCAAGCCTCGAGCCAACCTCGAGGCCAAAACACAATGGCTACATCCAGCACCCGAGAACGGGAGCCAGCAACGCTACACAAGTCGCCGGCCCATTGCGCGACCGAGTATAAGTAACCACGAACTCGAACCTCGGCCCTATGCCAAGACCGAGGATAAATCGTTCCTCGCCCAAGTCCTAAGCGACTTGGGGCCACCCAACAGCTAGGCGGGAGTGATGTAAATCCCTCCCTCGGTTATGGGTACCGGTCGAATCTTGGCGCAACACCGAGAACTACCCTTAAACAATTTCTTCCCTGAAGCTCTCAAGGATGAGGGGTAGCCCATGGCCACGATCGAACCCTACAGGCTGATGATCTGGGCTTCTCTTCTTAAGCGAATAAATGACGCCTGCGACTTGCTTTAACCTGATGAATGATGAGAGATCCACACACTAGGAGGACCGCAAAACGCGATGCCCTACGCCTTCGCTACACTTGGTACTAACCCCGGGCAACCCAAACACATCAGGCGCTCAGCCTGGCTTCGCAAACTACGGGTTTCCTGAGCTGAAGGAAACTTACTTGAAGCCTGCGCTCAATCACACCCCTCTGCAATAATTGACCCATAGCATGGTACACAATCGCTTTTTCGATGAGTGTAACGATAAGTATGCTTATGCAAGTACGGGACGCCGGAAAACATAAGAAGAACATCCAAACACTTAACACAAATTGCGATCTTTCCTAATTTATATTCCATTTTAGCATGCACACATTAAAAACAGACTACATGTCTAACATCTTTCTTTCTAATAACAACGTGTACATGAAAACCACACCATGTCTTGAAAAACCAAAAGCGAGGGTCATACTCGCGTAAACTATCGGCCTACACCACCAAAATGAACGGTAACTTCTACTTAAGTTGCTAACACTAATCATGCCCTTTCTTCTTTTGCTTGTGCTTGTGCTTTTTTGCAGATTCAATGCTCGACGGTTCATCCTTTTCACCAGACCTCTTCTTACCAGACCCACTCCTTTTATCTTGGCCCTTCTGAGAAGTGGTCGATTCATGAGAAGCCGAGTAACGCTTCTCGTCCGCACCCTCACCGCTATAAATCAAGGTGATATCAACAAGGGCGGTATACAGAGTAGGCACGGGGGCACTTCCGGCAGTAAGGCCTACTACAGTGCCTCTCTTCTCCGATATCTCGTTACCTTCTTGCTCAGCCTGTTTCTTGGCCTCTCTGGCAGCCTGACGCTCAGCAAGCTTTTAAGGCTTATGCAGCATAGCAGCACCAACCTTGGTTTTCTCAAGGGACTCGGTAGCCCTTTGATGTGCTTGCTTATCCTCTCTTATTCCGGGCCTCATTGTCAGCCCTCTTATTCCCGGCCTCCTCATCGGCCTTCGTCTTCGCAACCATCTCAGCGGCTTTCGCCTCAACATCCTGCCTAGTCTTCATTAGGACCTCATTCCTGGCAGCCTCATCATGCTTCTGCTGCTCCTCCAACTCTTCATGCTTAGCCACCATTTTTGCTTTTTGGGTTTCCACCATAGCAGCCATCAAAGGCACATCATCCTCCACTGGGCCTCGGATAGCCGCACTCTGCCCGTCAACTACCTCTCGTTCCTCCATAAGACTCTCAAACATGCTGGGAGTTAACCTTAGATCCGAGTAGGTATCCAGCTGATCGTTGCCTTCTCCAAATTGCACTGCCACAGGTCCTGACCTAGATTTAGTTGTTTGAGGGACACGGGGTCAGGGCCCGATGTCATGGTCAGTCCAGGAAGGGTTGTACATTGAAAACACAACCTTTTAGTCCATAAATTCGGTAATTACGTCATCCTCGGGGATGAATGGAAAAAGAAGTTTACCTTCAATTAAGGATGGTATGGAAATGACAAGAGGGGTACTTGTGATGGTAGGTAAAGTGAATCCTGTCTCTCTTAGCCCCAGGTTCTAAGGGTCATACTCAGTTGAAACCTGAATTGAAGCTGCGGGATCGCTCACCCTGACTGATTCAGGGGCCAGTAGCCGATAGGAGCTCCTCTCTGCAAACCTCTCTGCTACCATAATGCTCTTAGTCATGGCAGCCTTCCCTTTCTCGGCAGTGAGCCTCTCTAGTCTCTCTCTCTTGGCATCCTCAAGCAACAACCTCTTACCCTCCTCCAACTTCTTGCGCTCCTCGACCGCTAGGAGATCAATCGCGAGTTGGCATTCATCTAAAGCCCCCACATCCACTTGGCGCAGATAGGCTTCGTACGGAACCAATCTCTTCCAAGTCCGAGCTAGATCCCGGGGATAATCGTCAACCCACGAAAGTCCATGGAATCTCAGAACCTTAACATACACATTTCAGATATCTTCCTCCATAGACGATTGCATTTAGAACTTTGCATCCTCCAGCTCCTCTCTCAATTGTTCTACCTCTCTCAGATGTGCCGCTCTCAGTCCATATATTGTGCCCAACACATCCCGATTACTAGCTTCCGCATCCTCCTCGGCCATTTTCATCTCCTCAAATTGTCTCCTCATGCTGTCATTCCGCACTATCAGAGCATTTTTTTCAATTTGGAGGTCAAAGACTCGCGCATTTTCCCTTTCCAGATTGGCGCATACTTTATCCACCTTGGCCTTGTCCCTCTTTAGGGTCATGTTCAGGGTAATTAGGTCAGCTATAGTTTCCATGAAAATGGAGCTGGAGTGATCGACCTCCCTCTTGAGTGCCTCATACCCTTTCTTCATCTCAGCTACATCAACAAGATTCACGAGTTAGCATTTAAAGATATGGGAATGAGCGACAATGTGCCTACGGTACAAAAAGCAAACTCACCTATGTCCGCATTCAGATGAACGACGGTGGTCTGCTCAGTATCAATAGTTAACTTTTTATTCATAAGCTCCATGTTCTTCCTCTTGATCAGCTCCGATAGATGAAAGGAATAGGTGGTAAGCTCGTCGGCTTGATGGTACGCTTCCTTCACATGCATCCGGATCTCTCCAGAGTCCCTAGCGGGTGGCGGGCGGAGATCTGGAAGGACTGTCATCTCATCAAAGTTGTAACACCCCACGTCCATTAATGTCACTCACAAAGGGAATGCATTAACTTCCATGGAGGTTATAAGTGAATATAGAATAGAAAAATTACAACAAGATAGATAATAAATAGTACTTGGAAATCTAAAACTTCATTTTATTGCAGCGGAAATTAAACATGTTTGTTACATCATAAAACCATAGATCATAACCAAGTACAATATCCATCTTCATAAAAACAAAATACATAATCCCATTACATAAATAGCCATTTAAAAGATATCAAGTTGGACTTTACTTCAACGGTCCAAGCTTTCCAAAGAGAGATGAAGCAATTCAATCAAACTCCACTAGAGCTGGGCCCAACCTGAGGACCTGGAGGGGGAAAAAGGATAGAAATAGAGGGGGTCTGACATAAAGTCTAGCGAGTATGATAATTCTAACAATACTATAATCAAAATAACCAGACTAAGGCATAAGCTGGAAGACAAGTAAATGTCTATGAACTCTTAGGAAGATAAAGATAGCGTTTAAGATAACGGTAAAGGCACACCTAATTACTAACAAATGATTACTACACTGCACCGCACATTACTACACTGCACCACACCAGTCACCCTATTGTTTGATCCCACTTGCTTCACACAGAAACTTTATAAATAGCCTTACGTACCCCTAGCTGACTACATAGATGTCGTCTGCCCCTATCTCCACTAGGTGTACCTCACTACCCACTTTCGATCGGATCCCTACTCGTAGATACCCGAGCTGGCCCCACAGTGGGGTGTATCACTCCCCTAAAGTGGCAACCCGATACAACTTGAGAATGCACGGCTTATACCTACACGATGCAACAACGTCTTACCTACCAGCCCGGGTCCACACACGCATACAAAACCCGTTGGACTTGCGTTGCCACCGCTCCCCGTTTTGGCCTCTTACAGTCGAACCCAGCATGCGTGTCCCGTCCTCGACTTGGATAGAGCCCACAAAGATACGTTTGGGATACTGGTCGAAATGGCCCCCCACAAGCTACCAACCTAAGCTTGCCACTAGTATATCCCACTTAACCCTCTTAGTCATGTTCATTTACATGTGTGTTTGGTTAAGTCTTACTAATCGTATTTCACATGCCACTAAGGGCACCCCCTAGATTCCTCATGCCACCCAAGGTACCTACTTAACCCCCATGTCCCACCTTACATGTTTATCTGGTTAAGTATTTCTTAATTCATTCAGGCCATAACCTCATAAAGACCTCTCACATTAGACTGGCATTTATGGCAGCTGGATTTGCTGGACGGGTCCAGGCAGTCTTACACCATAAAAGAGTCTAACTTCATGTCTTTACAACCGTTATGCTTTAGTTTAGGCCTAGGACCTCTCACATTGGGCTGACATTTGTGACCACTGGATTTGTCGGGCGGGTCCGGGCAGGTTTACTTCACAAACGAGTCCAACCTCGTGTCCTAAGCATTGATTAACACTTAAAATCTTTTACCCCAGTTTTAATAATTCCCTATTCAAATTATTAATTAAGTCAACTTTTAATGATGTCCATAATTGACTCAATTATGGCCATCCACTTATGGCATGCAAAATCATATCAATTGCACTCCAACTTTTTAATATTAAATCCTTAATATTACCCCTACCCCACGTTTATACGTTCGCTTATTCAACGCATAATATAGGCTAGACTTATATAGTCTAACACCTAGCACAAAGATAAATTATCACAACATATAGACAATTAAAATAAATCTAATCATAATAGGGGTGAAACTTGCATAAACTACACATGTTAAGGATCAAAAGGTGTCAACTTGTTAAATGTATCAATTTACATGATATGATCATAGCCCAAATCTATACATAAACTTGCATATGGGGTTTTTAGGCAACATAATGATGGTGTGAACTAGCATAGGATATCACATATGTCATTGCATAATTCTAGATGTCATAATAGATGTCTTGGTATATGTTCATAACTTTTCTAATCAATCTAACTTGCATATGTGACTTGTCATATAGATCAACATAACCCAAACATGATGATTTAATTAATATGAACTAACTAGCATAGATGGTA
Source organism: Allium sativum (assembly GCA_030737875.1). Classification (NCBI taxonomy): domain Eukaryota; kingdom Viridiplantae; phylum Streptophyta; class Magnoliopsida; order Asparagales; family Amaryllidaceae; genus Allium; species Allium sativum. The sequence continues at coordinate 585,359,630 of CM060923.1, read as the reverse complement.
ACATCATGGCCTTTTTAACATGTATGATTCATCACAACATAGCATAGAAACTTTCAACATACATAACATCATCATAGCATGATTTACAACATATAAGATATCATCATCAAATAACATTGGATTTACAATATACATGATAGCAAAAGGGGTTTACAACAACATATATGATAATTCACATCATCTACTCATAATCCATTCATAACTCAACCTAATTAAAATGATAATAATCTTGTTAAGATCATCATACTCACGATTTAGAGAAGAAAAGAGAGAGTTTTGCTTTGCTTTAGGGTTGAGAGAATTAGAATTGAATTTGCTTTTCTTCTTTCTTAGTTGGCGGCGGCTCCATTGATTTCCATGGCGATGGTATGACGGTAACTATTCTATTTTAATTAGGTTTAGGGTTAGCATTAGGATGTATTTATAGGTGTAGGAAGTTATTTAGGACCATTAGATTAACCCTGAACCATGAGAACCAATCAAATGCAAAATCTGCATTTGAGCGAATCGGCCCACGGGTTGATAGCCAAACACCCTGGATTAACCCCTAGTCGACCCAGCAGGGCTCGGGTCGACCTCAAAAATGGGCCGGTTCGGTTATTCCCCCTCCCAATTCGCTGTTTTGAACTTTTTCGCATATTTATTTATTTAATTTTTAATTTATATATATATCAATATATATATATATATTTCTCTACGCAACTCATTTCACTTAATTCTTTTCTAAAAATTAAGTATACTTTAATTTGTGAATTTTAATGTTATAAAATTACGGGGTTTTACAAAAGTAGTGTTGTGGGAAAGTCGTTTTTAACCACGCCCTCCTATCCTCCAAGGAAAGCCTTTGTTGCTCAGAGACCACTAGTTCCCGCGTCACGGTTGCAGTCGCCCTCTCCGGTCTTGGTTGGCCGAGTGGTGGCTCCCTCCCTTTGGTAACTGGAATAGGGGCAGGAGAAACTGTGCTTGAAGGAGATGTCGAAGACGGACACCAAGTACCTCCTATGTTGAGTCGAGAATCTCCCTCAGACACCTGAATTGGAGGAGAAGGAGGAGACAGAGATCGTCGAGATCGCTCCCCACCATGGTGCTCACTACCGCGACCAGGCCGGGGTGGAGTATCATACAGTTGGTCCCTCTTCTAAAGCTCTCAAAGAAAGGATTCCTAGGCATTGGCGGCCTCCATGACCATAGCCTCGTCTTCCGTGCCCACTGGCCATATCACCTGTCAAAGAAATGAAGCCAAGTCAGTCAAGTCGCATGCTCAAATAAACCACCATGCTATGCAGTGTTAATGAATGTATGCCCTAAGTGTTCTCTCAAAAGACCAGAATGTGACCCACTCAAAGGAGTTAACCCCTCCGAAGCAATAGCTATTTCTTCCAGGCTAGTCGTAACTGGCCACGAAGTTACTTCTAAATCAAGTTGATTAAGGGTGTCAAACTGGCCCTCCATCTCGAGCGAGGTGACGGTCTCGGTCGGAATCACCGGAGAATGGGGTGTGTCTAACGCTCCTTGTAACACCTCTAAGTCCCACATCGTGGAAGCCTGCGTGAAGTGGGTACTTATATACTAAAGCCCATCTCTTACTAACGCCGAGGCCTTTTGAGGAACAAAAATCCACACCTACACGGTGGCTAAGTTAGGGACAATATCTTTTTGTGCCCTCTTACAGAGCCCAACGTCCCCGTTGGCTCTCAAACACCTCACCCAGGCATTGTGGTCCACACAGGAGCCATAATTCCGGTTGGGTATTGGCTCTGATACCATTGTAACAACCCGCACCTCCGCTCACGCAAGATATTATCCCCAACTTACCCACCGTATAGGTGTTGGGTTTTGTTCCTCAAAAGGCCTCGCCGTTAGTAAGAGATGGGCTCTACTATATAAGTACTCGCTTCACACAGGCTTCCACGATGTGGGACTCAGGGGTGTTACACTCCTCCCCCTGCCTCTCCTGTCAAAGGCGGGACTGGAATATTCGACACACCCTCGTCCTCGGCAGGCCTCTCCGGACCATGAGCCTCACCTCCGCGTACATCTCCTTGAAATTTAACGGCCTTTTTGGCCTAGGCCCAGCAGAAGGCAGCTTTCTTTTCAAACCAGAAGCCGTAGAACTTTTCGCTACCAACTTTTTTGGCACAGCGCTTGCCACTGAGGGCCTAATTACAGCTCGATCATCAGGAAGCAACCCCGCATGGCGAAGGCACTCTTGGCTTCTCACAGTTTTAGTTTTGCAAGACTCCTCGGGAATCGTCCGCAAGGCGTTAAGATACTACCTGTACTCTTTGCCGGTGGGTGCCTTTGGATTCCTTACCGCAATAAAAAAAGAATGATAATAAGATACAGGCTCCAAGAACTTTATAATAGGAAGCAAAGTTCGAGAGTACTCACTCCTTTCAATCCACCTCCTTGCAAATCCAGGAGGGCAGCGCACAAAGAACCAGTTTTGTTTGAACACCAATGGCCTGGGCCACGTCCCGATGAAGAATTTGGTGGCGGCTGTCACTTCCAGGAACCATTGGGAAGGTGATCTGCTAGACGTTCTCCTAGGATTGAAGAAATATCGAATGTCCTCTCTGGTGGGTTCCAAGTGCAGATATTCTCAGTATAGAACGTAAGTGCCTAAGAGTGAACGATAAGCATTTGGATGCAGTTGCGAAGGTGCACGACGGAAATAAACATCATGTCCTGAATAAAATCATTGGATGGGGACACGCACCCCGCGAAATAAGCTTTCCTATTCCAGGCAGTTAAACCCTCAAGCGGCCCGTGAGCCCTTCCACCTTCTCCCGGCGCATGAGTGTCACTACCGGTATATTGAACCGCTGCGCCATTTTCCTAAGTGATGTAGCATCCATGCGTGACGGTACCGAGTCCGTCGGATTTTCCAAGATAACGGCATCAAGTAACATACTCGGGGTTACTGGGCCTGCCGGTGCATCTTCATTAATAATATCCACATTCTCAAACTCTTCATGTATGACTGGGGAATGTAACCTCTCAATTTGTTCCCCGTGATCATATACTTCGGGTGAATTGGCCGACTGAGAAGGAACAGATCCTTCGATAGTCTCAAGCTCGCTACCACTCGAGCTACCGCTATTGGTAGAATCAGATGAATGTGACGATGATGGGGAAGCCTCGGCTTCCAGGATTTTTCCAGTCTTCGATCTTGTTTGCATGGCTAACTACTAGTATTAGACATCGCATTGGAATAACCTGTACTCCTCATGTTGGTGAAAGCTAACATGCGTGTGCGGTGTCATGCAAGATTAAGATATACATAGAAAAGTCAAACAGTCCAAAAGATTAGTCATAGTTCGGATATATGCGCTATCCTATGCGAAGAATTCATGTCCTTGTTCGCGCAACTGTCATCATGTGCATTCGTGAAATCGCACAAGCAAATATATGATATGAAAACTAAAGGGTGAGCAGTCAGGAGATCGAAGTACTGAACAAGGGAAACAATACCCCACAAAGGCTTGGCACAGAGTAGTTGGGCTAGTAGCAAACCAAAAGACCGCAATGGGCAAGAGAGGCTCCAAAAAACTTCAAATTTCAAAAGTCTAAGCCTCAAGGTTCAAAGAATTGAACCTTTCTGGATTTGAAAATCCGAGCCTCAAGGTTCGAAAATTCGAAACCCAAAGGGTCGAAAATTTGAAGCCCTCCAGGATCGAGGATTTGAACCACTCGTGGTTTGAAATTTCAAACCCAGAAGGTTCTAAATTCCGAACTCTAGAGATCCGGAAACTCGAACCTCTCATGTTCGAAATTTCGACCCCTGGAGGTTCGGGAACCTGAACCCATGAAGGTTCGAAGATTCGAACCCCATAGGTTCGAAATTTCAAACTCGTAAGGGTCAAAATTTATGACCCAGTTCAGGCCTTCGCCTCTCTCTCCCTCGCGTCGAACCACCCCGGCCAAGCCTCGACACCTCAACCTCCTTCCTCCTCGCACCTCGACCCCAAACATTATCTAAGTCTAAGTTCGAAAAGCACTAGGCTTCGAAGCTCTGAATCAATAGAGGTAGGGATAGAAAAAACAATGGAAGAAGAAAATGAGGAGGGGGCTATTTATAATAAAAAGCAAAAGTCCCTTCGTATTCCAGATAATTTCGGGCCTACGGGTTCGAAATTTCGAACCCACTAGTTCAAAATTCCGAACCCACTGTATTCGAAATTTCGAACCCACGAGTTCGAAATTCTGAACCTCCACAGTTCAAAATTTCGAACCTATCTTCAAATTCCGAACCTTCGTGGGTCGAAATTTCGCGCCCTAAAAAAAATAACGAGGAAAAACCGAACCACCAGGTTCGAAGCTTCACGCCGCACGCTTATGTACACGTATTCCATGCACATACTGGCCCCGCAAACATGCCCGGGCAACGCACTGCGAATACTTAGCAACGTGAGAACGGCGCCACACTAGCAATGGCTCGCTCGCAATCCTACAGCGAACGAGCTTGTCAACTAACATGTGTTTTCCTTTAACTTACAGGATAAATTAGCAACTCAATTACTACTTCAACCAATCTAAAGCACATCATGTCGACACAAGACGTACTTTAGGAGGCGAAAGTTAACCGGCTTTTTGGTCCGATTCCCAAAAGTACATAAGATATGCTCGACTCAACGCATTGCGTGGAACTAAAGCCGAAAGGGACACTTAGGAGCGGAGGAAACAGGATGAAGAGGGATCGCGCCAACAGAGACCTAGCTGCACCCCAAACACCTATTCACGCAGCTTTCGCACGCCTCATGAAGCGAATTTCGCAACCCAGGAAGCGCTGATTTCACACCTCCGTGGGACGTGAATTTCGTACCCACGAGGTGCGGAATTTCGCACCCACGCGATGCGGAATTTCGCACCCACGAGGTGCAGGATTTCGCACACCGGGCCCAGGTGCGAATTTTCAGCGTGCGCAGGCTCCAGGTGCAAAATTCTGGCATGTGCAGGCCCCAGATACGAATTTCTTGGTGTGGTCCCCAATTTCTATTTGCTCCTATCTAACCCCTTTCCTATAAATACCCCATGACTTCACACTTGAAAGTGGTTGAAATTTGAGACCTTAGGACCTCTGGAGAGCTCCATTAATGGCATCTTCCATTTGAGGAATAAGAAGGGAAAAAGTGTCCTTTTCTTAATATATTAAATATATGATAATTATGACATCATATATGCGAATGATGACATCATCTAGCGTAAAGGTGGATGTAATGAGATGTAATGAGATGTCATGAGAGGGTCTCAATCTTGTAACTTTTTGTGATCAATAATATTCCAACAACGCTTCAAAGTGGACGTAGGCCACTAACGAGGCCGAACCACTATAAATTTCTTCTGTTATTTACTGCTTTCCGCTCCTGTCTATGCGACCAAATTAATTATTCCTAGTAATTGGAATTTTTGGTGTTTACGATATTTGTTGCCGTCAACAGTATGCATTGTGATATTTTGAAATTCGTATTTCCAAAGATGTTTTGGTTTGAGATCCCAAAGTAAAATCTACTTTGATATAAAAGTAAGATATGTATTTCAGATGATTTGAAATAAGAAATTAGAAATTAGAAAATAAAGTCCAAAGGAATAATTTTTGTAAAGTGAATTAGATTTGAAAAATCTATGTTTGGGGATTTAGCCTAAACGGGTAGATTGAGGAATTGCATGTTGCTTGATGCATTGTAGATCCATAGGTTTATTAATGGTAGTTGTATGTGCACTGGCAATCTAGCGGAGAAAACCCGTTCCATGTTATACGGCATGGTCTCGTGATATGCCTTATTTTATATAAGTTAATTATGATTGTAAAGTTCTTACACCAGTCCCATGACTGACTCTTAGTTTGTTTTTCCTTTGCAAACTCGGGTGCCCATATTTTCCGCATAGGCAGTTGAGTAGTTTGTTTTGCAAATATTTATCTTGAGCAGGATTCTGGATTGAAGTTTAAAGCTGTGTCCAGAGCATTGATAGTCTTCCGCCGTGCTAGTTTATAACTTTCCACTGTGCATTGTATTACATTTTTTGTAATTTATCTTCCGATGTATTATTTTTGATGTACTCTGATATTATGTGCTCTGATGTAACATTATTGTGATGTTTATAGAAGTCTTTTGTTGTTTGTTTTGGTGTGTTGTGCGCCCAAAGTTAATAATTTGAGGATTTCCGACTTTCAGATAGGGCCTTGTGGTCGATTCAAAGGGCGAGGAAATTCGGGTTGTTACAAATATTCTGCATTTGACTTGTTTGTTGAGTTTGCAAGAGTGGTTATTGTTGTCTATCTTATAAGAGTGCGTAATGATAGATTTATTTATTTAAGTAGTCTTGTATTATAGCACACCTAGTGTTTTAAAAGATCTCTGATAGTTTGTTAATCAAAAATTGTATCGTATACATTTAGTAGTATCGAATATTTATCAAATATTGTGCAGTAAATTGGTAGTTTTCATTAGTAGTTTTAGAGCGGACGGATATTTCGTTAATTTTGATTCTTCCAAAAAATTCGGGTTGTTGCATGGTTAAAGCAATTTAGCCATCTTCCCTTGCTAATTATTTCAACTGAAGTTGTGCTTATTTCAAAATATATGTATATTTTATCCACACGTGATTGATCGGATGTGCTGACATTCATATATGTTGTTCTTCTCTTTTTTATTTTGACAAGCTTTACAATACAACCTTTACGCGTGATCATGATACATGCTTTATATGTAAATTATGTTTATAAAAACTGTATATGTTTAATACATTTTAGAGAAAATGATTTGCATGTATATTAAGTTATATGTTTTGGTTTTAATATGTAATTTTTCTTTCATATATGGTCATTCATATGTAGTTTCAAATAATTAAAAATTATAATAAAATAAATTCTTTTATCAGTTGCATAATATTACAAAGTCGGTTTTCCGGTCGTTGTGCGGTTATACTAGTACTTGCAACATTGACTACAAGTCCAAAAGCAATGCTATGCCTTTTTGTTTTGGAAGAGAGCGTGATATTTGAAAGTGGAAGCATTCAGATGGAGAGTTTACCGCAAAATCAGCTTGGGAAAATTCTAGAACGAGAAGAAACAAAGTAAAGTGGTGTTCAATTACTTGGGTCAGGGTCGTTTGTCCTAAAATGGCACATACAACGTATAAAGCAGTGTTGCATATGCTACCTATTAGAGATCGATTGGTTAAGTGAGGAATTACAGACATGATAAATTGTGTGTTGTGAAATTCAAGCATAGAAACCCACCAACACCTATTTATCGAATGTGAATATATGCAAATAAAGTTTTTAACATTATTGCAAGACTTTTGATTTCAATATAGATAAAATCAAAGTTCAAGAAATTGTAGAATGCCTGATCGTGGACGATGATATGATGAATGTGGAAGCCAAATTCAAAGAGTCATTCTCATAAAGACTGTGTAGGCGGTTTGAAAAGAGAGATATCGAAGGTTTTTCGAGAACAAAGTCAGAGAATTGTCAGTGATTTGTAAGCTAATAGTGAACAAAATCGATTTAGCATGTAATCGAGTGAAGGTTCTTATCAGTAGCTAGAGACGTACATGAGATGTGTTTGAAGGAGTGGGTCGTCTACTAGAAGAGGGTGGAAGCACTGAAACCAGCTACCAAAATCTGGAGAAGATGAAGATGCCACGAAGGAGTGAGGATATGAAGATCGTGTTTGGTTTGTTTGGTGTTTTGAGTTTTTAGATTTCGGGGTTTATTATGAAAGTTGAGAAGATTTAAAGCACAACGGAGGTGATGGATTAAAGGCAAGGAGAGTGACAAAGGGGACCACTAGATGATGGATCGATAAATTTGTAATCGTCCTTCCGTTGTTTCTTAAAATATGGAAAATAATAAAATGTTGTTTTTTGTTTTGTGTGTTAACTCCATTTTGTAAAACGGTCATTTTTCACGATATGTGTGCATCGCCAGTACATTTGTATGTGCAAAAACTCAAAATTAAAAAAAGTAAACCAAACGCCCCCGAAATGTTTTATAGTTGTAATTATTTCGTCACTTCGATTATTACTCAACTGAAAGTTCTTGTATGCTTGATTGCTTCCACGTGGCCCAGCATGTCCCAGTGCCAATTGTACATAATGTTTAGCACAAGTTTCCTAATAAAATTTTATCAACTTCCAAAAAAATAAAACAAAGAGATACATTGACCATACATGCATATTTGATAATGTACACATATATTTTTAATCATTATTCAAATCTTTTAATGATGATACTTTTGACCATAAATATGTTTATTGCATATGTATTTACTTATCATTAAAATTGTTAATTTTCATAGTATTTTGATACTGGATTCTTATTGTTTAACAAAACCGCTAGGAAGGTGCTTTCGGGTTTCATTAGTCAAAACCTTGTTGTATGAAGTGACATACTTGGTTAAGAGTGAGGCAGATAGAATCGTAAGGCTATACTAACACTAAAAACGACTAAATAGCTTTTGCTTAAGTTTATGATTTTCTTATTATGATTATAAGTATGTACTTAATGATCATGGAGCCAAATAACAAGTAAAGTAAATGCGGTAAAGTAAAGAAAAAAATACATTATATTTGGTACTAGATCAGAGTTATCCTACATCCATTTCCACTCACTATCGATTCTATTACACTTTTTGGCACCCTCCAGAATCTCAGATCTCTAGGCACGACCAATCTGATTTTTGGGCAAACGAATTGCTTTTCGAGTTCAATCAAACTCATTTAGTTTTACGTGTATTGGTTAAAATAGAACTTCTCACCCCGGGCTTCCCAAGGTGTCAGATATATGATCATTTTTGTATATGATGTACGATCATATATCGATTTTAAATTTTATCATACATTTTGTATAGTACAAGCTATTGTTAGGAGAAAAATAAATTGATTATTCGAATATTTTGTTATATTATTATGTTTAGTTTTCTTAGACTAGCATTTATAGCTTTTAGAAATTAAATGAGTTAACTCAGACGATATATCTTCATATTAATTGCACAAAAAATATTCATTTTTGAATAGTACTAACAAATGTACATGAGTAAAATGAATAATCATTGATATTTTTTTATGTAGAATATTGTTTGTAGTTTGAATAGTAAGAGACATCAGTCTATCTACTACAAAAACATTAGGGAAGTTGCCAGATTAATAAATTAAGCATTTTGGGATAGAATAATGAGTTGAAACGGTACTCAAGACGAGCATTTGATTTGGTCCAACCAATTCATGAAGAGGGTTATAACATAGTTGAATCTTCAATAATAAAAATTCTTAGTTTGTTACTATGTGTTTGCAAAAAAAAAAAAAAAAAAACCATTCCTAATTGATAAACATTATACTCAAAAGTGACATGTTTTAGTAAGAGCATCTTAATTCTATTAGGAGGCACACGATACTCCAGAAAATAACGCAATACTGGATATTATCGAAGTCCAAAGGTGATGGAAAGTTGAGACTAAGTTTATTCACTTTAGATTTTTCAATCCATTTAATGGTAAATATTTGCAACTCTAGATATACTAACATGTTTGGTATTCACACATACGACTTTAGAAATGTTTTTTTAAAAAAAAAAATCTAAAATGAACTATGTAGCATTAAAATTTACACTAATGTGGAATTATCGATATTTTCTTTTATCAACTATACTATATGCAATTATACTCCATACGTGTTTATTAGATACTCATCTTTCTTTATCATTACCGTTTTAAATTATACATCAAACTATTAACTTTTAAGCATGACGAATTTCTTTCCGTTCTTTAACCTTTTACATAAAATGAGTCAAATTTATTTTTCTGCATTTGTACATACCATTTTGCATTAAAACGAACTTAACTCATATTTTTCTTTGTACATTACATTAAGTTCAAAATTGGGTTCTTAAACATCTTTGCTAAAGTGGTTAAAGGAGAATTATGGTCTTTTTTATATTAATGTTTATTAAGCACCTGTATCTTTTGGAAAATAGATTTTAAACTGATGTCTATTATTATTATTTGAAAATTGTCTATGTATTCTTCATAAACAAAATCTACATTTGATCCAAGCTTAATATGATTAAAACTAAACTTTCTTCTTAGAGCTTCTCCAATAGAGGATGGTTCAGCCTCTTAATTGAGGATATATAAGTGATATGTTCCCCAACAGATGTTGGGGACCGTAATATTAAGCGAAATGTTACGGGACCAACTCATAATTCTGAATTGGTCCCCCGTGCCGAATTTATCGGCTCGTGATAAAGCCAGCCGACTTTTTCGGTGCGCGCCGACAAAATCGGCACGCTTGATCATGAGCCGATAAATTCGACGTAGGTTCCCTTAACATTTTAATTTTTTTTCCTATCCTATCTTATATATTAATATGATGAAATAAAATCATTATTATTTTCGTGGAAAACAATTATGTTTTGGAAGACCGAAATAAACTAATTTAGCTTCAAAACATAATAATAGCTAGTTAATAACACGTACACATACAATAGAACGCGATTGGTAAAATAAAAAACTACAACATCGTTACTGCATAAATTCGTACAATCATAAAATAAAACACGAGTTCGGGTAAGCAAGCTTCATAACATGGTATCGCCATAGTGGTTCCATAAATGATTCATAAGATCTTTTTGCAGCCGGTTATGGAGTTGTGCATCTCTAAACATAATTTGACGGTTCAAATGAATGTTGAAGTCCTCTTCTGTTATTGGTGTGTTTAATTGAAATACTTCGGGTGCTTGCGAAGAACCTTCGTATTCGTTGTGGCGTTGCCCTTTATCCATATCTCTTTCGTCTTTTATAATCTTGTCATGTAGAACAATGCGGGAAAACATGATTGCAGACATCTTTTTCCTAGACCACAACCAACATGGATTACTATCATTGCAAATGTAGATTGTAAAACACTGAATGGTCGCTCTACATCTTTTCTTTGCCCATCCTACATCCCCGCGAATTTGACTTGTTTAGGAGTTAATGGATTTGGACATGTTTTAACAATGGTGCTTCATTTCATGTAAATGTCATCACCTAGGTAACAGCCATGGTTGTAAGTATTTTGGCCTAGGGTAAATGTTAAAGGAGGTAGCCGACCTTGAGCATGATCATTGAACATATGAGATCTTTCTATAACATTTAAATTATTATTCGAACCGAGGATTTCGAAGAAAGCGTGCCATATCCATAGATCGTACGATGCTACAGCTTCCAAAATGATGGTTGGTCGCCTTTCCTTGCCATTGTACGCACCTTGTAATCTCTTAGGGCAGTTCTTCCATTCCCAATGCATACAGTCCAGACTTCCTAACATGCCCGGCCATCCCCTGCTTTCGTGCATCTCTCTGATTCATACTACATCTGCTTCATTCAGAGACCTTAAGTATTCTTCTCTATAGATGTCCACCACAGCTTGATAGAAATTTCAAGTGTTTGAAGTGTCGTTCTCTCTGCTATACTGTATACATCGTCCAATGCATCAACAAGAGTTCCATAAGCTAACATTCTCATAGCAGCCGTCATTTTCTATTCATCGAATAACCCCTGTGTCTTTGATGCACTTTGCTTGTACTTAAAGTAATCATTGTTACCTTGAATATCCGCCAATATCTGAAGAAATGGATTTCTCCACATCCTGTATATTATATGAAACATATCAGGTCCATAAGTGCAGTTGTCATTGAAGTAATCTTGCATCAGAGACTTATGGTATTTAGCTTGATTTCGGTGTATAAACTTCATTCCAGGAACCGATCCCCCTCGATTTTTGGATGATGAACCGTAGACTTCATGGTATAAGTCCCGTATTTCTTATATTTCTTCCGCTTCCTCTTGAAGGATTTCCTCTTCCTTTGAATCATTATTAAAAGCCATCATGCATTTCATAAAGTAGGAATCCATTTTTGTTTGTGAATATGTTTGGATATGAGATAAGGGTTGCAATGTTGTTGTTGTATATAAGGTATGAGGTCTTGGTAAGTGGGTAGTTTTATTGGATAAAGTGATCCTCTATTGGACATAATGCTCCTTTTTTGGTACGAGTGCTCCTTTATTGGATAGAGTGGGCCTTTATTGGGTAGAGTGCTCCTTGATTGGTACGAGTGCCTCTTTTATTGGATATAGTGCTCAATTATTGGTAAGATTTCTCCTTTATTGGACAGAGTGCTCCTTTATTGGTACGAGTGCTCCTTTATTGGATAGAGTTCTCCTTTATCGGTACCAGTGTTGGTCCAGTTTGTAGTGTGCAGGGTCGTCCTCAAAATATAGCCAATGAATTTAACAATAAGGGTTGTCCATGTAATATTGCCAAGGAATTTAACAAGATGGGTCGTCCACGTAATGCAGCTAAGGAATTTAAAAAGTAGGGTCATCCACGTAATATTGGACAGAATGGGCATTTATTAAATTGTGTTGTGTGCTTCTTTATTGGTTGGAGTGTCCTCCTTTATTGGACAGAGTGCTCCTTTATTGGACAAAGTGCTCCAAGCCTGAGCAGAAAATATAGTTGTTGACAAGAATAAACATAACACGTAGATAATAAAGTGTAGTACAACATGTATCAACGTGACATATGAAAACGAGCAAACATGAAAAAATAATATAAAGTCAAATACATCAAGCCACACACATATATACATCATGATAACCATAAACAAAATATCATCATCAGGATCCTCATGAAAGTCCTCCTAAATCCACCATGCCATCCCCGCTATAATACGAAATAAGGTCTTCATTGTCGTTACCCCCTCCCGATCTACCAGCACCACCTAATCCCCCAACACGACCTAATCCTCCATCCCCTCCCGATCCTCCAGCACCACCTGATCCTCCAGCAGTACATGATCCTCCAACGGTACTTGATTCTCCTGCATCACATCACCCCCTCCTCGGGCCTGTAACTCGTCTATTTGGGCCTGCAAACCCTGAACTATCGCCTGGTGCTCCTGATATAATGACTGAGAATGTTGCCCGGCCATCTCTTGAATAGCGATAATATGTCGCCTATGCTGGTTTAGCCTGGGTGCATACTACAAATATATAACTTATAAACTCAGTTTTTATAACTTAGAACGTATAAGGTAATAAACTCATAAGTATGAATATTACCTCATGTGTCGGATATATTCCAGCTGTAGGGATACCAACAATCACATTATCAGGTGGGTAGGCAATAGGCAGGGATAGCTCTGTACCACTAAGATCAAATGCTGAAATGTGTCGGCCAGAGCAAAATCCATAGACTGGCTGGAGTACTATGAAGGGTCGGGTCAAAAGTAAACGGTAGAGGATGAACTTTACCGGTAGCCACTCGGGGACCAATTTGATTGAAGTTCATATCCCCCATATAATCTGGCAACATGTACTGCCGAGGAGCTACTCGATGCCAATAAGTGTCAAAATCCGCTTCGGGTAATAGAAATTCCTGCGTACTAACCCATCATGCCTTTCTTAGACCCTGTATGTAATGTCTCCCTATAGAACAACGCGACCCGAACATATCATCAGGATGAAGTGGATCTCTAGGTATGCACAACTCACCGGGCCCTTGATAATAAAAACGATCTCCCAAGCACAAAATAGGAAGGTGGGCTGGTGGGAGCAAGACGACACGGCTCACAGATGAATGACAGGTAATGAGTAATGGGTGGGAATCAGGTAGTGGGCCACCTGCTGATAGTAACATCAAATAAGTGTTCCATGGTGCTTGTAATATGTTACCCCTATCCCTCAAATCTAACTGAGAACGGTCCTCCATCAAGTTGTGCCTCACACCAGTAGGAACACGTCGGGCCACGTGACTAGTCACCCATCTACGCATGCCTGGGAAAAAGGACTCGGCGGTATGACTGGCGGTGGGCTCTATGCGTGGATGCATGTTGGTCGTGTACTCGTAGTACCAACACGACAACATGTACCAAAATCCAAACATCTGCTGAACCGCTCTAAAAGCGTAAGAGCCAAGAGCGGTGTATAGATAACCTAATATAGCTGAGCCCCAATCAATCAAATGTAGCTGCTCTAAATCGGCTAGTGCTGCTAGGTAGCCCAATCGAATCGTACTCCTTTGGTACGAAAGAATGTCGAACCAAAGAGATATAAAAGGGTAGCCCGAAATATTGTGTCTTGCAAATCCACTACATTGAGACGCGATGTGATGTACTCATGTAAATAAGCGACGAAAACGACACCATTGGATATATGATCCAAGAACAAATCTGGCAAATACTGCAGGTAAGACTCGGGTGACCCATAAGAGGGGTCAAATAGGAAGCAAACTCCATCAGGGAGGCCAATCTCAATCCTCGTAAGCATGTAAAAATCGGCTGGAGTGATACCTAGCTCTAAATCGGGGAAGTGGAAAGTGTGTGTCGTAGGCCGACATCTCTTTAATAAGACCTCTAGCAATCATCGATCGAAAGACTATGGTGGTATAATCTATAAAAATAAACCGAACGGACTAGTCAGTAGTCTCTCCCGAATAACTTGTGGTAATATATCAAGGGCCTGTGAACTAAACTTCGCCCAACTCCCTCGAACGTAAATCTACCGTGTCAATTCAAAAAAAAAATTGGTATAAAAACAACATTTCATACTACCTACTTAATTTGATAAACTATTTAACAGTTCAATAAATATATACGTTAAAATTAGAATTTATACCGGAATGGTGGCGAGCGCGGTAAAGGAACAGTGAGTCTATCCCTCTGACAACTCATGAAGGACCCGTAAGTCCTGAATCGTCGTCTCCGCGAATGAAGGAGGGTGCGCTGGACCAACTGCGTCGTCCAACTGAGTTGAACTGTACGTCTCCCCATCTTCATCACCCATGGCGGCCTCCCGATGTCTCGACCAGTAAAAAAAATTAAAAAGGAGGAATTGAAGAAAGTATATGGGGTTAAGGCCTAGTGCGTCATATTTATAGACGTGGTAGGAGCGCGCGTCGATATAATCGGGGCGCGGGCTTAATAAAGGCGCGCCGATAAAATCGACGCGCGTCTGTTGGGAACTCTCAACACCCCTAAGTCCCACATCGTGGAAGCCTGTGTGAAGTGGGTACTTATATAATAGAGCCCATCTCTTATAAAACCGAGGCCTTTTGAGGAACAAAATCCCACACCTATACGTTGGCTAAGTTGGGGACAATATCTTGCGTGAACGGAGTGCTGGTTGTTACAGTGGTATCAGAGCCAATCCCATCCGGAATTGTGGCTCCTGTGTGGACCACAACGCCTGGGTGAGGTATTTGTAAGCCAACAGGGACGTTGGGCTCTGTAGGAGAGGAGAATGTAACACCCCTAAGTCCCACATCGTGGAAGCCCGTGTGAAGTGGATACTTATATAGTAGAGTCCATCTCTTACTTAAGCCGAGGCCTTTTGAGGAACAAAAACCCACACCTATATTGTGGCCAAGTTGGAGACAATATCTTGCTTGAACGGATGTGTTGGTTGTTACAGTGTAACACCCCGCATCCATTAATGTCACTCACAAGGGAGTGCATTAATTTTCATGGAGCATTATGAGTGTATAGAACAGAACATCACAAGATAGATGTATAAAATGGTACTTCAAAATTTAAAATAACTTCATTGCAGCGAAACTGAACATAGTTTGGTTACAACATCAAAACCCAATACTAAAGTCAAGTACACAAATATCCATCTTGAACAAATTATTATCGGAGTATATAAAAACAAAAGCATAATCCCACTCCAAATAGATATATAAAAAAGGGATAAAGCTGAGCATTACTTTCAGCACTTCCAAGCACTTCCAGCAGAAAGAAAGAAAGAAATCTGAGTCAAGCTCCACTAATTCCACCCTGAGTACCTGGGGGAAAGGAAAGAAAAGAGGCAAAACAAAACGGATCTGACATAAAGTATGGCGAGTCCAGTGACTTTAACATATAATCAGTAAAGTAACTGGATAAGAACATAAATTGGATATAAGAAATGACTGTAACATGAATAGATATGATAAGGTAATAAGATGAACAAGATAAGCAAGATATAACGTTGATTGCACTTCTAATCACTATAAGATAATTCCTGCACTGCACCAATGCTAATTTCATCGCACCATCATTAGTCCCATACCGGAAGTTGATCTCTCTTACTAATCATAATAATGGTAGTTTCGTATACTTCTACCTGCTATCGTAGGTGCCGCTTGCTCGTACCTCCACTAGTTGTACCCACTATCCTCCCCATTCTAATTACAACATTTATTCATAGTATGGTAGTTGTACTCCTAGCTGCTGTCATAGGTGCCGCCTACTCCTATCTCCACTAGCTGTACCCACTACTCTCCTCATTCGATCGACTCCCTAATTCGTATATACCCATGCTGGTCCCACAGTAGGGTGTATCACTCCCTAAAGTGGCAACCCGATACTACTAAAAATGCACGGCTTATACCTACACGATGCAACAACGTCTTACCTACCAGCCCGAACCCACGCACGCACATGACTCCGTCGGACTTGCACTACCACCGCTAACTCTTTATTGACCTCTTACAATCAAACCCAGTAAGCGTGTCCCGTCCTCGACCTAGTTCGAGCTCACATAGATACAGAATGAGTTACTGGTTGAAAAAGGTCCACACACTTGACACAAGCTTCCCTCTTAAGCTTCATCCCCGCTAGAAATTCCCATTTAACCCCTTCTTATTCCCATGTCTTCTTACATGTTTCACCTTGGTTAAGTACTTTTAATTATATTTCACATGTCATCCATGTCACCCATGTCTTACCACATGTCTTATCTTGGTTAAGCATTCATTATTTATGTTATACATGCTACCCTTGCAATACATGCTACACATGTCATCCACTTAACCCTTTTACTATTCCCATGTCTTACTACATGTCTTATCTTGGTTAAGTATTGTTTATCCGTCCAGTTGACTTAACCCCATCCACTTTATCAAATCAATATGTATTATTGGTTAAGCTTGCCTTAACCCTATCCACTTTGTTCATGTAGTATTGGTTAAGTTGTCATCTTACACAGGTTAACTTAACCCCACCCACCTAACATGTTTTAGATATCATATTCATCTTTGATCAGCATTAATTAGTTATTAATGCACAGACCTCTCACATTAAATCGATTGCTTATGGCCGCTGGATATGCCGGACGGTTACGGGCAGACTTCTGCCACAAGCCAGACTTAACCTCGTGTCTAAGCATCTTTTAGTTATGCCTACGGCCTCTCACATTAGACTGACTATTTGCGGTTGCTGGTTAGGTCGGTTGGTTCCGGGCAGGCTTCTACCGCAAACGGAGTCTGACCTCGTGTCTCAGCAACCAATTTATTTATTTGCAGTTTATGCCAATTTCAGGCTGATTATGTCAATTACTCAAAATCCCTCGTTAAAATTATGATTTTAATCTTAATCCAAATTAGGCCTATAATCTTACGTATACATGTCATGCCAAATTATGCCCAAATTACTTTGCGTTCATTGTTATTAACAATCTATGTCAAACCCCATGTATACAACTTGTACCAATTCATGCCACAAATCAATTACATGATTACAAACCAATTTATGCCAATTACATATTATTCAACAATTTCTCCAATCTTTTCCCACAATGTTCTCACGTTATTCGTACTTATAATTCAACGTAATATGTTAGGCTCACAGTTAGCCTATTCTCATAAAAAGGAAAAGAAAAGAAGGGAAGAGAATTAAAGCACTAAAACTGGCATAACACATAAAATAGATCCAATAACATGTGGAATATAGACTTTGGGCATGAATAATGAAATAGATCCAATAAGCATATGGAACATAAGCTGGCATAGAATAATAACATAGATCCAATAAGCATATGGAACATAAACTAACATAGAACATTGACATAGATCTAATAAGCATATGGATCATGAACTGGCATAGCATAATAACATAAATCTAATAAGCATATATGAACTGGCATAGAATAATAGATCCAATAAGCATATATGAACTAACATAATAAAATAGATCTCATAAAACAGATCTAATAAGCATATAAACTGGCATAGATTTAATAAGCATGTGAACTGACATAATAAAATAGATCTAATAAGCATATGATCTTGGCATAAAATAGATCTAATTAAACATATGAACTGACATCATAAAACAGATCTAATTAAACATATGAACTTGCATCATAAAGTAGATCTAATTAAACATATGAACTGGCATCATAAAATATATCTAATTAAACATATGAACTTGCAGCATAAAATAGATCTAATTAAACATATGAACTGACATCATAAAATAGATCTAATTAAACTTATGAACTGACATCTAAAATAGATCTAATTAAACGTATGAACTTGCATCATAAAATAGATCTAATTAAACGTATGAACTTGCATCATAAAATAGATCTAATTAAACGTATGAACTGGCATCATAAAACAAATCTAATTAAACGTATGAACTTGCATTATAAAATAGATCTAATTAAACATATGATTCATCTCACATAGGGATGTCAACGGATGCATTCGGATACGGATAGTGCCATATCCGTATCCGTATCCGAAATTATTTTCGGATATCGGATATCCGTATCCGTTTAATTTTTGGATATCGGATATCCGTATCCGTTTAATTTTTGGATATCGGATATCCGTATCCGCTTAATTTTCGAATACGGACGGATATCGGATATTTATTCGTTCCGCTTGTAATTAATAAATTTACGAGTATAAATAAAAAAGTTTGGATCAACATAAAATAATTTTTATATTAATGTTTATAAAAAACAAGGAAATAAAGAAGTATAATGAGGAAACAATGTTTTATACTAATATCCATAAGCATATCCAAAAATATTCCAAAATTAAATACTAAAACTACAATTTTTTACTGAAAATTGACAAAAAATTATATCATAGTAACATCCAACAGTTACAAAATAATTATTAACTCTATTTTTCTGTTTCGATATATATATATATATATATATATATATATATATTACATCAATCAGTCGAACGGATAATTTTCAGATACGGATATCACTATAACCATATCCGTATCCGAAACCTTTTTCGGATATCGGATATCCCTATCCGCTTTTCGGATAATGCCAAACAACAGATATTTCGGATACGGATTCTGACGGATATCAGATTTTTTGGATATCCGTTGACAGCCCTAATCTCACAGTCATGTCCGTAAAATCCAATCCACAAACTTATCACAATTACTTTTAATTAATTATTTGTGAAAGCAACGTGGACTCACAGTGGAAGAAGAGAAAGTAGATCTGTATTATGAATTTGATTAGCTAAACCGTTTTTGTGGAATTTTATTCTTATCTTCCAATATGAATTACTCCTATTTAGACTTGCTTTAGGGTAAAAGAAAGACTAGCTTAGGTTGCGGCAGCATGGAGGCGTATAAATTAGTGTATTGTGAATTAGGTTGAGGTCTAAGTATGTTTATATAGTTGTAGTAAGTGAATTAGGGCCTTTAGATCTTGCTAGGATTCATCTAAACCATTCAGATTAAAAAGACACATCACTCAGCCAACAAGAAGATGCCACCTCAGCTCTAAAACTCAAAAATCATTATTAACCAATAAAAATGCGCTATATGTGCAACATGATGCGCAACAACAGGGGTGTTGACACCCACATGTCATATATATATATATATATATATATATATATATATATATATATATATATATATATATATATATATATCTTTTTAACTATCTTTTCAATTAACTCTTACATGCATATATTTGCAATTTGACTAAACTAGGTATAATGATATTTTCCCTGAAGTCTTGCTTTTAATCAGGCCCGGCCATTACCCAAGACTGGCAAGACAAATGCCTAGGGCATCAATCGCGTTAGGGGCATCAGAAGCCAAAAAAATTTCCATCGCTATTGACGAAAAATCGCTGCACAGCCTCTCCACTTCGTTCTACTTCGACGCTTCTTAGGGTTAGGGCTTCACCTTCCACACTTCGCCGGACTTCGACCCTACAGCTAGTCGCTCAAGCAAAGGACAGCGGTGGCGGGAGCAGCGCAACAGGCTTTGGCGACGGCTTTCAATTTGGGATTTCTCTTCAAATTGGAATTAGATAACTCCATCAAACTTGCTGCTACATGCTGCGCACGAATCAATTGGTCTCTTCTAGCCTGCAGGTAATTTCTATTCGAACTTGCTGCTGCAAACTTCCTTTTTTTTTTTTTTTTTTTTTTTTTTTTTTTGAATCTCGTTTTTTGGGTCCAAAATTGGACTGACATGTTCAATTTGCAGGAGCCTTCAATTTGCAGCATAACAAAATTAGTAGCAGATCTTCAATCTTCAATTGCTCAGTACCAATTTGCAGGTAAAGGACTTCTTGTTGAATGAGTTTGTATTTTGAACAAATAATCATTGAATGAAATAGGAACGGATTATGGATTGTTGAATTATGCGTAAGGCGGTAAGGCGGTAAGGGGTTTAGGCAACAGCTTGCAAATTCACGGTTATTGCTGCTCTTATTCATGTTAATTTTAACTTCAGCTTGATTTTTCAAGGATGCTGCTCTCGTTCAGTTTTTTTTTTAATAACCAGTGCTAATCTTAATTTTGACTTGATTTTGTGTTGAAGTTTTGAGCTGCTGCTCTTGTTTTGAGTTATTCAATTTTCAGGTTGCAAACTTTAGCTCACGTTCAATTTGTGGGTATCATTCTTTTAGTTTATGTTGTTTAATCTTGTAATTGGGTTGCAGGTTCTGAATTTTGGGTTTGTTGAATGAATCAAATAAGTTATGTTATCGTATAGTATAAATTGATTTTTATACATTGTTATAAAATGTTTTCGTTAGTTTTTTTATTTGAACCATTGTTGACATTATAATATTTTGCATTGTAACTAGTGATTTAGTTTGACTAAATTGTGTAATCAATGTCAGATTCTATAATTATAATTTTCATGTGATTTTTTGTATTTGAAATTACTGTTATTTTTTGAAATGGGGCATCAAAAAATGAAAAAATGATTTGTTCGTCTAGGGCATCAATTGTTATTGGGCCGGCCCTGCTTTTAATAGAGGGTTGAACGTAGTGAAATTCGATTATGAAATCCCCATAATAATGAAATTCGATTTTCTGAAACGGTTGGCTGCTATTGAAGAAACATTTCCACGAACGACACGTCTGCTTATATTCCCGCTCAAATTTCGCCTTCACTTTTTTATTAACATTTTCCATTACTGTCTCGATCGAATCCCACATTATTGTTCTATTTCAGCGCTCTTTATTTGATCCTTAATTGAATGGCATCATCTGCAATAAAACCTGGAAACTTGGTTACTTTACATGAGCTTCAGCCGCGCTCTCCATTCTTCAAGCAAGGAACTTCCCTTCGTGTTACCGCAAAGTAATTTCATTAAGATTAGAACCTTCGCTTTATTTTTTCCCCCTTTCTTTACTTGATTATAGTTGAACGGAATGCAAACAGATAGAAAATTCCGCAATAGTTGCAATTAAAACCTAATCGCCTTGAGCGATTGTTAATAGATTAGAATATATTTCGACATTTTATATTTCATTTAGTTTATTTTGGACAGGGAAGAACAACGATATTCTCTTGATTTGCTGAATGATATCATGAAGTTGCAATTATAGAGTTGACAGTGATTTCAATTACTGGAAATGATTTTAATTACTCCAAACTTACGTCTTTAAAGTTTTAATATACTTACTGGCAAGCTTCAATTTTTCCAGACTACAAAGTTATGATGTTGAAACTGGCATTGCTGTCATCGCTGATGGAGGAGTGACTCTAAAAATCAACACCCAACACTTGAGAGACATCAGCTTTCGTATTGGTTTGATCTATCAATTCATTGGGGAGCTCATAATTGAAGCAGAAAATGATGTAATCCCCATAAACGTTTGTTTATAATATATAGATAGATTACATCTTTGGTTTGATTCTAGTGCAGTTGTTACCGACGTAATTAGTGCATTTGTTCCCACTCTTTAACACATCATGTGTGAAATGATATGATTCAGATAGTCAGAGGAGATTTGCACAAAAATAATTTCTACAAAAGTGATATCGAGGTGAATCTGAATGAGCTAAAATGTACTTTATGGTCTGGCATGAATTGGAAAAGTTAAATTATCTTGGGAGTGTTTCAACTTGAATTGACGACTAAGAGGAATTTCTGTTTTCAAAGGTTTTAGTTCTCATCTTTACTTTGTCTATCCTTATGAACAGGCAGTCTTGGTAGCTCGAGTTGGAAGGAATGTTGACGGCATAGACCTGAACCTTTATTACCAGTCTCTGAAGCTTCTGAGGTAGTTTGAAGCATGGTTCGAAATTCCGCCCGGCACGCCGGATTTCCGGCCATCCCGGTCCGGTTCCGGCGATGACCGGGCCGGAATTCAAACTAAAATCCGTTCCGGCAGCCAAACCCTAAAAAAAAAAAAAAAAAAAAAAAAAAAAAAGGAGGAGAAGAAGAAAGGACGATCTAAACCCATAAAAAAACAAGCGGCAGTAAAAAAAAAACAAAGAAAATAATGCGGAATGGTATGGAGAAATAAGCGGCGGCGAAGAAGAATAAAAAATAAAGCGTGATGGAGAAAGATGAACAGCATAGAAGAAAGAAGCGGCTTGTTATTTGTGTGGGTTTCCTTGTTATTATTGTTATTGGATCAGGCCTGTTTTTCAGGCTTCATTTTCTTGTGTTATATGCGTTGCTAATGACATTTGATCAATGTATATTAGTTAATTTAGCTGAATGTTTGGGCGATTTCTTAGCATAGTTTAAAGTATTTTATTTTTAATAGCATTTCAGCTGATTGTTTGCGGCAAATCCAAGACATTAAAACGAAATTTTCAAAATCTGCTAACCAAAATTTGTTATGTTATGCACATTTTTGAATCAAAGCATACATTTTCAACATAGTTTGAGACAAATTAACAGGAAAAAGTAACGAAATCATAAGGGAATCTCCGAGATTTTCAGAATGAAACTGAAATAGCGAAATTCTCAATGATCTAAACGAAAATGGAAATCAAAATTCTAAATCTTGATTAGTAATAAATATTTATTTGCGCATTTGTAAAAAAAAATGTACCGGAATCATCAAACCGGAATTAAACCGGAATTTCCGAAACGGAACCGGATTTTTAATTTTTCTACATGACCGGAACGGAACCGGAAACCGGAATTTCGAACCTTGGTTTGAAGCTAATGTTATCAAACCACAATTGAAATAGCCCTACATAGTGCATAAGTAATGGCATTAATTTTGTTATCAAATTGCTTTCTTTGTTACTGTTTGTGTTGGAAATGTTTTACAAACATTATGTGAATTATTAAAAATGATTGAATAAGTGTATGAATGGCTCCTATGTTTGAGTAGTCCCACATCATGGGATTATAGGGAAGAGGCAAGGATTTATACTTGTTTCTAAGAAGTCATGTTGGGGCCTTGGGCTCCCAATACATGCATTGTTGTGAGGAGGGAGACCATGCATCATGACCACCACACACGCGCGCGCGACCGACCGACTCGACCCGACCCGGCCCGGCTCGGTTCGGTTCGGGCTTGGGCTTGGGCTTTGTGGTGTAGGCACTTATATTTTTGGACCATAAAACTTAGTTGTTTTCGAACCGTTTTTTTATGGAAAAATTATTTTGCGCACCGATATTTATTCTGCAACGGAAAAATTTTTGCAACGGTAAAATAATTAATCCCCCCGAAATTTTAGCAGATCCGATATTTTCTCCAAAAACCTAATTCTCGTTCTATATATACTATTTTATCTGAGACGAGAAAAACACCGAATTTTATATTCTCTTCTTCTCAGCCGCCATTAAAAACTTCTAAGAAATTTCGAGCAGTGTTTTTCCCGAAAGTGCAAATCTGCACTGATTTGTTTGTGCAAGCAAATCAGTTACTATTTTAGAGGCTGTTTTATCCTAGAGGCGGCGGCGAAGGAACGAATTGGTTTGCACCTCTGACCAAATCGCCGAATCGTCTTCAAGAAAGCGACCTAGTCCGCGACTCAACCATTGTTTTTCCAACAATTTGAAGACGAACTGAAACAATGGCCTCGAACTCAACCATGGACGATTCTGCTCCTCCCTCGGCTTTTCACGGCCCTCTGG
This sequence comes from Allium sativum, assembly GCA_030737875.1. NCBI lineage: Eukaryota > Viridiplantae > Streptophyta > Magnoliopsida > Asparagales > Amaryllidaceae > Allium > Allium sativum. The sequence goes on along the minus strand of CM060923.1, from coordinate 585,335,488 downwards.
TGACTGCTGCTCCTTTCAAGTTCGAAGGTTTGCATTTCAAGCGCTGGCGTCAGAAGATGGAGTTCTTCCTCACGATCAGGAAGGTGGTGGCTGCTCTGACTACTGAAAAACCGCAGCTACCAGACAAGCCTGACGAGACTGATGCAGCAAAGATGGCATCATGGACTGAACAGTCAAAGCAACTGCAGACCTGGACTGAACAGGATTACTTATGCAAGAATTTCATACTGAATGGACTGAGCGATGATCTGTATGATTATTATAACTCAGATGAAAAGACGGCAAAGGAGACCTGGGAAGCACTAAAGAAAAAATATGACACAGAGGAGGCAGGGGCAAAGAAATACGCTGTAAGTCGCTACCTAAAGTATCAGATGACTGATGATAGATCGGTAGAGATGCAGTCTCATGAGCTTCAGAAAATAGCTCATGAGATCATCTCCGAAGGTATGGTCTTGGACGAACAATTTCAAATTGCTGTTATCATTGACAAATTACCCCCTAGCTGGAAAGATTTTAAGAACACTTTGCGACATAAGACTAAGGAATTTTCCTTAGAGAGCTTGATTACACGCCTCCGTATTGAGGAGGAAGCACGCAAGCAAGACCAGAAAGAAGAGGTGCTGATTGTGAATAACAACAGTACTAAGAAGACCACTCCCGCTGTTTTGAAACCAAATCAGAAATCTTTTAAGAATCAGAACAGGCGCAACAAACAGAATGGGAATCCGCAAGGGAACCCAAAAGGACAGCAGAAACCAGCCCAAAAGAATGACTCTGGACAGTTGTTTCTTTGTTACAACTGTGGAAAAGCAGGGCATATGGCACGAAAGTGCCGGAACAGGCCAAGCTCTGCACCGCAGGCTAACCTGACTGAGGAGCCTCTTACGGCTATGATTACTGAGATTCACCTTGTTGGTGGATCAGAGGGTTGGTGGGTAGACACTGGTGCTTCTCGCCATGTCTGCTATGATCGTGGCATGTTCTCTACATACACGGCTGCTGAAAAACAGAAAGTGCTGTTGGGAGACTCTCACACCACTACAGTTGCGGGGATTGGAAACGTGGAACTCAAGTTCACCTCTGGAAAAACTGTAATTCTGAAAGATGTTATGCACACTCCAGAGATAAGAAAGAATCTGGTCTCTGGCTTCCTCCTTAATAAGGCTGGTTTCACTCAAGTTATTGGGGCTGATTTGTACACTCTTACTTATAAGGGAACTTTTGTGGGAAAGGGTTATGCTTGTGAGGGTATGTTTAAACTGAATGTTGAATCTAATAAAGTGACTTCTTCTGCTTATATGCTTTGTGATTTTAATATTTGGCATTCTAGATTGTGTCATGTTAATAAACGAATAATTCAAAACATGAGCACCCTAGATATGATACCTAAAATGACAGAATCTGAATCTGATAAATGTGAATTCTGTACACAAGCTAAAATCACAAAGAAACCTCACAAATCTGTTGATAGAGTTTCTGAACCCTTAGACTTGATTCATTCTGACATATGTGAACTTGATGGCACTTTAACTAGACAGGGACATCGTTATTTTATCACTTTTATTGATGACTGCTCTGATTTCACATATGTATATCTTATGAAAAATAAAAGTGATGCTTTTGACATGTTTAAAATATTCAAAACTGAGATTGAGAATCAAGCAAATAGAAAAATTAAGAGACTTCGTAGTGATAGAGGAACAGAATATGAATCTAATTCTATTCTGGATTTCTATAAACAACATGGTATAGTACATGAGAGAACTGCACCTTACTCACCTGAAATGAACGGTAAAGCAGAAAGGAAAAATAGGACCTTTACCGAGCTAGTAGTTGCCATATTATTGAATTCTGGTGCAGCAAAACATTGGTGGGGGGATATTTTATTGACTGTATGCTACGTTCTGAATAGAATCCCTAAATCTAAGAATAAAATTTCACCTTATGAAATTTTAAAGAATCATAAACCCAATGTCTCATACTTTAGAACTTGGGGTTGTTTAGCAAATGTTCGCATTCCAGACCCTAAGAGAATAAAATTGGCAAGTAGAGCATATGAATGTGCATTTATAGGCTATGCTATTAATAGCAAAGCATATAGATTTTATGACCTTAATGCACATAACATAATTGAATCAAATGATGCCGACTTTTATGAAACTAAATTTCCTTTCAAATTAAGGAATAGTGGGGGCACTTCAAACATGCCTATTAGAACAGAACTTAATGAAAATTCTGAAGCTGAACCTAGAAGAAGTAAAAGAGCAAGAACCATAAAAGACTTTGGTTCAGATTTTTGTGCTTTTACTATTGAGGAGGATCCTATAAACCTCCAAGAAGCCTTATCTTCTTTAGATGCCGATTTCTGGCAAGAGGCTATAAACGATGAGATGGATTCTTTAGAATCCAATAAGACTTGGCACTTGGTAGATTTACCCCCTGGTTGTAAGTCTATAGGCTGTAAATGGGTACTTAAAAAGAAATTAAAACCTGATGGCACTATAGATAAATATAAAGCACGACTAGTAGCTAAAGGTTTTAAACAAAAGGAAAATATAGACTTCTTTGACACTTTTTCACCTGTAACTAGAATAACATCCATTCGGGTATTAATCTCTCTTGCTTCCATTCATAATTTACTTATACACCAAATGGATGTTAAAACTGCTTTTTTGAACGGTGAATTAGACGAAGAAATTTATATGGACCAGCCTGAAGGATTTGTAGTACATGGTCAAGAACATAAAGTATGTAAATTGGATAAATCATTATATGGTTTAAAACAAGCACCTAAACAATGGCATGAAAAATTTGATAACTTAATCATTTCAAATGGTTTTAAAGTTAATGAAAGTGACAAATGCATTTATTACAAATCTGAGAATGACATTTGCACTATTATATGCCTTTATGTAGATGACCTACTCATTTTTGGGTCAAATATTCATGCCATAAACTCAGTCAAATCCTTATTAAGTGTCAATTTTGATATGAAAGATCTAGGTGAAGCGAGTGTAATCCTTGGTATTAAGATTACTAGGTCAGAAAAGGGAATTTCTTTGGATCAATCTCATTACATTGAGAAGATACTAAAGAAATATAATTACTTTGACTGTAAACCTGCAAGTACGCCATATGATCACAGTGTAAAGTTATTTAAGAACACTGGTGAAGGTGTAAGACAGTCTGATTACGCGAGCATCATTGGCAGCCTTCGGTATGCCACTGATTGTACTAGACCCGACATTGCCTATGTCGTGGGATTATTGTGCAGGTTTACCAGTAGACCTAGTATAGAGCACTGGCAAGCTATTGAAAGGGTAATGAGATACCTTAAACGAACCATGAACCTTGGATTACATTATGAAAGGTTTCCAGCTGTACTTGAAGGATATTCCGATGCAGACTGGAATACCTTATCTGATGATTCTAAAGCGACCAGTGGCTATATATTTAGCATCGCTGGAGGAGCTGTTTCTTGGAAATCCAAGAAATAGACTATTTTGGCTCAGTCTACTATGGAGTCTGAGATGATAGCACTAGCTACAGCTAGTGAAGAGGCAGAGTACTTGAGAAATCTGCTAGCTGAGATTCCCTTATGGGAAAAACCGATACCGGCTGTGTTGATACATTGCGATAGTACCGCGGCTATTGCAAAAGTTCAGAACCGATATTATAACGGTAAGAGACGACAAATACGTCGTAAGCACAGTACGGTTAGAGAACTACTTTCCACAGGTACCGTTAGAGTGGATTACGTACGTAGTGAGGAAAATTTGGCAGATCCTTTGACGAAAGGACTGTCCAGAGAGAAAGTCCATAACTCTTCTAAAAGAATGGGACTATTGCCCTTAGATTGTTGAGTCACGCACAATGGTAACTCGACCTAAATGACTGGAGATCCCAAGAACTAGGTTCAATGGGTAATAACAAGTTGTGTAGTGATATGAGTTGAACATGTTATTTAATAAACCAAGAAGCATGTATTCCTGAAGTGATTAGAGGATGAGTTAATAGAAACTCTTAATGAGATCTATACTCTATTTGGAGTGGAGTACCTACCTTCAGGAGTGCTCTTGATAGACTCACCTTTGTGAATGTGGAAATGTGGCCGTTTCCTATGGAGTTTGGGCAAAACTTCTAGAGCATTCACTAAACTGGGATAGACGTGTAGGGCCATAAATGCACGGGCTTATCTGATTGCACTATAGAAAAGGTTGTGTGTGGTTTGATGTCAGGAATAGAGTTCAAGACTACGTGTCACTCTAGTAAAAACTGAATCTTACTCACTATGCAAAGGTTCAAGTCCTTGGACACCTTTGTTTATGCACAATCTTATGTTTTTAAGAAACTGCTCGAAAATATTTTTAAAAATTCAAGTGGGGGATTGTTGGAAATGTTTTACAAACATTATGTGAATTATTAAAAATGATTGAATAAGTGTATGAATGGCTCCTATGTTTGAGTAGTCCCACATCATGGGATTATAGGGAAGAGGCAAGGATTTATACTTGTTTCTAAGAAGTCATGTTGGGGCCTTGGGCTCCCAATACATGCATTGTTGTGAGGAGGGAGACCATGCATCATGACCACCACACACGCGCGCGCGACCGACCGACTCGACTCGACCCGGCCCGGCCCGGCTCGGTTCGGTTCGGGCTTGGGCTTGGGCTTGGGCTTGGGCTTTGTGGTGTAGGCACTTATATTTTTGGACCATAAAACTTAGTTGTTTTCGAACCGTTTTTTTATGGAAAAATTATTTTGCGCACCGATATTTATTCTGCAACGGAAAAATTTTTGCAACGGTAAAATAATTAATCCCCCCGAAATTTTAGCAGATCCGATATTTTCTCCAAAAACCTAATTCTCGTTCTATATATACTATTTTATCTGAGACGAGAAAAACACCGAATTTTATATTCTCTTCTTCTCAGCCGCCATTAAAAACTTCTAAGAAATTTCGAGCAGTGTTTTTCCCGAAAGTGCAAATCTGCACTGATTTGTTTGTGCAAGCAAATCAGTTACTATTTTAGAGGCTGTTTTATCCTAGAGGCGGCGGCGAAGGAACGAATTGGTTTGCACCTCTGACCAAATCGCCGAATCATCTTCAAGAAAGCGACCTAGTCCGCGACTCAGCCATTGTTTTTCCAACAGTTTGTGTGTGACATGTAGTACAGAACTTGAAACCTTAACATTTCTAGTAATTTCTCAGTTGTTGGTTCTTATGTATTCCTGGCTCTGTGCTATGCATGTGGATAATTTGCACCAGAATGCATTTAATAAATCTGTTTTTGATATCTTCTTTACTAGTCTTACTCACGAAACATATCATGCAAAGACACAGTGACAGGTACACAGTATCATTTATAAGTAACAAAAAAGCTCGGTAAACCACAACACCATTGTGTTGATATTCTACCGGCTTTGAAGTCGGCAAGGACATCAAGATTAATAAATGGTTCTAGTATGCTTAATTCTATTTCTGATATAATAGGAAATATGAATATATTTCAATGCAATCGGGTCGCTTTCTTGCATTCATGTATATTGTCATTCTGAATACGACATGCATGTGAAATTGATAAATAACGATTTGATTAAAAATTGAAAATAAAATAACTGATTCAGAAAGATTGTATGTTTTTTAGGTATATTTAATTTTGTTGAACTTGGCAACTTCCATTTTTCAAATATTATCCCACCAAAACGATTGCAATAATCACAAATATAAAATAATATTACTTATTAGAGTGACTAAGTTAGTGCCTCTTATACGAGCAGGTTCAAGGGAATCAGGAGTAGTTAACTTAAATCCTACCAATTTTCTGTATCTAGTTTTGTTATATATGGCTTTGCTATACTGTATGAGTCTATCCTTTATTCAGAGAAACAATTATATTGTACAGTGACATGCTAACATTGCATTATTGCATATGCACATGCACAATTTTAACGTCTCATATTTTTACGTCTTTGCTGTTTAGAATATATTAGTGTAAGCACTTCATAGATCGTATCATTGGAGAAAGCAGTGCTTCTTGATTTGTTATTTATATCCTGTATTTACGATGTCGAAGCTTTGTTATAGTACGACTTTTCACTTTCTGATACACTAAGACGGGAGTAGTGATGCACTTTTGTTATAAGATTTTCAAACTCGGTTAGATAAGATATATGTTATTCTTTTAGTTACTTATACTGCATGCAAAGTGCATCTGTGTTTTCAAAATAATGGGTGTGTTATTTTGCCCGGTAACAGCTTTGATGCAAGTTACTGACTTTAAACCAAGTTTAGCTTATTTCACTTGAATTGTGCATGCTTGCCTCATGCATTTCACTAATGTATTGGTTATTTTTTGTATTTGCATGTACCTGTTAACTGCTTATCTCTTCAAGTCCTTGTATTGATTAATAATTGTTCATTGTTTACCATTGTAGGTAATGGTAAATAATTGTTTATCCGGGATGATGACAACGATTATAATGATATATATTACTCAACAAATCCTATTGCATGTAGTTTATTTTGTGGCAGGACTGAAGCTCAAGTTAGACCATCTATTACTGGACTTCAGCCAGTGAGTTTATTTCAACTTTGATTGCGTCTTACTTTAGTTGACAAATAGCGTTTGGTTTGCTCATCAGAGAAAGACCCATCTTCTTTGTAATTTTAATTTGCTTGACAAATTCAAGCTTAAGTTGTCAGTGGTCAGTTGCACTTGCACTTGCAACATAATATTGTAGTGCCAAACACTGCTTAAGCAGGTAAATAACATTTAGTATATATGGCACCTATATCTGTTTTTTTTTTCCTCCCGGTTTTGATCCTCATATAAATAATTAGCCAACTAGTAAGTAGCAAAGTGGTAAATCACATTAAACATAATTTAGCTTATGATCTATAATTCATAAACAAAATAATATGTGGTTTGCACTTGATAAAATAATTATTTGAATTCTTGCGATATAAATGAAAGGATTAATTGGTGCTTTAAGCTTGGTCAAACTACAGTCTACTAAATAATAGATAAATAGAAGAATGTATAACCATTTCATTAAACTGATTAATTGAGGAACTTCCTTTCTTTTCCTTAATTCTCCCATAGTATATTATTTTTAGGTCCCTATAATTTATCACATTTACAATTATCCACAATATAAGATTTATTCTCCCCACCATTTTACATTTAAATACCAACATCTGATAATTTCTATTGTATAGTGTATACGGTAGTACTCGAAAGCTATTTTACATTCATATTCATATATTTAAATCAATTAAATATTCTGAATTTTAAACTATTAAAATGAGTTCAGCAAATTGCTTTTAGTTTATTCATTAAATAGTTTATTGAAAATTAACAATTCAATATGTGTATATTTATAAAAAATGATAAAAGTTAATTTTTAAGTCAAATATAACAATATATAGTGACAAAAATTATATACATAAATAAATGATGATAAAATTAATTCGCAATTCATATATCTCAATAAAGTGATCTTATCATGCACTGCATAACAGAAGTTTAAGTACAAATATTATGCTTTTACAACATTAATATATGCAATACACGGGTTTATATACTAGTATATTTTTGACTTCACTGTAGGTAACATCTTTGATTGCCAATGACTATCACTCGAAGTGTTTAGACATCTACGTTGAGTTCATGTTACTGGAGATGTCGGGTTCGAATTTATAGGCACATGTAAAAACCAGTTTTAAAAAATGGAGACAAAAGTAACTAAGCTTTATTATTTTTGTTCTTTGCTTTTGCCGAATATTTTTTTCCCCAGCAATTCTAAGTTTGATGTACCTTACATCAATCATAACTTGAGCTTTCATCAGATGTTAGCCTTCCACTAATCTTTTTTAAATTATTTTCTTGAGCTTACATCTAGTGAAAATAGAAATAGAAAAGAGGTAAATGATGTTTTCACTCGTTCATTAGATAAATAAATATTATAATATGGATATTTGTCTAAGGTCCGCATATGCTTGTCAAATCCAAAATAAAGATCTTTTCCCTTCTTATATCACAATCGTACCCTCAATACAAACTTATTTTACATATCCTTTCTTAGATCCTTCCTTCGCCACTTTGGTGTTTTTTTTTTTTTTTTTTTTTTTTTTTTTTTTTTTTTTTTTTTTTTTTTTTTTGGGTCAATATGACCATGGGTTCAAAATGTCTTAAGGGAGAAATAATGCATTATTCATTTATTTAATTTTATTTTTTGGAAAGGATTTGCCTAGCGCTAGCATAATTTCCTTTGAGCCAACATCAATGAAATTAGGGACTGCAAAACTTGAAGGATTTTTGTGGATAGAGAAGTGTAAGACCAGAATGATTGTTTTTAAAGGGTCAATAAAAAATATATTTGTTTTTTCCTTTTCTTACACACGTAATACAATCCAAATCATATTGCAGTGAAATCCAGTTTTATTATAATGCCATCCAAATTACGCATAATATAATCTACTTTTGTTTTAGTCATTGGAAACTGGAGTTGTGTACTCATGTGAGGGAATATGGAACTGAAACAGTTTTGTTGATCATGTAGGGGGGTGGGGGGTATATGTAACACAAAAGGTCCTCTAAAATATTGATGTTGAATTGTACGATGTAAAACAAAAAGCCCTGTCTGTTAATGTTGTAACATATGTAATATTAAAATTAAAATGAACAAAATAATGTAAATATGATACTACTAGTACAAGTAATTGACATTAATCTCATGATCAATCTCACTTCCATCTTTGATTTTTAAAGTCCTTGATACATGTTTCCAAATGGTTGCTTGCTCATTATTTCCTCTTCTATTTTGTTCCCTCTTTCTTTATGAGTTGTATGTAGAATTCTGAAACAAAAGATGGGAAATGCCTTTCATATTATATTATATAGCTTTCTTTCAGATCAGCTATTGTGCCTTTGGTGCCTTGTTTCAGATCCATATATATTGGTATTCTATTGGATATTTTGGATTCTTGGTTCAAATCAAGAAAAAAAACTTGTTTTGTAGTGATTGATTGGGCCTCAAAAGGATTTACTTTGTGCGAGTTTCTTTGGCTTATGGTTCATATATGGTTGTTCAATGCATTATATTTTTAATTAGAATCCGGTGTTTTAATCTAAATGTCTTTAGGCATAGCTTTTTTTGGAATCTGGTGTTTTAAACTGCTATAAACGTATAAAATATTGATCTACTAAAAAAATTATAAGCGGATTGCTGACAAATAGTTTTGTGAGCAACATAAATTTTGTTCTATTTTTTTTAAGTTAGAATGCACAAAGTTACACACAATCCGATTATTATGGGAATATCCTACATGCTGGAACCAATTCCATACCCCTTATCACGAAATTTGTTTCTTCTTCTCTACATCAGAGGATGTAGATTTAGTAGAAAAAGGGGGTGGATTTATCCCCATCCTAAATTATATTTCACTTTTGCTTACAACCATTTGTAACATTCAATTTCTGAAACAACATTTTGTCTTTGGGCATTTGTACTTGTCTATTTGTAATGTATGCTACCAGGACGAATAAAAATTATGGGTATGTTGTAAATTTATCTATACTTAGATTATTAACATTTCAACTTGTTTGTCCATGTTAATAGCTATAAAATTCCCTGTCAGGATTGAGGATGACTGTAAAACTTGTTCTTTCCCAGAAAAAATGGTAAACTGTAAGTACTGCCCACATTTTTCCCTCTTTCTTTGCTAATCCTGTTATTAACTTCTTAAATTATATCTAGCAGCACTTTGTTTTGTTTCAATAGGAAGAGATTACACGCAAATAATATAATCCGGTGCATAATTAGTTGTGGCCTATGTGAATTATCTAAGATCTCAGTCGAGCTAGTTTGGCCAGTATGTTAAAAATATTCATTTTCCCTTTGCATAATTTTAAGAGCGCTTTGTATCTCAGAGATCATCAGTATACACTCATGTGTAAATTGATTCACATTTCATTATTCGGTCAATTGTTATTTCTTTTTTTAGGGGATTGTTAAATGGACTCCACTTTTGATTAAGGGGAGTACCATTTTTAATTTATTGTAAAATTGTTAAGGGGGAGTTAAAATAAATTAGACCCCTCTTAATAATATTATAAAAATTCAAATATTAACTTTATATCGCTATTAATGTAACCTTTAAACGTAAGCTCTAATTAATAAGTGCATTTTAATGGTGGATAACAATAAAAAAGTAGATATAGTTAAAGTAATGGAGACATAGGAAAGTTTTGTGGATGATCAAAAGACATCTGATCAATTAAGTCAATGTTATCTTATTGGAATTGAATGGTTGAATTTGAATTTAAATTTGAATTATCATAAATTCTGGTCAAATATTTATAAAGGACATCGAGAAAGTATACCTCGAAAATTACAAATAAGAAGGTGTGCTAGATATTTTAGTTTTTTTTTTTTTTTTTTTTTTTTTATGTACAATCCCTCCCTTAACAAATTACAAATAAGGAGGAGTCCCCTTAAAATTAACCCTCCTCCCCCCCTTAACCAATATTGAAGTCCCTTTGACAATCCTTTTTTTTAAGACTCGTAGAATCAAGCTTCGTTTGTAAACTCTTAGGATGCAGGCATCAAACTCGCAACACATACTACAAGTGCATTCACAAGGATATGTAGTTGCTATGCATTTTCGAGATTTTCTTCTAAATCGTGTAAATATTACATGCATGAATATGTGTATGTAGGGATGTTAATGGATACCCGAAAAATCCAAAATCCATCCGTATCTGTATCCGAAAAATGGATTAATATCCGATTTCCAAAACAACGGACGCGAATGCGAATAAGAAGACATCTGCAACCAAAAATTATCCGTTCGAACTTTTTCAAAATTGTAGCTTAAATTATGTGCATTTTAGTACGTTGAAAGACATAAATTTGTTATTTTATTAAGTTTGATGTTCATATTTCATATGCAAAACATATAATAATTGCTCAAAATTATTTAGGACAAATTGACATGATTAATCCCAAGTTTCGCGTGTCTTCCCATATTAATCCAGAATTTGGATTATTTTTAGTTAATTCCAAATATTGGGGGTCCTTTTCCATATTGATCCCAATTACCTATTGACTTGTTATAGCCGGTTTCAAGTTTGTTTTAATACATATCCTCTCTTTTGTTTATTCGGATCTGACCATAGGTCTGTTCCCTTTAAAAGTTGAAGTATTCTTCCTTTGTTATCTACTTTAACCCCTCTTTTATTATTATTTTCAGAAATTCATGAATTTCTCCACCCTCAACTTCTCATTTGCTTTGTTCTTCAGAGCGCAAGAAATGCGTCTGAAGTTCGTAGCTCTGGTGTCTGGTCTATGAGGTTTAGAGAACGTGGGTTCAAGCATTGGTGGTTTTTATGTGAAGTGGGAAGGAAAGTAGATGGATCCGGTTAGCGTTGTGAAGCAACTGTGGTTTGGCACAGTGGAAAGGCTAGGTTTGCGAGATGCGTTTGGGGTATAGGATTTGCGATGTGGGGAATGGTGACAGCAGACAAAATACCTATAAGTAATCCCATACCATCGCAAGACCTCCTACAAATCTGAAACTTCAGCACACAAACATCTGCAACTACCAAATAACCTTCATCCTCTGACAAGATGATATACCTAACTCAAAAACCACCTCAAATTAGAATCTGACAACGCAAATACTGAGTAAGGTAGGAGATTTGGCTTGCTTTGAGAAGAGATGAATCATGCCTAAAGTAGCATCAACAAGGAGGCAAGCTTTTGGTAAGACAAGAGGAGTGAAGGTGGAGTCGTGAAGGAAATGCCCTATATCAATGAAAGGGAAATCGGTTGAATAATCGAGTGATCAATGAGGAAGAGTAACTCAATGTAGAGATGATAAAGTAGAGGTAGGTGGAGAAGGCCAATAATGGAGGACGAAGCAGAATTTGAACGGAGAGGCATAAGAGGTAAAATGGCGATGGAATCAATGGATATGAAAACAAGAGCAGAAAAAAAGGAGAAAAGGGCGAGAGGCTTAGGGATAGAAGCAGAGGAAGAAAAGGGGGCAATAGGCAAGAGACGATTTGATGAGAAAAGTTGATCCAAAGAATAAAAATTGGGGCAGAAGCTCATCCTTCATTAAAAGTCTACATCGCAGCTAGATCTGAAGTTGACTGGAACCATTCGATTTCATGAAGTATATTGCAAGATTTAATTGTTTGAAATATTGTTGAAGGAGGCAACCTCTTTTTCAGTTTTGTTGTAGAGGATAAAGTAGAAGAAGCAAACGATTAAAGCTTAAACCGGCTATAACAAGTAATTGGGATCATTATGGGAAGGGACCCCCAATATTTGAAATTAACTAAAAATAATCCAAACTTTGGATTAATACGGGAAGACGCGTGAAACTTGAGATTAATCGTGTCAATTTGTCCTTTTTATTTTTATCATATTTGTTAGTTTTAAACACTATAACAACCAATGGGATGATAAAATATTCAATTTAAATTTAATATTTCTCATTTATGTTTTTTAATTTATCGATCGCTGACGGATAAGATAATTATTCGATATTCGTCCATATCCGCGGATACGGATATCCGATATCCGAAAATGTTTTCGGATGCGGATGTAGATACGGATATAGCACTATTTGTATCTGAAAGTATCCGTTGACAGCCGTATGTGTATGTATTTACCTATATGATGTGTATGAAATTCTATTGGACATAATTGACGAAAGTGGATATGAACTGTTTAGTCTTGTAGCTTTTTTAGATGCAGTAGAGATCCGATATTTAATTTGTTCGTTATCTATGTTTACATCCTAATAGCCACTCTCTGTCATTATTAAAAAATTCCATCTTAATACACACCTGATGGAAACGAAAGGTCAAACACATTGAGGTTAAAAAAAAAAAAAAATGTTTTTGTTTTTTAACTCTAAAGTTTACGCCTCAACGCTAGAGGCTTACGAAACGTATGCATCGCACGCCTCTAATATTGACACTACCAAAATAATTAAACTTCAAGTATTTAATGGAAAACAACGAATAGGAACAAATTTTTATTTAAAAAAGAAAATCAAATTTTGTGTTCTATTACTTTTCAACTTCGATATCTACATGAACAAGTAAGATTGTTTTTGAAGCAACGATCAAGAGCTATGTATGGATTTTCTCATTGTTTTTTTACTTATTTCCTAATATTCAAGTACCACTATTTCAGTTGTTACACACTCAGGCTTTGGATCATGATATCATAGGTTCAGCTTATCTTGCACGAATCGAACCACTAGACATATGTTAAATTGTAGTATGCTATATACTAACTAAGACTTGTAATATAACTATGTGCTACCACTTAATTACCCAATTATTGAAAAAAAAATGATCTTAATATACTTCATCAAAATTTCCACATAAATTTTGTGGAACTGTTTGAATTAGTAAAAGAACAAAAACTAGAGTTTGCACAATCTCCAAATAACTTTGTGGACTGGAAACTGAAATTTTATAAATTATAGTTATTTATTTTTTTGAAAAAATGATGAGAAATATATACCTATTTAGAGTCGAACCTAGATAATTTATTCTTCATTTTTTGTATTGCTTTATTGTAAAATGACAAATTTCATTATATGTTTTGCATTTTAATTTTACACAAAAAGCCCATGCCTTTACGTTTTGAGGCTTATTGATGTGCACGTAAATATGCACATTTATATTCACGCATTTATTCTTGTTTTAGTTAAATAAATAACATAAGTGGACTATTTTTACATGTTTTAACCAAAAAATCAAAATCCTTAAATTGTCATGCATTCATCTTCATATTGGAAAAAAGGGTAAATTATGCATGTTTTAATTTGTGATATAATTTACTTGTTCTTTGTAGTTGTCTCTTATAGTAATTTAGGAGCCAAAATGATGTGTACACGCGAAAATATGAAGAAAAATGTGCATATACATACACAAGAGGAGATGGAATTAATTCATACACTACTTAGTGGAGGACTCCACCCACTCTTCCTCTTTCTCTAATGCTTCGTACTAGTGGCTAATGCACTAATGCTTCATGCATTCTACATGATGGATTAGTGGTTAAAGACAAGATTAGAAGCTTCATGAAGGGGCATTTTTAGTAGTCCCCAACAAAAGTGATTAGGGTTTGAAAAATGTATATATACCCTCTTTATGTACATGTAAAAATCCTCTTCTTTTAGTTAGTTTGTAGGATCAAAATCCAAGCTCTTTTTTGTTTCCATGGCTACTTAGTCATTTCACTCTTATGTAATTTTCATTTTAATGCAATTTAATTTCTTGTTCATTTAATTCTTGTTATATATTTTATGCATTAGTGTATTTAATTTTATGCAAGTAGAATAGATTTTCCTTTATTTTGTTCTCTTTTTCCTTTGTTTTTAATGTTGTAATCTATTTTTGTTGTCATGCTTACATATGTTAGAGGCTGATCTCTTTCAACTTAGGGATAATGAAGCTCTCTTGATTATGTAGATGCAACATAATTTGTTTATTCATGCCCTCTTTTTATGTTTCATGTCATGTTGATGTTATTGGTTTTATGTGTTCATTATTGAATTTGATAGCATATATTATTGACATCAAATATGCTATGCTTAGTCATATGTTCATTAATTACCTCTTCATGGTGATTAAACGGAGGTTGAAATAAAAATTTGATGGTCTATAGTTCTAATTAATTGTTCATAGATCATGTTTAAAGTATATTTCACTTTCATCTTGTTGTCATTTTTCATTAGAACTAGTAGGGTGATTTAGTGGGTATATTATAGTTTAATAGTTTATTTTGTGCTAATTAATAGCATGAATAAGCTATACTTATAATAATTATATCAACTAAATTCACAAATGACCAAAAAAAAAATCATGATTTCATTTTATGTTGATTCATGTGATATAGAAAGTGAAGTTGTTCCTAAGTTATTTTTTAACTCTCATATTCTTATCTATCTTATTTTGTTAATTCAATTTAGTTGTAGTTAAAATTTCACTCGATTTCGTTTTAATTTGATTGAGTAAAGTCTAAAATTACTTCTTTCCCCGTGGATCGACTCGTATTCGCTAACGTACTATAAGTGTACACCGTGCACTTGCGGTTTATTACACTTCATGACGGATTTCTAGTTGAAATATTCGTTGTCGAACAAGTTTTTGACACCGTTGCCGACGAATGATTTTAATTTTAGTTTTATTCTTTGAATTGATTTTCTTGTTTGTTGTCTCTATTTAAAAAAAAATTGCATCTTCATTTTGTTTCACTTGCATTTGTGTGTTTGTGTGTGTTGTCACATTTGTTTGGCCACTTTTGTTTTTGATTTGTTTGCTTTTGTTTGTTAGGTGTTGTGTGTGTTTGATTTTGTTTTTGATTTGTTTATTTGTCTGTTTAATTTTCTGGTTTGTTGAAAAGAAAAAAAAACTTTATTTACTGTTCATTTTCCTGTATTATGTTATTAAAAAAAATTTGAATCTCCGTTTACTCTTTTATGCATCATTTTCTGTTTTCTGTGCATTCTTCCATTTTCTGCAATTCTATGCTTGTTATTAAAAAAACAACTTTCTTGCATTTCTAAGGGCTGCTACGGTTAACAGTTTCTCAAATTTCATTTCTGTGCATTTATTTGATTTCATTTCACTTTGGTGTTATTTCCTTCTAAAAAAAACACACAGGTCACAATTCCATTTTCATTGATCAACAATTTCATTCACATTACATTTCGTTTCCATTTCAGTTTAACAGTTTACATTTTCTTTACTATATTACAATTCTGAGTTATTCTTTGACATTTACATTTCAGTTACACCTGACATTTCTTTTTCTAAACATCCTCCTTCCATCTCCCTTCCTTCAACTACATACCACCATCAAAATGCCCCACTGTAAGACTCATACAAACACCACAAGACAGCTGCTTTACCACTACTTTTCCCAAACTTCGACAACCACTCACACACACACACTCCACTTTCAACACAACTTCCTGCAATTCTTGCCTTCAGTCCTCCACAAACACACACACCTGAATGCACCCTCACACAGCAGTTACCAACCACCAACACCCCGCAACAAACTTCATCTAACCATCTCGTTTCCAGCTACATGACTCCCAAACACCATACTTGACTGCTCAAACACCGCCACGATCAAAGCCGCTTCTTCTCAAATGTAAACCATATATCCTCCTCCCATCTGCACCACTTCAATATCGCATATCACAAAACTGCCACAAACACTCTTCCTTGCCACAACTATTCGTTGATCAACTTCACCATTCTGACCTGCAATACAAGCTCCCCCTTCAAATAGCAACCCAGTAGAACTGCTACGACTCCACACAATCACCAACCTGCTCTGCCACTCTCCACAACTCACTGTTCCTCTGAAACAACAATATCCCTTGAACTACAACCACTATCAAACTCATCAGTTTGTGCCTCACTTCATTCATTCCATCACAGCGTGACTAACCTGCTTTCAGCCACCACTTCAATCGTCCACAAATAACATCCTGACTTGCCAGTCAAAACCATTATCCTCAATCATTCAACTGCTAACCTACCACTCACCTAAGACAACCAGCCAATCCACTATCCTCACCGCACACAAACAAAACTGCTCTTCCATTCTTTGCAAAGCAACAACCACTCCGCAACTCCACCCTCTACTATCCAGCAAACCAAACGCTTCCATCACTTCAGATTCCAAACTAGAACCACATACAAACACCATCCTCCATCGTCAAACCCCTCTCATCTCCCTCAACCAAAATTCAAAAGGAACGCACGAGTAATCGATCTTGCTATTTTCTGGAATTGGCAGTTCTCAAAAGAAATTGAAAATTTTATTTTGATTTAAGTGGCTTTGGTTTTTGATTGAGAAATTCAAGAGGTTGGTTTCATTTTGTCGCATTGGAGAATTGGGGTTTAGGCGAATATATATTGGGCTTGCATTATTGTTTACGCCTGATAGTGGGTCGGGCCCTAATGTACTGAAATTTGGTTCGGGTGGTATTTTATTTGTTTAAAGCTTTTGTAAAAAAAGAAGACCCTTTTTCAGGTTGCAGAAATCAAGAAACAACTAGCTTGGATTAATTGCTTTGCTTCGCGCTGCTTGCTTGCTTACAAAAATGCCGCTAAAAGTAAATTGCTAATAAAAATCTACACACTCTGGTAGTGTTATCACCTCTTGCTTTTTATTTTCTTGCATTGTTGTTTGCTTGCATTACAAAAATTCAAAATCAAAACAAAAATTCATTTGTAGTTGCATTGGTAATTCACGTTTAATTTCTGTTTTGCATTCATCTTTTTTTTCTAAGGACTTCATTAAAATTTGACAAATTGATTTGTTTCCAATGAATTATTTCTTGGTGTCTAGACTACGGCAGATTTATAACTGTTTATAAATATTACGGTGATTCGTAAATATTATATAGGTTGTTCCTCTGTAGGTACTTAAACCTTCGGCTGCATTGCAAGGATGATTCCTGATGCACCGATAACTCTTGTCCGTTAACTGGCTGAAAAATCTTTTGTTGAAATTAATCTAACCATCATTATTTAATTTTAGAAAATTTGTAAATAAATAATTTACATTCATATAGTTGCATTTGGTTCATGCATATATAAAAAAACCAAAAAAAAATCCAAAATCTAAAAAAATATTTTTTTGTGAATATTTCTTTTTCTCATTCAAAAATAAAAATATAAAAAGGAAGCTTTCTTGAAAATGTCTCAATTTCATCATTCCTACTGATTTTACGATAGTTGTGAAAATCAATATAATCCATATAATTTTACACCAAATTCATATGGATATTTTAATAACAACTATTGTACAAACACTTTGGATTTACACTACCAACTTTTCAAAAATTTCAAAATAATCCTAATTCTACACCACCAAATTTTCAAAATGATGATCAACCCTCAAGTCTTGAAATAAGTATGCAATCTCTACTTGAGATTAAACGAATCAACACAAAGATTAATTGAATTAATGTGCAAGAATTCAAATAAAAGTTTTCAAAATAATCAAAATTCGAATTCAATTCCAAATTCAAATGATTTTGATTATAACCCTTGCCAATTCAATTTCGAACTCCAAAGTGAATTTCAAATTCAAAATGAAAATGTGAATCACTTTTCAAATGATTTTGGCAATGGGAATAATTTCAATTATGGTGCAAATGAAAACTTTTGTTCTCAACAATTTCAAAGTGAAAATTCTCATGTAAATAATTATAAATTTGATTTTTTTTTAGCAAATGAACGAAGATAACTACACGGATTTGTTGTATGAAACCTACTTGAAATTTTGTGAGAAACAAAATCAAATCCAAACTTGTGATGGTTCGAATAATAATCCATCTTTTACCAAAATCGGCGATTTTCAAATAACGATCTTAACGAAGTTGTTAATAATACGGTAATTGATTTGGATTTCAATTCTTTTGAGAGGGTGGAACAAAATTTAAAATTCAATCTTCCTTTTCTGTTTGAAAACAACAACTTTGGACTTTGAAAATGATACAAGTAATGAAGCTGCTAATAATTCAAAGGAAGATGAATTTAATGAAAACGAATTTATTGGACTTTTCGAAGAAGAGTTGAATTGTGAAAGAGTAGATTTGAATCACCATTTGGATTTTGAAATCGATATTTTTGAACAAATTTTCAATGATAAATTTGAAATTCAAATTGGTGAAATTGAAGATGAATTTCAACCATTTATTCAATCTACCCCAAAAATCATCGAAAATAAAGCAACTCGTTCGATTTTTAATAAAACGACATTCGTTTTTCCAAACAAACTCTCAACTTTGAAATCTTTTATGATTTGGTTTTTCGAGCTCGAACTATGTCTCTCATACTTGAAGAGACAAATGAACCGGTCTTCGGAAGATCGTATCATTTACTTCTTGTCAATATATTTTCTTATATACTATAAATATTTTTTTCTCTTCTTTTTTGTAAATATAGGGCATATTATCAAAATTGTCTTTTCCTTTTTTTTCTTTTCTTACCACTTGGGTTGACTGTGGGGACACAGTCAAAATCAAGTGTGGGGGAGTTTCATATTTATTTTGGTTTTGCATAGATTTCACTTTTCTTTTCTTTTTTCATCCAAAAAAATAAAAAAAATGCATTTTAATTTACTTTTAATAGGCACGATGAAGTAAGCATACGATTTTGGTCGTACGATTAAAATGCTTGGAAATTTACTTATCTTAACAGATAACGAAAGAAAAGTTTGAATTATGAGCAAATTTAGTGCAACTGGTATATAGGGAGATTCGTAGGTAATGAGTATGAAATGTTTTCTAAATTGTAATCTAATTAGATTAATGGTTGATTTAGACTACTTGCGATAACATTTTAGATTTTTTAACTGAAGTTGTGCCAAGATATTCTCTCTTAACTCTCTTTCTTAGGTTTAAAAAGAATATATATTAATATAATAATAATCCAAGGGTATCCAACATTGCTAGTACATCTAGCATTGGTTTGCTAACTCGCCAAGCTCTGTCTCAACTCCCACATAAGTTGTAATGCAATGCGTTCGTTATATCTTGGTCTCATTTCATGAGTTGGACACCTTAGGATTACCGACCCTCACGTAAGTCGTAATGTAGTGTAGGGGTGGTACGCCTAGGTATTTGTAAATAATAGTCATGTAAATATTTTTCATAACAAAGAGAGTAAGCACTTGAAATCCAAGCACCTTCTTCACTTATTTGACCTAACTTGTTAACCAAAAGGAAATAGAGATGCTATTTTACGATTTTGATATCGATTATATAATTCATTTCATATTTGCATTATGTTTTCAACCAAAATAACTGGCCAAGCTGGAGGAGTTTGTAATGATAACTTAACTTTTGTTTGAAGTTTTGATTAGTAACAGACTGAAATTTCATAGTGACGACCCAACTTGTATTAACTCCTTCGTGTTAAATTTAAAAGTAAATTACCTATTTGTAAATACTCTTTTAAAAACTTGTATTCATCTTGTAAATATTTTCGAATTTTGTATTTTTGTAAATATTTATTGCACTTAACATTTGGATTTTGTGGGTAGTATCTGCAAAAAAAAACCTCATGAGACAACACTCGTCCTAATGGGGACACCCAAAGGTTTAACGGCTTGTTGCATGCGCTCAATACAATTGTGCTTTCTATGAAAATGGATTTATCTTAGGTTTTTTACTTTATTCGAGGACGAATAAAAAGATAAGTGTGGGATTATTTGATGTGCATGTAAATATGCACATTTATTCTAGTTTTAGTTAAATAAATAACATAAGTGGGCTATTTTTACATGTTTTAACCAAAAACTCAAAATCCTTAAATTATCATGCATTCATCTTCATATTAGGGAAAAAAGGTAAATTGTGCATGTCTTAATTTGTGATATCATTTACTTTTTCTTTGTAGTTGCCTCTTATAGGAATTTAGGAGCCAAAATGATGTGTACACGTGAAGATATGGAGAAAAACATGCACATACACAAGAGGAGATGGAATTAATTCATACACTACTTAGTGGAGGATCCCACCCGCTCTCCCACTTTCTCTAATGCTTCATATTAGTGGCTAATGCACTACTTGGATGAGACAAAAAAGGATTCATGCATTCTACATGATGGACTAGTGATTAACGACAAGAATAGAAGCTTCATGAAGGGGCATTTTTGGTAATCCCCAACAATAATGATTAGGGTCTTAGGGTTTAAAACATGTATATATACCCTCTTTATGCTCATGTAAAAATCCTCTTCTTTTAGTTAGTTAGTTTGTAGGATCAAAATCCAAGCTCTCTTTTATTTCCATAGCTGCTTAGTCATTTCCCACTTATGTAATTTTCGTTTTAATGCAATGTAATTTCTAGTTATTTACTTTATGCATTAGTGTAGTTTAATTTTTATGCAAGTAGAACAGATTTTCCTTTATTTTGTTCTTTTTTTTCTTTTTTTTTTAATGTTGCAATCTATTTTTGTTGTCATGCTTACATATATTAGAGACTGATCCCTTTCAACTTAGGGGTAATGAAGCTCTTTTGATTATGTGGATGCAACATAATTTGTTTATTCATGCTCTCTTTTTATGCTTCATGTCATGTTGATGTTATCGGTTTTATGTGTTCATTATTTAATTTTATAGCCGATATTGTTGATACCAAATAGGCTATGCTTAGTCATATGTTCACTAATTACCTCTTCATCTACATATGATGATGGTGATTAAGTGGAGGTTGAAATAAAATTTTGTGGTCTATAGTTCTAGTTAATTGTTCATAGGCCATGCTTAAAGTATATTTTACTTTCATCTTGTTGTCATTTTTCATTAGAACTAGTATGGTGATTTTGTGGGTATGTTATAGTTTGTTAGTTTATTTTGTGCTAATTAATAGCATGAATAAGTATAATTATTATAACTATATCAACTAATTTCACAACTGACCAAAAAAGAGAGATCATGGTTTCATTTTATGTTAATTCATGTGATCTAGAGAGTGGAGTTGTTCCTAGGTTGTTATTTAACTCTCATATTCTTATCTATCTTAGTTTGTTAATTTAGTTTAGTTGTAGCTGTAGTTAAAATTTAACTCGACTTCATTCTAATTTGATTGAGTAAGGTCTAAAATTACTTCTTTCCCCGTGGATCAACTCGTATTCGCTAATGTACTACAAGTGTATGCCGTGCGCTTGCGGTTTATTACACTTCGCGACGGATTATGTACGCTTTCACATTTTAAAGCAATGTTTTCTACATATACACATACATGTACGGTTATACATGTAATACATACATATATACATACGTACATGCATACACATACACACTGTATATACATCGAGTTGTGTATTTACATCGATGTACGTGGTGAAAATAAGGAGTACAGCGGTCCCTTGGTTTCTAGTTCTCGTACAAAAATTATAAAAGTCCAACAGTCCAGATCTTTTATGTCCCCAGTTGTATCTAAATAGCCGGTGCAATTATATGTATATACACACACACACACACATATGTACATACATATACACATAGGAAAGTCTATTCGAACACAAAAAATGACACAAGTTTAAATACATAAATTGTGGACCATTGGATCTCCTTCTGAATTTTACCTCTTATGTAAAGACAACAAATCCAATGGTTAATAATTTGTGTATCTAATTTTGTGTCACCAACTTGTGTTCGAATGACCGCTCCACACACACTCACACACACACAAATACATACATACATACACACACACACACACACACACACACACACATATATATATATATAAGAGTGTTCAGTAGAATCCCAAAGATGTGGAACCTCTTTTGCCCTCTATTTCCACCACTTATTTATAGTAAAATAAGTCAGTGGGGGAGAGAGAGAAATCGGGAAGTGTGGTGGAAATCAGGAAGCCTAAAGAGGTACTGCACTGTTTGGGATGCTCTTGATCCTATCATATATATATATATATATATATATATATATATATACATATATATATATATACACATACATACATACATGTATATGAGCGTTCAATAGTACACCAAATGGTTCTTGATTATATTTGAGGTATCATTGTATGCTCTCTCCCTTGCTGTGTGTGTATATATATACATGCATACATATATATATATATATATAAGCAGCGTTTTTTAGCACCCATGTTTCGCAGCATCTCTTTAGTACCCCTAACCTATCGTGAGCTACACTAATTCAAATCTAACAAGATTTTTTAGATGTTTAATCCACATATATATTATCATCTATCCAAAATTTGAGCTCGTTCTGACATTTGTAACATTTTCAAAATCTTAGCTCAATTATTCACCGTTCAGACATTTATCCGAACAGTTAAATTTAAACATCAAATATATTATTCTACGAATGTCGGAATAAGCTCAAATTTTGGATAAACGATAACATATATGTGGATTGAATATCTACAAAATCTTGTTGGATTTGGATTAGCGTAGCTCACGATAGAATAAGGGTGCTAAAGGGGTGCTGCAAAACAAGGGTGCCTCTGAATGCTTTTCTCTCTTTCTCTCTCTCTCTCTCTCTCTCTCTCTCTCTCTATATATATATATATATATATATATATATATATATATATATATATACTGTTGACCCATCTTTTTGTAAGCCTGACACAGTTCAGACTGCTCATCACTAGATCACTAAGGACTCGATCATGGATTTAGTCAAGCTCGGACATTCTTGGTTGAAGCAATAATGCTCTCAAAAATTTAGATTTCGGGCACATAGAATTCTGGTATCTTTCCCTGATCAGCCAATTCGGATTGGCATGAAGCTTAGTTTGACCTTCTCCAGTTTGGCATGGGGTCCACCAACTATAAGCTAGCTCAACTTCGATTTCACTTTCTCTAGTTCGGCGTGCGGACCGCCATCACATTATCAAGTTATCTTTGGATCGGTGTCTCTAGTTCAGCCATGCCGAACCGAAAGTGGGCATGTTTCAGCTACATGCTCACGTTCTCCACTGCTCACCTGGTCAACCCAGGAGCTCCGTTAATTTTTGATCGGTATTTACTTTGCATGCCGAACTAGATTTGGCCTCATTTATAAAAACTTTAGGACTTTGAGATATTTGAAGGCTTCTTCCTCTTGCTCTCTGATGCTACGCAAGGACATTACCATGGCCTTTCTCAAAGATTTTTTTCTATTTTTTTATATGAAATATAACTGTATTTATAATCCTATGGTATAATAATTGATAGCTTGCATCAAGTGGATGTAGGCCTGATTGCCGAATCATTTCAAATCTTGTTGTCTTACTTTTCCTCATTTTTATTTGCTATTTCTTCGTATTCTATGCTCTACACACAATTCGTGGGTGTTTGGACCATTTTGGCGCTTTCATTAAGAAACAAATGATTCTCATTTGTCAGATATTCTCGTCTACTAGTGGATGTCGTAGTCCATTGAGGGGAGATCCAAAGTTGAATTACTCTTGTTACTTGACATTTTGGATTGGATGCCAGAAGCTGTCCAGGCCCACATGACCCATCACACAGTTAAATAGTTCAAAAATGTTGCTAAGTTACCCAGGAACAAAGCTCGAAAGGAGTCGTAAAAGTATGGTCGTATCAGCTCGTCGAAACTACCCAAATTTATCTAAGTACTTCGAGGTCGATATAACCTTCTCTGACACATTTCATATCCCTACATTCAACTCCCGGAGTCTATATTTCCTCCAACTCCCAATTTCGTCTCCAGCTTCACTCAATCCTACGATTTCGTATGCTAATCTCTCATTCGAAATTCATATCCTCATAGCCAAATTTTTGGATGCTAAGTAATGAGGTACGCTCCTGGATATGAAGTCCGCAAAGCAACAAAGTCCAAGAGTTTTGAAGTGAAGCAAAAGAAAAAATTAAGTACCCGGGTGGACCGGTACCAATCCCAGAATACGAATTGTTAGTGTGGGTCCCACATTCCATTTACTCCTACCTGCTCTATTTCCTTCACCTCTTCTATAAATAGCTTATAGCCTGCAGTATGAAAAGGGTTGAAACCTTGCTCATTTGACACTTTTGGAAGAATACATTGCCTTCTTGATCTTCAAGCTTGCTCCATCAATCTAGGGAGAAGAAACTAACCTCTTTTTGGACACTTTGACATTTTGAACAGTATAGCCATTTCAGGAATATGGACTTAAGCTTCATTTTGAACTTGGTAGAACTTACTTTTCACCATTACCAACGTATACATATGGAATTATGATTTCCACCATTGTACTTTGACTAAAAGTGAATAAAACGAACAATTCGCAATGGACATAGGTTCTCATGGATCAAACCACAATAAAATACTGTGTTATTTATTTTCATGCATAATTTTCACTTTGGACGTGTAGTTTCTTTATCTTAGAACTTGTTAGATGTTGTTGCCAACTTTTGTGCTTTAACAATCTGATGCTTTCACTAAAAACAAGTCTTCATCTTTCCTACTGTCTTCAACCGAAACTTGGAATTGCTACTTAGGTCTTCTTAGACTTACCGATCAAATTTGCCGATATGGTGAAGAAAGAAAAAGTTCCATTGGATGGACCTTCGACCATCAAACCGGGAGCCTCTCTGCAATGCCAAACTTTCGAAGGTCCAACCGCCATGGATATGGTGACTTGCTCCAACCCTGAAGCTCTGGTCATGCAAGCACAATTCTTCAAAATGATCAAAAAGTTGGAGGAAACTTAGCCACAGCTTAACGACCAGATTAAGAAAAATATTGACTTGATGCAAAGATTGTACCAGAATACCCATAGGGATATCACGTGACTTCAAGCTAATAGGACCCCTCTGCCTACTCAGTACATTTTGGAAAGTTCTTCTTTGGATACTTATCACAACAATTGTAGCCAAAGCCGAAGATTCAATGGCAACGATGCTACGCTCACAATCAGAGAGGGAGCTCGTCGTTTCGACTGCTCATGATTAGGGCTTAGTATCATTCTTGCAACTAGCGCCCAACCCTCGACAAGGCAGTCTCTGCTTGCCACAATTCAAAACATGGTGCTGACTCAGCCAGCTACACAACAGGTTCAAGTTCCTCTCAATCAACCTTCATAAAATCAAAGAATTGAGGTTGTTGACTTGCAGAGGATGATGCAGATATTAATCTGAGAAAACGTCCAAGATCACGAACTCCTAAGGCGGACCACGAGTACTGGAATCCGGCGGAGGCCCAACCAGTGATTCTCGCCGACATGGTGCATAGTGTTGAAGAATGAAGTTTTGATAACAAAAACCTTATTTCAAATATCATTATTAATCGATTATAAAATATATACTAACATTTCTATCTAGAATATATATATATATATATATATATATACATGCATATATGCATGATTTGTATACATGACTTAAATATTGAAGACGGTACAGTTTTAGAGTTTCAAGAGATTCAGGATTTAGAAGAGATTCAAGGCTCAAGAGTTATCAAGTTATTAAGATATCAAAATTGTTGTATATAACAGTGTTGTATGCACAATTATATGATTTTTGTTTAATGATAACAACCAAATATATTTTACTATTGAATGTGTTTGTAAATGCACTGATATACTACACAACAGACAGGAATATAATATTTCTATTTAAATAAAATATAACTGTGCAGAAATTTTAAACAATCACGCGGTATTTTTATTTAAATAAAAATGTTTTATTTCAATATCAAAAAGTACATCTTTTTTAACTCCACTATTTGACATACTACATTTCTTTCATACAAATCTCTCACTCCATACAACTATATTTGCAGACACTGTTATACAATGACACTGATATTTTTCACTATCTTCTGTCTTCCATCTTTTGTCTTCACAGCCTTCAGTCAAGTCCTGTCTTCATACCTGTCATAAGAAACACACACACACGGTAGACTGCAATATAAATAAAATTAAAGAAAATTAAATTAAAAATTTTATTTGCCTCAGAATTACGGTGTGTTTCTCATCATTTTCCTAGATTTTGTCTGACATGTAGAAACAGGAAAAACTCGTCTGATGGCTGCATGTACACACGTGTATAAATATACACGTGTGCACTGCCTCGCCGATCAGTGTACGACTGAGGAGTAGTCTGTTGTATATAACGGTGTTGTATACACAATTATATGATTTTTATTTGATGATAACAACCAAATAAATATTATTTTAATGTGTTTGATATTGTACTGTTATTGTACATCACAGACTGGAATATAATATTTATATTTAAATAAAATACAACTGTACAGAAATTTAAATATTCACAATATTTTATTTGAATAGAATATTTTATTTCAATATCAAACAGTACAAATTTTATACTCCACTATTTGTTCATCTCTGTATTACACTTCATGCCATATCAGATTTCATATATACAGCTCCTCATTACAGATTAAGTCAGTCACTCTTTTTGTACATACATTCAGTCTCAACACTCATATTTACATATATACACTGACACTATGGGTTCCTGTCTTCTATTGTTTTTTTTGTCTTCAGTCCTCACAGCTTTCTCTGTCAGTCCAGTCATCTACACCTGTCATACACAGAAACACACACACAGTACATTGCAATAGAAATAAAAACTGTACACATGCAAATATTTTTTTTTTTTATTTTTTTTTTTTAAAAATTTATTTGCCTCAGTTTTCTGGTGTGTTTCTCATCATTTTTCATGACTTGATCTGATTCATCTGTATCTAGCAGACAGTTTGTATATGTACAGGGACAGGAAATTTTCTGAATGACTGCATATACACACGTGTATAGATATACACGTGTGCACTGCCACGTCAATTCAGTGTGCAACTGAGGAGTAGCCACGTGGACCTTCTCGACTCAGTGCACATGAAAATAAAGTCAAACACAACTCAATGTAAAGTCAAACAACAAAGAAAAACATCAATGGCCGAGCTAAAGACAAAACAGCTCAAAATTCAAACAAAGTGCACAAAAACAGTTTCAACAAAAGCAAAGCCAACATAAAGTGTTCAAGCTCATGGAACAGCAAAAATTGGTCGAACCATAGTTAAACGGTCACACAAAGCATCAAGGTGTGAACAAGGCAAAGTGGTCGAGGCAGCCCGACATAAATGGGCTGAAGGCATATACAAATCTGGGCAGTTTTTTCAAGGCAGAGCATATGCAAACACCAGTGGATGTGCAAGTCATGAATGCAGGTCAACATAGCCAAGAAGGTCAACATACATGTAAAAAATTTAAGTGTACAGCTCAATGACTCGACAACATGATGCACAATGTTGTGCACAGGTTCTAAATGGTGATATTAAATGTTTTGAAAGCAGTAAAAGTGGAACATATACAAGCCAGACAACATATTCAAGAAAAGTGAATCAAGATGCAAACAACCGAGCAACTGTTCAGCAACTAAACTAATCAGATATATAAGTGGTGGTGCTTCAGCATTGATTCATGAAGCACAAAGGAATGGTGCAGCCAGACTCAATTCAAACAAACAATGAAACAGCAAAGTGATGATCAACTCAGCTAACAAAGCTAGGAACTGGATGGTACAAAATAGTATACAAATGATCATTGTAGTACATGACATGTGGACAAGCAAGTGTAAAATCTATTCATGGCAGTTTTAAAAGGATGATATAAATGGTTATGGTCAACATTCAAATCAACAATAATTCACGACAGTAAAGTTAACAATGAACAAGTGCATGAATACATGTAGCATGTTATGGAAGCAGTTCAAATTACACAATGTTTGGCAAGTTTGTCAAACTATTTCCACAAGTTCAAGAAGCAAATTTGGCAAGTGTTTGAACCAGCATGCAAGAATAATCAAAACTGGTAATAATTATCAGAAAATACAGTGAAGCAGATTTAGCAAGAACCAAGGGAAAATGAATTCGAGCATGGCAACAATAAAATTCAGAAACAAATCATCTTTGCCTTCATATCTTTCCAGAATTTCACGCATGGAATTCACACGGTTTTAAATTTGAAAATTCAGTGTTGATAATAAGGGAAACAAACTTTTTTCCTTTCAGAAAAGATCAATTTTTTTTAGGGACAGAAATCGTTTTTGAATACGTTCCAAAAATCCCTCAAATCATATCATGACAACATTCTTTCTATTGAATTCAAAAGGGAACTTTCACGCAAGCATTTTAAAATCAATGAACCAAAAGGGGAAATTCAACAAATCGGACAAAATCAGAGCAAGCCATATTTTTTGAAATCAGAGTTATTAGGGTTCGATTATATCCCTATTTAACATCACCATTTCATCACTGGAAAACACATCCAACCATCGAATCCAAAAAGGCAACAATTTCAAGCATAAAATAAAACCAGAGAAACTCACGTTTTCAAGGGATTTGATCAGCTTCCAAATCGATCAAGCAAAGCGATTCAAGGCATTGAAGAAATCATAAAAGCCACAGCATCTTCCTTAGCAATCGCGATTTGATTCGGGAGCAAAAGTAGAAAACCCTAATTTGTGTCTAAGGGACGGCCGCCATTCTTTTTCTCAAGTGACAAAAGTGATCGGACAAGTGCAAATGAAAGTGGGCCGGCCAGTTTTTGAGACAAGAGAATAAAGGGGATGACCCCTTTTTAATTTAACTCCCAAAGTTTTTTTTGGTTTTCTTTTTATTCTATGTCGTTTTAAATTGTGTTGTAAAATCGATCAAACAGTTACTAGAAGTCTGTAAAAATTCTAGGAATCAGTCAGGGTGTTGACTGACAGTTGACAGAGTCGGTAAAATCTGGGTTACGAGTTACAGGGTTTGTAATTCGGGAAATCTGAACGAGTGAATATCAATCAGTCTAGGGTTTTGAGCGTAGGGTTAGAATAGGAGCAGGGTTTGCGAGTGTACATGGTCTTGTATGCGGGATCTGTTCTATCACCTAGTAGAAACCTTAGGAATGCAGCAGTAGGCAGGGTTTTGCCGAAGCTGGGTATATCTGTGTGTGATTTATTTTCTGCACTTTTATTTCTGCTGTATTCTGTGATCTGTTTATTATTTTAATATCCTGTCAGTTTTTTCAATTCAGTTTAAAAAATGTGATAAACCCTATTCACCCCCCCCTCTAGGGTTAATCTAGATCCAACATTTGGTATCAGAGCAGGTATTCGTTTAACTCTAGAGTAATGGTGATTCCTAGTTGTCAGTTGATAGAGAGTCAGTCCAGTTCATCTCCAACTATTTTCAATGGAACAGATTTTTTAAACTGGAAATCCAAAATGGAATTTTATTTAAAATCTGTTAATATTAAATATTGGGATGTTGTTATCAATGGATTTGATAGTGTAGATATTATTTTCAATACCCGTGCTATGAAAATTATATTTGATTATCTTAGTACTGATCAGTTTAATCTTATATGCCATTGTTTATCTACACAGGAAATCTGGGATACTCTCAATACGAAGTATGGAAGATCTGACAACGGTAACGCAAAACCCGAGAAAGTAAACTCAGATTCAGAGTTCTGTTTAACCGGATTTACAAATGAAAATTCAGAAGGATCAGATGATGGAGAATCAACAAATGTTGAAACAGAAAATTTCTCATATGAAGATCTGGTTTACATGTGTCTTGATTTAACTAATTCTGTTGATAAACTCAAATCTAAAAACAAATCTCTAAAATCTAAAAATCATGGGTTGACCAGCAAAATTGATGATTTGGAATCACAACTTGAACATCTTAAAAATTCTTCAAATTCAGATTGCAAAAATTGTTTGAAATTGAAAACCAATCTTGTTCATCTTAGTAAAAATATTCAAATGTTTGAAAAGGAAATTCTGATCTTGAAAGAAAACAAGATTGAGTTGTCAAGGTTGAACAATTTTCTACAAAAGGAATTTGAAATTTTCAAGACTGATATATATTCCAAATTTGAAATTGCTGAAAAGGAAAATTTGTTGAAATCTGACTTGATTTTGAAAGAACTGGAAAACGGGATTGAAAAATCCAAGAAATTTGGGTTTGAAAAACAAAAACTTTTTGAATCTGAGATTGTTGAGTCCCAAACCAAAATTAATTTGCTTAAAGATGAAAATTTGGTTTTGAAGTTTGACTTTGAAAAATATAAGATCACTGAAAACCGTTGTTCAGATTTATTAAAAGAAAACCGTGATCTCAAAACAAAACTTCAACAAATTGAAACAACCTTGGCAAAATTTTCAAACAGTGAAAAATCTTTAGATATGTTGTTGAAAAGTCAATTTTCATCAGGAAATAGAATTGGACTTGGTTTTGGGAAATCTGAGTTCTTTGAAAAGAGAAGTTCAAACGATTTTAAAAATCCTTCAATCTTCCTTGAAAAGTGTCATCTTGATAATATGAACTTTGTTAATTCAAAAGGATTTTTGAATCGAAAGCAAAATGAGAATTTGTTTTGTAATAATCCATTTAAGCAATCCTGGATCCCAAAAAGAGATAAAACAAATGCCGTTAAATTCAAACAGATATGGGTTCCAAAGGGAACAAAGGTAAATTCAGATGGATTGCTTTACAAACAGGTTTGGGTACCAAAACGAGCAAATACAACTGTGAGTGGTTTTACTGTTTTTGTTAGACCACTCAATCCTCTAAACAGTTAGGTACCAAAGGAGGCCGAGGAACAACTGTGCTAAAAACTGAATTCAAACTGGGTCATATCATCAGGTTATTCACAGTTCCTTAGCCAAATCAGTTGAGTTAGAGATTCATTTGCTTACATGGATTTCAGGTATATCTCTACACTCATTCTTTTGTATATTCTTTGTTTTATTTTTTTTATTTTGTTTATTTTCCTCCTTCTATCTCTTCTGTCTATTTCCTTTGATTTGTCACAGCTGCAATTTTATTTTTTCTTGGGCTTTCTTAACTTCCAATTGCAGTTCTCATAATCTTGTGGAAATTTGCTTTATTTGAATCGAACTCTGATGTGTTAATTATTTCTAGATCTTGATGTTAATCTTGTAAATATCTGCAATTGTTTTGAAGTTTATTTTCTGATTTATGAATTCATAACAGTGTTGATGTATTCTTGTCAAATCTTGAACACTGTTAATTAGAATTCTAAATTTTTGAAGATCTGAAAGTTTAATGGAAATTCACACATCGTTGTTGTTTTGAGATTCTTCTAATTCATTTTAGAAAAACTTGAAATATTACACTCATTACAGCACTCTATTATTTATCAGTAGTGATATTTCCATTATTTTTCAGATTGGCTTGGAAATTTTTAAATTTTCTAGAATCTCAGTGATACATCTTGAAAATCATTGTTATTTATGATCATCATGGTTAGAATTTGTTTGTTTGAAATCATCTGAAATTATTAATATTTTGAATAATCACACACCTCCTAAATTTGAAATTATCAACCTTGTGTGACTGATTCATTATATTTCAAAACTTGACATTGATTCAAGTGATTTCAAATAAATTATTTTGGATCATGAATATCTATCAAACCTGATGTAAATGATCTGATTTTTTTTCTATGGGTTTGTCAGAAATACCTGTTAAAATTTCTTTGAAAATATGGTCTTAAAATTTTCTATTATTTCATGGTTATTTGATTTTAATATATGTTTGTTTAAAATCATTTGAAATTATTGATTTATTGAATCGCACACATATCTTGAATCTGAAATATAATATTGTGTGATTGATTCATTAAATCCTGATATATTCACATTTCTTCAAATGATTTAAAATAAACTAAATTTTATAATCATGGATCGTGGAATATATTGTTTTTGTGACCTTCAGAAACATCGTTTAACAAGTCTATTGTGATATTGATTTTTCTGTGCTGCTCTGATACTGTTTTTTGAAAAATGTTTGTTTTTGGAATCATGTTGCTCTAATTATAAGAAATTGATTTGTAATTTTTTTTGAGGACTGCTTGATTTGGTATCAAAGGTTTATCGTGCTCAGATAAATGAAATTTGCGTACTTGAGTTGCTTGCTTTGTAATTAAGTCTTTTCTATTGACTGAGATACCATTGTTTAGCCACCAGTGTCTCTTAAAAAATCCTCATTAATAGAGACTACAAGTGGTATCAGATTAGGAAGTGCTGAATTTTTTTTCCTTATTCTCATAATGTATATATTTTTCTTATCCCTTTTGTGCTTTGTATAACTCTTCATATTCCTCTTGTAATTGATTTTCATTTTTAAAATTATTTATTAATTATTCATTCAGAAATTGAAATCAATATCAGAATTGAACTGTATTTATAATTCATCAAAAATATTATCAGAATTTGAAATTGTGATGAATTGTGACTGCAGTATATTTCACAACAAGAGGAGATTTTATTTAAATTTTTTCATGATGGTTGAACATTTATTATAATATCTTTGAATTGGAAAATATTTCACGACCACCTCCTTTATCTATCATCTTTCTGCCATCCATGATAATTCTATATTAATGTGGAGAGTTTGATATTTTTTTTTAAAAAACTTTCGGAATAAACAGTGAAAATATTTGTGAAGGAATTGTGGTTATGTTATTATTCAGAATTAGTGAAAATTGAAATTTTCAATGATCTCGGTACAGTTGATCATATTTCATAATATTATTAATTTAGAAATTTATTTCACAATCCATTTCTGTACCTACCACTTTTCTATCACTCATATTGGTTGTATATACCGAGGAGTCTTTCTATTTAAAGCGGAAATGATAAATATATATAATTAATATATAAGTGTGTCTCTAACCTCATTTAAAAATCCAAGCTCTGGTCATGCATGGTTAAGAGACAACTTATAATTTAAGCTGCGACTGACCTCATTTAAAAATCCAAGCTCTGGTTATGCGTGGTCAGTGTGCTCTTAAATAAAATAAAAAGAAAAAGGAACTATTATGCTATAAATTAAAATTAATCTGAAACTCTCCTCGGTGTATAAAAACCAGCCTATCAATCCATCTTTCTATTCTGTGAAATATGTTGAAATTTTATGACGTATTATGATTTGTTGATTGATAGCTACTGGGATTTGAGACTATCTGATTTTGTCACTTAAGTTGAATTTATAATTATAGTCCAAATCCATCATTATATTTTGTGCTTTATCTTTTATAAAATTCTTTTGGAAAATAATTGAATTTTTTTTTTTGAAACTCTCTCCATAATATATAAAATTCATCGTAAATCCGTCATTTTCTACAATGTGAAATATGCCACCTGTTCTTAGAATATTATGATTTTTGTTTGACTGATTGAGATTTATGATGACTGTTCTTCCTCTTAAGCTGATATAGTATTTGTTAGTCATTTTTCATCTATATTTTAAATTCTGTATCCTTTTGATGATAACAAAAGGGGGAGAATGGATAGAGATTTTGATTTATGAGTGAATATTTTATAAATATTTTTAATTTTGAAAATTCATTATTATTCATACATTTCACTCATGCACAGTTATAGGGGGAGTTGTCTGTTGTAGGGGGAGCTAATAAATAGGGGAGTTCAATATTCATTGTCAAACACATCTATTGTATACAAAATCTTTTATTTGTTTGTCATCATCAAAAGGGGGAGATTGTTGTATATAACGGTGTTGTATACACAATTATATGATTTTTGTTTGATGATAACAACCAAATAAATATTATTTTAATGTGTTTGATATTGTACTATTATTGTACATCACAGACTGTAATATAATATTTATATTTAAATAAAATACAACTGTACAGAAATTTAAATATTCACAATATTTTATTTGAATAGAATATTTTATTTCAATATCAAACAGTACAAATTTTATACTCCACTATTTGTTTATCTCTGTATTACACTTCATGCCATATCAGATTTCATATATACAGCTCCTCATTACAGATTAAGTCAGTCACTCTTTTTGTACATACATTCAGTCTCAACACTCATATTTACATATATACACTGACACTATTTGTTCCTGTCTTCTATTGTTTTTTTTGTCTTCAGTCCTCACAGCTTTCTCTGTCAGTCCAGTCATCTACACCTGTCATACACAGAAACACACACACGCACAGTACATTGCAATAGAAATAAAAACTGTACACACGCAAATATTTTTTTTTTTAAAAAAATTATTTGCCTCAGTTTTCTGGTGTGTTTCTCATCATTTTTCATGACTTGATCTGATTCATCTGTATTTAGCAGACAGTTTGTACATGTACAGGGACAGGAAATTTTCTGAATGACTGCATATACACACGTGTATAGATATACATGTGTGCACTGCCACGCTAATTCAGTGTGCAACTGAGGAGTAGCCACGTGGACCTTCTCGACTCAGTGCACATGAAAATAAAGTCAAACACAACTCAATGTAAAGTCAAACAGCAAAGAAAAACATCAATGGCCGAGCTAAAGACAAAACAGCTCAAAATTCAAACAAAGTGCACAAAAACAGTTTCAACAAAAGCAAAGCCAAAATAAAGTGTTCAAGCTCATAGAACAGCAAAAATTGGTCAAACCATAGTTAAACGGTCACACAAAGCATCAAGGTGTGAACAAGGCAAAGTGGTCGAGGCAGCCCGACATAAATGGGCTGAAGGCATATACAAATCTGGGCAGTTTTTTCAAGGTAGAGCATATGCAAACACCAGTGGATGTGCAAGTCATGAATGCAGGTCAACATAGCCAAGAAGGTCAACATACATGTAAACAATTTAATTGTACAGCTCAATGACTCGACAGCATGATGCACAATGTTGTGCACAGGTTCTAAATGGTGATATTAAATGTTTTGAAAGCAGTAAAAGTGGAACATATACAAGCCAGACAACATATTCAAGAAAAGTGAATCAAGATGCAAACAGCCGAGCAACTGTTCAGCAACTAAACTAATCAGATATATAAGTGGTGGTGCTTCAGCATTGATTCATGAAGCACAAAGGTATGGTGCAGCCAGTCAAACAAACAATGAAACAGCAAAGTGATGATCAACTCAGCTAACAAAGCTAGGAACTGGATGGTACAAAATAGTATACAAATGATCATTGCAGTACATGACATGTGGACAAGCAAGTATAAAATCTATTCATGGCAGTTTTAAAAGGATGATATAAATGGTTATGGTCAACATTCAAATCAGCAATAATTCACGACAGTAAAGCTAACAATGAACAAGTGCATGAATACATGTAGCATGTTATGGCAGCAGTTCAAATTACACAATGTTTGGCAAGTTTGTCAAACTATTTACACAAGTTCAAGAAGCAAATTTGGCAAGTGTTTGAACCAGCATGCAAGAATAATCAAAACTGGAAATAATTATCAGAAAATACAGTGAAGCAGATTTGGCAAGAACCAAGGGAAAATGAATTCGAGCATGGCAACAATAAAATTCAGAAACAAATCATCTTTGCCTTCATATCTTTCCAGAATTTCACGCATGGAATTCACACGGTTTTAAATTTGAAAATTCAGTGTTCATAATAAGGGAAACAAACTTTTTTCCTTTCAGAAAAGATCAATTTTTTTTAGGGACAAAAATCGTTTTTGAATACTTTCCAAAAATCCCTCAAATCATATCATGGCAACATTCTTTCTATTGAATTCAAAAGGGAACTTTCATGCAAGCATTTTAAAATCAATGAACCAAAAGGGGAAATTCAACAAATCGGGCAATATCAGAGCAAGCCATTTTTTTTTTTAAATCAGAGTTATTAGGGTTCGATTATATCCCAATTTAACATCACCATTT
Organism: Allium sativum; assembly: GCA_030737875.1. Classification (NCBI taxonomy): domain Eukaryota; kingdom Viridiplantae; phylum Streptophyta; class Magnoliopsida; order Asparagales; family Amaryllidaceae; genus Allium; species Allium sativum. Next base: position 585,299,244 of record CM060923.1, on the reverse strand, counting down.
CATCACTGGCAAACACATCCAACCATCGAATCCAAAAAGGCAACAATTTCAAGCATAAAATAAAACCAGAGAAACTCACGTTTTCAAGGGATTTGATCAGCTTCCAAATCGATCAAGCAAAGCGATTCAAGGCATTGAAGAAATCATAGAAGCCACAGCATCTTCCTTAGCAATCGCGATTTGATTCGGGAGCAAAAGTAGAAAACCCTAATTTGTGTTTAAGGGACGGTCGCCATTCTTTTTCTCAAGTGACAAAAGTGATCGGACAAGTGCAAATGAAAGTGGGCCGGCCAGTTTTTGAGACAAGAGAATAAAGGGGATGACCCCTTTTTAATTTAACTCCCAAAGTTTTTTTTTGGTTTTCTTTTTATTCTATGTCGTTTTAAATTGTGTTGTAAAATCGATCAAACAGTTACTAGAAGTCTGTAAAAATTCTAGGAATCAGTCAGGGTGTTGACTGACAGTTGACAGAGTCGGTAAAATCTGGGTTACGAGTTACAGGGTTTGTAATTCGGGAAATCTGAACGAGTGAATATCAATCAGTCTAGGGTTTTGAGCGTAGGGTTAGAATAGGAGGAGGGTTTGCGAGTGTACATGGTCTTGTATGCGAGATCTGTTCTATCACCGAGTAGAAACCTTAGGAATGCAGCAGTAGGCAGGGTTTTGCCGAAGCTGGGTATATCTGCGTGTGATTTATTTTCTGCACTTTTATTTCTGCTGTATTCTGTGATCTGTTTATTATTTTAATATCCTGTCAGTTTTTTCAATTCAGTTTAAAAACTGTGATAAACCCTATTCACCCCCCCTCTAGGGTTAATCTAGATCCAACATAGTCACGATGGACCGTCTCGACCCAGTGCATAAACAACAATGGGACAATCGAATACAAGTTTAAGAAATGAAGTCAACTCAGCAAAGTGGCATAACATCATAATGCAAACCAGCATGTAGGTCAAAACATAAAAGGCAAGACCAAAGAAGTACATGACAGAGCCGAGCACAGTTCAAGGTCAGGGACAAGGGATGTAGCTGCATGTAAATAAAATGCATACTCCAAATGTCAAGTCAGTAAACACAGACCACATACAAGTCCAAAATGGTGCAAGTGCAAATGGACAGTGAATTACAATATGAATGGTGCATCATGAAGTTTTACAAGAATGATACAGCATGTTCAAAGGAGCACAATGATACATGTACACATGACTCTGGTCATGATAGTGAAACAAGATAGCTCAGCAATATATAAACACATCAACAAGGCCGAGCAAGTGACAAGAAATAAAGTGGACTGTGCACAAGTGCAATAGGTGAATTCAGCATTTACAAAAAAAAAAGGAAGAAGGTGGTGTGATCAAATGAAGAAGTTGTTCTTATCAGTTTCAAAAATGATCAAGTGATTGGTCAAAGACAGATCCAAGAAGTATAAGCAATACAAGGCATGTAGTAACAGTTATACAAGTGCAGTACCCATTTTAATCAGTAAAGAATTAAATGGTGCAATCGTATTTGGAAAAAGAGCAAATCAGGCCAATAACAAAACTCGACCACTTGGAAATAGGTCTACAAGTATATTAATGAAGACAGTCACATTAATGGTGCAAACAAACACAACAGTTCAGTTCAAAGCACAAGTTTCAGGAGAAAAGTTGTGCAACAATATGGTCAATGTCGAGGGTCCAATGGATAAAACAATTTACAAATGAAGACTGGGTTAATGCATATGCCACAAGTCTAAAGGTAGTTCAATAATAGAGTACAAGCATAGTTTCTGCTCTTAACAAGTTAAATCTGATTGACTATTCAGAACTCAAGGAAATGGATCAAGCACCACAATGGACAAGCAAACTATTCAAAGTACAAAACAGTTTTGGGAAAACAAAGCACCAGTTCAAGTGTTCGGAAAATCAAAGTATAGTAACTGTTTAAAGCAATATCAAGTTACCAAAAATAGTCAAGAGCAATATCTGTTATTACCAAGGTAAAAATGAACCAATTCACAAGCAATCTGCTCGAATCAATTTTTTTTATGGAAAGTTAAAATACAAATATGGAATTTTTTCTGGTAATGTTGAAAGTATCAACTGAAGAATATTCCTCTTGCAAGTGTTAAAAAAGTTTGAATTCCTCAAATCCAATTAATGTCCAAAATATCCGATCGTATAAAGTAAATTTCTAAAGACCAATTCTATGTTCCAGAAGCAAAATCGATACTTATCTTAGAATATATGAACAAGTCCAGCAAATCAAATTAGGAATAAAAATCGCAAGAGAAACTCAAGGAAGAACGAAGCATCTAGAATCAGAGTTTTAAGGGTTCAGAAACCCTATAAATCTACACACATATCTCATCGGCATCAAGAAAAAGAAAATCGATATCAATGAACAATAATTCAGGAAAATCATTTCAATTCAGAAGTACACACCAAGGATTTCATTCGCTATCCAAAGGGGAAACTGATCGAAGACAAGGAGCTTCAAAGGATTCAAAACTATAGTGGAATTCCAGAGCAAAATCGATCATCACGAATCGATTTGAGAGGATAACAGAAACCCTAGCGCCGTCATTTTCAATTCACAGGAGTAAAGTGAACGGGTCAAAATAATTGAAGAAAAGTCGGCCAGTATTTTATAAAAGGGATGACCCTTAAAAACTAACTCCTAAGGTTTTATTATTTCTATGTTTTTCTTCTTTTAAAAATTCAAAGTTCTATACTTAGGGTTGATAACTACTAGTATCTGTAGTTGAAAAAATCACAACTTAACGAGTCGAGTTGTGTCAAGGTCTTGAGCGTAGGGTTTAAACAGTCGGGAGCGAAGGTCGCGAGTTTACAAGAGTCTGTAAGCGAAGAGAATGTTTACAATTCCTAGTAGAAACCTTGAATGCAGCAGTAGGCATAGTTTTTGCCGAAGCTGGGTATTTTCTATGTGTGTTTTTCTTTCTGCAACTATTCTGTGATTATTTTTATTTTATTTTAAATTAATAAACCCTATTCACCCCCCTCTAGTGTTAATTTAGATCCAACAAGTGGTATCAGAGCGAGGTCTTTTTAACTCTAGAGTCATGAATCTATCTAATAACGCTTTTTCTGAGGGTCAGTCTATAGCTAGGCCACCAATGTTCAATGGAACCGATTATGCCTATTGGAAAGCTAGGATGAAAATTTACTTAAGTTCAGTTGATTATGATGTATGGGATATTGTTGAAACATGCTACAAACCTCCCGTTACGATTATTAATGATATTGAAATACCTATGCCAAAAGATAAGTGGGATGCTAATGATAAAAAATTATTCTCAACTAATGCCAAAGCAATGAACGCTTTAATTTGTGCTCTTGATAAAACTGAATTTAACCGTATATCTCACTGCTCAACTGCGCAGGAAATATGGCATACTTTGGAAGTTACACATGAAGGGACATCTCAAGTCAAGGAATCTCGTCTCGCACTACTCTGCAATGAATATGAAATTTTCACGATGCATAAAGACGAAGATATAAAAGAGATGTATGGTCGATTCTCAACACTGATTTATAATGCAAGGGCCCTTGGTAAAGTCTACACTGAAGTGGAATTAATATGAAAGATACTGAGAGTACTACCAATGAACTTTGAAGCCAAAGTAATGGCCATTCAAGAATCAAAAGATTTAAGTAAGTTGAGAATAGTTGATTGGAAACTTGATCGCTTATGAAATGGAGTTAAAAGCCAAAGAAGGACGCGATGATTCAAAATCGAAGAAAAAGTTAATTGGTCTAAACAGCACTGTTGAAAGTAATGATGAAGCCGAGAATCCCATTGAAGAATTGGCTATGGTTCTTAAAAAGTGGTCTAACAAGAAATTCAAGTCACGAAAGAAGAATTCAAAATCCAGCAAATCCAAGAATTCAGACAATTCAGATGATGAAGTCATATGCTACAACTGCAATAAACCAGGTCATATCAAACCAAATTGTCCACTACTTCAGAAAGACAGAAAAAAGAAAAAGAAAAAGAAAGCTTTTGCAACTACATGGGACGATGAAGAAGGAGAGGAAGAAGACTCTGACAGTGATAAAGAGGAAGCCAATTTATGCCTTATGGCACAGTCAGACTCAGAAAGTAGCGAGGAATATTCCACTGAGGTACCAAACTACTCTTACAAAGATTTAATTTTTATGTGTCATGAACTTACCAAAACCGTTCTCTTGAACTGAAAGTTAAGAAACTAAAATCTGATAGATTAAGATTGGTTCACGAAAACAATAGGTTAGAAACTGAGCTTGAAAAGGTAACGAATCTTGATTGTGAAAGCTGCAAGTTTTTAAAACAAGAGCAAATAGAATTTAAAGCAAAATTTGAAAAATTGAAACAAGAATACATGGCTTTAAAAGAAAGTGATGACAAAAAAAGAAAGAATTTCATCAACAGATGCACTTCTCTTGTAGATGAAAATGCAGCACTTAAGACCAAAGTAAAAAATCTCGAAATAACATTGAGCAAGTTTTCAAAAGGAGAAACGTCATTCAAAATGCTTCTTGGAAATCAATTATATGCTAACAATAGAAAAGGATTAGGTTTTGGGAAAACACACATTAATTTGAATGATAATGCTAAGGGTGGAAGTGTTTTTCCTAAATGTATAAAATGTGGAAAAATTGGACATAGCTATGAAAAATGTGAAAGTAAGAACAATAATTAAAAATTCATACAAGTATGGGTTCCAAAAGGGTTGACAAGCAATTGTTACAAATTTGAAATTGGTAAGTCTAAACAAATTTGGATTCCAAAAGGATCTGTTGTTCAAAATCAAAAATTTTCAGTTACTAATTTTATTAGACCTATGAGTTTCTCTAGGTCATTCTCTTCTTCTCGTATGTAGGTATGCTGGAGGGCTAAGGAGCAACAAGAATGGTACTTGGAGTCAGGTTGTTCCAAACATATGACAGGAGATAAATCAAAGTTCCTTAGCCTCGATAAACATAAAGGTGGAAGTGTGATAATGGGCGATAACAGAAAATGTAAAATTATCGGTAAAGGTAAAGTAGGTAATAGTACTTTCTCCTTAACCGATGTTTTATATGTTGAAAACTTGCATCACAATCTCATTTCCATAAGCCAACTATGTGACAAAGGGATGAGTGTAATATTTGATAGTGAATCTTGCAAAATTATTTAAAAATCCACTAACAATATTGTGTTCACGGGAAAAAGAAAAGGAAATGTTTATACACTCTCATTTGATGATTTAACTCTCTCACGATGTCTAGTAGCTACAGATGAAGAAGTTTTCTTATGGCATAGGAGATTGGGTCACGCTAGTATGAGTCTCTTAGAAAAACTTGAATCAAAAGAATTGGTAAGGGGACTACCACATCAGAAATATAAAAGTAACAAAGTGTGCAAATCTTGTACTATGGGAAAATTCAGTCGATCATCATTTTGCCCTAAAAATGTTGTTAGTACAAATGGGGGACTTGAATTGATTCACATGGATTTATTTGGACCAAATGAAATTGCTAGCTTAAATGGAAAACGTTATTGTTACGTATTGGTTGATGATTACTCTAGATTTACATGGGTTTATTTTCTAGCCAAAAAACCCGAAACTTTTGATTACTTTTCAAAGTTTGCAAAACTCGTTCAAAATGAAAAAGGTGTTTCAATAAAAACTTTAAGAAGTGATCACGGTAGTGAATTTGAAAATTTGGATTTTGAAAAGTTTTGTGAAGAGAATGGTTTTAAACACGAATTTTCTGCTCCTCGAACACCCCAACAAAATGGGGTAGTCGAAAGGAAAAATCGTACGTTACAGGAATTGGCTAGATCTATGATAAGTGAATATAAATTGCCTTTGACTTTTTGGGCAGAGGCAGTTAATACATCCTGCCATGTAATGAACAGAGTAATGATTTGACCAATACTTAACAAAACGTCCTATGAATTATGGTTTGACAGAAAGCCTAACATTTCATATTTTAGAATTTTTGGGTGCCCTTGTTATCTTCTTAATATAGGTGATCTACTTGGTAAGTTTGAGTCAAAAGCTGATGAGGGGATTTTCATGGGTTACTCTTCAAGAAGCAAGGCTTATCGAATCTTCAACAAACGATCAAAAACTATTGTTGAAACCATAAATGTGAGATTTGATGAATCAGATCTGGATACGGTGGACAAAGAGAAAACGATGAGGGAATTACATATGAGGGTGAAAAAGAAAATAGCAAAGAAAAGACTGGCGGTGATGATCCAACAAAACAAACATTTGAAGCTGAGAAATTAAAATTCAAAGCCAACCATCCTCCAGAATTGGTAATAGGAAATCCAACGGCAGGTATACGAACTCATTCATCATTTAATAAAGATATCTGTGCTTTTTGTATTCACAGTTGTTTTATATCTGAAACCGAACCTAAAAATGTTGAAATTGCACTTAACGATGAAAGTTGGATTTTAGCGATGCTAGAAGAACTTAATCAATTTGAACGGAATAAAGTTTGGAAATTAGTTCCTAGACTAAATTATTATCCAGTAGTAGGAACTAAATGGGTATTCAAAAATAAACTTGATGAATCTGGAAATGTAATTAGAAACAAAGCTAGGTTGGTTGCAAAAGGATATAATCAAATTGAAGGTATTGATTTTGATGAGACATTTGCACCAGTAGCTAGGTTAGAAGCCATTAGAATTTTGCTTAGTTTTGCATGTTATAAAGGTTTCAAACTTAAACAAATGGACGTAAAAAGTGTGTTTTTAAATGGAGAACTAAAAGAAGAAGTTTTTGTTGAACAACCCCCTGGTTTTAAAAGTCATGAATTCCCAAATCATGTATTTAAACTTGAAAAAGAATTATATGGTCTTAAACAAGCACCTAGAGCATGGTATGATTGTTTAAGTGCATATCTTTTGGAAAACGGTTTTAAAAAGGGTAGTGCCAACACAACATTGTTTCTATTACATGAAGGTGAAGATTTTTTAGTAGTTCAAATTTATGTTGATGATATTATATATGGTGCTACTAATGATCGTCTATGTGAGAAATTTGAAAAAGTTATGCAGGATAAATTCGAAATGAACTTAGTAGGTGAATTGAAATACTTCCTTGGATTTCAAATCAAACAAAGCACTAAGGGCATTTTCATATCATAAACAAAATACGTCGCTGAATTGCTGAAAAGATTTGGACTAGAAAATGCAAAACCACTCAGAACACCGATGAGTCCTTCAACCAAGCTTGACAAAGACGAGAAAGGAGTTGCTGTTGATCAGAGAAAATATCGTGGAATAATTGGTTCACTTCTTTATCTCACCGCATCTAGGCCTGATATTGTTTGTTGTTTGTTTATGTGCACGCTTTCAGTCTAATCCAAAAGAATCTCACTTAAAAGCCACAAAAAGAATATTGAGATATCTTTTGCACACACACAAATTTGGGTTATGGTACCCTACATGCAATAATTTTAAATTGACTATATATTCTGATGTCGATTATGCAGGTTCCCTTGTGGATAGAAAAAGCACTAGTGGAACTTGTTTTATGCTAGGACATTCATTAGTTTCATGGTCAAGTTGAAAACAAAATTGTGTTGCTCTATCCACAACTGAGGCCGAATACATTGCTTTAGGAAGTTGTTGTGCACAAATATTATGGATGATGCAAACTCTTTCAGAATTTGGTCTAATGTATAAAAAAGTACCACTAAAATGTGGCAGTAAAAGTGCTATAGATTTGTCTAATAATCCTGTTCACCATTCACGCACTAAACACATAGATGTGAGACACCATTTTATTAGAGATCACATTTCACGAGAAAATATTTGTATTGAGTTTATTTCAACTGATTGTCAACTTGCCGATATTTTTACAAAAACTCTTCCCGAAGATAGATTTTCACGGTTACGCTTAGATTTGGGAATTATAGAAATTGATTAATCATAATCCATTTTTTAAAGAAATTCTTAAATGATTATTTAAAAGTTAAATGATTGATCATTTGAACTATTTTGAAACTCATTGAAATTATGTCAGAGCTTGAAATTGTGATGAGTATAATTTTTAAGGAAATATTTTAAATCTCAAGATGATTGGACAGATTTTATAATATTTGTGAATTAGAGCTTATTTCACGACCATCTTCTATATCTACCATATTTCTGTCATTCATCATGGTTTTATTTAATTTGGGGAGTTCTAATTATTCTTAGAATTAAAATAATATTATTAATAATAAATAAATAAATTTTATCCTTGGTATTCACTCCCATTTAAAAGTCCTCGCGGTTATGCATGGGTGAACTACCTTAATCTCTATGTGCTTCCATTCTCACTTAAAAGACCTTTGGGCTATGCATGGATGGAACTCATTAGAGAGGATAAAGTTAAGTTACTACTAACCCCATTTAAAAGGCCTTTGGGCTATGCGTGGTTAGGAAGTGCTTAACGCATTTTTGAGCATATTTAAAATCTTTAAAATTCATGTACAAATATTCAATTTTTACTGAACTCTCCTCATTCTATAAAATCCATCGTAAATCCATTTATTCCGAAAGTGAAATTTGCTTCTAATTCGAAGAATATTATGATTTTTGTTTGATTAAATGAGATTTATGATATATTTTCCTCCTGATTTGAACTAATATTTCTAGTTTATATTCATCATTGTTTTAATTTTTGTCATTCTTTCGATGATTACAAAAGGGGGAGAATGGTCAAGATTTTGATGGATGAGTAAACATTTATAGAATATTTCTCGAAATTTGGTGTTTGATTAATTTATTTCAAAATTTTCAAATCTATGCATCAATAAGGGAAGCTTAGTTGTAGGGGGAGCATACAAATAGGGGGAGTAATATACTTCACGTTTCAAACACATTCAAAATCTTTTATTTGTTTGTCATCATCAAAAGGGGGAGATTGTTGTATATAACAGTGTTGTATACACAATTATATGATTTTTGTTTAATGATAACAACCAAATATATTTTACTATTGAATGTGTTTGCAAATGCACTGATATACTACACAATAGACAGGAATATAATATTTCTGTTTAAATAAAATATAACTGTGCAGAAATTTTAAACAATCACACGGTATTTTTATTTAAATAAAAATGTTTTATTTCAATATCAAAAAGTACATCTTTTTTAACTCCACTATTTGACATACTATATTTCTTTCATACAAATCTCTAACTCTATACAACTATATTTGCAGACACTGTTATACAATGACACTGATATTTTTCATTGTCTTCTGTCTTCCATCTTTTGTCTTCACAGCCTTCAGTCAAGTCCAGTCTTCATACCTGTCACAAGAAACACACACACAGTAGATTGCAATATAAAAAAAATTAAAAAAAAATTAAAATTTTTATTTGCCTCAGAATTACGGTGTGTTTCTCATCATTTTCCTAGATTTTGTCTGACATGTAGAAACAGGAAAAACTCGTCTGATGGCTGCATGTACACACGTGTATAAATATACACGCGTGCACTGCCTCGCCGATCAGTGTACGACTGAGGAGTAGTCATGATGGACCGTCTCGACCCAGTGTACAATCAACAATGGGACAATCGAATACAAGTTTAAGAAATGAAGTCAGCTCGGCAAAGTGGCTCAACATCATAATGCAAACCAGAATGTAGGTCAAAACAGAAAAGGCAAGACCAAAGAAGTACATGACAGAGCCGAGCACAGTTCAAGGTCAGGGACAAGGGATGTAGCAGCATTAAATAAAATGCATACTCCAAATGTCAAGTCAGTAAACACAGACCACATACAAGTCCAAAATGGCGCAAGTGCAAATAGACAGTAAATTACAATATGAATGGTGCATCATGAAGTTTTACAAGAATGATACAACATGTTCAAAGGAGCACAATGAGACATGTACACATGACTCTGGTCATGATAGTGAAACAAGATAGCTCAGCAATATATAAACACATCAACAAGGCCGAGCAAGTGACAAGAAATAAAGTGGACTGTGCACAAGTGCAACAGGAGAATTCAGCATTTACAAAAAATAAAAAAGGTGGTGTGATCAAATGAAGAAGCTGCTCTTATCAGTTTAAAAAATGATCAAGTGATTGGTCAAAGGCAGATCCAAGAAGTATAAACAATTCAAGGCATGTAGTAACAGTTATACAAGTGCAGTACCCATTTTAATCAGTAAAGAATTAAATGGTGCAATCGTATTTGGCAAAAGATCAAATCAGGCCAATAACAAAAGTCGACCACTTGGAAATAGGTCCACAAGTATAGCAATGCAGACAGTCACATTAATGGTGCAAACAAACACAACAGTTCAGATCAAAGCACAAGTTTCAGGAGAAAAGTTGTGCAACAATATGGTCAGTGTCGAGGGTGCAATTGATAAAACAATTTACAAATGAAGACTGGGTTAATGCATATGCCACAAGTCTAAAGGTAGTTCAATAATAGAGTACAAGCATAGTTTCTGCTCTTAACAAGTTAAATCTGATTGACTATTCAGAACTCAAGGAAATGGATCAAGCACCACAATGGACAAGCAAACTATTCAAAGTACAAAACAGTTTTGGGAAAACAAAGCACCAGTTCAAGTGTTCGGAAAATCAAAGTATAGTAACTGTTTAAAGCAATATCAAGTTACCAAAAAATAGTCAAGAGTAATATCTGTTATTACCAAGGTAAAACTGAACCAATTTACAATGAAAAGGAGGAAGAAATCTGCTCGAATCAATTTTTTTTATGGAAAGTTAAAATACAAATATGGAATTTTTTTTGGTAATGTTGAAAGTATCAATTGAAGAATATTCCTCTCGCAAGTGTTAAAAAAGTTTGAATTCCTCAAATCCAGTTAATGTCCAAAATATCCGATCGTATAAAGTAAGTTTCTCAAGACCAATTCTATGTTCCAGAAGCAAAATCGATACTTATCTTAGAATATATGAACAAGTCCAGCAAATCAAATTAGGAACAAAAATCGCAAGAGAAACTCAAGGAAGAAAGAAGCATCTAGATTTAGAGTTTTAGGGTTCAGAAACCCTATAAATTTACACACATATCATCATCGGCATCAAGAAAAAGAAAATCGATATCAACGAACAATAATTCAGGAAAATCATTTCAATTCAGAAGTACTCACCAAGGATTTCATTCGCTATCCAAAGGGGAAACTGATCGAAGACAAGGAGCTTCAAAGGATTCAAAACTATAGTGGAATTCCAGAGCAAAATCGATCATCACGAATCGATTTGAGAGGATAACAGAGACCCTAGCGCCGCCATTTTCAATTCACAGGAGTAAAGTGAACGGGTCAAAATAATTAAAGAAAAGTCGGCCAGTATTTTATAAAAGGGATGACCCTTTAAAACTAACTCCTAGGGTTTTATTATTTCTATGTTTTCTTCTTTTAAAAATTCAAAGTTCTATACTTAGGGTTGATAACTACTAGTATCTGTAGTTGAAAAATTCACAACTTAACGAGTCGAGTTGTGTCAAGGTCTTGAGCGTGGGGTTTAAACAGTCAGGAGCAAAGGTCGCAAGTTTACAAGAGTCTGTAAGCGAAGAGATTGTTTACAATTCCTAGTAGAAACCTTGAATGCAACAGTAGGCATAGTTTTTGCCAAAGTTGGGTATTTTCTGTGTATGTTTTTCTTTCTGCAACTATTCAGTGATTATTTTTATTTTATTTTAAATTAATAAACCCTATTCACCCCCCTCTAGGGTTAATTTAGATCCAACAAAAATTTCAAAAGTTCAAGAAAAATATAGTAATAGAGTCCAGTTTATATGTAAAACTCTGAATTGCACTCCAGGTTCAAATTCTATTTTTCAAAATTCAAATTCTGATTTTAGATAATTTTATCTTACTTATGATTTCAAACATATATAAGTTTAAAGTATATAAGTTTATATTGTTATATAATTCTATAGTTTTAAACCTTATAACTTTATAAATATGTTTATATAACATATTGTTATGTTTTCATATGATTTTACACTTTAGAATATTCATTTATATTATTAAGTTTTGATTCAAGAATTTCCAGAATAATATATATGTTTAAATCCTTGAAAAATAGTTTAAAAATAAATATACTATACATATGTAGACATACATAGATGGCTATGTCGACATACAACTGTCGTTTTATCAATTTTCAAAGGAAGTGTCTTTTCACTATTTGTAACGTTTCTGAAACGTTGCAACCATTGAAATCCTATACTTATACTTTGCCGATTTCTACTCAAGTTATATAAAACTTCATCTTTTCTCAATCTTTATCTACTACTATCAATTTGGAAGTGCTATGGAAGAGTTATAGGGTTGTTGTAATCATTTGGGATGTGTTTGGGAAAGGGTTTGTTCCTTGTATCCCTAAAATCATGGAAAAGGAGCGGTGTTAACCTTATAGCCGTGAAATCAAGGGTGTTTGAAGCGGTGTTAACCTTATAGCCGTGAAAGCAAGGGGTTGTACTTGGATATCGATAATAATAAATCCTTGTGCGATCCAGCGTTGTGTGGGACTGGATCTAGGATAATCCGAACCAGTATAAAATCTGGTGTATCTTTCCTTTTCCGCATTTTATTTTTATATGTTTCTTTGTTTATGTTTGATTAAGTGTCTGTGATCATCTCTGTTGTGTGTGATTCATATAGTTGATCAAATAAGTTTAAGATTTTCATAAATTCCTCGTAAACACTATTCACCCCCCTCTAATGTTTGTTTTGCCTTAAGATCCGCATTTCGCTTTCCTTAACAATTATTATTAGAGCATAGGTTTTCAAAAAGTCCATAATCTGATTTTTGAAAATATTAAAGGCAACCAACACTGGTAATAATAGTTCTTTTGTAGAGGGCCAGTCCACTGTTAGACCACCATTGTTTAATGGTAGTAATTATTCATATTGGGCATGTAGAATGAAAATATATCTACAATCGATGAGATTAGACACATGGAATAGTACACAGACTGAATATGTTGAACCCACTGTAAATTTTGCACAACGGACTAGTAAACAAAAGGCTGCTGCATAGAATAATTCTAAAGCCATGAATATGTTGTTCTGTTCATTAGATAGAAATGAATTTAATAGAGTGTTAGTTTGTAAATCTGCTAATGAAATACAGAGAACATTACAAGTTACTCATGAAGGAACCAATAAAGTTAAATATACAGAGATATCAATGCTAATTAATCAGTTTGAGGTATTTAAAATGAATGAGAATGAATTTATCTCCGATATGTATTGCAGATTCCAGGAGATTGTGCATTCATTAATAGGATTGGGAAAAACTTATTCAGAAGAAGGCCAAGTCAGAAAAATACTTAATTCATTAACTCCAGAATGGGATCAGAAAACACTGGCAATAGAAGCCAATAATGTCAGTGAAGTGAAGATTGAGGAGTTAATTGGGAATTTGATGTCATTTGAAGTCCAATTATAGAAAAGAAGGGAAAATAAGCCCACAGAAAAGAAATCTATAGCATTCAAAGCGACAAAAAATGGTTCTGATTCAAGGAGTGAAGATGAAGAAATTGCTTTAATGACAAGGAATTTTAGAAAATTTCTGAGATATAAAAGGAGAAATAATTTTTAGAAAATAATCAAGGGAACTCAGGAAGAAATGATAATCGATGTTATAACTACAACAAACCAGGCCATATAAAGAGAGTGTGCCCATATCCAGATAAATCAAATCAACAAACAGACAATAGTAATTCGTCAAAGAATAAAAAGAGGGCATATGCAGCTACTTTAGACGATTCAGATTCATCATCGAGTGATAAAGAGCCAACAATCAGAAATTCAGATATGTGTTTCACAGCGATTCGGAATTCAGAAAACATCGAAGAAATGGATCTAAAAACCAGGTACACCTTAATTAATTTTTAATTTTTTCTGGTAGATTTGGATGAATGGTTGTTTTGTTTGCTTTGATTGAATTTTAAATTAAATTAAAATTCAATCTTGAAATTTAAAATTCAAATTTGAAAGTCAAAAAAAATAATAAAATAATAAAATGAATTTTAGATGTTTGTTAGGATTAATATTAATTCAGGAAATAATAAATATGGAATATAAAAACATTAATATAATAAAACCAAAAGTCAAAACAACATGTCCTTTGAAATTCAACATGTATGTCGACATACATAAATAGACACATCGACAAGAAGGCCTATAAATGAAATTTAAAAATTGAATTTCAAAAGTTTAAACTTTCAAACTTCCCTCCAACTTTTCAGCAACACCGAAAATCTGAAAAGGCGTCATTGATTTCAAAAAAGTTGTTCCCATTCAATCTCTATTTATTTATCTATTCAATCTTATTCTCTCTACCTCTCATTCAAATTTCAAAAAACTTTCTTCATATCTGTACTCTTGAAAATGAACTCTTTAATGGCTTCCTCAAGCACACCTCAAACAATGAGATTACCCAAAACCATCAAAGCATATCCCTACAGTGATAGTGAAGCAAAAAAATGCCTATGCTGACTATCTAGCAAATGGAAAAGTCAACATGGGAGCCTTCTCCATCTTTGAATGATTTGTCATCTTACAATCTTCATTCTCTTTTCAAACAAAATGAAGTCTTGAGTCTAATAGATTCACGAGATAACAATGAAGTATGTTATCCTAATCTACTCAAAATGTTCTATGCAAATTTAAATCGTGGCTTTTACGAAGGAGACGAAAATCAAGTATGGAGTGGCGTATAAGGCACTCAAATCAATTTAGATTGTGAAATTTTGGGTAATATCTTGAATTGTAAGAATACGGGCTCGCATTTTTTGGAGTTTGAAATTGATGAAACAGATTTGGAAACCTTTCATCACATATTTGAAAGTGATGCTCATTTGGAATTCAAAAATTGCTTTTTCCGCCTAAAAGCAAGAATTGTCAACCTCCTCCTTCGACATACAATCACTCCTCGTTCCGAAAATTTCAACAACCCTACCCTCAAAGTTCAAAAAGCACTCTTTCTATTATTGGTGTTTATGACATCCGTTGGGCCGATATCATTTTAAAAGAATTTAAGCCCAAAGAAACGTCCACAAGAGAAAACACTCTTTGTAACACCCCGAATTTAGGTTAATGCTAAAATTCACTAATTACAGAATAAATAATCTCAAATGTGAGAATTGGGGGAAACGGGATGCGTCATTACGTTCGTCTCGGAAAAATACGCGAAATAGAGTCCGAAATTTTGTAAATCGAAGTCCGTATGGCCCAGTTATGGCCCAATGAAGTTTACAGAAAATTCAAAGTTAAAAACAGATTTAAAAATTAAAAGTCAGATTTCGAAATTGGAGCCAGCAGGGGGCCAGGTGGGAAACTTCCCGCCCTACCCATGTCGACAGGGCTGTCGACAGGCCTGTCGACTGAGGAGTCGACTGCCCTGTCGACTTGCCTGTCGACACAGGGTGTCGAGCCAGTTGGCTTGGGTGCACCAGATCTGGTTTTCTGGCTAGGGCTGGGCTGGGTTCTAGAGATTTCCTAAATCTGACGGACCTAATCTAACCTAGGGTTAATCCTATGGTCTAAAACACACCCTAATCCTATAAATACACCCTAGTGCAAGCCTAATCCATACTAAAAATAGAAATGATGCCATCATGCCGCCAAAATCAAACTTAAGAGGAGCCTCCACTAGTTTATGAAGGAAGTTGCAAGCTAATCAACCTCTAATCATCATCTTCTTCATATTTAGCAACTAGTTCTACTTCATAAGTTTGCTAATCTTGGTTTTGGTGAGTTCCTATGCCTTTAGCAAGTAATTGCTAAACTAATTAGGATAGGATATTAGGAGGCTATGGATGTAAATGTGGATTATGCAAGTTGTGGTTGTCATATGTTATATGTTCATATGTAAACTTGCCTCTTTTTATGATATGATGTGTCATGTAAGTTCATATGCAAGTTTTATGCAAGTTTATATGCAAGATCATATGCAAGTTAGTCTCTTTTTATGATATGCATAGCATATGCGAGTTTGCCTTTGTGATATGACATGATATGCAAGTTTATATGCAAGATTCATGTGCAAGATAGTCTCTTTTTATGATATGCATAACATATGCAAGTTTGCCTTTGTGATATGACATGGTATGCAAGTTCATATGCAAGTTTATATGCAAGTTCATATGCAATTTTTATGCAAGTCATATGCAAGTTCATATGCAAGTTTTATGCAAGTTCATATGTAAGTTTTATGCAAGTTTATATGCAAGTTCATATGCAAGTTTGTCTCTTTTATGATGTGCATAACATATGCAAAGTTGTCCCTATGAATGACGTGTTATGTAAACGAATTACGTGGGAAACGATGGGGTTAATATGCATGATTATAAAAAGGTGTAAAGTTGTTATGATTAAGCATAACATAAAATGAATGGACATAATTGGGAATTTACCTATTAAGTTAGGTCTACCCACATTATGGAGTTGGGAATTTACCTATTAAGTTAGGTCTACCCATACTATGGAATTGGGAATTTACCTATTGAGTTAGGTCTACCCATATTCTTAAAAATGTGTAATTAATTAGGGATAATTAATTATGGGGGGAGTGATTAATTAGGTGTAATTAATCAACTAAGACACGAGGTTGGACCCTTTTGTAGCGGAAGTCTGCCCGGAACCGACCGGCCATCCAGCAGCTACAAATGATTGGCCCAATGTGAGAGGTCTTAGTCATGAATTAAATACGTGATTAAAGTAAAGACACGAGGTTAGACCCTTTTTATGACAGAAGTCTGCCCGGAACCAACCGGCATATCCAGCAGTCATAAAAGATGGTCTAATGTGAGAGGTCTTTATGAGGTCATGATCTTAATTAATTAATTAAGAAACACTTAACCATATTAGCATGTAGAGGGACATAAGGGGTTAAGTGGGTGCCTTGGGTGGCATGTGGAAATCTAGTGGTTGCTTTGGGTGGCAATAGAAAATACGATTAGAATACTTAACCAAAGTGGAACATGTAATTAAAACATGATTAAAGGGTTAAGTGGTATACACTAGAAATGACAAGCTTAGGTGGGTAGCTTATGGGGGCCCATTTCAACCAATATCCCAAACGTATCTTAGTGGGCTCGACTCTAGTCGAGTGACGGGACACGCATATTGGGCTTGACTATAAGAGGCCAAAACGGGTTAGCGGTGGCAACGCAAGTCCAACGGGTTTCATATGCGTGTGTGGACCCGGGCTGGTAGGTAAGACGTTGTTGCATCGTGTAGGTATAAGCCGTGCACCATTGATTGTATCGGGTTGCCACTTTGGGGAGTGATACACCCCACTGTAGGGCCAGCACGGGTATCTACGGTAGGGAGCCGATCGCTTGGGAGTAGTGGGTACACCTAGTGGAGATAGGGGCAGACGACACCTGTGTAGTGAGCTAGGGGTACACGAAACTACTGGGTAAATTTTCTAAGTCCTTGGGAGGGATCAACCTTTAAGTAGGAATGACTGGTGTGGTGCAGTGTAGTAATTATCCTTGGGTGGGTAAATGTGTCTTTATCGTTATCTTAGTTCACTCTAAGTCTGATTGGCTACTGAGGGTAGTCATTTATCCCCAGACACACCGTACCAAGTTATATCATATCCTTATTACTTTAATGATTACATTGTTAAAGTTATAGGACTCACTCAGACTTATGTCTGACCCCGTTGTTTTTATCTTTTTTTTCCCAACCCTCAGGTTCTTAGAGTGGGCCCAGCACGAGTGGGCTTTGATCAGGCTGCTTTTATTACTCTCTTGGAGCTTGGACCCTAGATGTAGAGCTCAGTTTACCCTTTTCTTTATGGCTATCAGTTCATGTATTGGGATTATGTATTTTTATTTAGCAGGATGGATATTTGTACTTGACTTCTATTATGGTTTTGTGATGTAACCAGACATGTTTTATTTTCCGCTGCAAGTGAAATGATGTTTTAAATTTCCAAGTATTACTTGTATCTGTCTTGCTGTAATTACTCTGTTCTATATTCACTCAAAATACTCCACCGATGTTATGGTATTCCCTTAGAGAGTGACCATAGCGGGCGTGGGGTGTTACACGTGGTATCAGAGCAAAGGTTACCGGAACAGATAAATTTTTTTAGAAAACTATTTTTCTAAAAACATTTTTGGAGGAGATATTTTCAAAAACATGTCTTTAAAGAGAAAAGTTTTTGAAAGAAAAGCATAATCCCCAATAGCCATATCTTTATCTTTCGAATTCTCCGTTTTGAATCTTTCCTTTTTCATTTCAGCATGGCTGAGGACCTTAACTTTCCGGAGGGTGTGACGGTACCAGTATGGTATAGGAGATTGATGGAGGCTAAGGCCACCACTGCGGGTCCAGCAAATGTTCCTCCACCAACCGTAGCACCCGATCTTCCTCCTCCCCCTCCTCCTCGCACGGATACTTTTGCTAAGACTTGCAAGGAATTCAAAGCTATGGGAGGAAAACCTTTTCAAGGATCTGAAACTTTTGTGGAGGCTTGAGATTGGCTTAAGGAGGTGGAAGAGTTGATAGATATCTTTGAGATGGAAGAAGGAAAGAAAGTCAAGTTAGCTGCTTGGTTAATGAAGGGAGAGGCCTCATTCTGGTGGGAGGTCACTAATGGAGAACGCCCCGTTGACTCTTGGGCGGATTTTAGGCAAAGATTTGTGGCAAAGTTTCTCTCAAGGGTGGAGGAAAACTTGTATATGGAAAGATTCTTGACTCTAAAGCAAGGAAATCTCTCAGTGAAGGAATATGTCAACAAGTTTAATCAATTGGCAAGGTTTGGCCTAGACATGGTGAATACACCAGAGAAGAAGGCTTTGAGGTTCGTGAAAGGCTTGAATGAACCGATGCATGGGTTGGCTATGACTCATATCCCTATGGGGGCCACCTTTGAGAAGCTAGTTGACATGGCACTCATGCATGAAGAAGAGAAGGGTCCCAATGCTAATAAGGCACCCGAGAAGAAGGGAGATCAAAAGAGACCTCAACAACAACAGCAAAACAAAGGTGGGAAAGGCAACGGTGGCAAGGGGAAGAAGAAGTGCTTCAATTGTGGGATACCAGGTCACATAAGCAAAGATTGTAGAAAGAAGAAGAAGACTGGTTGCTTTCATTGTGGCGAAGCAGGGCATCTAGTGAAGGATTGCCCTAAGAAGGGGCAAAGGACGGGATCTACCTCAGGATGACAGGTGCAAGCTCTTATGGCACCGGGTCAGGCTAGGGGGCAAGTACAGGCTCTCGCGGTTCCACCAATTCAGGAAAGAGGTAGAACTATTTCCGTTGAAAGTCTGGTTTTTCTATTTGATCATCCTATCCGTACATTGTTTGATTCAGGCGCATCGCATTCGTTTATCTCATCATCATTAGTTGAGTCACTGCACTTAGACACCAGTCTTGTAGATGATCCCTTGGTTGTTTCAAACCCAATTGGGGGCTCCACTTATTTGTCCATGATGTGCTTGGGTTTGAAGATTTCTATACTTAACATTGAGTTTAGATGTGATGCTTTTATGTTGGGCTTCACGGGCTATGGGTTGATTTTGGGCATGGACTGGTTATCCAGTAATGGTGTTGTTCTTGATTGCGAAAGGAGAGTTGTTAGGCTCATGACCCGCTTGGGTAACACTCTCAAGATCTCTTGTAATCCCATGGATTCTGTTATGCTAAGTTATCTTGAATCGCTTGACGCTTCGGTCGAGAATTTGCAATCTATTAGAGTGGTCCGGGAATACTCGGATGTGTTTGAGGAGGTGAAGGGCCTACCTCCGAAGCGGGAGATTGACTTCCGAATATATCTGGTGGATAATGCTAAACCTGTATCTTTACCAGTGCGCCACATGGCTCCTCGTGAGAGGAGGGAACTCCATAAGCAGGTAGGGGAGTTGCTTGAGAAGGGGTTCATAAGACGAAGTATATCGGAGTGGGGTGCTCCAGTAGTTTTTGCTATAAAGGCAGATGGGTCCCTCAGACTTTGTGTAGACTATAGAGAACTCAACAAGCTCACAAAGAAGAATAGACACCCATTGCCGAGGATTGATGATCTTTTCGATCAGTTGGTTGGCGCTTCAGTATTTTCTCAGTTGGACTTAGCCACGGGGTTTCATCAGTTGAGGGTGGCTGAGGATAGCATAGACAAGACTGCCTTTAGAACTCTGGATGGTTTCTATGAGTGGCTGGTGATGCCATTTGGGTTGACGAACGCCCCTGCATACTTTGTTGATTTGATGAGTAGGGTGTTCAGGGAGTTCCTTAATAAATTCGTGGTGGTTTTTGTGGATGATATCTTAGTATTTTCTAAGAGTGAAGAAGAGCATGCCCTACATCTTGGGGAGGTATTGAAGACTCTTCGAGCACATAGCCTTAAGGCTAAATTCTCTAAATGTCACTTCTGGAGGAAGGAGGTGCGGTTCTTGGGGCACGTGGTCTCCAAGGAAGGGATAGCTGTGGATCCCGCGAAGGTAGTATCAATTCAGGATTGGAAGGTTCCGAAGAATGCTACCGAAGTAAGAAGTTTTCTGGGGTCGGCGGGTTATTATAGGAAGTTTATCAAAGACTTCGCGAAGATATCAGCCCCATTAACCCGCTTAACGAAGAAGAATCTTGTTTTCACATGGGACGTAGATTGTGATGATGCGTTCCGACGGTTAAAGAGAGCTTTAACCACTGCTCCAGTTTTAGTATTGCCAGATGGGAGTAAGCCATTTGTTGTCTATACCGATGCTTGTGGGACAGGACTAGGCGCAGTCTTAATGCAAGAGGGAAGGGTAATAGCCTATGGTGGAAGGCAGTTGAGAGTGCATGAGAAAAATTACCCTACCCATGATTTAGAGTTGGCCGCTATTGTTTTTGCGCTTAAGATTTAGCGCCATTATCTTCTTGGTGAGAGATTCGAATTGTTCACTGACCACAAATCATTGAAGTACTTGTTTTCTCAGAAGGATTTGAATTTGAGACAGCAAAGGTGGATGGAGTTCTTAGCATCCTATGATTTCGAGATAGCGTATACCCCTGGCAAGGGTAACGTGGTGGCGGACGCCTTGAGCAGAAAGAGGTTGTCCTTGAGTCCATTGTTCGTGGAACGACGAAGCTTGGAATTTATCTCGATGTTTGATTTCAGACCTTCCATTGACTATATACCCGGTTTGCTAGCATCCTTGGAGGTCAGACCTACTCTTTTGGGGCGGATTGGAGAAGCACAGAGGGACGACCCACAGTTGGTTGAGATGGTAGAGAAGCTCATAAGGGGGGAGTCGTCCAGCCATTTGAGTAGGTACACCCTAGATGATAGGGGGTGCTTGCGTAGAGACGGTAGACTTTGTGTACCGCAAGACGAGGGTTCGAGGAAGGCTATTCTTGATGATGCACACCGTTCTAGGATGACCATTCATCCCGGTGGGGACAAGATGTACCAAGACATGAAGAGGGTTTTCTTCTGGGCCGGTATGAAGAAAGATGTGGCCGAGTATGTCGCTCAATGCTTGGTGTGCCAACAAGTGAAGGCGGAGCAAAAGAAACCTGGTGGGTTGCTTCACCCATTGGAAGTTCCGCAATGGAAGTGGGATAGCGTCTCGATGGATTTTATTGACGGGTTACCCAGATCAAGAAAGGGTAATACGGGAATTTGGATTGTGGTAGACAGACTTACTAAAAGCGCCCATTTTATACCTGTGAAGAGCAAGAGGACTGCTCCATGGCTAGCTTCAGTATATCTTCGAGAGATAGTTCGATTGCATGGGGTACCCTCTAGCATAGTGAGTGATCGAGATCCTATCTTCACTAGCGAGTTCTGGACAAGTTTGCAAGAAGCAGTGGGGACTCAATTGTGTCTGAGCACCGCATATCATCCTCAGACGGACGGCCAGACTGAGAGGGTGAATCGTGTCCTAGAAGACCTTTTGAGGCTTTGTATCTTAGATTTTGGAGGTACATGGGAAGAGCATCTTCCATTAGTGGAGTTCGCATATAATAATAGCTTTCAGTCCAGTATTGGTATGGCTCCTTTCGAAGCTCTCTATGGAAGGCCTTGTCGATCACCTGCATGTTGGTGGGAATCTACGGATAAGATTTTGCTTGGGCCTGATATGGTTAGGGAGACTTCTGAGAAGATTGACATGATTCGAAGAAGGATGAAAGCAGCGCAGGATAGGCAAAAATCTTATGCGGACAAGAGAAGGACGGATCTTGAGTTTGAAGTTGGGGACATGGTCTTTGTCAAAGTGTCTCCGTTACGAAATGTGGTTCTCTTTGGATCTGTTGGGAAGTTAGCACCAAGGTTCGTAGGGCCATTTCCCATTAAAGAAAGAATTGGACGGATGGCATATAGAGTGGAGTTGCCCGACAGACTTAGTGGTGTACATGATGTATTCCATGTGTCCCATTTGAGGAAGTGCTTACATGAGACCGCAGAAGTGGTAGAGCCGAGCTTGCTTAAAGAAGTGGAAGTAGAGCGTGATGCGACTATTCGACGAGCTCCTACCCGCATCCTTGGGTCAGAGACTAGGAAATTGAGGAATCGAGAGGTTCAACTAGTCAAAGTACAATGGGGAGAAGACGAGAGCAACGCAACTTGGGAAACGGAAGCGAAGATGCGTTCATTGTACCCGTTCCTTTTTGAGGGTATGTCTTTTAACTTCTCCTTTATCGTTTGTCTAGTACTTATCTTATCTTTAGTATGTCCTCTCATTTGTACCTTTGACCTTTAGATAGGGTAAACCTATGGTTGAAACATGTGTTTGAGACATGTTATGGTTGATGGATGCAAGTGGATGCAAGTGTTTGCTAGTGGTTGCTCGTGGATGCATATACACACACTCTAGGCACTAGATCGGCTCAGTCACTTCATATTGCATATTGCATAAAATTGTGTGTAGGAAGCTATATTTATGGATGTTTAATGATTGTGTTATCATATGGATGATGCATTTTGGTGAATGATTGTGCACTCATGTAGATATTGTATGTGTCGATAGGGTTCTCTCGCATACATAATGGATGCATGGCACTATCATGGTTTGCATATGTTCATACGTTAGATAGGGAACATATACACACACTTTTTGCATATGCTCATACATCATTAGAAATTGTTTTAAGGACAATGGATGCCCGTGTTTGATGGATTGAGTAGATGGTTGTTTGGATGGTAGGATATCCATTCTCCTTAGCTTAGAGATTTCGGGGACGAAATCCTTTAAGGAGGGGAGAATGTAACACACCGAATTTAGGTTAATGCTAAAATTCACTAATTACAGAATAAATAATCTCAAATGTGAGAATTGGGGGAAACGGGCTGCGTCATTACGTTCGTCTCGGAAAAATACGCGAAATAGAGTCCGAAAATTTGTAAATCGGAGTCCGTATGGCCCAGTTATGGCCCAATGAAGTTTACAGAAAATTCAAAGTTAAAAACAGATTTAAAAATTAAAAGTCAGATTTCGAAATTGGAGCCAGCAGGGGGCCAGGCGGGAAACTTTCCGCCCTACCCATGTCGACAGGGCTGTCGACAGGCCTGTCGACTGAGGAGTCGACTGCCCTGTCGACTTGCCTGTCGACACAGGGTGTCGAGCCAGTTGGCTTGGGTGCACCAGATCTGGTTTTCTGGCTAGGGCTGGGCTGGGTTCTAGAGATTTCCTAAATCTGACGGACCTAATCTAACCTAGGGTTAATGCTATGGTCTAAAACACACCCTAATCCTATAAATACACCCTAATGCAAGCCTAATCCATACTAAAAATAGAAATGATGCCATCATGCCGCCAAAATCAAACTTAAGAGGAGCCTCCACTAGTTTATGAAGGAAGTTGCAAGCTAATCAACCTCTAATCATCATCTTCTTCATATTTAGCAACTAGTTCTACTTCATAAGTTTGCTAATCTTGGTTTTGGTGAGTTCCTATGCCTTTAGCAAGTAATTGCTAAACTAATTAGGATAGGATATTAGGAGGTTATGGATGTAAATGTGGATTATGCAAGTTGTGGTTGTCATATGTTATATGTTCATATGTAAACTTGCCTCTTTTTATGATATGATGTGTCATGTAAGTTCATATGCAAGTTTTATGCAAGTTTATATGCAAGATCATATGCAAGTTAGTCTCTTTTTATGATATGCATAGCATATGCGAGTTTGCCTTTGTGATATGACATGATATGCAAGTTTATATGCAAGATTCATGTGCAAGATAGTCTCTTTTTATGATATGCATAACATATGCAAGTTTGCCTTTGTGATATGACATGGTATGCAAGTTCATATGCAAGTTCATATGCAATTTTGATGCAAGTCATATGCAAGTTCATATGCAAGTTTTATGCAAGTTCATATGCAAGTTTTATGCAAGTTCATATGCAAGTTTGTCTCTTTTATGATGTGCATAACATATGCAAAGTTGTCCCTATGAATGACGTGTTATGTAAACGAATTACGTGGGAAACGATGGGGTTAATATGCATGATTATAAAAAGGTGTAAAGTTGTTATGATTAAGCATAACATAAAATGAATGGACATAATTGGGAATTTACCTATTAAGTTAGGTCTACCCACATTATGGAGTTGGGAATTTACCTATTAAGTTAGGTCTACCCATACTATGGAATTGGGAATTTACCTATTGAGTTAGGTCTACCCATATTCTTAAAAATGTGTAATTAATTAGGGATAATTAATTATGGGGGGAGTGATTAATTAGGTGTAATTAATCAACTAAGACACGAGGTTGGACCCTTTTGTAGCGGAAGTCTGCCCGGAACCGACCGGCCATCCAGCAGCTACAAATGATTGGCCCAATGTGAGAGGTCTTAGTCATGAATTAAATACGTGATTAAAGTAAAGACACGAGGTTAGACCCTTTTTATGACAGAAGTCTGCCCGGAACCAACCGGCATATCCAGCAGTCATAAAAGATGGTCTAATGTGAGAGGTCTTTATGAGGTCATGATCTTAATTAATTAATTAAGAAACACTTAACCATATTAGCATGTAGAGGGACATGAGGGGTTAAGTGGGTGCCTTGGGTGGCATGTGGAAATCTAGTGGTTGCCTTGGGTGGCAATAGAAAATACGATTAGAATACTTAACCAAAGTGGAACATGTAATTAAAACATGATTAAAGGGTTAAGTGGTATACACTAGAAATGACAAGCTTAGGTGGGTAGCTTGCGGGGGCCCATTTCAACCAATATCCCAAACGTATCTTAGTGGGCTCGACTCTAGTCGAGTGACGGGACACGCATATTGGGCTTGACTATAAGAGGCCAAAACGGGTTAGCGGTGGCAACGCAAGTCCAACGGGTTTCATATGCGTGTGTGGACCCGGGCTGGTAGGTAAGACGTTGTTGCATCGTGTAGGTATAAGCCGTGCACCATTGATTGTATCGGGTTGCCACTTTGGGGAGTGATACACCCCACTGTGGGGCCAGCACGGGTATCTACGGTAGGGAGCCGATCGCTTGGGAGTAGTGGGTACATCTAGTGGAGATAGGGGCAGACGGCACCTATGTAGTGAGCTAGGGGTACACGAAACTACTGGGTAAATTTTCTAAGTCCTTGGGAGGGATCAACCTTTAAGTAGGAATGACTGGTGTGGTGCAGTGTAGTAATTATCCTTGGGTGGGTAAATGCGTCTTTATCGTTATCTTAGTTCACTCTAAGTCTGATTGGCTACTGAGGGTAGTCATTTATCCCCAGTCACACCGTACCAAGTTATATCATATCCTTATTACTTTAATGATTACATTGTTAAAGTTATAGGACTCGCTCAGACTTATGTCTGACCCCGTTGTTTTTATCATTTTTTCCCAACCCTCAGGTTCTCAGAGTGGGCCCAGCACGAGTGGGCTTTGATCAGGCTGCTTTTATTACTCTCTTGGAGCTTGGACCCTAGATGTAGAGCTCAGTTTACCCTTTTCTTTATGGCTATCAGTTCATGTATTGGGATTATGTATTTTTATTTAGCAGGATGGATATTTGTACTTGACTTCTATTATGGTTTTGTGATGTAACCAGACATGTTTTATTTTCCGCTGCAAGTGAAATGATGTTTTAAATTTCCAAGTATTACTTGTATCTGTCTTGTTGTAATTACTCTGTTCTATATTCACTCAAAATACTCCACCGATGTTATGGCATTCCCTTAGAGAGTGACCATAGCGGGCGTGGGGTGTTACACTCTTTATTATGGAGTTTATCTTACTTAGATTTTTAAATATTTTGGAGTGGATCTCAAAGGAGAAGAATTTGTGTCAAGTAAGGTGTTTGACTCATCAAATATACATCTTATGCAAATTCCACTCACCTTTAAGCCTTATGAAGCATTCGAAGATAAACAAGCTCGTATGCAACAATAACAAGATCCTATGGATATAGAAGAAGAAGAAACTTCTTTGGAAAGTATATAGTGTCATCCAATATTAGAACCATTTCTGAAGAAATGTTTGTCCAAAATCAAGCAAAATGAGCCAAGAACCAAAAGAAGATCAAAAGACTCTTACTCATATGTCTAAGTTCATTGACAAAATAGGAAGAAAACTTGGAATTTCACCTTCCTCATCATCCATTGAAATCTAAGCATATCTAGTTTATGTTATCTTTCGTATTTTTTTGTATTTGCTTTCGAATCTTGTATTTAGTATCTTGTATTAGTTGAATGTATTTGCTTTTAAGTAGTAACGAATGGTATTTATTTCTGTCAAAGCAATCTTTAATTTACTATAAAAACACATTAGAATTAAATAAATTAAAATAATATAATTAGAATTAACTAAAAAATGAAAATTTCCAAAAAATCACTATAGTATGTCGACATACATTTTTCCTTATGTCGACATATAACTGCCAGATATCAAAAATTAATTCCCACAAAAGGTACTTACAACATCTATTTAAACTTTCTATTTCGAATTTTCTTCTTCATTCTCTCATTTCGTTTTTGGAAAAATTCAAAACTAAATTAAGTAATGGCATTCACTAACTATAATAATCAAATCAAACCTGAATTGTCCGCCAAACCATTCGAAGGTCCGTTTCAATGCTCTACTCTTGCTCGTGTGATGAAATTAGAAGATAAAATGGAGAATTTACTCCAAATGCTCGCTCTACAAACCAGGAAGAATCAAGAGCATGTGAAATAAGGAAAAATCCTGAAAAATCTACAAAAATTTGTTATGGATAATTAAACAAATCTGATTATCATCGAAGATGATAATCCAATAATGGAAGAGGAAGAAGAGGAAGTGGAAGAGATGATAGAAGAGGAGGAACAAGAAGAGGCACAAAATGAAGGCATGGAGGAGGACGATCAAGTCATATGCGTTGACGAAGTTTGTTTCGATCGAGAAGGGAATATAATTGAGCAAAATGGATAATTTTGTCTTCATTACCCCAATTGCCCAATTCATAAGTCCCCAATTATGAAGAATCCTTAGATGTTTTGGTTTCTCGATTATTCGTACATGCGATGTAATACGTACATAGTATTTCATGTTCTTGTAAAAAGTTGTAATTTACATTAGTTTATATTGTTTGACTTGTAAAACAATGATTAAATTTTTTAGTTCATAAAATGTTTGTTTCTTATAGATTTTGGAGTTAGTATTATAATAGTTATATATAGAATAATGGATATAATAGAGGGAGTCGTGAATATTGCGTACTTTAAGCATAGAATAAAATATTATTATCTTAGAATATATGGATACATATAGGTAATAGATACTTATGATATAAATTTAGGGGGAGAATATTTAGAATTTCTTTTTGTTGATGACAAAAGGGGAGAAATTATAAAATAAGAATTAGTTAGGCTTGGATTAAGAGGGAGTATGTAGGATTCATGATGAAAGGGGGAGTAATCGAACGACTAGATCAAAAGGTATCAACAGGTATGAACAGGTATGAATATTTATAAATCAAGGTTGTCATCATCAAAAAGGGGGAGATTGTTGGAGAATGGAGTTTTGATGACAACAACCTTATTTCAAATATCATTATTAATTGATTATAATATATGTATATATATTAACATTTCAATTTAGAATATATATATATGTGTATATATATACACACACACACACATTCATACATATATGCAGGATTTGTATACAGAACTTAAATACTGAAGATTGTACAGTTTTAGAGTTCCAAGTGATTTAGGATTGAAAAGAGATTTAAGACTCATGAGTTATCAAGTTATCGAGATATCAAAATTTCAAGAGTTCAAAAAAAATATAGTAATATAGTCTAGTTTATATTTAAGACTCTGGATAACACTCTAGGTTCAAATTCTGATTTTCAAATTTCAAATTCTGATTTTTCAAATTTCAAATTCTGTTTTCAAAATTCAAATTCTGATTCCAGACAATTTTATCTTACTTATGATTTCAAACATATATAAGTTTATATAGTTCTATAGTTTTATAGTTTTAAACCTTATAACTTTATAAATATGTTTATATAATATATTATTATGTTTTCATATGATTTTACACTTTTGAATATTCATTTATATTATTAAGTTTTGATTCAAGAATTTCCAGAATAATATGTATGTTTAAATACTCAAAAACTAGTTTTAAAAATAAATATACTGTACATATGTCGACATACATAGATGGCTATGTCGACATACAGCTGTCATTTTTTTTCAATTTTCAAAGGAAGTGTCTTTTCACTTTTTGGAACGTTTCTGAAATGATGTAACCATTGAAATGCCATAAATAGGGGCTGATTTCGAATTTTTTAATAATTCTTCTTCACCTCTTTTCATACCAGCATTAATATTTATCATTTTCTTGATTCTTATACTTATACTTTGTCGATTTCTACTCAAATTATGTAAAACTTCATATTTTTCTCATCAATCTCTATTAACTACTATCAATTTGGAAGTGCTATTAAAGAGTAATAGGGTTGTTAATCATTTGGGAAGTGTTTGGGAAACGGTGTGTTCCTTATAGCCTAAAAATCAAGGAAACGGAGCGTTGTTAACCTTATAGCCATGAAATCAAGGATGTTTGGAGTGGTGTTAACCTTATAGCCGTGAAATCAAGGGGTTGTACTTGGAAACTGATAATAATTGAAACAACCCAGACTCGCCCTTAGGGGAAAGCCCGGATTGAGTTGAACAATCAGAACACAAACCGAAGAACATTTCATTGCTATTACAACAATTTACATCGGAGTTCAAGAAAATAACAAAGTATGAATAAATAATATACAGCAGAAAATATCATAGATTTAAAATTACATTTAAATACATAGCAGCGGAAAAATAATACATAACACAACTGAAAGAAATACACAGTTACAGAGCTTTCCGAATATAGTTCCAGTTGTGAATCCAGGATCCTATGAAAATAATATCTGCAAAAGCCGAAACTACTTGCTGCTCGTATGGAAAATAGGGCCACCCAGAGTTTAGGTTAAAAAAATAAACTTCGAGTCAGTAATGGGACTGGTGTGAGAACAAAAACAGTTATTGGCTTGATTTTAAAGTTAGATAAATCAAGAGACCACGCCGTATAATACGGAACGAGTTTAACCCCAAGAATACCAGTGCATAGAACATACAGCGCAATGCTAAACAGAAAAAAAGCTATTATAAGACTCAGGTCTCATCACACAATGCCACGCAAGCCGGAGGATAGAGTTTTACCTTATAATAGCTAAAAATGCTTGGTATGTGAAATTTCATATTTCGTTATTACTATAAGTGAAGAAATCAACTTCAAGTATAAATGTATCAATCATAGGCGGCGTAGGTACACATATATTATGTCGCCAAATATATATTCACAACTAAAATCGTGAAATCACGTATTGGAAATTGGGTTTCCATCTATGAACCAAGGCAAGCGATTGTCCTTACTGATTTGAGACTCTCTAACCCGAGCCTCAGGATACAGTCGCAACTGCACCTGCGGTTAGCTGTTTGGCCAGTCACCCGTCGATGATTAGTAATACCATAAACTATATGCTAGCCTGCCCTATGGGGCATAAAATCTGGTCAGTATATCGACCATAACATCCATCGGCCCCATAGTGACCGATATATCTGAGGCGCCTCTCCCTCCATCAAGTAATAATAAGCAACATCCACATGAGTAAACAGTCTGGGCTCCATACCATGACGTTACTCCTAGCCAGAAACTAACACATGTCCATTTCCATATGTTCCTCATCCTTTTCAGGTTCATACCGGGATGTGAAGCTCGCAAATTAACGCTACACAAAGCTATGCTATTTAAAGTCGTGCTTTGATCATTAACCACAAGACTCTGCTTTTCAATAGAAGCCTTGATCATTTGCATCTCAGCATGCCACACTGACAATTCACGCCATGCAACTGATGTCTATCGATATATAACCTCTAAGCTCGTACGTCTTAGAGAAGGGTGTTATGCAAAAGAATAAATTCTCCGCCACCAAACAAATATATATTTAATAGAAATCAATCAACACAAAATAAAATCAAATGTCAGACACACATTTATTTACTAGTTCGTTCTGGGTCTGAACGAAACTGGAGGCACCTTATTCCTCGTCCCATATGTCCAATACAGGAGAGAGGTCCTCGCATGTCCGGTCGAACTCCAAGTACGTCTAGACGATCACCACTTATTACCTTGCCTTTGGTGTATGGCCCAATCAAGACATCAGTAATCATCCAAATGATGTGAAGATCTCCGGTCTTCAACCACCGTCATCATCGTCGACTTATCATCGTATCAATTATTCAGAATGTGATAAACCCGGACTTTCCGGATAACTCGCATATCTTATAAACAAGTGTTATAAAAACCAAACATATGCCTCATTCCAATCTAGAATATTCTTTTATTCAAATATTCTTTTCACAATTTAAACCAAATTAAGGTTTTCCAAACTAGTCGGAATTAGCGAACATTACAGAAAAATCATTTATCTATTTCTGAATCCAAACCTATTCATCCTATGGAGCAAAACTGGAAGTACTCCATATCTGACACCATGGTGTTATCCATAAAATTTAATTACCATTTCACGTTCAAATCTAATTAAAGATTTAACTATTGCTTGGAGCAAAACTGGTGATACTCCATTCTCGATCATTTCCCGAATTTGATAATTTAAATTATCACATTCTCATTTCATTCTAATTAAAGATTCATTAAACTCCACTTAGTTTTAACCTTCCCAAAAATCATTATTAATGATTATTTAACTTTGGGAAATCAAACATGCCACATCGACAATCTACACCGTGCCATTGATTTCTGCCAATATACAACCTTTAAGCTCATACGTCTCAGAGAAGGATGTTAAGCAAGAGAATTAATACTCCGCCACCAAATAGATATATATTTAATAGAGATCAACAATATAGTTTGAAATACAATGTTAGACATGTAATCCTGTCTTTAACTGGGTTAAAGAACCAATGTCATTTAAAACACAGTTCACGATAAACCCAAAATAAAATTCCATTAATTATGGAATCTTCACGGAAAAACAGTTCAATATATAATCGATATCAATTTCCGTATCCGACTAATAATGTAAATGGAATACTTGACAAATCCTTTTAAATTCCACATGTATTAACAGTCTTCCCCCATAGAAGCTCACTTCGATTATTATCAAATCGAATTCCATTCATTTCCAATTTAATATATTAAATTATAAAACTTTACATTGGAAAATTTCCAATAAATCTCAATAAAAAGATTTATAAATTCCAAATCACATTTCACTGTTAATCGGGTTAAAGAATGAGTGTCGTTAAAAACACAGTTCACAATAAACCCAATTCACATTCCATTTTATTCCAATTATTAAATATAATTGGAAACTCTAATAATCTTAATTAAAAAATTTACTCTTTTCACACGGGGTTTAAGAACAGTGTTACTGAAGACACTATTTACGACAAACCCAAAATCCAATTTAATATTAAATATAAGGCTCAGAATAGAAATTATGTCGGTTTATAATTAATATCAAATTCTGAAACTAACACATATTGTATGGGGAATAATGATATATATCTATCTTCCAAATTCCTCCACAATATCCATATAGTTACGGAATTCAATATTGAAATATTCCGGAGATGATTTCTATTCAAATCCATTCCAATTCATAGATTGGAAATTTCTGGTTATATTAAAACCCCTTTATAAATCCAATTTATTTATTTAAAAATTATTGGATTTCAAATCTAGTTAATAACTAGTTCATTTAGATAAAAATATATTTCTATCTTTACAAATGTGGAATTTTTCATTCAAATTCTTTCCAAATCATTTATTATGATTTTACACAAATTATTAATAATTTTAATAATTTTATTAAGGCCTTTTCAGTCGATTTCCATAAACGGTCATCGAACTTCACTTACAACGACCTTTTCCAAATTTGATTTGGATATAATTCCAAATCCAACCGTTAGATTTCAAATCTCTTATATTAGCTGGAAAGCACTTTTCGATACAAACCCAACGATTCCGGTTTTAGGAGAATCCGACGGTCAGATCTCCCGTAATGTCAATTCAAGTAAATGGTCGAAATTCGCGAACGGTCGGGGCGCGTTCTATTCAGGCCATTAAATATATATAATATATATATTTCAATGATTTTCATTTAAAACGTATTTTATAAATCGTTTATAAATTCATTTTAATACGATTCCCACATTCATTTCAATTTATAACAAAATTGAATACTCCTTATCATTATAATATTTAAATGATAATATTTTCAAAATATCTGATTTTGAAATATTTTCCTTATCGATATTCATTATAAAAATGAATAAAATTGATATAAATATCATTCGCGTTAAAGTGGCGCAAATCTAATTAATACGGCTTTGTATATTTCAATATTTTCGTGCCCTTCTAAAATCGGACAACAAATTCACATTTTAATCCTTTATTGAATATTATTTTAAAATATTCGTTATTTTAAAATATTCGTTCCTTTAGAATTGGAATCAGACACAGTCAATTACCATATAATGTTACTTATATGGATTTCATACACACATGTACCCAACAATAATTATACACAGTCAACCATCATCCAGAGTGCATTACACAACTGCTTAAGCATTAAATATAAATAATTAACGCTTACAATAGTCTGTCAAGTAATCGATTGACATAGAACTGAAAATTTGGGATTAATGTACGCCAAATATCATCCCAATACCCGTGTGGGGTATCAACCAACAAATACTGAATATTATTTGTGCAGTTGGGCGATGTGTAAAATTTATCGTTCCAATCAATATCAGTTAAATGTGTGTACAATAACAAATTAACCGATTTGTACATGAATATTTAATTTCATTTCAAGAGAATTATATGTCGTTCATATATATTAAAAATTATTTTTTTAACGATAAAATATTTATTTCAACACTTGACTATTTTATATAGTTCATACATTCAATAAAAATGATATTTTTATTATTCAAACATTTTATTCAACACATGAATAATTCATACAGTTCATATACACATTAAAATTATATTTTTAATAAATAAATATTTATTTCAGAAAATTTCGGCATTATAACGGCGCAATATAAAAACAGGGGTAATGTCTAGCATTACCCCTCTCCTGATATTAGCTCGCGCCATACACAATCAATTCCGAAACTACAATACAATTCATTATCACAAACAATCAGTTTTCCCAATACAATCCAAACAACAAACATGGTCTATACAATAAATAGTGTCGGGGGCTTCTAAGCCCTGTCTGCATCCTAGTATATATTTAACTGTAAAATACTTAGAGTGAGAAGGAGTTCTCACATTCGTTTCCACTCCGCCAGTCCTTAACTGATGGTTTCAGTACAGTTTGGGTTTAAGTTTGCCTAAATTTCTAACTAGCTCCAAATTGGGCCCAGTCAGTCTTGTTGTGAAGCTATCGCAACGGATCCAGTTTCTCGGGATTTCGACCTCGTACGGAAAAGATACGATGTTATAAACGTTGGTTGATTTAAATAAAACAACTAGTTTTAAATAAAATTTAAAATAAAACATTTCTTCCTCTTTGAATTTCCTGGCCGTATAATCCCCAACTTCATCGTCGCCTAGGGTTGGCTTGCGTGCCACCTAGCCACACAAGACCGTCGATCAGGAGCTGCCACGAGAGGTGCCTCGGCCTGCTCAATCTCCACCGTCGGTAAGGCGAAACTCGGTGGGCCCTCCTCCTTGAAATCTGTGCCTAAAGTCGGCCGGTTCGAGCTCCAAATTCGAATCGAATACTTAACTAAATTAGATTATTCTAGTATGGATCGGAAGACCTTGTGATGCTCTTTGATTTCTGCATTGGAAGGCTGGTGAAACAATTAGTGGATTGAGCGAATTTTGGAAGGGAAAGATGGAATAGTTTTCACCATTCTTTTTCAATTAGCGGCAGCTCCTAGGTTTTTTTTTAGAGAATTAGGGTTTCATAGGAGATTATTTTATATTTTATTATTATTTAAATCCTTTAATTCGAAAAATATTTGTTCGTTGAAACTAACTTCAAATCGAACCCAACGACTGTCGACCCCAACCAAATACCCCCATTCTAGTCACAATGAGGTATGTTTCGTAAGCCAATTCTACCATTTCGATCAGTTTTTATCAAAATTAAAATATAAATCCATGTATATTAAATTTAAACAAACATTTTAGTTTACCGGGGCCACATGCTAACTTCAAAAATTCCAAAAAAATAAATCTACTATGTTTTGACGATACGGTCCAAACAAAACTAATTTCATCGAATTTGGAGACCGTTTGAAAAATGGTCATTTTCTAGTCAATTAAATTCAAATTAAACTAACCAAACGCGTTTAAATTTACCGTGCTCACATATTAATTCCAAAAATTATGAAATTTGAAACCTAACAATAATTTGACATTCCGGATTCAACAAAAGTGGTTTCGTCGAAAACGAAGGTCGTTTACAAAATGACTATTTTTAAGGGCTATATATTATATAAATTCCATAGCGACTATTTTAAATTTTAAACTGGACATAACTTTCAATTCTCGCTATGAAATCTCAAATTTTCAATTCGTTAGAAAGATATAATTAAACAAATTCAAATATTTCTTATTTCATTGAAATCCGATTTATTTTGAATCCTGTATATTCATTTGAAATTTAAAATCGAATTTTCATACTACCGCGCCATTTCAGGCTCGTTCCATAATTCAAATAAATTTATAGGCTCTAACTTCGATTTAAATAGACTTTTTAGTTGTTATTATTTAAAATAAATCATTTTAAATATTCAAAATCCATTAAAATAGCTAAAATAAAAATTTGAAATTGGTTCTGAAAATTTGGGTTGTTACAATCTCCCCCAGTTAAAATCTTTTCATCCTCGAAAAGGAACGGAGCCGAAAGCTGTTTAACTAACCAACTCAACTTTCATTTTGGCTTTCATTCTTCAACTTTTCAGTTTCTAAGAATTTCTAATTTCTCAAAAATTTGGCTAACACCCTAAATTTTTGAAAATTTTCGCCATAACCTCCTTTGTACGGGGAGACCTTTAAAACCGCAACTTGCCTCATAAGTCCCTCATCAATCCAAAAGAAAAAGAAAAATCCAAGCGGCTAGCCAATCAACTCATAAAATCATGAAAACCCAAGAAATATAGTAAACATGTACCTATTTGTCGGGCATACAATTTT
Organism: Allium sativum; assembly: GCA_030737875.1. NCBI lineage: Eukaryota > Viridiplantae > Streptophyta > Magnoliopsida > Asparagales > Amaryllidaceae > Allium > Allium sativum. The sequence continues at coordinate 585,263,594 of CM060923.1, read as the reverse complement.
ATTCCTCTTCTTGGCTTCCAAGCTATGACATGTTCATATATATATATATATATATATATATATATATATATGCACATGTATGTAATTCAAATCAATTTTCAATTCAGTTCAATAATTTGATTCAATTTGGCTTAATTTTACCTTCGTTTCACATGTTGGTTACATGAAGATTCACACAACACAATCAGTGTAACAACCCGCATTTTTAATAACATGTTATAATGTAAATCAAGGAAGAATTAAATTCTAAAATCTGAATCAAGGGAAACGGGTTGTGCTATTGCGTTCGTCTCGGAAAAATACGCGAAATAGAGTCCGAGTTTTCGAAAAACGGAGTCCGTATGACCAAGTTATGGCCCAATGAAGTTTTCAGAAAATTCTAAGCCCGAAAACAGTTCAAATTCGAATTCAGATTCGAATTACAACCAAGGCAGAATGGGCGGGAATTTTCCCGCCCCAGGCAGGGTCGACACAAGTGTCGACACCCCCCCCCCAATGGGTCGACACCCCTGTCGACCCAGGGGTCGACCCCCCCGGTCGAACCAGTTTTTCTGGTGCACCATTTGTGACATGTTGAGTCTTGTTCTAGAAGTTTCTGACGAGATTTGAAGGACCTGATGTGTTTTATGGTTAATCCTATGGTCTAAACTAACCTAATCACCTATAAAAAGACCCCTAGACCTATCCTAAACCTTCATTAATCATTCCTACAACTAAATGCTGCCCAATGTTCACTAATCATGGCCTTCACCTTCTTCATGAGAGCATGAGTGTCTCAAATCAATCTATGTCATAAAGGAGCCATCTTTCTTAAGTAAAAGAGCCATCTTTCTTTGTCTTTGGGGTTATTCCTTCTTGTTCTCAAGTCTTGAAGTGGAGTTTATCGTCTTTGGTTGCAGATTTGCTAGTTGGCTTCGTCTCAATCTTATTTTATATTAATTCTAGTCTTCATAGCATTGTAATCCCTATACTACTCTTAGATTCTAACTATGAAGTTAATTATGACATGTTGCAAGTTTGAGTTTGGGCCTAAGTATGATATGTGCTTTGATCCTATCATGTTATGCATAAATTTATTCTATGCATGCTTGTAAAGCTCTCCCCTTGACTTTGTGCATAGAAAGCCCATCTATCTATGATTTGTCTGGATTTGAAGATTTCTATCTTGACCGTGGAATTCACGTGTAATGCTTATGTTCTTGGGTTCACGGGATACGGGTTGATTTTGGGCATGGATTGGTTGTCCAGTTATGGAGCCATCCTCGATTGTGAGCATAGGGTAGTGAGGCTCATGACTCGCCTCAGTAATACCCTAGAAATTTCTTGTAACCCTAGAGGTCCCGTCATGTTATGTTATCTTGAATCTCTTGACTCGTCCATCGATGATCTGCAATCTGTAAGGGTGGTCCGGGAATATCCTGATGTCTTTGAAGAGGTTAAGGGGTTACCCCTAAACGAGAGATAGATTTCCGCATTTATCTAGTTGATAATGCCAAGCCAGTATCATTGCCCGTTAGGCACATGGCCCCACGAGAAAAAAGAGAGCTCAGTAAGCAAATCAAGGAGTTGCTTGATAAGAATTTTATTAGGCGAAGCATTTCTGAATGGGGTGCTCCTGTGGTATTCGCTACTAAGGCGGATGGTTCGCTTCGTCTATGTGTTGATTATCGAGAGTTGAACAAGCTGACAAAGAAGAATAGGCACCCGTTACCGAGGATTGATGACCTCTTTGACCAGCTTGTTGGTGCTTCTGTTTTCTCTCAGCTCGATCTAGCCACCGGATTTCATCAGCTTAGAGTGGCTGAGGATAGTATTGATAAAACTGCGTTTAGGACTCCAGATGGATTCTTTGAATGGCTTGTCATGCCATTCGGTTTGACTAATGCACCCGCCTACTTCGTAGATTTGATGAGTAGGGTGTTCAGGGAGTTCCTTAACAAGTTTTTTGTTGTCTTCGTGGATGATATTCTGATCTTCTCAAAGGATGAGGAAGAGCATGCTAGGCATCTCAAGGAAGTGATGGATACGCTTAGAGAGCATCAGTTGAAAGCCAAGTTCTCCAAATGTCATTTTTGGAGAAGGGAAGTTCGGTTTCTTGGACATATAGTTTCTAAGCAAGGCATAGCGGTGGATCCCGCGAAAGTGGTTGTGGTTCAAGACTGGAAGACTCCTAGGAATGCAACCGAAGTAAGAAGCTTTCTCGGTCTGGCGGGCTACTATAGGAAGTTCATCAGGGACTTCGCTAAGATTTCGGCCCCTCTTACTAAGTTGACGAAGAAGAACTTAGTCTTTGCATGGGACTTAGAGTGTGATCTTGCTTTTCAAAGGCTCAAGAGGGCTCTTACCACAACTCCAGTTTTGGCATTACCCGATGGCGGTAAGATGTTTACCGTGTACACTGATGCATGTGGCACGGGGTTAGGTGTTGTTCTGATGCAAGAGGGAAGAGTGATATGTTATGGGGGTAGGCAACTGAAAGTTCATGAGAAGAACTATCCCACTCATGATTTGGAGTTGGCGGCGATCGTCTTTGCACTCAAATCCTGGCGCCACTATCTTCTAGGCGAAAGGTTTGAGTTGTATACTAATCACAAGTCACTCAAGTACCTCTTCTCACAGAAAGATCTGAATCTAAGGCAGCAAAGGTGGATGGAATTCTTGGCATTATATGACTTCGAGATAGCTTACACCCCTGGCAAGGGTAATGTGGTGGCATATGCACTAAGCAGAAGGAGGTTGACTTTGAGCCCCTTGTTTATTGAGATGAAGAACTTAGAGTTCTTGGCAACCTTTGATTTCACGACGGCTGTTGAGTCGATGACGGGTTCATTAGCATCCCTTGAGCTTAGACCCACACTTCTTGATCAAGTTGGGGCTTCCCAGAAGGAAGACCCGCGGATAGTGGAGATCATGGGCAAGTTGATCCGTAGTGAGACGTCTAGTCACCTTACTAGATATACTATTGATGACAAGGGTTGGCTAAGGCGTGATGTAAGGCTACGCGTTCCACAAGTAGGAGACTTGGTGCATAAAGTTCTCGAAGAAGCACATCACTCGAAGATGACTATACATCCTGGAGGAGATAAGATGTATAGGGATATGAAGCGCATTTTCTTTTGGGCTGGAATGAAGAAAGATGTGGCAGAGTATGTTTCAAAGTGCATGGTGTGCCAACAAGTGAAAGCCGAGTCGAAGAAACCTGGTGGGCTATTACATCCATTGGAGGTCCCGCAATGGAAGTGGGAGAGTATTTCTATGGATTTTGTGGATGGATTGCCTAAGTCAAGGAAAGGAAATACGAGCATATGGGTCATAGTTGATAGACTTACGAAGAGTGCTCATTTCATCCCAGTGAAGAGCAAGAGGACCGCATCATGGCTAGCATCTATTTATCTTCGGGAGATAGTGCGGTTGCATGGAGTTCCTTCTAGCATAGTTAGCAATCGTGACCCAATTTTCACTAGCCAGTTCTGGAATAGTTTGCAAGAAGCGATGGGTACGCGATTGAATCTGAGTACAGCCTATCACCCCCAGACGGATGGCCAAACCGAAAGGGTGAATAGAGTGCTAGAAGATCTTTTGAGGCTTTGTGTTCTTGATTTTGGAGGTACTTGGGAAGACCACCTTCCTCTGGTAGAGTTTGCTTATAATAATAGCTATCAAGCCAGCATAGGGATGGCACCATTTGAAGCTCTGTATGGGAGGCCGTGTAGGTCACCATCTTGTTGGTGGGAGACAACGGATAGGCTTATACTTGGGCCCGATATGATACGGGACACATCCGAGAAAGTTGAATTGGTGAGAAGACGGATGAAAGCGGCCCAAGACAGACATAAATCCTATGCTGACGAGCGAAGGGCAGATTTGGAATTCGAAGTGGGAGACATGGTTTTCGTGAAGGTTTCTCCTTTGCATAATGTGGTACGTTTTGGAGCAGTTGGGAAACTGACACCAAGGTTTGTAGGACCCTTCCCTATCATAGAGAGAATTGGAAAGATGGCCTATAAGGTGGGATTGCCCGAGAAGCTAGCCGGAGTACATAATGTCTTTCATGTCTCGCATCTCCGAAAGTGCCTACATGAGTCCGCTGAGGTGGTTGAACCAAGCATTCTTGAAGACGTGGAGGTAGAGAAAGAGGCAACCTTGAGGAGAGCTCCGATTCGTATCTTGGGAACAGAGATCAAGAAGTTAAGGAATCGGGAAGTCAAATTGGTGAAAGTTCAGTGGAGTGAAGCCGATGAAGATGCAACTTGGGAAACCGAGGAGAAGATGGGTGGGCTTTATCCATTCCTTTTTGAGGGTACATTCTCAATCTCCTTTCCTAATCAGTATATCTTTCTTTTTGCTATCCATGTTTATTCCGTTTATCTTGTTAACCTTGTCATGAGAACCTTAAGTAGAAACCCTTTGGATGAAACATGTATTTGAAACATGTTATGCTTGATGTTTGCACGTGGCTGCAAGTGTTTGCAAGTGGATACTCGTGGATGCATGACACACATTAGGCACTAAGATCGGCTCACACACTTTCATATTGCATATGCATGAGTGCTGATACTTATTCATGGATGAAACTTGTTGTGCTATCACGTGGATGTTGCATATGAATGAATGTTATGTGCACTCATGTAGAGGTTATAAATTATGTTAGGAATTTGCATACATATGAACTCATTTCACTAACATACTTTGCATTAAGGAGGTTTACTGAATTAGTAACCGCCTGATTTTTGCATTAGATAAGTACATATACACACACCTTTTGCATATGTTCATACAGCATTTAGAATATTTTAAGGAAAATGATTACTTGTGGATGATGTTTTGAGTAGATGGATGATGGATGGTAGGATACGTTCTTCCTAACTTGGAGATTTCGGGGACGAAATCCTTTAAGGAGGGGAGAATGTAACAACCCGTATTTTTAATAACATGTTATAATGTAAATCAAGGCAGAATTAAATTCTAAAATCTGAATCAAGGGAAACGGGCTGTGCCATTGCGTTCGTCTCGGAAAAATACGCGAAATAGAGTCCAAGTTTTCGAAAAACGGAGTCCGTATGACCAAGATATAGCCCAATGAAGTTTTCAGAAAATTCTAAGCCCGAAAACAGTTCAAATTCGAATTCAGATTCGAATTACAACCAAGGCAGAATGGGCGGGAATTTTCCCGCCCCAAGCAGGGTCGACACAGTGGTCGACACCAGTGTCGACCCCCCCCAATGGGTCGACACCCCTGTCGACCCAAGGGTCGACCCCCCCGGTCGAACCAGTTTTTCTGGTGCACCATTTGTGACATGTTGAGTCTTGTTCTAGAAGTTTCTGACGGGATTTGACGGACCTGATGTGTTTTATGGTTAATCCTATGGTCTAAACTAACCTAATCACCTATAAAAAGACCCATAGACCTAGCCTAAACCTTCATTAATCATTCCTACAACTAAATGCTGCCCAAATGTTCACTAATCATGGCCTCCACCTTCTTCATGAGAGCATGAGTGTCTCAAATCAATCTATGTCATAAAGGAGCCATCTTTCTTAAGTAAAAGAGCCATCTTTCTTTGTCTTTGGGGTTATTCCTTCTTGTTCTCAAGTCTTGAAGTGGAGTTTATCGTCTTTGGTTGCGGATTTGCTAGTGTGGCTTCGTCTCAATCTTATTTTATATTAATTCTAGTCTTCATAGCATTGTAAGCCCTATACTACTCTTAGATTCTAACTATGAAGTTAATTATGACATGTTGCAAGTTTGAGTTTGGGCCTAAGTATGATATGTGCTTTGATCCTATCATGTTATGCATAAATTTATTCTATGCATGCTTGTAAAGCTCTCCCCTTGACTTTGTGCATAGAAAGCTATGACCTTTGATTTGAAATGTTGCATTATGCAACATGAGAACTCTCATAAACCTTGTGTTATCTTGCATATGATGTTATATGCGAATCACTAGCCACCATCCTATGTCATTTATGATCATGTTTCACCTATTTGCTTAAGTTTGATATCATGCATATTTTGAGGCCTATGATGTAATATGCAAGATTATGAACATATTTATGCCTCATATGCCACCATGTTTAACTTGTGGCCAACCTTATTACTTTATGCCCTTTTTGTCATGTTTTGCCAAGTTCCCTCTTTTGATCTATGTCATGTTATGCGAAACGTACATGCGAGGGGAATGCGTTGGGTTTGGGTAATATTAATGACATGAAAACATGGTTTTAAAATATGACATGAACACTGACTTGTGATTATGTTTGTAAACATAATGATGGACATGACACTTAGAAAATAAGAGTATGGCCAACTCGAGGTTGGGTTGAGTTTGTAGCATAAATCTACCCGGAACCGACCGGCTTAACTAGTGGCTACAAACAATAGGACCCAATGTGAGTAGTTGGTCATGTTGTGCTTAAACCCGAGGTTAGACTAGGTTGTGGTGTAAAGCTACCCGGACCTTCCCGGCTTAACTAGTAACCACAACAAGGTCTAATGTGAGAGGTTGTGTGCATTAAATTAATTAATGTCACATGGTAGGGTTAAGTCATGGACCACTTGAATACTTAACCAATTAAACATGATGGGTTGACGCAGTTAAGTCATGAACCTTGGGTACACTTAACCAACTTGATACTTGATTGGATGGGGTTAACCACACTTAACCCACTAGAAAACCCTAGTTACGCGGTCCTTCTCAGCAGTAACCCACTCGGGAGTATCGGATACCCTAGGGACTAGGCTAGGGTGGGGGCACGGTTACTGGGCTGGAGTGTAAGCGACCAAAAAGACGGCAAAAGTAGGTGCGCCATAGTAGATTACGACGGACCATGGTCGTGCACATTGTCCGGGGATGAAAGACAGACTTGGGCACCAGTAGGTTTTGACTGTGCGTGCTTGTTTCGTGTCAGTGGTTGACACCCTAGGGCCGGATACACCCTAGGGTGGACCTAGCACAGTCGACTACATTTCATGTTTGGACCGTATGACACCGATACACGACGAGTTAGGCTTATATGGAGCCGATCGACTAGACCGAGTAGTTGGACCTCGATTTAGGTCATCTCATGATGTGGGCCAGCTTTGGGCCAAGGGATCATTTCTTGTTTATACTTGGCATGGATTGGAATACTAGTACACACCTGGTGCAACTTAACCTTGTATATGCGATGCCACACTTGATCTATCTTGTTAACTTTTCACCATGCCAGTTATCACCCTACATCTCATCTTTGTTTTACATGCTCAGTTAACTTTATTAGTTTTTATACTAATAGTAGATAGGACTTACCAGTCTTTTTGACTGACCCGTTTTCTTTCGCCTCTTTTCTTCCGTTCCCCCCCCCCTCCCCAGGTTTACAGGGTGGGAACACTAGTACCTAGCTTGGATCTTTAGCTGCTTTTCTGGATGGCTCATGTACGGTTTGGACTTGAGCACGCTATGGCTTTATTCTACCTTGGGGATAGTTACTTTATGATTTTCTTTCCAGTTTTCAGTTGATGTTTCTAGACTATGTTTTGTGGAAAATAACGACCAAGTACTTTGATGTAACTTGACTATGGTTTTGAAATGTTAGTTTTATCCGCTGCTTTATTTACTCTGTGTTTACTTATATGTTCTGTCTTGTGATATCTGCATGCATGTTTACCTTGTTTAACGGCCCTCCAAAGCCAGTGCCCTTGCAAGAGTGGCATTGGCGGAGGTGGGGTGTTAAAATCAGCAATTAGCAATCAATTAGTTGATTAACGTTTCAAACGCATAACTTTAATATATAGTCAAAAATCATATTTTTGATGCGAATTCACAACAATAAAATCTATCTAGTTTTGGTTCTCACACCAGTCAATTGGAAATATATAGATATCCCACTTTTGAAACTCGAACATAAATATTGATGAAGCAGCTGCTATCATCAGAATCGTCTCCGAGCGACTAGAGTGTGATTCTATATTTATCCAGTATATTTGAGGCTTTGTATACACGTTTGCAAGGCGTATATGCAAAATCTTCATATACTCGATTGTACAAAATCAATTTAAAATAAAATACTCAAATACATATAACAAGTTTAAATTTTCAAAACAAAATTTGTTTTAAATAAATAACACCCTTCTACCTCATTCTAGGATACTACTGATCCTATCTCTAATGAGTCATTCTTATTGGATACTACTAATCTAATCTCTGATGAATTCTTTCATTCGGTTTTAATGTGTCTTGTTCTCGAGCTTTGTAAACCAAAGCTCTGATACCATGTCTGAAACGACCCAAATTCGCCCTTACGAGAAAGCCCGGATTGAGTTGAGAACACGACAATCAGAACACAAGCCGAAGAACATTTCTTTGCTATTACAACAATTTACATCAGAGTACAAGAATATAACAAAGTATGAATAAATAATATACAACAGAAAATATCAGAGATTTAACATTACATTCAAATACATAGCAGTGGAAAAATAATACATAACACAACTGAAAGAAATACACGGATACAGAGCTTTCTGAATATAATTTCAGTTATAAATCCAGGATCCTGTGAAAATAATACCGGCAAAAACAAAAACTACTAGCTGCCCGTATGAAAAATAGGGTCATCCAGAGTTTAGGTTAAAACAATAGATTCCGAGTCAGTCATGGGACTGGTGTGAGAACCAAAACAGTTATTAGCTTGATTATAAAGTTAGATAAATCAAGGGACCACACCGTATAACACGGAACGGGTTTAACCCCAAGAATACCAGTGCATAAAACATACAGCGCAATGATAAACAGAAAAATGAAGCTATTCTAAGACTCAGGTGCCATCACATAATGCAACGCAAGCTGGATGATAGAGTTTTACCTTATAATAGCCAAATATGCTTGATATGTGAAATTTCATATTTTATTATTACTATAAGTGAAGAAATCAACTTCAAATATAAAAGTATCAATCATAGGCAGCGTAGGTAACCATATATTATGTCACCAAATATATATTCACAACTAAAATCGTGAAATCATGTATTGGAAATTGGGTTTCCAGCTATGAACCAAGGCGAGCGATCGTCCTTACTGATTCGAGACTCTCTAGCCCGAGCCTCAGGATACAGTCGCAACTGCACCTACGGTTAGCCGTATGGCCGGTCACCCGTCGATGATTAGTAATACCATAAACTATATGTTAGCCTGCCTATGGGGCATAAAATCTGGTCAGTATATCGACCATAACATTCATCGGCCCCGTAGTGACCAATATATCTGAGGCGCCTCTCTCTCCATCAAGTAATAATAAGCAACATCCACATGAGTAAATAGTCTGGGCTCCATACCATGACGTTACTCCCGGCCAGAAATTAACATATGTCCATTTTCATATGCTCCTCATCCGTTTTAGGTTCATACCGGGATGTGAAGCTCGCGAATTAACACTACACAAAGCTATGCTATTTAAAGCCGTGCTTTGATCATCAACCACAAGACTCTGGTTTTCAACAGAACCCTCGATCATTTGCATCTCATCATGTCACATTGACAATTCACGCCACGCGACTGATGTCTATCGATATATAACCTCTAAGCTCGTACGTCTCAGATAAGGGTGTTAAGCAAGAGAATAAATTCTCTGCCACCAAACAGATATATATTTAATAGAAATCAATCAACACAGAATAAAATCAAATGTCAGACACACATCTATTTACTAGTTCGTTCTGGATTTGAACGAAACTGGAGGCACCTTACTCCTCGTCCCATATGTCCAATACAGGAGAGAGGTCTTCGCATGTCCGGTCGATCTCCAAGTACGTCTGGACGATCACCACTTATTACCTTGCCTTGGGAGTACGTCCCAATCAAGACATCAGTAATCATCCAAACAATGTGAAGATCTCCGGTCTTCAACCACCGTCTTCATCGTCGACTTATCGTCGTATCAATTATTCAGAATGGGATAAACCCGGTCTTTCCGGATAACTCGCGTATCTTATAAACAAGTGCTATAAAAACCAAACATATGCCTCATTCCAATCCAGAATATTCTTTTATTCAAATATTCTTTTCACAATTTAGACCAAATTAAAGTTTTCGAAACTAGTCGGGATTAGCGAACCTTACCAAAGAAATCGTTTATTTTATTTCCCAATCCCAACCTATTCATCGCATAGAGCAAAATTGGAAGTACTCCTTATCTAACACCATGGTGTTATCCATAAAATTTAATTACCATTTCACGTTCAAATCTAATTAAAGATTTAACTATCGCTTGGAGCAAAACTGGTGATACTCCATTCTCGATCATTTCCCGAATTTGATCATTTAAATTATCACGTTCTCCTTTCAATCTAATTAAAGATTCATTAAAACTCCACTTTGTTTTAATCTTCCCAAAAATCATTATTAATTATTATTTAACTTTGGGAAATCAAACATGCCACGTTGACATTCTACACCATTCCATTGATTTCTGCCAAAATATAACCTATAAGCTCATACGTCTCAAAGAAGGGTGTTAAGCAAGAGAATAAATTCTCCGCCACTAAACGGATAAATATTTAATAGAGATCAACAAAAAAGTTCGAAATACTATGTTAGACATGTAATCCAGTCTTTAGCTGGGTTAAAGAACCAATGTCATTTAAAACACAGTTCACGATAAACCCAAAATCATATTCCATTAACTATGAAATCTTCACGGAAAAACGGATAAATATATAATCGATATCAATTTCTGTATCCGACTAATAATATAAATGGAATAACGACAAAGCCTTTTAAATCCCATATATATTATCAGTCTTCCACCACAGAAGCTCACTTCGATTATTACCAAATCGAATTCCATTCAATTCCTATTTAATATATTAAAATGGAAAACTATACTTTGGAAAATTTCCATTAAATCTTAATAAAAAGATTTATAAATTCCAAATCGCATTTCATTGCTAATCGGGTTAAAGAATGAATGTCGTTAAAAACATAGTTCACAGTAAACCCAATACACATTCCATTTTATTCCAATTATTAAATATAATAGGAAACTCTAATAATCTTAATTAAAAGATTTACTCTTTTCACACGGGGTTTAAGAACAGTGTTACTGAAGACACTATTCACGACAAACCCAAAATCCAATTTAATATTAAATATAAGGCTCTGAATAGAAATTATATCGGCTTATATTCAATATCAAATTCTGAAACCAACACATATCGTATGGGGAATAACGATATATATCTATCTTCCAAATTCCTCCATAATATCCGTATAGTCGCGCAATCCAATATCGAAAAATTCCGGAGATGATTTCTATTCAAATCCATTCCAATTTATAGATTGGAAATTTCTGGTTATATTAAAAACCTTTTGCAAATCCAATTCATTTATTTAAAAATTATTGGATTTCAAATCTAGTTAATAACTAGTTCATTTAGATAAAAATATATTTTTATCTTTACAAACATGGAATTTTTCATCCAAATTCTTTCGAAATCATTTATTATAATTTTACACAAATTATTAATATTTTAAATAATTTTATTAAGGCCCTTTCAGTCGATTTACATAAACGGTCATCGAACTTCACTTTCATCGACCATTTCTAAATTTGATTTGGACATAATTCCAAATCCAACTGCTAGATTTCAAATCTCTTATATTCGTTGGAAAGCTCTTTTCGATACAAACCCAATGGTTCCAGTTTTAGGAGAATCCGACGGTCGGATCTCCCGTAATGTCAATTCGAAGTCAACGGTCGAAATTTGCGAACAGTCGCGGCGCGGTGCATTCTATTCAGGCCATTAAATATATATAATATATATATTATATATATTTTGTCGATTTCCATTTAAAACATATTTTATAAATCGTTTATAAATTCATTTTAAAACGATTCCCACTTTCATTTCAATTTTAAAAATTAAAATTGAATACTCCTCATCATTATAATATTTAAACGATAATATTTTCAAAATATCTGATTTTGAAATATTTTCCTTTTCGATATTCATTATAAAAATGAATAAAATTGATATAAATATCGTTTTCGTTAAAATGGCGCAAATCTAATTAATATGTCTTCGTATATGTCAATATTTTCGTGTCCTTCCAAAATCGGACATCAAATTCACATTTTAATCCTTTATTGAATATTATTTTAAAATATTCGTTCCTTCTAAATTGGAATCAGACACAGTCAATTACCATATAATGTTAATTATATGGATTTCATACACACATGTACCCAACAATAATTATATACAGTCAACCATTGTAACAACCCGTATTTTTGAATAACATGTGATAACATAAATCAAGGCAGAATTAAACTGTAAAATCTGAATCAAGGGAAACGGGCTGTGCCATTGCGTTCGTCTTGGAAAAATACGCGAAACAGAGTCCGAGTTTTCGAAAATCGGAGTCCGTATGACTGAGATATGGCCTCGCGAAGTTTCACGAAAAATTCAAAATTTAAAACAGATTCAAATTTCAGAAAATCGGGGTAGGCGGGAAAAATCCCGCCCAGACCAGGTCGACCTGGGGGTCGACCTGGGTGTCGACCTGGGTGAGACCAGGTCGACTGGGGAGTCGACCCCAGGGTCGACCTTGGGGTCGACCTGCCTGGTCGGACCCAGGCAACCTGGTGCACCATTTTGGCTGTTTTGACCTGTTTTGTTGGCTTGTGACGTGATCTGATGGCTTGGATTGAATCTAGGGTTAATCCTATGGCTAATACTATCCTAATCTTCTATAAAAAGACCCCTAACCCTAGCCTAAATCACCATTATTCAATCCTACAACTAAACTATGTCAAAATTGTTCCTCTCATGGCCTCCACTCTCATGCTAAAATTCCTAAGTTTATTTATATGAGAGATTTTGAGTGCATACAAGTGTTTTCAAGCTTGTATGAGTGTTCTTAGTTTGCATTCAAGTCAAGTTGCAACATTTCTAATTCAAAGCAAGGGTTTTTATTGATTTGGCTCAAGGGTTTTTCATTTGGAGGTTGCATATTTGGGTTTTTTGGTGATTGCATAAGGGCTTCGTCTCAATCTTTATAATAAATATTCATTTGTGTCTTCATAGCATTGTAAGCCCTTTTCTACTTTCTTTCTTTGAACTCTAAAGTTAAATGAATGATGCAAGTTTGGGTTGATCATCATGATATGCAAGTTTGGTTGATCATTATGTTATGCAAGTTGGTTTAATCATGATGTTTGACACATGTTGCTATGTTATGCAAGTTTGGGTTGATCATTATATACATGTTATCATGTTATGCAAGTTAAACTTGAGTTTGTGAGCTTAAAGCTTCAAGCTTTATATTAAAGGTTGCATTTTGGCAACATGGAAGTTATCATATCCCTTATGATAACTTGCATGTGAGGCTAAATGCGAACTTCTAGCAACTTCCACATGTCATTTATCACCATGTATCACTCATATGCTAAGTTTAGTTTTATGCATGCTTTTGAAGCCTAATAATGCAATATGCAAGTATATGAACATATGTACATTTCATATGCCACCATGATAAACTTGTGGCTTTAACACCTTTTTGTCATGATTATGCCAAGTTCCCTATTTTATCCTTTATGCATTGATAAGATTATGTAAACGATGGGATTACGTTGGGGTTGGGTAACATTATGACATAAACATGGTTTTTATAACATGACGTGATATGTTAGCTTGTAATTATGTTTTGGAAACATAATGGACATGACACTTAGAAAATATGAGTGTGGCCAACTCGAGGTTGGGTTGAGTTTGTAGCATAAATCTACCCGGACCCGCCCGGCTTAACTAGTGGCTACAAACAATAGGACCCAATGTGAGAAGTTGGTCATGTTGTGCTCGAACCCGAGGTTAGACCAAGTTGTGGTGTAAAGCTACCCGGACCCGCCCGGCTTAACTAGTAACCACAACAAGGTCTAATGTGAGAGGTTAAAGCACATTAAGTTAATTAATGCCTCCTGATTAGGGTTAAGTCATGGTCCACTTAATACTTAACCAATTTGGGCTTGATGGGTTAATCGGGGTTAAGTCATGAACCTTGGGTACACTTAACCAATTTAATCCACGTTTGGATCGGGTTAACCACATTTAACCCGTTAAGAAACCCTAGTTGCGTGGTCCTTTGCAGCAGTAACCCTCTTGATAGTATCATAAGACCCTAGGACTAGGCTAGGGTGGGGCACGATTACTGGGCTGACATGTAAGCGACCAAAACGACGGCTGAGTAGGTACGCCGGTGTAGGTCCAGGCGGACTATGGTCGTGCACTTAGTCCGGAGTTGGAAAATCAGGCACGGGTACCAGTAGATCTAGACTGTGCATACTTGATTTGTGTCCAAGGTTGACACCCTAAGACTTGATACACCCTAGAGTGGACCTAGCGCAGTTTAACTACATTGCATGTTTGGGCCGTATGACACCGACACTTGACGAGTTAGGCTTATAGGGAGCCGATCAACTAGACCGTGTAGTTGGACCTTGATTTAGGTCACCTCATGATGTTGGGCCAAGCTTGGGCCAAGGGATCAATTCTTGTTTTTACTTGACATGTTAGAATGCTAGTATACCCGTGGTGCAAAACTTAACCTTGATTATGCGATGACACCTTTATCTATCTTGTTAGTTAATCATCATGCTAGTATGTTGTTATCCTTATGTTCATCTCAGCTTCTCATGCCAGCTAACTTTACTAGTTCATGGACAGATAGTAGTTAGGGCTTACCAGTCTTTTTGACTGACCTGTTTTCTTTCGCCTCTTTTCTTCCGTTTCCCCCCCCCCCCCCCCCCCCCTCAGGTTCTCAGGGTGGGAACATTGGAGCTTAGCTTGGATCTTTATAGCTTGCTTACTGGATTTGCTCATGTACGGTTTTGGACATTGAGCTAGCTATGGTTTATCACTTCACTTTGGGGATAGTACTTTATGTATTTCAGTTTTTCAGTTTATGCTAGACTTTGTTTGTTGGAAAATAATGATCAAGTACTTTGTTGTAACTTAACTATGGTTTTGAAATGCTAGTTTTATCCGCTGCTTTACTACTCTGTTTTACTTATATATTCTGTCTTGTGATATCTGCATGCATGTTTACCTTGTTTAACGCCCCTCCAAAGCCAGTGTGCTTGCAAGAGTTACCCTGGCGGAGGTGGGGTGTTACATTTGGTATTTGAGCATAAGGTTTACAAGATTTGAGCAAAAGTGTTTTTGAAACTTACCTTTTGAAAAACTATTTTCAAAACCAATTAAGTATTTTCCAAGAAAAGTCTAGTTATTTTAAAAAAGGCTATTCCCCAAAAGCCATAGCACTATCCTTCGTTTCTTCGTTCTGAATCTATCTTTTTCTTTTTCAGTATGGCTGATCTTAACCTTCCCGAGGGAGTGACCATTCCCGGATGGTTCCGGAGGTACTTGGAAGCTAGGGCCAACGATGTGGGCCCAGCGAATACCCCCAATATAACTGAGGTTCCTCCTCCTCCTCCTCCTCAGAATCCGCAAGAAGATTTCGCTAAGATTTGCAAAGACTTTAAGGCGATGGGTGGCAAGAACTTTATTGGGACGGAGACTTTTGTGGAGGCAAGAAATTGGTTGAAAGAAACTGAAGATCTCTTCGCCATCTTTGATGTTGAAGATCATAGAAAGGTTTTATTGGCAGCATGGTTATTAAAAGAAGAAGCTGCTTATTGGTGGGAGGTCACCAATGCTACGAGGCCTATAGAGACTTGGGCCGACTTTAGGACAAGATTTGGGCTTAAGTTTCTATCATCAGCTGAGGCAAATCTGCAATTGGAGAAGTTTATATCTTTGAAGCAAGGAGACATGACAGTGAGGGAGTATGTGAATAAGTTTAACAAGCTCGCCCGATTCGGTTTGGACATGGTTAATACTCCCCAGAAGAAGGCTTTACGCTTTGCACGAGGGTTGAATGAGCCATTACAAGGTTTAGCCCTATCTCATATACCCATGGGGGCCACTTTTGAAGGACTAGTAGACATGGCATTGCTTCAAGGAGACGATAAGAATGGCAAGAAGGAAGTCAAGGCTAATGAGACTCAAACCAAGAAGACAGACTCCAAGTGGGGGAGGAAATCAGAGAAATCAGAACAACAAAAACAACAAGGGCAACAAGGCCAAGGCAAAGGATCCAAGAAAATGCCACTACTGTGGGAATGTTGGGCACATAGCTAAAGACTGTAAGAAGAGGAAGTCGGGCGAATGCTTTCATTGTGGAGAGACCGGACATTTTAGCAAGGATTGCCCCAAGAAGCAAGGGCAGAATCAGCGTGCAGGACCTTCTGGAGGGCAAGTGCATGCTCTTAATGCTGCTCCAGTTCAGGACCGAGGTAGTATTTCTGTAGAAAGTCTTGTTTATATTTCTGATTTTCCTGTTCGCACCTTATTTGATTTTGGCGCATCGCATAGTTTTATCTCTTCTGACATTGTTGAAAGTTTGCACCTAAGTACTAGCCTAGTTGAGGATCCCGTTTGTGTTTCAAATCCAATTGGGGGTTCCGCCCATCTATCTATGATTTGTGTGGATTTGAAGATTTCTATCTTGACAGTAGAATTCACGTGTAATGCTTATGTTATCGGGTTCACGGGATATGGGTTGATCTTGGGCATGGATTGGTTGTCCAGTTATGGAGCCATTCTCGATTGTGAACATAGGGTGGTGAGGCTCATGACTCGCCTCGGTAATACCCTAGAAATTTCTTGTAACCCTAGAGGTCCCGTCGTGTTATGTTATCTTGAATCTCTCGACTCGTCCATCGATGATCTGCAATCTGTAAGGGTGGTCCGAGACTATCCTGATGTCTTTGAAGAAGTTAAGGGGTTACCCCCTAAACGAGAGATAGATTTCCGCATTTATCTAGTCGATAATGCCAAGCCAGTATCATTGCCCGTTAGGCACATGGCCCATCGTGAGAGAAGGGAGCTCAGTAAGCAAATCAAGGAGCTGCTTGAGAAGAATTTTATTAGACGAAGCATTTCTGAATGGGGTGCTCCGGTGGTATTCACTACTAAGGCGGATGGTTCGCTTCGTCTATGTGTTGATTATCGAGAGTTGAACAAGCTGACAAAGAAGAATAGGCACCCGCTACCGAGGATAGACGACCTCTTTGACCAGCTTGTTGGTGCTTCTGTTTTCTCTCAGCTCGATCTAGCCACCGGATTCCATCAGCTTAGAGTGGCTGAGGATAGTATCGATAAGACTGCGTTTAGGACTCCAGACGGATTCTTTGAATGGCTTGTCATGCCATTCGGTTTGACTAATGCACCCGCCTACTTCGTAGACTTGATGAGTAGGGTGTTCAGGGAGTTCCTCAACAAGTTTGTTGTTGTCTTCGTGGATGATATTCTGATCTTCTCAAAGGATGAGGAAGAGCATGCTAGGCATCTCAAGGAAGTGATGGATATGCTTAGAGCACATCAATTGAAAGCCAATTTCTCCAAATGTCATTTCTGGAGAAAGGAAGCTCGGTTTCTTTGACATATAGTTTCTAAGCAAGGCATAGCGGTGGATCCCGCGAAAGTGGTTGTGGTTCAAGACTGGAAGACTCCGAGGAATGCAACCGAAGTAAGAAGCTTTCTCGGTCTGGTGGGCTACTATAGGAAGTTCATCAGGGACTTCGCTAAGATTTCGGCCCCTCTTACTAAGTTGACGAAGAAGAACTTAGTCTTCGCATGGGACTTGGAGTGTGAGCTTGCTTTTCAAAGGCTCAAAAGAGCCCTTACCTCAGCTCCAGTTTTGGCATTACCCGATAGTGGTAAGATGTTTACCGTGTACACAAATGCATGTGGCACGGGGTTAGGTGCTGTTCTGATGCAAGAGGGAAGAGTGATATGTTATGGGGGTAGGCAACTTAAAAGTTCATGAGAAGAACTATCCCACTCATGATTTGGAGTTAGCGGCGATCGTCTTTGCACTCAAATCCTGGCGCCACTATCTTCTAGGCGAAAGGTTTGAGTTGTATACTGATCACAAGTCACTCAAGTACCTCTTCTCGCAAAAAGATCTGAATCTAAGGCAGCAAAGGTGGATGGAATTCTTGGCATCTTATGACTTCGAGATAGCTTATACCCCTGGCAAGGGTAATGTTGTGGCGGATGCACTAAGCAGAAGGAGGTTGACTTTGAGCCCCTTGTTCATTGAGATGAAGAACTTAGAATTCTTGGCAACCTTTGATTTCATGACGGCTGTTGAGTCGATGACGGGTTCATTAGCATCCCTTGAGCTTAGACCCACACTTCTTGATCAAGTTGGGGCTTCGCAGAAGGAAGATCCACAAATAGTCGAGGTCATGGACAAGTTGATTCGTGGTGAGACGTCTAGTCACCTTGCTAGATATACTATTGATGATAAAGGTTGGCTAAGGCGTGATGGAAGGTTATGTGTTCCTCGAGTAGGAGACTTGGTGCATAAAGTCCTTGAAGAAGCACATCACTCGAAGATGACTATACATCCGGGAGGAGATAAGATGTATAGAGATATGAAGCGCATTTTCTTTTGGGCCGGAATGAAGAAAGATGTGGCAGGGTATGTTTCAAAGTTCATGGTGTGCCAACAAGTGAAAGCCGAGTCAAAGAAACCAGGTGGGCTATTACATCCTTTGGAGGTCCCGCAATGGAAGTGGGAGAGTATTTCTATGGATTTTGTGGATGGATTGCCTAGGTCAAGAAAAGGGAACACAAGCATATGGGTCATAGTTGACAGACTTACGAAGAGTGCTCACTTCATTCCAGTAAAAAGCAAGAGGACCGCATCAGGGCTGGCATCTATTTTTCTCCGAGAGATAGTGCGGTTGCATGGAGTTCCTTCTAGCATAGTTAGCGATCGTGACCCGATTTTCACTAGCCAGTTCTGGAACAGTTTGCAAGAAGCGATGGGTACGCGATTGAATTTGAGTACAGCCTATCACCCCCAGACGGATGGCCAAACCGAAAGGGTGAATAGAGTGCTAGAAGATCTCTTGAGGCTTTGTGTTCTCGACTTCGGTGGTACTTGGGAAGACCACCTTCCTCTTGTAGAGTTTGCGTATAATAATAGCTATCAAGCCAGCATAGGGATGGCACCATTTGAAGCTTTGTATGGGAGGCCGTGTAGGTCACCATCTTGTTGGTGGGAGACAACAGATAGACTTATACTTGGGCCCGATATGATACGGGACACATCCGAGAAAGTTGAATTAGTGAGAAGAAGGATGAAAGCGACCCAAGATAGACAGAAATCCTATGCTGACAAGCGAAGGGCTGAGTTGGAATTCGAAGTGGGAGACATGGTTTTCGTGAAGGTTTCTCCTTTGCGTAATGTGGTACGTTTTGGAGCAGTTGGGAAGCTGGCACCAAGGTTCGTAGGACCCTTCCCTATCATAGAGAGAATTGGAAAGATGGCCTATAAGGTGGAATTGCCCGAGAAGCTAGCCGGAGTGCATAATGTCTTCCATGTCTCGCATCTCCGAAAGTGCCTACATGAGTCCGCTGAGGTTGTTGAACCAAGAATTCTTGAAGACGTGGAGGTAGAGAAAGAGGCAACCTTGAGGAGAGCTCCGATTCGTATCTTGGGAATGGAGATCAAGAAGCTAAGGAATCGAGAAGTCAAATTGGTAAAAGTTCAGTGGAGTGAAGCCGATGAAGACGCAACTTGGGAAACCGAGGAGAAGATGCGTGGGCTTTATCCATTCCTTTTTGAGGGTACATTCTCGACCTCTTTCCTAATTAGCATATCTTCCTTTTTGCTATCCATGTTTATCATGTTTATCTTATTATCTCGTTAAACTTGTCATGAGAACCTTAGGTAGAAACCGTTTGGATGAAACATGTATTTGAAACATGTTATGCTTGATATTTGCCAGTGGTTGCAAGTGTTTGCAAGTGGATACTCGTGGATGCATGATACACATTAGGCACTAAGATCGGCTCACACACTTTCATGTTGCATATGCATGAGTGCTTATACTTATTCATGGATGAAACTTGTTATGCTATCACGTGGATGTTGCATATGGATGAATGTTATGTGCACTCATGTAGAGACTATGAGTTATGTTAGGAATTTGCATACATATGGACTCATTTCACTAACATACTTTGCATTAAGGAGGTTTATTGTATTAGTAACCGCCTGATTTTCGCATTAGATAAGTACATATACACACACCTTTGCATATGATCATACAGCATTTAGAATCCTTTAAGGACAATGACTGCACGTGGATGATGTTTTGAGTAGATGGATGATGGATGGTAGGATACGTTCTTCCTAACTTGGAGATTTCGGGGACGAAATCCTTTAAGGAGGGGAGAATGTAACAACCCGTATTTTTGAATAACATGTGATAACATAAATCAAGGCAGAATTAAACTGTAAAATCTGAATCAATGGAAATGGGCTGTGCCATTGCGTTTGTCTCGGAAAAATACGCGAAATAGAGTCCGAGTTTTCGAAAATCGGAGTCCGTATGACTGAGATATGGCCTCGCGAAGTTTCACGAAAAATTCAAAATTTAAAACAGATTCAAATTTCAGAAAATCGGGGTAGGCGGGAAAAATCCCGCCCAGACCAGGTCGACCTGGGTGGGACCAGGTCGACTGGGGAGTCGACCCCAGGGTCGACCTGCCTGGTCGGACCCAGGCAACCTGGTGCACCATTTTGGCTGTTTTGACCTGTTTTGTTGGCTTGTGACGTGATCTGATGGCTTGGATTGAATCTAGGGTTAATCCTATGGCTAATACTATCCTAATCTTCTATAAAAAGACCCCTAAGCCTAGCCTAAATCACCATTATTCAATCCTACAACTAAACTATGTCAAAATTGTTCCTCTCATGGCCTCCACTCTCATGCTAAAATTCCTAAGTTTATTTATATGAGAGATTTTGAGTGCATACAAGTGTTTTCAAGCTTGTATGAGTGTTCTTAGTTTGCATTCAAGTCAAGTTGCAACATTTCTAATTCAAAGCAAGGGTTTTTATTGATTTGGCTCAAGGGTTTTTCATTTGGAGCTTGCATGTTTGGGTTTTTTGGTGATTGCATAAGGGCTTCGTCTCAATCTTTATAATAAATATTCATTTGTGTCTTCATAGCATTGTAAGCCCTTTTCTACTTTCTTTTTTTGAACTCTAAAGTTAAATGAATGATGCAAGTTTGGGTTGATCATCATGATATGCAAGTTTGGTTGATCATTATGTTATGCAAGTTGGTTTAATCATGATGTATGACACATGTTGCTATGTTATGCAAGTTTGGGTTAATCATTATACACATGTTATCATGTTATGCAAGTTAAACTTGAGTTTGTGAGCTTAAAGCTTCAAGCTTTATATTAAAGGTTGCATTTTGGCAACATGGAAGTTATCATATCCCTTATGATAACTTGCATGTGAGGCTAAATGCGAACTTCTAGCAACTTCCACATGTCATTTATCACCATGTATCACTCATATGCTAAGTTTGGTTTTATGCATGCTTTTGAAGCCTAATAATGCAATATGCAAGTATATGAACATATGTACATTTCATATGCCACCATGATAAACTTGTGGCTTCAACACCTTTTTGTCATGATTATGCCAAGTTCCCTATTTTATCCTTTATGCGTTGATGCGATTATGTAAACGATGGGATTACGTTGGGGTTGGGTAACATTATGACATAAACATGGTTTTTATAACATGACGTGATATGTTAGCTTGTAATTATGTTTTGGAAACATAATGGACATGACACTTAGAAAATATGAGTGTGGCCAACTCGAGGTTGGGTTGAGTTTGTAGCATAAATCTACCCGGACCCGCCCGGCTTAACTAGTGGCTACAAACAATAGGACCCAATGTGAGAAGTTGGTAATGTTGTGCTCGAACCCGAGGTTAGACCAAGTTGTGGTGTAAAGCTACCCGGACCCGCCCGGCTTAACTAGTAACCACAACAAGGTCTAATGTGAGAGGTTAAAGCACATTAAGTTAATTAATGCCTCCTGATTAGGGTTAAGTTATGGTCCACTTAATACTTAACCAATTTGGGCTTGATGGGTTAATCGGGGTTAAGTCATGAACCTTGGGTACACTTAACCAATTTAATCCACGTTTGGATCGGGTTAACCACATTTAATCCGTTAAGAAACCCTATTTGCGTGGTCCTTTGCAGCAGTAACCCTCTTGATAGTATCATAAGACCCTAGGACTAGGCTAGGGTGGGGCACGATTACTGGGCTGACATGTAAGCGACCAAAACGACGGCTGAGTAGGTACGCCGGTGTAGGTCCAGGCGGACTATGGTCGTGCACTTAGTCCGGAGTTGGAAAATCAGGCACGGTTACCAGTAGATCTAGACTGTGCATACTTGATTTGTGTCCAAGGTTGACACCCTAGGACTTGATACACCCTAGAGTGGACCTAGCGCAGTTTAACTACATTGCATGTTTGGGCCGTATGACACCGACACTTGACGAGTTAGGCTTATAGGGAGCCGATCGACTAGACCGTGTAGTTGGACCTTGATTTAGGTCACCTCATGATGTTGGGCCAAGCTTGGGCCAAGGGATCAATTCTTGTTTTTACTTGACATGTTATAATGCTAGTACACCCGTGGTGCAAAACTTAACCTTGATTATGCGATGACACCTTTATCTATCTTGTTAGTTAATCATCATGCTAGTATGTTGTTATCCTTATGTTCATCTCAGCTTCTCATGCCAGTTAACTTTACTAGTTCATGGACAGATAGTAGTTAGGGCTTACCAGTCTTTTTGACTGACCTGTTTTCTTTTGCCTCTTTTCTTCCGTTTCCCCCCTCCCCCCCCCCCCCCCCCCCCCAGGTTCTCAGGGTGGGAACATTGGAGCTTAGCTTGGATCTATTTAGCTTGCTTACTGGATTTGCTCATATACGGTTTTGGACATTGAGCTAGCTATGGTTTATCACTTCACTTTGGGGATAGTACTTTATGTATTTCAGTTTTTCAGTTTATGCTAGACTTTGTTTGTTGGAAAATAATGATCAAGTACTTTGTTGTAACTTAACTATGGTTTTGAAATGCTAGTTTTATCCGCTGCTTTACTACTCTGTTTTACTTATATATTCTGTCTTGTGATATCTGCATGCATGTTTACCTTGTTTAACGCCCCTCCAAAGCCAGTGTGCTTGCAAGAGTTACCCTGGCGGAGGTGGGGTGTTACAACCATCATCCAGAGTGCATTACACAACTGCATAAGCAATAAATATAAATACTTAACGCTTACAACAATCTGTCGACTAATCGATTGGCATACAACTGAAAATTTGGGATAAGTGGACGCCAAATACCATCCTAATACCCGTGTGGGGTTTCAACCAACAAATACTGAATATTATTTGTGTAGTTGGGCGATGTGTAAAATTTATCGTCCCAATCAATATCAGTTAAATGTGTGTACATAAACAAATCGTCCGATTTGTAAATGAATATTTACTTTCATTTTAGGAGAATTTTATGTCATTCATGTATATGTTAAAAATTATTTTTTTAACAATAAAATATTTATTTCAACACTTGACTATTTTATATAGTTCATACATTCAATAAAAATGATATTTTTATTATTCAAACATTTTATTCAACATATGAATAATTTATACAGTTCATATACACATTAAAAATTATATTTTTAATGAATAAATATTTATTTTAGAAAATTTTGGCATTATAACGGCACGATGTTAAAACCGGAGTAATGTCTAGCATTACCTCTCTCCTGATATTGGCTCGCACCATACACGATCAATCCAATCAATTTCGATGCCACAATACAATTCATAATCACAGACAGTCAATTTTCCCAATACAATCCAAACAACAAACATGGTATGTACAATAAATAGTGTTGGGGGTTTCTAAGCCCTGTCTGCATCCTTGTATATATTTAACTGTAAAATACTTAGAGTGAGAAGGAGTTCTCACTTTCGTTTCCACTCCTCCAGTCCTTAACTGATGGTTTCAGTACAATTTGGGTTTGAATTTGCCTAAATTTCTAACTAGCTCCAAATTGGGCCTAGTCAGTCTTGTTGTGAAGCTCTCGTCCCCACGATCGCAAAGGATCCAGTCTCGCGCGATTTGGACCACATACGGAAAAGATATGATGTTATAAACATTGGTTGATTTAAATTA
This sequence comes from Allium sativum, assembly GCA_030737875.1. Lineage (NCBI taxonomy): Eukaryota > Viridiplantae > Streptophyta > Magnoliopsida > Asparagales > Amaryllidaceae > Allium > Allium sativum. Next base: position 585,239,470 of record CM060923.1, on the reverse strand, counting down.
AATAATTAGTTTTAAATAAAATTTAAAATAAAACCTTTCTTCCTCTTTAAATTTCCTAGTGATATAAACCCAAACTTCATCGTCGCCTAGGGCTGCCTTACGCGCCGCCTAGCTACACCAGAAAATCGATCAGGAGCTGCCACGAGTGGCGCCTCGGCCTGCTCCATCTCCACCGTGGGTTTAGCCAAACTCGGTGGGCCCTCCTACTTGAAATCCATGCCTAAAGTCAGCCTGTTCGAGCTCCATATTCGAATCGAATACTTCACTAAATTAGATCATCCTAGTATGGATCGGAAGAGCTTGTGATGCTCTTTGATTTCTGCGTTGGAAGGATGGTGAAACAATTCATGGATTGAGTGGATTTTGGAAGGGAAAGATGGAACAGTTTTCACCGTTCTTTTCCAACCGGCGGCTGCTCCTAGGGTTCTTTTAGAGAATTTGGGTTTTATAGGAGATTATTTTATATTTTATTATTATTTAAATCCTCTAATTCGAAAAATATTTGCTCGCTGATGCTAATTCCAAATCGAACCCATCGACTGTCGCCCCTAGCCAAATACCCCCATTACGGACATAATGGGATATGTTTCATAAGCCAATTCTACTGTTTCAATCAGTTTTTATCAAAATTAAAATATAAATCCATGTATATTAAATTTAAACGTACATTTTAATTTACCGAGGCCACATACTGACTCCAAAAATTCCAGAAAAATAAATCTAGCTATGTTTTGACGATATGGTCATAACAAAACTAATTTCATCGGATTTGGAGACCATTTGAAAAATGGTCATTTTCTGGTCGATTAAATTCAAACTAAATTGACCAAACGTGTTTAAATTTACCACGCTCACATATTAATTCAAAAAATTATGAAATTTTGAACCTAAAAATAATTTGACATTCCGGATTCAACAAAAGTGGTTTCGTCGAAAACGGAGGTCGTTTGTAAAATGGCTATTTTTAAGGGCTATATATTATATAAAATATATATAAATTCCATAGCGACTATTTTAAATTTTAAACTGGACATAACTTTCAATTCTCATTATGAAATCTCAATTTTTCACATTCATTAGAAAGATATAATTAAACAGATTCAAATATTTCTTGTTTTACTGAAATCCGATTTTTTTTAATCCCATACATTCATTTGAAATTTAAAATCGAATTTTCAAACTACCGCGCTATTTCAAGCTCGTTTTATAATTAAAATAAATTTATACGTTCTAACTTCGATTTAAATAAATTTTTTGGTTTTATTATTTAAAACAATTCATTTTAATTATTCAAAATCCATTAAAATAGCTCAAATAAAAATTTTAAATTAGTTCTGAAAATCTGGTTTGTTACAATAATCAAACTCTATGTAGTTCAACATTGCATAGGACTGGACATCGAAGTAATCCGAACCAGTATAAAATCCGGTGTGTTCTTTCCTTTTCTGCATTTTATGTTTATCTGTTTCTGTGTTTGTGTTTGATTCTATGTCTTTGATTATCTCTGTTGTGTGATTCATATAGTAGATCAAATAAGTTTAAGATTTTCATAAATTCCTCGTAAACACTATTCACCCCCACTAAAAGAAAACACCGATTTAGCGTTAAATTTTTAGAAGCGGAAATTTCCGTCGCTAATTTGCAATGGATTTTCATGTGATTTGCAAGGGATAGTTTTTTTGTATTTTAAAACATTTTTTCTTTTATTTATTAACGTTGTTTTCTGTAATCCCTCGCTAATCCGCTGCAAATTGCGTCAAATTACCGACAGAAGTTTTCTGTCGCTTTTTTCCGCTGCAAATACAGGTAGAATACTGACGAAAATTTATCGAAGCTATTTTGCAGCAGAACTCCAACAGATTTGCAAGAGATATTTATATTATTTTTCTAAGATATACTTCAGTGTTATTTTTTAATAATTATGGACATGTAGGATAATTAATAATTATTTTTTTAATTAATTATTTATAAGTAGTAATGAATAATAATTCACATTCTATAATAAATAATTTATAATAATTGCTTATTTAGAATTAGCAAAATAATCTTTGCTCATAACTAATGTAATTACTAAATTCTTAATTTAGTCCTATGTTTTCATCACAAATTTCAGTTAGTATGCCATTATATGTTACGCTAAATCTTAAGATTTCAAATTGTTCTTTTATAATTATTCCCCTAAATAAAGAAAATATTAGTTTATTATAATAATTATTTGATAATTAATAATAAAATTTAATACTTATGTAATGATTTATAGTATTCAATAATTAATTTTAAATAATTGTATTTAATAATTACAGTTGATAATTATAGTTGATACTTATATTATATAATTATAGTTGATAATTATATTTTATATTTTGATAAAATTAAAAATTTGAAATCATCTTGAACAAATTCGAAATAAATCATTTCCTTGAGTTGTAATAAACGTATTTTTAATAACTCTTTTACTGTAAAGATGCCTATTACAATCTTTCCTTTTTGCAAATTGTAATAGACACCATTTTTTAACAACTATTATTTTTTACTAGTTAAGTATTTAATAGTTAACAACTATAATATATTCATAATAATTAACTTTTAATAATTAATATTCAATTATAACTAAAAAGGAATAAACACTAATTAATAATAGATATTATTATAAGTAATATTTAATATTTAAATAACAAATAATTCTCATGATATTCATATTTTATTTAAAATAACTTTTTATTTATTAATTATGACTCACAATATAGGATTTTATAAATTTGGATGAAATTTTGGTTATGACAAATAAAAGACCGGCCATGCCTTCTAAATGCAAAAAATGAACTTCAGGCTGGAGACGTGAATTTTTGGCTCTAAAGTACGTATTTTTGTTATATCGGCCACTTATTCTTCCCTAAATCAAAATTTATCCCCAATTTCTTCCTCCAGTCCACTTCTCTCATGTCCGCTCAGTACCAAAATTCAGGGCAGAGGAACTTACACCGTCAGCGGGATCGACTACAGCAGCAGAGGGTAGAGCGGGAAAATCATCAGCGGAGGCACAAAATCAGATCGAAAACCAGATCCGACGGCGGAGGGCAGAACGCCAGTTCTCGGACCGCACAACGCAAGTCGCCTGCCGTTATAGATGAACCGCGACTGAGCAAAGGCAAGAAATTGTGCCACGAGACATCACAGACGAAGGATAAGACGAAAGGAAGGGGATTGGTCAAAGTCGTGAGAGCAAAAAAAATCGCAGGTCCGACATTTTTGTTTTGATATAATTAGATATCAAAACCCAAATTCTTCTTATCAAAAAATTGCAAAATCCCAAATTCTTATCAAAAACCTTATTGTAGATTAACAATTTAGTCTATTTAAATAGGTTCTCAAGGCCTAGAATCTCAAGCAAAGCTTTCAACTTGAAGCTAACATTCAAGCTTTTCCATCCAATCAGCAAAGGTAAGTTAGAAAACTTGCAAATGTAGCTGAGAAAAAGCTCAAAAATGCAAAAAGAAGTTCAAAATAGCTTTTGTTTTTGATTTCATGTCTATATTTTCGTTTTTGGAAATTGAGTCTGAGTGCTGAGTTGCATGAGCATAACTCACTCATTCTTATCGGAATTAGTTGATTCTTATTTTGTTTGGAAGCAGATGTTCCCTACTATTTGCCTACCAATTTTTCGCTCAATCGGATATCATTTGATCTCTTGTTTCAGGCTTGAAAGTTGAATCTGAAACTATATTCAGATCTGTAAATTATGTTATTTTGAACTATGCAAGCATGGCCTGAGTTTTTGTTTTAAGACAATGTAACTTTAAGGCTTATCGTCCGAGTCTGTTGATTCTTTTTTATTTGAAAGATTATGTTCCCTACTAAAAAAAGATATTATATAAATATACCATATATATTAATTTGACATATATTTAGAGATTTCAGTGGCCATTTGACATATGGTTATACTAGATATCATATATACTATATAGTTATACCATTGACCACTTGATTCATTAAAGCAGTTGGTTCATTAAAGCGAAGAAATGCCACCCGAACCTTGTCAAACTCCTCGGATTCTGCTCCTCCATCCCAGATTGCGTCATCTTTAACGAGTTCATCCAAGACGGTAGCCTGGATTCCTAGATCCACTAATATGATGGAGCAGCTTATTTGGCTTGTCGTAGTAGCATGTCTCTACTTAATTACAGGGAGGATGAACATAAACTCTTCAGGTAAAAAGGTGCTTCTTTGTTCTTACAAAAATCCATTTTTTGTTTCTTGTATTGGTCAGGCATATAAAATCATATAACTATATGCATTATGGCTGGACTTATTTATCCACTTCAACAACAGCATTATTATTATGTAAGATTATTGACTGGGCAGTTTGTGCATGTTAAATTTGTAATTGTATGAGTGTTTGGATGCTCTCTTAACATTTTTAAGAGTCGTCCTTGCTGTTTAGCTACCCAGCGACTTGTGTATACTGTGTACATTAAAAATATTAAAAATGCAAATTGTATTTTCTTTATAGTCCAATTCTGGTTTATGATGATATTATTTGATATGAGAGTTTTTTTTTAACCTACAGATGTGAGGCAAAGGTTAGTTTTAACTATGCAACTTTTTTTTAATGTGCACTTTTTCGTTATTTAATCCTCATGTCTCATGCTATCGCATTGTTAATAGCATCGTGTTTATAAAATGGAAAAATACACAGCTACATACGTTAAAGACATTTTGACCTCCGGATATATAGCTCAGGTGTACCTTGGTCTCAGATGTATCTTGGTGCTATTGAGGCATGCTCATTTTTTTCATCTCTTCATCTACAACGTATGAGAGTCTAGTTTTTAACGATGAGCTAACATGATGGTTGTGTTGACATAAGTTAACAGCAATCGCCATATGGATAATACCAGCCATATTCATAAATAAATGGCTGGCATTACTTATGTGATTCATAAATAAATAAAATTTGGACAACTAACAATGAAAAGTGCTTGTTATATAGTGATATTTTCTTTTTTGCCTTCTATCTTTTTACTTGGTATTTTGTGATTCATAAATAAATAAAAAATACTTTAATGAAAAAGTTACAGCTATTTTTAACCGTGAACTATAAGGTGATTGACAGTTTAATATTGCGTTTTGAGTTGAGTCCATAGGAAGTCCAATATTCAATCATGGAAATCGAAATTTGAAAACATTTGAAAGGGATATGGATATATTCTTCATTATTCTTTCTTCTTTTACAGTTTACATAAATAAACTGTACATATTCCTTTTATTGCATGTACTAACATCAATCAAATCACAAATTAAAGCGCGATATTGTAGGTCATACAACAATAAAAAAAATCCACGCTTCATTCAAGGAATGTTTGGTTTATGCTGGTCACTTTCCTTTCATAATGGTATGCCATGCATGTTAGTATATTTAATGATACATTCTAAATGGCACAAGCCATAAATATGATCTTTAACTCATATATGTAACACCCATACTGAAACAGATTGACAGTATTTACCATTTTTATAATATGCTAAATGCATTTATTTGTATTAATACCATGTTTATTTAGATTTGATAAATATTTTTTCTAAACAAAAGTTTATGAACTATAATATTGCATAACTCTAACATTTTTTCTAAATCAATTACATATCCATTTAATTTTAGTGATATAATTGTTCTGGATCAGGTCTTTTGGACACCGAAGAGTATATTCTTGGTCGCGGGCAATTCAATCAGCAAATGAGAGTGGACGGTATTTTGATCTTGCATTTCGTGTTCTTATATCATGGCACTTTCTTCATTATTTATAGGGCAAGCACTATAGTAAATATGGTGAGCATTCAATTTATGTTAAAATATTGATTTATGTCTATCCAGTGTTACCTTTAATATGGATGAGTTAGGGTTTCTAATATTAGAATCTTCCTTTGTTTTTCGAAGTCAATTATGAGCCTAATAAAATCTTTTCTATAGGAATTTCTGAACTGGAGAATTGTCGGTTGCATGATTATCTAAAATTATGGTAACACTAATCTATTAAATAGCAAATAAATTGTTTTTAGAAGTATGTTTTCAATCAATCACATAATATCTTTTTTTCTCCTTTCCACCTTTAAAGTTTGGGTTCTAAATCTTCCTTTATTTTCTTTCCAGTTTTGCATGTGTTAAACTGTTAATTGTATCCATTCGTGAATTGGAAATGTTAACGTGTGAGGGGCATATGTTAATTAAAATGTTATAAGCTTTTCTTACTATCTATTTATGATCTGATGGCAAAGGTTAAGAATCTTTTATTTACTAAAAAGACAAAGAAACTTATTGTAGATATCAATTTTATTCATATACCATAAATAAGTATGTGAAATTTAGTAAAGATATCATCTGATTGAAAAAAGAACTAATAATGATTGGTGATTGAATAAATCGATGTATGCATGGATCTTCCTTCCAACATTGCTACAATTCAAAATTATTTTAAAGTAAATGCTATAAATCTTGATTTAATCAATGTTTGCATGAATCTTCCATTCAGTAATGTCATCATCGATTTCCAGCTTTGCATTCTTTAATTGTACATTCATGGATTGGAACTGTTAATGTCCGAAGGCATACATTGTGTAGAATGCTATAAATCTTTCTTAATGTTTATTTACGATGGAAAAGGTTAAGAGTCTTACTTATTTACTAAAAGTCAAAGAAATTTATTGTAAATATCAATTTTATTCATGGGATCGTATACCATAAATAAATAGGTGAAATTTAGCTGATATATTTAGGTGATTTAATGATAATTAAAATATTCCTACTTCAGATTCCTGTTTTATTTGGTTTATAGTTTTTCTATTTTGATCGAATCTCCTCTATTACATATTCGTAAATTAAATCGATCGAAAATGCAACCAAAATTAAAAAAGAGAAAAGGAAGAGAATGTATTGTTAATATATCTTTATAATACTTGTGTATTATTGTAAGAACGTAAATAGTCTTTTCCTTCTTTAAAAATAATAATAATTGAGCTTGGCTTTTTAGTTTTGTGTGTCCTATGTAAGTGCTTGTGCTTACCTTTGGTTCAAATAATTTCTTGTTAGGCTAACATTGTTATCCTAACAGAACATGTTGAATGTGCGTAATTATTAAAGTACGCGAGGAAACAAGATTATACATATGTCTAAGTGTGGCTTTAGGAAATCATATTAAGGCAGACATGAGGATATGATCATTTTGAGATGTGGCATTCAAATTGCTAATGCAAATACTAGTGCTTTGGATATTATCATTTTAAGTTTGCCCATTATTGTTTCTATTTTCGTGATATTTCTATGCTAATAGTTAATGTGTAATAGTAATAACGATAACATTTTAAAGCAGGATGATATATCTGAGCTTCCACATATAAGTACAACTATTGATCTCAAGTTGGGTAGGTTCTGTTCTTATTTTAAGCACTTCGACAATCACAAGTTAATGTGTGACACTGCTCATGCGGTCAACAACCATATATTTTCAGGTATTATTGAATGCAAGTATGCATTAAAGTTCCTTAGCTGATGAGATTTCATCAGATACTGTGTTTGTTTACTAAATGGAAGCATCAGTGTTCTGTTCAGCAGATGAAGCTGCTCTTTGCTTCCACTGCGACTTGAATATCCACAATGCTACTATTTTATCAAGAAAACACAAGCGCTTCTCCATAATCAATCCAACTTCTAACTGTTCTAGTTCTCGAGCTCATCCCCTTTGTGATATACGCCAGGTCTCTATCCTAATTTCTTTGCATTTTGAAATAGAAGTCCATTTATTTCATCATACGACTACAGGAAAAGAGAGGCATCTTATTTTGCAAGGAAGACAAAGCAATTATATGCAGACTGTGATTTACCCATTCATAGTGCTGAAATAAGCACAGTGAACCATAGCAGATATCTTCTAAGTTGAACTAGGCTCACTTCTGACCAGAAAGAAGAGCCAAAGATAACCATTGAATCAAACAATGAAAGCAGTAACTGTAAATACAATTGAATTTGTAGTGACAACTTCGAATTTCAAAAAAAAATGAAGGTGGCAGCAGCAGCAAATCTGAGTATTTAACCAATTACTTGTCGGGTTGGCATGCAGATACTTTCTTGACTTATGATTTTGGTGTTGTTGATGTTGGTTTGATTCAAACATGGATTTCGGCACCTGGGTTTTTAGAGGATGGGAAGTCACATGGACAGATGAGTTCAGAGATTTATGCGATGCCTGAATTTCATGATGTTGGACAAGTGAGCAGCAGTAAGAAAACCAGATTGTGTTATTGAAGATCTAGGTACCCTATGTGTAGTATCTTGTAACGAGTTTCATGCATGTTGTTTACTCTATGTGCGTGTTCTTTGGTTTGTAGTCTGTAATTTTTTCACTCGGCCGTAAGAAGGATACACGGTATACTCGATAATATTAAATAAGTCTCCACACCTTTTATTTTTATTTCTGTAAACATCAGCATTGGGTCAAAGCCCATCCACATGTATATATCACGACTATATCTTCTTCGCATATGTACAACATTTGTATTTAATTCTAATGCAATAATGCATCATTTTTCTTCCTTAAATTTTACATTACACATTTTTCAATTTGGAAAATCTATCTTTTTTTATATGCTATTTATTTTCGTCTTCACGGTTAAATGATATCATATGTGTCTATATATACACACACACACACTAGAAGGGGAATAGCGACGGATCACCGACAGAAAGGAAAGCCAAAATACAAACGTGGAAAGTATTGTGCCATTAATCCCTTGCTAATTTGGAAGGGTTTACCGACAGATTTCCAACACATGAGGCTAGAATAAACGTTTCCATAAATTTAAATCCGTCGCAAATCCCTTGCTAATTCGCAAGGGTTTACCGACGTTTATTTATAAATAATAATTTTTGAAGGATACATATTCGTCGCTAAAGCATCGGTAAATATATAAAAAATTAATTCAAAATTAAAATTTTATATTGATTAAACGTCGCAAAATGGTCGGAAAACTCACGCTAAAATCCGTCGCAAAAGTTGCACACAAATACCGACTTGAAATTTCTCGACCACCAGTATCCATCGGTAATCCGTCGCTAAAAACTATATAGCGACGGACTCAGCCGCTGCAAAATCAACCTTTTCTTGTATTGGCCCCCATATAGTGTTTGTTCTCCTTATGACCTGCTTTCCTTAACACATAGGATCAGGAGAGACACACGGAGCATGTAACAACCCGGAAAATCTGAGCCAATTTAAATTTTTTATTTTGGCCCTTTTTGTGAATTTTGGATATTTAAAATGAATTATTTTAAATAATAACAACGGAAAATTTATTTTCAACGAAGTTAAAGCGAATAATTTTATTTTAATTGTATAACGAGCCTAAAATGGCGCGAAAGTTTGAAAATTCGATTTCTAATTTCAAACGAATATACAGAATTCATTATAAGTCAGAATTGAACGAAACAAGAAATATTTGAATCTTATTAACATTATCTTTCTAACGAATTTAAGAAACTGAGATTTCACTTTATAGAGTGTAAGATATGTCCAGTTTAAAATTCAGAAAAGTCGCTGTGGAATTTATATATATTTTAATATGTATAAAGGCCTTAAAAATAGCCATTTTGCAAACGACCTACGTTTTCGACGAAACCACTTTTGTTGGATCCGGGATGTCAAGTTATTGCTAGATTCCAGTTTTCGTAATTTTTTGAATTGATATGTGAGCGTAGCAAAAGAAAACGTGGTTTGACAGTTTCAGTCAATTTGGATCGACCAGAAAATGACCATTTTTCAAACGGTCTTCAAATTTGACGAAATTAGCTTTGTTGGGACCGTATCGTCAATACGAAGCTAGAAATAATTTTTCTAGAATTTTTAGAATCAGTATGTGGGCCCGGTAAATTAGAATGTGTGTTCAAATTCAAAATATAATGTTTTAGATTTTGATTTTGATGAAAACTGATCGTAATAGCAGAATTGGCTTATTGGACATATCTCATTGTGTCCGGAATGGGGCTATTTAGCTAGCCGCGATACTCGTTGGGTTCGATTTGGAGTTGTTATGAACGAGCAAATAATTTTCAAATTAAAATAATAAAATAATAAAAAAAATTCTATAAAAGGACAAAGAAATGCAAAACCCTAGCCCCCCCTTAAACGCAGCCGCCACACACCGATCAAAGGCCAGAATCACTTCACGTTTCTTCCTCAATTCATGCCAAATCCGATCAATAGAATGCAAAGCTTCAAGGGGGAAAATTGAAGAGCAATCCAAGATCTTCCTTCCTACCGGTTGAGATTGAATCTCGTTGCGTGTTTTGAAGGAATTCACGGCTGAAAGTGGCACCGTTGGCACTTGATTTAGGTCCACGTAGGGCCATCGAACTCGCCCCCACTGGCAGCGATGGAGGAGAAGACTCCGATGAGCCTTATGATAGCCACCAATCGGCGGCGCAGTGACCGTAGGTGGCGGCGCAGGAGCTTTTCAAATCGAAGATGATGGGTTCGATCGTTCAGGTAGTAACGAGAAAGGGGAAGGCTAATTAAGGAAGGGTTAATTCCCTTAATTAATTAATTAATTAACTCGTTTATGTAAGCAACGTAAAAATCATCCTATCTTTTCCATACAAGGTCGAAAAATTACAAACTTGAATCCGTTGCGATCGCGGGGACGAGGGCTTCACAACAAAACTGACCGCGTCCGAAACAGAGCACGTTGCAATTTCAGGCAAATTCAAACCCGAACCGAACCAGAATTGAGATAAACTGACAGAGTGGATCCCAATGTGAGAATTTCTCACCAAAATGATTTCTGTACAGTTATTTATTGCATAACTGCATATATGAACTGCTCCCCATCATCCACAGACCATAGACGACTTGTTTGTTTGATTGTATTGTGTGGTTGAAATTGTTTGTGATGTGAAGTGGACTGTGTAAAAATATTTGAATACTAAAAATATCATTTTTATTATATAAGTGAACTGCTGAAAATATTCATGTGTTGAATAAATTATTTGAAAAATAAAAATCATATTTTTATTGTATATCTGAGCAGTTGAAAATATTCATGTATTGAATAAATTATTTGAAAAAAAATCGCATTTTCATTGTATATATAAACTGTATAAAATATTCATGTATTGAATTAAATATTCATAAACAAATTGGAAGATTTGTTTATGTACACCCATTTATCTGATACTGATTGGGACGTAAATTTTACACATCGCCCAACTGCACAAATAATATTCAGTGTTTGTTGATTGAAACCCCGCACGGGTATTGGGATGATATTGGACATACACTAATCCCAATATTTAGTTGTATGTCAATCGATTGGTTGACAGACTGTTATAAGCGTTGAATATTTTTATTTAATGCTTATACAGTGTAGAATGCACTCTAGATGATGGATGATTTTTTATCACTGTTGTTGTATACATGTATTGTATGACATCCATATAATCAAATTATACTGTAATTGATTGTGTCTGGTTCCAGTTCAGAAAGAATGAATATTTTAAAATAACGATTATTTTAAAATAACGAATATTTTCAAATAATATTCAGTAAAGAATCAAAATTTGGTTTTGATGTCCGATTTGGGATGAACACGAAAATATTTAAATATATAAAGTTGTGTTAATTAAATTAACGCCATTTTCACGTGAACAATATTTATATCGATTTTATTCGGTTTTTTATATATATAATGAATATCGAAAAAGAATTGATTTCAAAATCTAATGTTTTGAAAATATTATCATTTATATATCGATGATATGGAATATTCAATTTTGATTAGAAATTGAATACGAAGTTGAAATCGTTTTGAAAACGAATTTAAAATGATTTATAAAATACGTTTTAAATGGAAATCGACGAAATATATATATATATATATATTATATAATGGTCTGAATAGAACGCGCCGTGCTGCGGCTGTTCAAGAATTTCGACCATTGACTTCAAACGGACATTACGAGAGATCCGACCATCGGATTCTCCTAAAACCAGAACCTTGGGTTCGTATCGAAAAGAGCTTTCTAATGAATATTAGATATTTGCAATTTAACAGTTGGATTTGGAATTATGTCCAAATCAAATTTGGAAAAGGTCGCTATAAGTGCAGTTCGATGGCCGTTTATGGAAATCGACTGTACTGGCCTTGATAAAATTATTAAAAACATCAATAATTAATTTAAAATCATAAGAAATGATTTGGAAAGAATTGGGATGAAAAAATCCATATTTGAAAAGATAAAAATAGATTTTTATAGAAATGAACTAGTTTTGAATTAGAATAATAAATCCAATATTTTTAAAATAAATAAATTGGATTTGAAATGGTTTGAAAAATAACCAGGATTTCTAATATATGAATTGGAATGGATTTGAATCGAAATTATGCTCGGAATATTTCGATATTGGATTTCGTGATTATACGGAGATTGTAGAGGAATTCAAAAGTTATACATATATACATATATATATATATATATATATATATCGTTATTCCAATATGATATTTGTTGGTTTTAGAATTTGATATTGAATATAAGCCAATACAGTTTCTATTCAGAGCCTTGTATTTAATATCAAATTGGATTTTGGGTTCATCATGAGTGGTATCTTTAATAATACTATTCTTGAACCGAATGGAGTTAAGAAAAATAGAAACTAACTGGAGATTAGTTAAGTTGAATGGTTTCTTGGGTATTGATCTGATGTTGGTTTCGGCCTTTGGGGTTAATACTTAGGGTATTGTTCTCTTACTAGTTTACGGTTAGAGGCTAATGTGAATTGGGTTTATTGTGAACTGTGTTTTTAACGACATTCGTTCTTTAACCCGATTTACAGTGAAATGTGATTTGGGGATTTATAAATCTTTTTATTTAGATTTAACGGGAATTTTCCAAGGTAACGTTTTCCAATTTAATATATTAAATTGGAATTGAATGGAATTCGATTTGATAATAATCGATGTGAACTTCTATGGGGGAAGACTATTAATACATATGGAATTTAAGAGGCGTTGTCGTTATTCCATTTATATTATTGGTCAGATATGGAAATTGATATCGATTATATATTGATTTGTTTTATCATGAAGATTCCATAATTAAGGGAATGTGATTTGTGTTGTCGTGATTGGTATCTTTAATAATACTATTCTTAGACCCAATGGAGTTAAGAAAATCTGAAACTAACTGGAGATTAGTTAAGTTGAATGGTTTCCTGGGTATTGATCTGATGCTAGTTTCGGCCTACGGAGTTAATACTTAGGGAATTGTTCACTTGCTAATTTACGTTTAAAGGCTGATGGAATGGAATGTGATTTTGGGTTTATCGTGAATCGTGTTTTAAATGACCTTGGTTCTTTAACTCAGTTAAAGACAGGATATGGTTTCCCAAGTTAAACAATCGTTAATATTGAGTTTTGGGAAGATTAAAACCAAGTGGAGTTTTAATGCATCTTTAATTAGATTGAAATGATATCCAAAGAAAGATGAAAGAATAAATTTAAAGAATTTATCTTTGATAAAATTAATGGGAACCTTTCCCAAAGTATATGAATATTTGGATAAAGAAATATTCTGGATTGGAATGAGGTGAATGTTGTGTTTTTATAACACTTGTTTATTATATACGCGAGTTATTCAAAAAGATCGGGTTTATCCCATTCTGAATTACTGATTCGACGATGTGTCGAGGATGAAGACGGTGGTTGAAGATCAGAGGTCTTCACATCGTTTGGATGATTACCGATGTCTTGATTTGGGCCATACACCCAAGACGAGGTAATAAGTGGTGATCGTCCAGAGGTACTTGGAGATCGATGGATATGCGAGGGCCTCTCCCCTGTATTGGATATATGGGGGAGAAATAAGGTGCCTACTGTTTCGTTCAGACCCAGAACGAACTTGTAAATAGATGTGTGCCTGACATTGGATTTTATTCCGTGTTGATTGATTTCTATTATATATATATATATATATATATATATATATATATATATATATATGTTTGGCGGTGGAGAATTTATTCTCTTGCTTAGCCCTTCTCTGAGACGTACGAGCTCAGAGGTTATATATCGATAGATATCAGTCGCATGGCATGAATTGCCTGTGTAGCATGCTGAGATGCAGTGATCAAGGCTTTTGTTGAAAAGCAGAGTCTTGTGGTTGATGATCAAAGCACGGCTTTAACATAGCATAGCTTTGTGTAGCGTTAATTCGCGAGCCTCGCACCCTGGTAGAACCAGAAACGGGAGAGGACATCAGGGAGGGCATTGCGTTTCCTTTTAGATAGGAGTGGCATCAGCGTTTTACCAGCCCTGACATTTTACTCATGTGGATGTTGCATACGTTGCTTATTACTTGATGGATAGCAAGGCGCCTCAGTTATATCGGTCGATTCGGGGCCGATGGAGTCATTTGGCTCATTTACGCCCCATAGGGGCGGGGAAACGCATGCTCAGGATTTATTAATTCACCATTGCACTTAGTGTGGACCGGCCCAGCATGTTGCCTAGGTACAGTTGCGACTGAGACCTGAGACATGGGCCAGATTGTCTCGAAACGGTAGGATTGCGCCTTGCCTTGGTTCATGACGAAAATCCAACTTCCAATACGACATTTTGCGATTTTGATTGTAGAGCCTAGTATGGCGACATAGTGGGATGGGGCACTCATGCCAACTATGATTGATACTTATGATTGAAATTGTTTTGACACTATACACTTATGTAATAGTAAAAGATGAAATTTTGCGTACCAAGCATTTTTGGCTATTATAAGGTAAAAACTCTATCCTCCGGCTTGCGTTGCATTGTGTGATGGGACCTGAGTCTTATAATAGCTTCATTATTCTTTATTTAGCATTGCGCGGTTTATTTTATGCACTGGTATTCTTGGGGGTAAACCCGTTCTGTATTACGGCGTGGTCCCTTGATTTACCGAACTTTAAAATAAAGATTAATAACTGTTTTAGTTCTCACACCAGTCACATGACTGACCCGGAGTTTATTTTTTTACCTAAACTCTGGGTGTCCCTATTTTCCACACGGGCAGCTAGTAGTTTTGGTTTTGCAGATTTATATTGATAGGATCCTGGTTTACAGCTGGAACGATATTCGGAAAGCTCTGTATCTGTATATCTCCTTCAGTTGTGTATTGTATTATTTTTTGCTGCTATGTAATGTATTGTAAATCTCTGATATTTAGTAAATGTGTAATATTTATTCATACTCTATATATACTTGTATTCTAATGGAATTGTTGTAATGACAATGAAATGTTCTTCTGTTTGTGTCCCGATGTGGCTTGTTCTCAACTCAATCCGGGCTTTCCTTATCGGGGAAGTTCGGGTCGTCTCAGGGCATGTCCACGAAGTCTAGGAAACCAGTACGAGACGTAACCTCTTTACTCCGGTCATCCTCAACGCCGAATGGCCGAGATGCTTCAATATGCCACAACTGACAGCTTACTCAGGGAAGACCGATCCTTGAAATTTTTTGAATTGTTATGAGTGGCACATTGACTCGGGTCGTGCCATAGACGTAATAAAGCGTAAGTGATTTCCAGTCTTTCTCGAAGAGGTGGTTCTTCTTTGGTTCTCTTGACTTTTGTTGAGACCCATGGCGACTTTCGACCAATTGGCTACTGAGCTAGTGAAAGCATATCTCAAGGCCAAAGGACTCTCTCCCTCTCGAACATCTACCAAGGCACTGGGGAAACACTCAAGAGCTACCTCGAACGCTTCAACAACGCCTTGGCTGTAACACCCCACGCCCGCTATGGTCACTCACTAAGGGAATGCCATAGCACCGGTGGAGTATTTTAGTGAATATAGAACAGAAAAATTACACCAAGACAGATATAAATAGTACTTGAAATTTAAAACATCATCTCATAAAAGCGGAAATAAACATGTCTGGTTACATCATAAAACTATGATAAAAGTCAAGTACAATATCCGTCAAAATAAAGAAGTACATAATCCCACTCTCTCATACAATAGCCATAACAAAAGAAAAGATAACTGGATAACTGGAGCTTTACATCTACCCAAGCTCCTAAAGACTGGAACAGCAATCCGATCAAGCTCTACTACCGCTAGGATCCACCGTAGGACCTGAGGGTTGGGAAAAAGATAAAAACAACGGGGTCAGACATAAGTCTGAGTGAGTCCTATAACTTTAACAATACAATCATTAAAGTAACCAGAGAAGACATAAACTTGACCTACGGTAATATCTGGGGATGAATGGCTACACTAAGCAGCTTGGCAGACTTAGGATAAACTAAGATAACCGTCAGGACGCATCTACCCACCCAAGGATAATTACTAACTGCACCACACCAGTCATTCCTACTTAAAGGTTGATCCCTTCCAAGGACTTAGAAAATTTCCCCAGTAGTTTCATGTACCCCTAGCCCACTACATAGGTGCTGTCTGCCCCTATCTCCACTAGGTGTACCCAGTAATTCTTACCCAGTAGTTTCGTGTACCCCTACATAGGTGCCGTCTGCCCCTATCTTCATTAGGTGTACCCACTACTCCCCAAGCGATCGGCTCCCTACCGTAGATACCTGTGCTGGTCCCATAGTGGGGTGTATCACTCCCCTAAAGTGGCTACCCAATACTAACGGTGCACGACTTTATATCTACACGATGCAACAACGGCTTATCTACCAGCCCGGGCCCACACACGCATATGAAACCCGTTGGACTTGCGTTGTCACCGCTAACCCGTTTTGGCCTCTTATAATCAAGCCCAATATGCGTGTCCCGTCACTCGACATGGGTCGAGCCCACAAAGATACGTTTGGGATATTGGTTGAAATGGGCCCCCACAAGCTACCCACTTAAGCTTGTCAAATATCTAGTGTATCCCACTTAACCCTTTAATCATGTTTAATTACATGTTTCCACTTGGTTAAGTATTCTAATCGTATTTTCTATTGCCACCCAAGGCAACCCACTAGATTCCACATGCCACCCAAGGCAACCACAAAATTTCCTCATGCCACCCAAGGCACCCACTTAACCCCTCATGTCCCACGACATGCTATTATGGTTAAGTGTTTCTTAATTAATTAAGACCGTGATCTCCCATAAAGACCTCCCACATTAGACTGGCTGTTATGACCGCCTGGTTAAGCCGGTAGAATTCGGGCAGTCTTACGTCATAACAGAGTCTAACCTCGTGTCTTTACCTTAATCACGTATTTAATTTATGGCTAAGACCTCTCACATTGGGCTGACATTTGTAGCAACTGGTTAAGCCGGTCGGGTCCGGGCAGTTTTACACTACAAATGAGTCCAACCTCGTGTCTTAGTCGATTAATTACACCTAATTAATCACCCCCATATTAATTATCCCTAATTAATATCAAGTTTTCCATAACATGGGTAGACCTAACTCAATAGGTAAATTCCCATGGGGTAGACCTAACTCAATAGGTAAATTCCCACTTATGGTAATTTATTTTTTTGGTATGCTTAATCATACCCAAACATTCATTTATTAACATATTTACCAACCCCATCGTTCCCCACGTAAATCGTTCTCGTTACATGACATAATAAGGGGAAGATCATCACAAATATCATGGGTTTAACATACAACTTTGTCATGGGTTAAGAGGATGTCAACTTGCATATATGAGCATATATTAACCCAACTACATATAACCCAAACTTGCATATTATCATACACATGATTTGCATAACATGTTGCGTATGAGCTTGCATATTATCATACACATATCTTGCATAACATGTTGAACTTGCATATAGGCATTCTCATAACTTGCATAACATGTTAAACATGCATTTAAGCATACACATAACTTGCATAAGCATTCACATACTTGCATAAGCATTCACATACTTGCATAACTTGCATATCATGTCATTTAAGCATATACATATCTTGCAAAAGCATTCACATACTCGCATAAGCATGCATAACTTGCATATCACATAAATCTTGCGTTTAAACATATACATGACTTGCATAAGCATCCATACACTTGCATAAGCATGCATAACTTGCATATCACTTTCAACTTGCATTTAAACATATACTTAACTTGCATATCACTTTCAACTTGCATAACTCACTTTGCTAAACATGCATAATTCCACTTACTAAATATGCATAAATCCACTTATTAAACATGCATATATCAACTTGTTAAACATGCATAAATCAACTTATTAAGCATGCATAAACCAACTTATCAAATATGCATAAACATAGAACAACATAGAGTAACATATCATTATACATGATTCAAACTCACTAATCCGCATTTAAGACCATAGGTCTCATTACACCCAATCTACTTACTTTAACAATTGATGTTAAAGTGATAGAAACTCACCAAACTCAAGATTAGCAACCTTATGAAGTAGAATTAGTTGCTAACTATGAAGATAATGATGATTAAAGATTGATTAGAGAGGAATTAGCTTGCAACTTTCTTCTTAGATTAGTGGAGGCTTCTCTTAGGATTTAATTTGGCGGCATGAGGCCATTATTTCTATTTTTGGTAAGGATTAAGGTAGGTTTAGGGTGTATTTATAGATTAAGAGAGTGTTTTAGGCCCTTAGATTAACCCTAGATTGATTTAGGACCCTTAGATTTAGGAAATCTCTAGAACCAGCCCTCCTAGCCAGCCTGAAACCCAACCTGGTGCAACCTGGTGCACCCAGGTTCACAGAACGGTGCCACCCTGTCGACAGGCATGTCGACACCCCTGTCGACAGGCCTGTCGACAGCCCTGTCGACATGGGTTGGGCGGGAAGCTTCCCGCCTGACCCCGCCTGGCCCATTCCAAATCTGAATATTTTAAATTTTTAAATCTGTTTTAGTTTTGAATTTTCTGCAAACTTCATTGGGCCATAACTGGGCCATACGGACTCCGATTTTCGAAAACTCGGACTCTATTTCGCGTATTTTTCCGAGACGAACGCAATAACGCAGCCCGTTACCCCCAATTCCCACATCTGAGATTATTTATCCTGTAATTAGTGAATTTCAGTATTAACTAAAATTCGGGGTGTTACATTCTCCCCTCCTTAAAGGATTTCGTCCCCGAAATCTCTAAGCTAAGGAGAATGCATATCCTACCATCCAAACAACCATCTACTCAAATCATCAACCACGGGCATCCATTGTCCTTAAACAGTTTCTAATGATGTATGAGCATATGCAAACGGTGTGTGTATATGTTCCCTATCTAATGTATGAACATATGCAAACCATGATAGTGCCATGCATCCATTATGTATGCGAGAAAACCCTATCGACACATACAATATCTACATGAGTGCACAATCATTCACCAAAATGCATCATCCATGTGATAACACAACCATTATACATCCATAAATATATTTTCCTACACACAATTTTATGCAATATGCAATATGAAGTGACTGAGCCGATCTAGTGCCTAGAGTGTGTGTATATGCATCCACGAGCAACCACTAGCAAACACTTGCATCCACTTGCATCCATCAACCATAACATGTCTCAAACACATGTTTCAACCATAGGTTTACCCTATCTAAAGGTCAAAGGTACTAACGAGAGGACATACCAAAGATAAGATAAGTACTAGACAAGTGATAAAGGAGAAAGTAAAGGCATACCCTCAAAAAGAAATGGGTACAATGAACGCATCTTCGCTTCCGTCTCCCAAGTCGCGTTGCTCTCATCTTCTCCCCATTGCACTTTGACTAGCTGAACCTCTCGATTCCTCAATTTCCTAGTCTCTGACCCAAGGATGCGAGTAGGAGCTCGTCGAATCGTCGCATCACGCTCTACCTCTACATCTCTAAGCAAGCTTGGCTCTACCACCTCTGCGGTCTCATGTAAGCACTTCCTCAAATGGGACACATGGAATACATCATGAACACCACTAAGTCTGTCGGGCAACTCCACCCTATATGCCATCCGTCCAATCCTTTCCTTGATAGGAAACGGCCCAACAAACCTTGGTGCTAACTTCCCAACGGATCCGAAGCGAACAACATTTCTCAACGGAGATACCTTAACAAAAACCATGTCCCCAACCTCAAACTCAAGATCCGTCCTTCTCTTGTCCGCATAAGATTTCTGCCTATCCTGCGCTGCTTTCATCCTTCTTCGAATCAAGTCAATCTTCTCAGAAGTCTCCCTAATCATATCAGGCCCAAGCAAGATCTTATCCGTAGATTCCCACCAACATGTAGGTGATCGACAAGGCCTTCCATAGAGAGCTTCGAAAGGAGCCATACCAATACTGGACTGAAAGCTGTTATTATATGCGAACTCTACCAATGGAAGATGCTCTTCCCATGTACCTCCAAAATCTAGAATACAAAGCCTCAAAAGGTCTTCTAGAACACGATTCACCCTCTCAGTTTGGCCGTCCGTCTGAGGATGATATGCGGTGCTCAGACACAATTGAGTCCCCACTGCTTCTTGCAAACTTCTCCAGAACTCGCTAGTGAAGATAGGATCTCGATCACTTACTATGCTAGAGGGTACCCCATGTAATCGAACTATCTCTCGAAGATATACTGAAGCTAGCCATGGAGCAGTCCTCTTACTCTTCACAGGTATGAAATGGGCGCTCTTAGTAAGTCTATCTACCACCACCCAAATTCCTGTATTACCCTTCCTCGACCTGGGTAACCCGTCAATAAAATCCATCGAGACGCTATCCCACTTCCATTGCGGAACCTCCAATGGGTGAAGCAACCCACCTGGTTTCCTTTGCTCCGCCTTCACTTGCTGGCACACCAAACATCGAGCGACATACTCGGCCACATCTTTCTTCATACCGGCCCAGAAGAAAACCCTCTTCATGTCTTGGTACATCTTGTCCCCACCGGGATGAATGGTCATCCTAGAACGGTGTGCGTCATCAAGAATAGCCTTCCTCAAACCCTCGTCTTGCGGTACGCAAAGTCTACCGTCTCTACGCAAACACCCCCTATCGTCTAGGGTGTACCTACTCAAATGGCTGGACGACTCCCCCCTTATGAGCTTCTCTACTATCTCAACCAACTGTGGGTCGCCCCTCTGTGCTTCTCCAATCCGCCCCAAAAGAGTAGGCCTAACTTCCAAGGAAGCTAGCAAACCGGGTACATAATCAATGGAAGGTCTGAAATCAAACATCGAGATAAATTCCAAGCTTTGTCGTTCCACGAACAATGGACTCAAGGACAACCTCTTCCTACTCAAGGCGTCCGCCACCACGTTACCCTTGCCAGGGGTATACGCTATCTCGAAATCATAGGATGCTAAAAACTCCATCCACCTTTGCTGTCTCAAGTTTAAATCCTTCTGAGAGAACAAGTACTTCAATGATTTATGGTCAGTGAACAACTCGAATCTCTCACCAAGAAGATAATGGCGCCAAATCTTAAGCGCAAAAACAATAGCGGCCAGCTCTAGATCATGGGTAGGGTAATTTTTCTCATGTGCCCTCAACTGCCTTCCACCATAGGCTATTACCCTCCCTTCTTGCATTAAGACTGCGCCAAGTCCTGTCCCACAGGCATCGGTATAGACAACAAATGGCTTGCTCCCATCTGGCAACACTAAAACTGGAGCGGTGGTTAAAGCTCTCTTTAACCGTCGGAACGCATCATCACAATCTACGTCCCAAGTGAAAACAAGATTCTTCTTTGTTAAGCGGGTTAATGGGGCTGATATCTTCGCGAAGTCTTTAATAAACTTCCTATAATAACCCGCCAACCCCAAGAAACTTCTTACTTCGGTAGCATTCTTCGGAACCTTCGAATCCTGAATTGATACTACCTTCGCGGGATCCACAGCTATCCCTTCCTTGGAGACCACGTGCCCTAAGAACCGTACTTCCTTCCTCCAGAAGTGACATTTAGAGAATTTAGCCTTAAGGCTATGTGCTCGAAGAGTCCTCAACACTTCCCCAAGATGTAGGGCATGCTCTTCTTCACTCTTAGAAAATACTAAGATATCATCCACAAAGACCACCACAAATTTATTAAGGAACTCCCTGAACACCCTACTCATCAAATCAACAAAGTATGCAGGGGCGTTCGTCAACCCAAATGGCATCACCAGCCACTCATAGAAGCCATCCGGAGTCCTAAAGGCAGTCTTGTCTATGCTATCCTCAGCCACCCTCAACTGATGAAACCCCGTGGCCAAGTCCAACTGAGAAAATACTGAAGCGCCAACCAACTGATCGAAAAGATCATCTATCCTCGACAATGGGTGTCTATTCTTCTTTGTGAGCTTGTTGAGTTCTCTATAGTCTACACAAAGTCTGAGGGACCCATCCGCCTTCGTAGCAAATACTACTGGAGCACCCCACTCTGATATGCTCCGTCTTATGAACCCCTTCTCAAGCAGCTCTCCTACTTGCTTATGGAGTTCCCTCCTCTCACGAGGAGCCATGTGGCGCACTGGTAAAGATACCGGTTTAGCATTATCCACCAAATATATTCGGAAGTCAATCTCCCGCTTTGGAGGTAAGCCCTTCACCTCCTCAAACACATCCGGATATTCCCGGACCACTCTAACAGATTGCAAACTCTCGACCGAAGCGTCAAGCGATTCAAGATAACTTAGCATAACAGAGTCCATGGGATTACAAGAAATCTCGAGAGTGTTACCCAAGCGGGTCATCAGCCTAACAACTCTCCTTTCGCAATCAAGAACGGCACCATTACTGGATAACCAGTCCATGCCCAAAATCAACCCATAGCCCGTGAAGCCCAACACAAAAGCATCACATCTAAATTCAATGCTAAGTATAGAAATCTTCAAACCCAAACATATCATGGACAAATAAGTGGAGCCCCCAATTGGGTTTGAAACAACCAAGAGATCATCTACCAGACTGGTGTCTAAGTGCAGTGACTCAACTAATGATGATGAGATAAACGAATGCGATGCACCTGAATCAAACAATGTACGGACAGGATGGTCAAATAGGAAAACCAGACTTTCAACGGAAATAGTTCTACCTCTCTCCTGAATCGGTGGAACCGCGAGAGCCTGTACTTGCCCCCTAGCCTGACTCGGTGCCATAAGAGCTTGCAACTGTCCTCCTGAGGTAGATCCCGTCCTTTGCCCCTTCTTAGGGCAATCTTTCACTAAGTGCCCTGCTTCGCCACAGTGGAAGCAGCCAGTCTTCTTCTTCTTGCGACAATCCTTGCTTAGGTGGCCAGGTGTCCCACAATTGAAACACTTCTTCTTCTTGCCCTTGCCACCGTTGCCTTTCCCACCTTTGCTTTGCTGTTGTTGAGGTCTCTTTTGATCTCCCTTCTTCTCGGGTGCCTTATTAGCATTAGGACCCTTCTCTTCCTCATACATGAGTGCCATGTCAACTAGCTTCTCAAAGGTGGCCCCCATAGGGATATGAGTCATAGCCAACCCATGCATAGGTTCATTCAAGCCTTTCACGAACCTCAAAGCCTTCTTCTCTGGTGTATTCACCATGTCTAGGCCAAACCTTGCCAATTGATTAAACTTGTTAACATATTCCTTCACCGAAAGATTTCCTTGCTTAAGAGTCAAGAATCTTTCCATATACAAGTTTTCCTCCGCCCTTGAGAGAAACTTTGCCACAAATCTTTGCCTAAAATCCGCCCAAGAGTCAACGGGGCGTTCTCCACTAGTAACTTCCCACCAGAATGAGGCCTCTCCCTTCATTAACCAAGTAGCCAACTTGACTTTCTTCCCTTCTTCCATCTCAAAGATATCTATCAACTCTTCCACCTCTTTAAGCCAATCTCTAGCCTCCACAAAGGTTTCAGATCCTTGAAAAGGTTTCCCTCCCATAGCTTTAAATTCCTTGCAAGTCTTAGCAAAAGTATCCGTGCGAGGAGGAGGGGGAGGAGGAAGATCGGGTGCTACGGTTGGTGGAGGAATATTTGCTGGACCCGCAGTGGTGGCCCTAGCCTCCATCAATCTCCTATACCATACTGGTACCGTCACACCCTCCGGAAGATTAAGATTCTCGGTCATGCTGAAACGAAAAAAAGAAAGATTCAAAACGGAGAATTCGAAGGATATAGATATGGCTATTGGGGATTAGGCTTTTCTTTCAAAAACTTTTCTCTTAAAAGACATGTTTTTGAAAATATCTTTTCCAAAAATGTTTTTAGAAAAATAGTTTTCTAAAAATTTTATCTGTTCCGGTAACCTTTGCTCTGATACCACGTGTAACACCCCACGCCCGCTATGGTCACTCACTAAGGGAATGCCATAGCATCGGTGGAGTATTTTAGTGAATATAGAACAGAAAAATTACACCAAGACAGATATAAATAGTACTTGAAATTTAAAACATCATCTCATAACAGCGGAAATAAACATGTCTGGTTACATCATAAAACTATGATAAAAGTCAAGTACAATATCCGTCAAAATAAAGAAGTACATAATCCCACTCTCTCATACAATAGCCATAACAAAAGAAAAGATAACTGGATAACTGGAGCTTTACATCTACCCAAGCTCCTAAAGACTGGAACAGCAATCCGATCAAGCTCTACTACCGCTAGGATCCACCGTAGGACCTGAGGGTTGGGAAAAAGATAAAAACAACGGGGTCAGACATAAGTCTGAGTGAGTCCTATAACTTTAACAATACAATCATTAAAGTAACCAGAGAAGACATAAACTTGACCTACGGTAATATCTGGGGATGAATGGCTACACTAAGCAGCTTGGCAGACTTAGGATAAACTAAGATAACCGTCAGGACGCATCTACCCACCCAAGGATAATTACTAACTGCACCACACCAGTCATTCCTACTTAAAGGTTGATCCCTTCCAAGGACTTAGAAAATTTCCCCAGTAGTTTCATGTACCCCTAGCCCACTACATAGGTGCCGTCTGCCCCTATCTCCACTAGGTGTACCCAGTAATTCTTACCCAGTAGTTTCGTGTACCCCTACATAGGTGCCGTCTTCCCCTATCTTCATTAGGTGTACCCACTACTCCCCAAGCGATCGGCTCCCTACCGTAGATACCCGTGCTGGTCCCACAGTGGGGTGTATCACTCCCCTAAAGTGGCTACCCAATACTAACGGTGCACGGCTTTATATCTACACGATGCAACAACGGCTTATCTACCAGCCCGGGCCCACACACGCATATGAAACCCGTTGGACTTGCGTTGTCACCGCTAACCCGTTTTGGCCTCTTATAATCAAGCCCAATATGCGTGTCCCGTCACTCGACATGGGTCGAGCCCACAAAGATACGTTTGGGATATTGGTTGAAATGGGCCCCCACAAGCTACCCACTTAAGCTTGTCAAATATCTAGTGTATCCCACTTAACCCTTTAATCATGTTTAATTACATGTTTCCACTTGGTTAAGTATTCTAATCGTATTTTCTATTGCCACCCAAGGCAACCCACTAGATTCCACATGCCACCCAAGGCAACCACAAAATTTCCTCATGCCACCCAAGGCACCCACTTAACCCCTCATGTCCCACTACATACTATTATGGTTAAGTGTTTCTTAATTAATTAAGACTGTGATCTCCCATAAAGACCTCCCACATTAGACTGGCTGTTATGACCGCCTGGTTAAGCCGGTAGAATCCGGGCAGTCTTACGTCATAACAGAGTCTAACCTCGTGTCTTTACCTTAATCACGTATTTAATTTATGGCTAAGACCTCTCACATTGGGCTGACATTTGTAGCAACTGGTTAAGCCGGTCGGGTCCGGGCAGTTTTACACTACAAATGAGTCCAACCTCGTGTCTTAGTCGATTAATTACACCTAATTAATCACCCCCATATTAATTATCCCTAATTAATATCAAGTTTTCCATAACATGGGTAGACCTAACTCAATAGGTAAATTCCCATGGGGTAGACCTAACTCAATAGGTAAATTCCCACTTATGGTAATTTATTTTTTTGGTATGCTTAATCATACCCAAACATTCATTTATTAACATATTTACCAACCCCATCGTTCCCCACGTAAATCGTTCTCGTTACATGACATAATAAGGGGAAGATCATCACAAATATCATGGGTTTAACATACAACGTTGTCATGGGTTAAGAGGATGTCAACTTGCATATATGAGCATATATTAACCCAACTACATATAACCCAAACTTGCATATTATCATACACATGATTTGCATAACATGTTGCGTATGAGCTTGCATATTATCATACACATATCTTGCATAACATGTTGAACTTGCATATAGGCATTCTCATAACTTGCATAACATGTTAAACATGCATTTAAGCATACACATAACTTGCATAAGCATTCACATACTTGCATAAGCATTCACATACTTGCATAACTTGCATATCATGTCATTTAAGCATATACATATCTTGCAAAAGCATTCATATACTCGCATAAGCATGCATAACTTGCATATCACATAAATCTTGCGTTTAAACATATACATGACTTGCATAAGCATCCATACACTTGCATAAGCATGCATAACTTGCATATCACTTTCAACTTGCATTTAAACATATACTTAACTTGCATATCACTTTCAACTTGCATAACTCACTTTGCTAAACATGCATAATTCCACTTACTAAATATGCATAAATCCACTTATTAAACATGCATATATCAACTTGTTAAACATGCATAAATCAACTTATTAAGCATGCATAAACCAACTTATCAAATATGCATAAACATAGAACAACATAGAGTAACATATCATTATACATGATTCAAACTCACTAATCCGCATTTAAGACCATAGGTCTCATTACACCCAATCTACTTACTTTAACAATTGATGTTAAAGTGATAGAAACTCACCAAACTCAAGATTAGCAACCTTATGAAGTAGAATTAGTTGCTAACTATGAAGATAATGATGATTAAAGATTGATTAGAGAGGAATTAGCTTGCAACTTTCTTCTTAGATTAGTGGAGGCTTCTCTTAGGATTTAATTTGGCGGCATGAGGCCATTATTTCTATTTTTGGTAAGGATTAAGGTAGGTTTAGGGTGTATTTATAGATTAAGAGAGTGTTTTAGGCCCTTAGATTAACCCTAGATTGATTTAGGACCCTTAGATTTAGGAAATCTCTAGAACCAGCCCTCCTAGCCAGCCTGAAACCCAACCTGGTGCAACCTGGTGCACCCAGGTTCACAGAACGGTGCCACCCTGTCGACAGGCAAGTCGACAGGCATGTCGACACCCCTGTCGACAGGCCTGTCGACAGCCCTGTCGACATGGGTTGGGCGGGAAGCTTCCCGCCTGACCCCGCCTGGCCCATTCCAAATCTGAATATTTTTAATTTTTAAATCTGTTTTAGTTTTGAATTTTCTGCAAACTTCATTGGGCCATAACTGGGCCATACGGACTCCGATTTTCGAAAACTCGGACTCTATTTCGCGTATTTTTCCGAGACGAACGCAATAATGCTGCCCGTTACCCCCAATTCCCACATCTGAGATTATTTATCCTGTAATTAGTGAATTTCAGTATTAACTAAAATTCGGGGTGTTACATTGGCCGAAGTCGAAGACCCCAAACCTCGCACCCTCCTTGTTCAGCTTGTCAAGCGCATTCTACCTGATTCTGAGTTTGGAGCATGTGTTGATACCAAGATTTTGATTAATCCAACAAAAGAAGTTGCAATGGAATTCATGTCATAGAGATAAGATTTTATATACATATATATGATGATTCGTGTTAGAATTATGTTAAAACATATCCTCAAGTATAACACAAACATACAAAATGGGGAAAAAATATATATAGTTATAAGGCTTTAAAAAAGGCAGAAATATACAAAAACACATCTACCAGTCGACTGGTAGATAAATGACCATTCGACTGGTCAGAGAATTTTTGTATATAACGACTAGTTTTGAAAAGTTTTTATCCAAACAGTTTAAAATCTAAATTTAACCAGTCAACTGATGATTTTTAACCAATCAACTGATTCGAAACAGCATAAATTTTCTGAAAGGTTATCTTCATTCATGAAGAGAAATCTCTTCATTTCTGAAAGGAAATGGAATCTTCTTTTGATTAAAACTCTTCATGAAGAATTACTACCTTTCCACTATTATATATACACTTCAATTATGATTTCCAATCCATTTCTTATCTAATTTCTGAAGTGCATTTCTACGCTCTTGCAATACAAAAGCTTTCCCAAATTCAAATACTTGTTGAATCCTTGAATTGATTTAATATCACTTGATTCAACAAGCAATTTTCTTGCTTAAATCTTCGCATTTAAATCATATACTAGAGGATAAGATTATAGGAAGGGTATACTTAAACTGTTGACTATCCGTGTTGATTGAAGAACACAAAGCAGAAGTCAAAACAATCGTTGGAGCTTGGGTGTACTGACCTATTCCTCCGGGTTAAGAGAGGGTGTGATAGTGAATTCCGAAGAGGAGCTTCGGGACTGGACGTAGTGCGGGAAGTCCAAACCAGTATAAAATTCCTGGTATCATCTCTTATTTCCTTTACTTTTTATGTTTTTCTATAGCTTAGCTTTTACCTGTGTAACTATTGTATATTAGCTTGTTTGTATATCATCTACATTTCTGCTATATCCATATATAGATCTTGCTTAAGTCGAACACATCGACTTTTTCAGCATGGATCGATAGAAAATAGCCTAAATCTCAGGAAGTTTTCTATGAAAAGGCGAACCAATTTCTATGTCTGGGTGAAGCGCGTAAGAACAAGGCTGCTTAAGTTGGCTACCCCCAATAACCCACATCAGGCTTCCGTGCAAGGCAACGTCAAAGCCAAACAGGTCAGAAAGCTTCAACTAGGGGAAAGGGATCGCTCAGTTCAAGTCCAACCCGAACAATCGCAACTCAGGGAGTCACAACAATATGTAAAAGGACTCCAAGAAGCGCGACTACTTCCCGACTTACAAGATCTACACTCCACTCAATTCTGAGTTGGAGACAATCTACCTAGAGACCTGTAACAACATGTAGTATGAAAAGCCGACATCATGAGAATCTAACGACTAAGAGAAGAACTTTGGGAAACACTACAGATTCCACAACATGTTTAGCCATAATACAAACGACTTATGATACCTATGGGATGCAATCGAGAAACTCATTCATGAGAAACAACTAAAGCAATACGTCCAGAATCCTACTCCGAAAGAAGTAGTCGTGGGACCTTCAACGCCCGCATCTCCTCGTATCCAAGCGACATCGGGACCATCCAATCCAAGACCTCCTCAAAAGGGGTATCGAGATTAATACTATTTGTGGTGGACTTCCCCCCATAACGAAAGCTTCCAGTGTATACAATGATACGCCAACTCTACCAAGCACACCGATCGGAAGCGTGCTCCACTGCCGTAGATGACAAGTCTCGGTGAAGCTACAAAAGACTATGAGGTAAGACATAATCTTTCAAGAGAAGGATGCTGCAGAAATCGATATTCTCACTACAGATCCACTTGTCATATCTACCTACATAGGTCCGACCCATGTCAAGAAAATCCTCGTTGACTCGGGGAGTTCATTGAGCATTATCTTCAAACAGCCTATGATCAAATAAAGCTTGAGGCCGGAGACTTGAAGCCCTGCAGAGCTACCGTTCTCGAATTCAACGTTGCTTCCAATTGACTAGTCGGTCTTGTAGAGATGTCGGTACAACTTGGGGACGGGGATCAAAGTGGAGTCAGGATCACACCTTCGTTGTTATCGACATCCCCTATCGCTACAACGTCTTTCTTGGACAACCGGACCTCATTGAACTTTAGATATTCATAGCGCCTTGGTGTCTCCACATTAAGTTCCATACTAATAATGGGATTAGAACCATCCGAGGCGACCAAGCCGCAGTAAGAGCTTGCTACCTAGCTGAGTGGAAAGACGCAATTAACAAAGAGAAAGGCAAAGGCATAGAGACGACACTCTACACTGAAACCCTCAGCACGTAGCATTCATCAAAGTCTGAGTCCTGGCTTAAATACCACGGTCGTCTCTCCCAGGATCTCAATTTGCATAAGGAAGAAGAGCCCGAGTATGAGAGGGCTACTCCAGTGGAGCCAACCATTGATGTCACGATCAACCCTGCTGACCCATCTCGGGTCTTGAAAATTGGATTACAGCTCCACCCAACAGTCAAAGTAGACCTTGGGGATTTTCTACGGGTCAACTTGGATGTATTTCCTTGGACCCACTGTAATAGGTGAGGCATCGACCCAGAAATCACTTGTCATATGTTTGATATCCATTCGAAGTATCTTCCCATGAAATTGAAACGCCGAATCTTAGGATCATATAAATTAACAACACTTAAAGAGGATGTGAATAGGTTGGTCGACAACAACTTTATCTGCGATGCCCCCTATCCAGAATGGGTCTACAACCCGGTCTTAGTCAAGAAATCAGACAGGAAATGGCAAACATGTGTCGACTATTCTCACTTGAATAAAGCATGCCGGAAGGAAAACTTCCCACTCTCGAAGATCGAACGACTAGATGATTCAACTACAGGTCACCAGCTTCTCTCCTTTATGGATGCATATTTGGACTACAATCAAATTCTGATATACATTCTCGATCAGGACGCTTCATTCATCACCGATATTGGGTTGTATTTCTATGTTGTCATGCACTTTGGTCTCAAGAATGTTGGAGCCACCTATCAACGACTCGTCAACCGAATGTTCAAAGACTAAATTGGAAGATCCATGAAAGTTTACATGGACGACATGCACATGAAAATGAAGTTGCTAAACGACCACGTCGATGACCTCGTTGAGATTTTCAGTGTTCTCCATAAATATGACATGAAATTGAATCCCTTGAAATGCTCTTTCGGCATTGCATCACGAAAATTCTTGGTTTTCGTTGTCAATTCACGAGGAATCGAAGTAAACCAGAAAAGATTGAAGCTATTCGAGGAATCGATGCTCTAAAGAACATCAAGGATGTTCAAAGATTGAACAGAAAAATGACCTCCTTAAGTCGATTTATTTCAGAAGCAACCGACAAGTGCATTCCTTTCTTTGATTTGATCAGGAAAGGGAAGCGCAACTTTGCATAGACACCAAAATGTGTCATCGCGTTCTAGGATCTCCTAAATCACTTTAAATGACCACCTATCCTATCCAAACCTGTGGACCACAAGGACTTATATATTAATTTGACTGTTTATGCGCAGGTAATTAGCTCGGCGCTTGTGCACGAAGAAGATTGTGTCCAAAGGCTAGTCTATTACATCAACAAGAGATTGAGAAGATATGAAAAGAACTATTTGAAGCTTGAAAAGATCACTTACTTCCCGTTGATATCTTCTCAGAAGCTTCGTTCTTACTTTCAGACTCATCCAATCAAAGTCTATACCAACAGGCCGCTACTACAGGTCCTTTGACAACCTGAGACGTTTGGGTGACTTTTGAAATGGAGCATCTAGCCGAGTCAATTCGAGCTCACATTCATTCCTTATATAAGAGTTAAATACTCCTGAAGTTCCTTCGAAAGATATTGAACCTCTTAAAATTCAATTAAAGTTGTATGTGGGTGGTTCACAAAGCAATCAGTGTTCCAGCATCAGAGTTGTACTTGTTACTCCTAAGGAAAACTCGATTTGTTATGCATTGAAACTCAATTTCCGCGCAACTAAAAACGAGGCAGAGTATGAATCTTTGATCGTTGGACTCAAAATTGTAATTAAACTCAATATTAAGGCTCTCTAAATCTTCTCAAATTCGCAGCACATCATCTACCAAGTACGTGGGAAATATCAAGAAAAAGGTGCACAGCTCGCTCCTTACCTAGCTCGGGTTCATGAATTGCTTACCAACTTCGACCACTACATCATCCCTCACATCCCTCGAAAACAAAACGAGAAGGACGATTTGTTGACTAAAATGGCAAGTTATGGGGATGCAAAACTCTTGGGACTGGTCTCTATCAAAGCACTCGACTCTTCGAGTATCAATCAGATGGAGAATGATCCAATATTAATGAAGGAGATCGAGCCTGAACCCGAGTCAAGGACGATGTCGATCAAAGGTTACTTGCAATATGGAATCCTCCCATACTCTTGAAACAAAAAGCGACTGCTCCTTCGTAAAGCATCACGCTATATCATGCAAGAAGGAGTGCTATACCGAAGAGGATTCTCTATTCCACTGCTCTGGTGTATAGCCCACAACGAAGGCAAACTTGTACTACTGGATGTGCATGAAGGCGAGTGCGGTAACCATACAAAAAGGAAAACTCTGGCCAAAAAGATTCTTTGATATGGTTACTTGTAGCCAACTCTTGGGTGGGATGCAGCAGAGTACACCCGCAAATGTGACAAGTGCCAAAGATTCCTCAAGAGTTTTGGAGCTCTGCCAACAGAATGTACTCAAATGGTTAGCCCATGGCCATTCGCAATGTGGGGAATCGATATTAGCGAAACTCTTTTGACGGCAAAAGGCGGTACTCGATACGCTATAGTCACGGTTAATTACTTTACCTAGTGGGACAAAGCCGAGCCCTTTACGACAATCACGACCAAGGAAGTAATCAACTTCATCTTCCGCAACATCTTCTAACATTTTGGAGTTCCCAAGACTATTATTTCTGATAACACGACCCAATTCTAGAGTTCTGAGTTCAAAGACTTCTGTCACCGTCACCATACTAAGAAACGATTCTCGACAGTAACTCATCCTCAAGCCAGCAGACAATTCGAAACTGTCAACAAAGTCATCAAATCCATCATCAAGAAGCGATTGGAAAGGCTGGATGCAAGTGGGTAGATGAATTCACTTAGCCATTTGGGCTTACTAGACTACCCATAAGTCAACGATCAACCACAATCCATTCTCTCTCTTGTATGGATCTGAAGCTGTAATTCCTATCAAGCTTAAACTATAATCTCATCAAGTCACTTATTACGATCCCAAGACCAACAGAGATCTCCTTGTAATGACCCTGGATTTCACCCGACCCGATCGATCGCAAGATCGACCAAGACCGTTCAAAAACCCGAATACGTTAACTTTGGGAATACAACACATCAGAACAATAAAACAAACTTTTATAAACATTACAATAATGTTACATCAGAGTATAGAATATCAGAGTACATCGAATAAAATTACAGCGGAAGATAAATTACAGTAAATTAATACAATACACAGCGGAAGACTTTCTAATAGCAACAAGCTACTCGACTGCCCGTGTGGAAAAGAGGGCACCCGAGTTTGCAAAGTGAAACAAACTACGAGTCAGTCATGGGACTGGTGTGAGAATTCTTAACTAATATAACTAATAGCAACAAGGCAAATATAAGGACCACGCCGCTAATGCGGAACGGGTTTTATTCCAATGGATTGTCGGTGCATAAATTAAAGTAAATCGTTAAACAACGCAATGCTTTTTAGAAAAATGAAACCATTATAAGACCCAAGTCCCATCACACAATGCAACGCAAACCGGAGGATAGAGTTTTACCTTATAATGGTCAAAAATGCTTGATACGATAAAAACGGGTTTGATACTATTACTAGTGTATATATGTTTCAAAAACATTTCAATCATAATGTATCAATCACAGACGGCATAGTACACCATCCTACTATGTCGCCATACTACTTCTACAACCAAAACCGCATGAGGTCGTATTGGAAATTGGGTTTCCATCATGAGTCAAGGCTAGGGAGCAGCTCCTTATCGATTCGAGACACTCTAGCTAATGTCTCAGGATCCCCCGCAGTGAACCCTTGGAAAGCTGCAGGGTCAGTCCGCACATACGATTTTGCGGATTAGTTATTCCTGAACACACGTTTCCCGGTCCTATA
Source organism: Allium sativum (assembly GCA_030737875.1). Lineage (NCBI taxonomy): Eukaryota > Viridiplantae > Streptophyta > Magnoliopsida > Asparagales > Amaryllidaceae > Allium > Allium sativum. Next base: position 585,205,631 of record CM060923.1, on the reverse strand, counting down.
GGACCTAACATCCAAGGCGCCTCATTCCATAATCAACATAAGTAAAATGTCGGGCCGTGTAAAACCCAAACACCACTTCTAGCTAGAAAGAAACGTGCTGCAGTCCCTGCGTTCCCTTCTCCCGTTTTAGACTCCAACCAGGGTGTGAGGCTCGCGAAGCTACGTAATACACAAAGCTATGCTAATTCAAGTTGTGCTTTGATCGTCACCACAAGGTTCTTCTTTTCAATAAGAAACCTTGATCATTGCATCTTGGTATGCCACACTGTCAATCCATATCATACTATTAATCCTTTTCCAAAAAATACAAAAGGGTGTTAAGCAAGAGAATAAATTCTCTGCCACCAATCATTCATACATTCGGCAGAAAATCAATAAATACAATATAAAGGAGTACAATGTCGGACACACATTCCATTTATAAGCCCGTTCTGGGTCTGAACGAAACTATATCCGGTAGATCTCCAAGTACGTTTGGACAACTACCACCGAAACTCTTTTCAAGGTAGCAAATCAATCGAGAGCATCAGTAGCCGTCATCCATTCGATGTCGAATATTACCGGTCTTCAATCACTGTCTTCAACTCTTCGACTTAGGTCGACGTATAATCATTTGAAATGAGGTTGAACTCGGACTTTTCAAATGATCCTCGCATATATGTATTTTAAATTCATTTCATATCGTTATTAGTATTTAATAACGATCTAACGCTATTTTTATTTTTATATAAATAACTAAATTTAATTTAACGACGCTTCGGGTCAATGGGCGACCCTAGCGCTGTTTTTACTCAAATTTGTTTTACATGTTCCTCTAAATCTAACCGTTGTATTTTAACACAATTCATATCGTTGGAAAGATCTTCCCAAGGCGAACCTAAGGTTTCAGTTTTGGGAAAATCCGACGGTCGGATATTTTGGTATAATCAATTAAAGACACGATTCCAAGACGCGAACTACCACGCTCGGTTCGTTTGATTTTAATTTCTATATATATATATATAATTATATATAATTCCGTCATCTATTCCATTCACTATATTTTGCTAACATCGAATATCCCTATTTGTATGTATAATGTCGAGGTATAACATGACACACAATAATGTTTATTTTTATTATAATTTACATACACATCCCGAACATAACAATGTATATTTTCTTTTATCTTTCAAATTACACAAAATGTATGTTTGGTTTCATTATTCTTTCTAATGAAAATCCATTCATTAAAATATAAATTTCTAATCCTTTTATTTACATTGAAAAATATAATTTTCTATTCCTATTTTATTTACATTAAGAAATGTAAACTTTTATTTCATTTTCTAATTACATACAAAAATGTAACTTACTGTTTTTCTTCTATTTACATTGAAAAATGTAACTTCTTTTTACCGTCTCTAAAATGACGATATATAATATTTATTCTATTCTTTTATCGCATCTAAAGTGACGATAAAAATATACATTTCATTTCTACTATATTTATCGCATCTAAAATTGTAAAGTTTTCTTTTTAATATATTCTGCATTAAAAAATGTGACTTTTCCTTTTTAATCTAATTTGGGTAAAAGAATGTAAATAATTTTTCAATGTCAAAATCTAATCTTTTCATTACATAAAAAATGTAATTTTCTTACTTTAAATCTTAATTACATGAAAATATAATTTTCTTACTTTAAATCTTAATTACATAAAAATATATACTTTATCTACTTAATCTTAATTACATAAAAATGTAATTTTCCTCCATTATCTTAATTTACATGATAAATGTAAAATTTTCACTTTTAATCTAATTCACATGGAAATTGGCTTAATTACATAAAAACATAATTTTTATGTTCTTTAACTTAATTACATAAAAATGTAATTTTCTTCTAATTCTTATTTACATTGAGAAAAATGTAACTTTTCTAATTCTTTAAATTCTACTTCTTATTTACATTAAAATGTAAATTTTCTCTTTAATTCTATTTGCATGAAAATGTCAATTAATCCTTTAATCTTAATTACCTGAAAATGAATTTTTCTTACTTTTAAATCATTTTTTTTTATAACTGAATTGCAAATAAAGATGTACTTTATACCTTCATGTTTTTATTTGCAACTAATTTGCAAATAAAAATGTACTTCATTTTCTTTGGTTTTTATTTGCATATAAAAGGCAAATAAAAATGTACTTCTTTTTCTATGGTTTTTATTTGCATATAAAAGGCAAATAAAAATGTACTTCTTTTTCTATGGTTTTTTTTTTTATTTCTATGCATTTTCTTTACTCTAAAATATGAATATATTTCATATGCATTTTCATGACTACAAAATATTAATGCATTTCATATGCAATTTCATGACTATAAAATATGATTGCATTTCATATGCAATATCGCTACAACCAAATATGATTATACTTCATATGAAATATCGCTACAACAAAATATGATTATACGTCATATGCAATATCGCTACAACAAAATATGACTATACTTCACATGCAATATCGCTACAACAAAATATGACTTTATTTCATATGCAATATCGCTACAACAAAACATGACTAAATTTCATATGCAATATCGCTACAACAAAATATGACTTAATTTCATATGCAATATCACGACAACAAAATATGACTTAATTTCATATGCAATATCGCTACAATAAAATATGACTTAATTTCACATGCAATATCGCTACAACAAAATATGATTTAATTTCATATGCAATATCACTACAACAAAATATGACTATATTTCATAGGCAATATCGGTACAACAAAATATGACTTAATTTCATATGCGATATCGCTACAACAAAATATGACTTAATTTCATATGCAATATCGCTACAACAAAATATGATTTAATTTCATATGCAATATCACTACAACAAAATATGATTATATTTCATATGCAATATAACTACAACAAAATATGATTATATTTCATATGCAATATCGCTACAGCAAAATATGATTTAATTTCATATGCAATATCGCTACAACAAAATATGATTTAATTTCATATGCAATATCGCTACAACAAAATATGATTATATTTCATATGCAATATCGTTACAACAAAATATGATTTAATTTCATATGTAATATCGTGTATAAGAATATGCTTTATTTTCACATGCATAAGTGCAACTCTAACTTTATCTTCATGTTTCATAACATTTCATGACGCTAACTTTATCTACATATTTCAAAATATTTCATGATGCTAAAAATATAATTATATTTCATAAACGCTAAAATTATACTTGCATTTTCATGTTTTCCGTAAACGCTAAAAATATAATTTTTATTCATGTTTCAACACAACGCTAATTTTATAATCTTACTTCCTGAAAACATACGACGCCAATTTTATATATTTGGTGTCAACATCCATGTTATAACATCCAAACAATTTTATAAATTTCATATTAACCACATACCATATAATGAATTTGTAAAAATGAATATTTTTACTTGAATCCATATCTAAACAATTTGTTGTTTTATAGATCTAAATAAAATGAATCTAAACAAGCATGAACATTCCAACACTTCTCAAATCATACAACAACAAATCCAAACCCAAATCATTACGGATAAGATCATAAACATGTATTTATGAATTTCCATTAATAATAAATAATTAAACGTTTAATTTATTTTTGAAAATAGAAAACTCACCTCTTCTTCTTCCAAATCAAAGTCGTGCCTTTGAACCCATATGCTCAAATCTAGGGTTGCAATTATCTTGAAATCTAAGAGGCTTGGAGGCGATCAGGAAGTGGCACGACGGAGAGGAGTGGGAGGGGAGTAGGCGCCCAAGGTGGTGTAGGGTGTGGTCGGGCCCTAGGGGTGCGGTTTAGGCTGAAACCCGCGAGTTAGGGGGTGTGTGTTCTGGGTCTATGTGCTCTATGTGCAATTTTAGGTGAAGATCTTGGTATGGATGTAAAGAGGAGAATAATCTCTAAAAAAAAGTCTAAAAGAGGAGGATCAATTCTTTTCGTAGGAGGAGAGATTAGAGGAGGAAGAAAGAGGAAAAGGGAATGGCGGCTGAAATGAGAAGGAGGAGAAGAAGAGAGAGACGGCTGCGTTTTCTGAATAACGATGGATTAGGTTAGGATTAGGAAATTATATAGGCTAGGCAAAATTTCGTTTTAACCCTTTAATATTTTATTTTTAAAATTAACATGAACGTATTTTCTAATTACATTCATTGAAAAATTTATATGTTTCTCAAATTTACATGTACATATTCCCTAAATTAATGTCAATGACATATTCTCAATTGAATATATTTTCCTAATTAATGCACATATTAGCATACTTATAATCAATGTCAAATGTCATGTTTACTAAATTAATGACATGTTCATAAATCAATATAAATTAACATATTTTCTAATCAATGCATATATTAATATTTTTAAAATCAATGTCGAAATAACATATTTACTTTTTTTTTCTATTTATGAAGCTTCAAGTGGCAAACCAAAAGAAAGAGGAAATGGTCAAAATAAATAAAGTAGCCGATGTTTAAATTGTGGTTTTCTAATTGAAAGAAAGGACAATTAAATGGAAAAGAAGTAAATAAAAGGTATGTGTTAATGAGATATTTAATTTGTATAAAATTTTCTATGCATATGACAAATACAAATGTACATTCATTTTCAAAACAATGAATCGTATTTAATGATTCTTTTGCATTAAAGAATGGATTTTAGTGTATATTTATAAATTTATCATAAAATAATGCTAGGTCATAGAGCCCCATAGAATAATATCAAATCAAATGGTCCCATAGAATAAAAATTTTAGGCATATAACTTAATACCCATTTTAATGTTAAGCCTAATTGTTTCATCTCAAAGTCATGCTCATATTTATAAATAAACTATTCAGTTTATTATGGTTTTCAGTCCACTTTATTAATGCAAATATAGGCTACAATCAAATTTTTTGTTATATTCATATTTACAAATAAATTATGTTTATTTATTATTAACTCCCAATTATAATTTTCTCAAGATTCAAAATCAAATATTGAAATTACCGCGCCATTTCAAGTTCAAAATATAATTAATATTATAAACCTAAATTTTTCAACCATTCTTATTTAACATAAATTATTTAAAAGAATAAAGATTTTAATTTTGACCCTAATTTCTTAACAAAATTAAAAATAGAATTTTAAAATTGGCCCTAAATTTCCAGGTTGTTACAATCTCCCCCACTTAAGAACTTTTCGTCCTCGAAAAGGAACGGAGCTATAAGCTGTTTAATTAACCAACTAAATTTTCATTCTTTTATTTGTTTCTATAATTTTATTAGTTGATTAACTTTTAAAATATATAACTTTATATATTCAAAAATCATATTTCCAAAGATCGGATTATATATAATCAAAAATATGTTAATTATAAACTGGGCACTCTCAACTCATTCTAGGGCATTACTAACCCCATCTCTAATGTGTTTTCTCATTCTAGGATACTGCTGATCCTATCTCTAATGAGTATTCTTATTGGATATTACTAATCCAATCTCTGATGGGTCTTTTGTTCAGTTCTAACGAGTTGTATCCCAAAGATTTGAGCTAACCAGAGCTCTGATACCAACTGCAACGGCCCTGGATTTCGCCCGACCCGATCGATCGCAAGATCGACCAAGACTGTTCAAAAACCCGAATATGTTAACTTTGGGAATATAACACATCGGAACAATAACATCAGACTTTTATAAACATTACAATAATGTTACATCAGAGTACAGAATATCAGAGTACATCGAATAAAATTACAGCGGAAGATAAATTATAGTAAATTAATACAATACACAACGGAAGACTTTCCATGCTCTGGACATAGCTTTAGGATTCGATCCAGAATCCTTCTCAAGAGATAAATATCTGCAAAAAGCTACTCGACTGCCCATGTGGAAAAGAGGGCACCCGAGTTTGCAAAGTGAAACAAACTACGAGTCAGTCATGGGACTGGTGTGAGAATTCTTAACTAATATAACTAATAGCAACAAGGCAAATCCAAGGACCATGCCGCTAACGCGGAACGAGTTTTATTCCAATGGATTGCCGGTGCATAAATTAAAGTAAATCGTTAAACAACGCAATGCTGTTTAAAAAAATGAAACCATTATAAGACCCAAGTCCCATCACATAATGCAACGCAAACTGGAGGATAGAGTTTTACCTTATAATGGTCAAAAATGCTTGATATGATAAAAACGGGTTTGATATTATTACTAGTGTATATATGTTTCAAAAACATTTCAATCATAATGTATCAATCATAGACGGCATAGTAACCCATCCTACTATGTCGCCATACTACTTCTACAATCAAAACCGCATGAGGTCGTATTGGAAATTGGGTTTCCATCATGAGTCAAGGCTAGGGAGGAGCTCCTTATCAATTCGAGACACTCTAGCTAATGTCTCAGGATCCCCCGCAGTGAACCCTTGGAAAGCTGCAGGGCCGGTCCGCACATACGATTTTGCGGATTAGTTATTCCTGAACACACGTTTCCCGGTCCTATAGGACCTAACATCCGAGGCGCCTCATTCCATCATCTACATAAGTAAAATGCCGGGCCATGTTAAACCCAAACACCACTTCTAGCTAGAAAGAAACATGCTGCACTCCCTGCGTTCCCTTCTCCCGTTTTAGACTCCAACCAGGGTGTGACTCGCGAAGCTACGTAATAAATAAAGTGTTAGATCAAAATTTGGCTCTAACACCCAAATTGTACTGATTTGTAGGGAATTATAACTGAAAAATGAGAAAAAAGCAGAAAACACACACGGTTTATAGTGGTTCGGCGTTAACGAGCCTACGTCCACTTTATATGCTATTGATTATACTTTGGATGCTAGTACAACCAATTCTTTCTCTCAAACTCACTCTTACGATTACGATTCCTCTCAGTTATCTCGAAGTAAATCTGGTATGAAATAGTGGTATGACAGTAATGGTGGAATCAATCCTTAAAACTGCCAAAAGATCCTGAAAAATGCCAAGCTCTGGGCTATTTATAGCTGATTTTTGGTGACCGATCGCGGTCATACGTGGCCCACATCCCGAAGATCTCGGGCTGGTTCGTAGCTTGATGAAGAATTAGTCAAATTAGCCGTTGTGGACAGGTGTCGCGATCTCCTTAAACAACGGATCGTGGATGACCAAGTCCGTGGCCATCATCGTGTCTTCCAGCTCGGATCGGATCGCGGTTGACTTAGTTAAGGTTTTCACGTGGTGGTTCATGGGATCTGATCGGATCGTGATCGTTAGTGCGACTCGCGCAAGGGGGGCGATCCGCGATCCATGATCCGTGTGGTCTGAACTTGATAGCTTCTATATCTGAGACTGTGTGGACTGCATATATCGATCTTGGTGGCTTGGTTCAAAAAGCTATCCAACATTTTGTCCCCTCGAAGTATGTTTTATCGAGGACGGAACATGCTTCGAAATTTCTGAACTGTCTTTTCCTGAAGCGATGCAAAGCGAAGGTTGTGTCTGTCTGTAGTGTCGCACCGTTTCCAAAAAGTTGTGTCTCCCAATTGGTATAAATACCCTGTTAGATCTTTGACCATTTCTTTGGTTGTCCAGAATTTTTCTTTTGGAGATTTCATTGCAAAGTTGTCGGACGATTGTCGGGTGAACTTTTTAATCCTCCAAACTTCGTTCATATTCTTCTATTAACGATCATTCTAGGGCTTAGATCGTCATCACGTGATGTGGATCGGGTGAAGGGGGCTCGTCGCGAACCGACATTCAAATAGGTCTTCAGTGGAACGGGCCGCGATCTTGTTCTCGATGGGCTTGGACTCGTGGCTCAACAGGGCCCCACGGTTCGGACGAGACAAAAAACGGAAGGCCAAAGGCCACGGGTTTCCCTATATAAGCTGAACCCTTCTTCCTCCTTTTCTTCTTCCTTTTCCGCAACCGCCATCAACCCTTCCTTCTATCCAAACTTGCACATTCTTCTGCCGATTAAAGTTAGATAAAATAGGTAATTACGCTGCTGAGGCTTTAATGTGCCTTCCTTTTCGTTTCTTTCCAATTTTCACTGATTTAAGAGAGCAAAGCAGCGATATTTTGCGGCGTTCAAGGCTTTAGAGGTTGATCTGGCGCCATAGGTGCCGGCTATCCTAGCTCGGAGGTGGAAGGGAGGAAAAAAGGAAGAAGGAGGAGAAGCACGGTGGGATGGATCGGATCAATGACGAGACAGCGGATCATGGTGGACGGAAGGAGTGGGTTTCGGAGAACGAATCGGGTCGTAGTTGCAAGGGCGGATCGGATCGAGGGGAATAAACGAATGCTCCCAAGTTTGAATGTCGGGTCGGATCGATATAATAGAGGCGGATCGTGAGGGGTCAATGCGACCCGCTCCGTTTTTCACGATCCGACGTTCATACTTGAACTGATGTTTTCGCTACAGATTTGTGCTTGCTTCGCGATCCGCTGATGCTCTGCGATACGAATTCTGACTTGCGATTCGGGAAGTTGTGCGATTTGATTTACTTGCTACACAAACAATGCGACTTAACTTTGATACACCAATGGACAGTTAGGTTAGAGCCTACGAGATGATCCCTCTGGACTAAATGACAGCGTAACTTGATAGCGCATTACGACCAATACCTTGCTTATGTAGCTAATCTTTATGCTTTTCTCCTATGTATGCACAGGCACACACTTGCACTTACACACACGGGGGGTGGGTAATTATATTCTTTTTTCTCATGTTTACTCGCCTAAACAGTAATGTCGGATAACCGTTCCCCTTCAAGATCTGATACAGAGATGGATCCCGAGACATCTGAGCACCACAACCCCGAGGTTCTTCCAATTAATCCAGAGGGTGAGGATTCTGGATCCGAATATGAGGCAGAAACGGAATCGGATTCATCTGAGAGTACCTCGCTTGATGAGGAGTCTGAAGTAGACGACCGAGCTCTCGACGAGATTCCTGGTGCACTAGAAATAGAGAAATTCACTGACTCTTTAGCTTCCAAATTTGATGACATAAAGCTTAAGAAAATTTGCTTGAAACACGGGATCCCCTGGGATGATGTGAGGACACCTGGTAGCGAAGATAGACCTCATCTGGCTCCAGAGGGGTATATGACAGTTAGCCGACTCATGTGCTGGGTAGGCGCTATTCCTCCGTTTCCTCCAATCGTCATTGAAACCTTAAAACGATTGGGTATTGCTCCGATGCAGCTTCATCCCAATGCCTACGCAGCCCTATACACTCTATACATCGCATATGCGGAAATCCTGCAAACTGAGCTCACATTTAAAGATTTGAAATTCTATTACCTTTTCAAGCATCGCTCTACGGCAACCCCAAATTTTTCTTTCTTTGAATCGGTAGCAAATAGGAAGGTCTTATCTGACGGTTACAGCAACATAGGGGATCCCAAGGCCGATTGGTTCTATATAAAGAGACAGGCTGGGTGTGCAAGAAGCTGGCTTAAATCAAGTAAATTTTAAACCTTTGAATGAATAACCTGTTTAAGAAATCGAAGCGCTAACATGCTTCTTTTCTCTATGCAGATCACACCTTCCCAAAGACGGAAGGCTCGGTGTACAGTAATCGACTATCCCTTCTTCTGAAAAGCAAATCCGACTTCCTAAAGATCAAGAAATGTATTACTGACGAGAATCTTCACAAGCACCACCTTCTGGATATAAGGTTTGGACTTGGCGCGGGTGGCAAACCTTACAAATGCGTGCCCCCGACCGAGGGAGAAGGAACGTCACAGGCAGCAGAGACAACTAAACTTCATAAGAGTCCTTCGCCGATAATTAACCAGGACGACGAAGATTTAAATGCATATAGAGGAGATGAGGCCTGTGCTGACGAGTCTAAGGAAACCCCAGCCTCTCCGAGGGGTTTCCCCTCAAGGGCCTCTCTACCGGTTGAACCTGCCGCTCCCGATGATTTAACAGAGGACGGTTATTTAAAGAATTGAGCAAGATTCCTATACCCGACGATGTATATACACAGGAAGACTTCGAAGGGGAGCCATTTTTTCCTATCTCTGAGGAAACAACTGTTCTAGTTGAAGAACGAGAGACTACCCAGATGAGCCTAACTTCGGGCCCTGGTCTGTTAGGGGGAATTTTATGGGATGCACAAATCACATGCACTGTCTGACCCCACACTTTTATACCAACAGTATTCAAGGTTTTAATATGTACTTGTTTCTTTTGCAGGAAAGATGTCTCGCAAACGATCTTATTCCTATCGCTCTCTTCGTGAAGGCACACCTAGTCTTCATCCAAATCCTGAGCGTGCTCGTAGCAGCAGCCGAGGGGGAGACAGCCATTGGTCCCGGGATTCTCACAAGCCTCCTTCTTCACGGTCCAGATCTCCGTCAAAACCAACCTCTGGAAAGCCTCATAGTCATCCAGTGCCACCTACATGGGGAAAACAACTTCCCAAAGACTTAACTCCTCCGAAGAGCGCGCCATCTCACAGCAGATCATCCAAAAAACACCACGAGCCTAAGGATAAAAATAAAGATCCAAACAAGGATTCTGAGAAGGAGAAAACTGACATCTTCCCCTCCAGCCAACAAAGTTTAAGTGCCCCCGGGGCGCGAGACTATGTCCATGGTCCTGAGGCTCAAGCTAAACTGGGGAAATTACGAGAACAATTCCCCAATATCTTCTTCGAGAGGATGATGTTCGTTCCAGCTCTGGAACCAGTTCCTAGGAATTGGGATACTGAAGTCATCGGACATGTTCGCCATGTAGCCAAGCAATATGAGGCGATGAAGAAACACGCTGTCAACCTTTCAGAAGTCATCCAAACGCTAGAGATGGAAGCGCATAGGTCCAAAGTGAGGATAGGAAACAATGAAAGGGCCAGGGTGAAAATGGAAAAGGACTTGGAAAATGCACAATCTTTGCTTGCCTTGGCTCAATGAGATGCTAAAAATTACAAGACGGAGCTGGAGGAGGCCAGGCAACGTTTTCATAATGAGCTCGATTCTAACAGCAAAGAGCGTGCGTCATTGAAGAAGGAGGTGGAAGATCTCAAGATGGCCAACACCGAACTGAAAATAGCACAGGATCATTTCAAAGATGAAAAAGCTGCTTGGGAGAAAGAAAAGGCAAGCTTGAAAGATAGTTTAGCTCTGGCCGAAAAAGAGAGGGCGATTCTGAATGATCAACTCGCGCGTGCAGAGAAGCGCGCGGTTCTTGCTGAAAATAATGTGGAAAGTGCCATTGAAATGGCTACTGTTTCTAATGAAAAGCTCCTCGAGAGAGAGAAAGATATTGAAGGATTTGAAGAAATGTTGTTTGACTTCCTTGGCCTGGTCATCAAGACCCGTAACATCTCCTGGATCACGGACTACCATGTCACTTTAGCCAACATATGGGATGCAATCGTCCAGAGCGAGAAACAGCGATTAGGAGTCGATGAGATTGATGAGAATGAGTTGATGCGGACCATTCTTAAGGATAATGAACCCGAGGATTTAGAGAAAGGCAGACGCCTACTCCAAGAAGAGATGGATAAGGAGAAAACTCTGGCCAAGGGCAAAAATAAAGTTGAAGAAGGCTCGAGCTCAGCTGCAGAGCCCAAGGCCTCCGAAATTGAGGAATACAATCCCGATGATCCATTGATTCCTCTGGGTCCGACTTCTACAGTTGTCAGAGCTTCTGCTGCTAGCTTGGATGGAGGATCAGCGGAAGGTATCTCTATATTCTCTCCGCAATTTGTCAAAGCAATCATCACTTGTCGCCGTCTTGCCGAACAATCAACTGAGCAAACCGCATTCTCTCCTGAAATAACATTTGTTTCTCATGTTACAGGTGGCGGGCCAGCCGATAAGGATGTTGAGAAGAAGACAAAGGCGGAGAAGGTTGTCATCCCGCCAAGTGCTAGTACTGACGCTCCCAAGCAGTCCGAAGGTGCGACGATGGAGAAAGTCATTCTCGCACCCAGTGCTGATATTTCCCGAGATGCCGAGCCCATCGAGGCTTTGAGAGATATGGACGGGCACCACGAAGACGATGAAGAGGAAGTCGCCATTACCAAAGAAATCAGAGGTGATGATGAGGAAACCTTGGCTGAACAATAGGCTGAAAAGGAGAGGCAGTTGCTCCTTATGAAAGGGGAACAGGATCCAGTATATGTGCCCCCTATTTCCGAGATCGATCCCAAAACTGGGCTGGTCATAAGATTTTCCTCCCGATCAATAACTTCACAACTAGCCTCTCAATCCTCTAGTTCTCCGCTAGAGCCTCTTGTTGATAAGAGGAAGAGGAAAAAAGGTGATCGTTCGGATGTTGATAAGGAGGAGTCGGGAAAGCAGAAGAAGAGCAAGAAGCCAACATAGCCCCCCCCAGCATGAGTAGGATGCAGATATTAGTTCATATTTTGTCCTTAGGATTTTTAGGCTTTCCACTGGTCATGAAATGTAATTGTGAAAATGGCCCTCACTTTTGTTTAGGTTCCTCTTTATCTTGTAAGCTTGCAGTTTATGAATGAAAGTTTATTTCTTTTGCGTCATCGTGTACCTGCATTCAATAAACTCTTCACACTTAGTCATAAGTCATTTGACTATAATCATGTTGAAATTATATTACAAATCCTTCAAGCGACAGAAAAAATTTAAAAATTTCTATGCACATTGCCCCCTATCTTTGAATACGGGGGGCTTGGAATTTTTAGTAGGATTATAGTCCGTGAGGCGCCAAATCTACGGTACCTCTATACTTTCCCGATCCATCAGCGGGTTAAAGTTTGAACTCGTACCATGATCCGCTCACTGATCCTTCAGCGGGGCAGAAATTCTGGGGGTGCTGAGTCTCCAGCATCCTTCCCAGCTCTTAATCATAGACGCCTTTATACTCTCGTGACGGTCGCCAAGGTTAGAGTTCGAGCTCAGCTATTCAGTCGCCCCCCGATCCTTCAGCGGGGTAAGAACTCTTTCTCAGCGCTTAATTATAGACGCCTTTATACTCTCCTGGCGGTCGCCAAGGTTAGAGTTCGAGCTTAGCTGTTCAGTCGCCCCCCGATCCTTCAGCGGGGTAAGAAATCTTTCTCAGCGCTTAATCATAGACGCCTTTATACTCTCCTGGCGGTCGCCAAGGTTAGAGTTCGAGCTCAGCTGTTCAGTCGCCCCCCGATCCTTCAGCGGGGTAAGAGCTCTTTCTCAACGCTTAATCATAGACGCTTTTATACTCTCCTGGCGGTCGCCAAGGTTAGAGTTCTGTCAAGGCGGTTCTTATCATGGTGCGTCGCCTTGCCATGTGGACGTTATTTTCGCGTCCTTTACGTTCTCTCTCGGCTCTGGAGAGTTAGAGTGCAATCAATGGTGTGATTCACTTTATTGCACCTTCAGCGTTCTGGCTGCAGATTACTCTCCATTCTGACGGAAGGCACTTAGAATTACACGTTTTTGTGATCGCTATATGGTTTTACAGCAAACTTTATAAAGATAGAAGAGGAGATAAATAATAGTGCCAATAAAGGTAAACGACACACAATATTTTTATAGTGGTTCGGTCGAATCGTGACCTACGTCCACTTTATAATCCTTTGCTCAAAACATTGGACTATTCTAGGCAAGTCATGCCTTTTACATGGTCCTATGAAACAAAAGGATAAATCTGACAACTTTACATCAGATAGGGCCGCAAATGTTGGGCATTCCACACTCTGGGGATTTCTTCTCCATCTACGGTTGCTAGCTTGAAGGTTCCATTATCAAGCCTTCGTAGAACGGAGTATGGTCCTTCCCACTTCGCACCCATATGAGTTGGGGGTGGAAAGACCCGCTTCAGAACCAAGTCTCCGGGTTCAAAGGTTCGGGCTCGAACTCTTTTGTTGTAGTATCTAGCAACCTGTTGCTTGTGTCTCAAGGCACGCAGGTCTGCTTCATCCCTTTTCTTCTCTATTGTATCTAGGGATTCAAGGAGCAACTCGTTATTAGTCATCGGATCGTAGTAAGTGACTCGGTGAGATGGTACTTTTAGCTCAACTTAGATGACTGCCTCTGCTCCAAAAGCAAGAGAGAAGGGAGTATGGCCTGTCGCCGATTTATACGTTGTCCTGTAGGCCCATAATGCCAAAGGTAATTCATCGACCCACATGGCTTTGGCCCGCTTCAATCTTCTTTTGATAATGGACTTAATCACTTTATTTGCTGCTTCGACCTGTCCAGTCGACTGCAGATGTGCCACAGAGGTGTACCGTTTCTCAATGTGGTACTTCTGGCAGAAGTCCCTGAACTCGTTGCTATCAAACTGGGTTCCATTGTCAGTTATGACGATCTTCGGGATCCCAAACCGGCAAATAATGTTCCTAACAACAAAATTAATCACTCGCTTGGTTGTGATTGTAGTTAACGGCTCAGCCTCGACCCATTTGGTGAAGTAGTCTACATCTACAATAACGAACTTTGCTCCGCCCTTTGCTACAGGGAGGCTTCCGATGATATCAATTCCCCACATAGAGAAAGGCCAAGGACTCACCATTGTCTTTAACTGGCCAGGAGGTGCCCTGGGAATTTTTGAAAATCTTTGGCATGCATCACAACGTCGTGCGTATTTTGCCGCATCTTTGTTTATGGTAGGCCAGAAGTAACCATACCGCAACACCTTTTTTGCCAATGTTTGTCCTTCAGTATGGTCACCACATTCACCCTCATGTACTTCCTGCAGTACACGCCTGATGTCGTCATGGGCTATACACCGGAGAAGAGGCATCAAAATCCCTGTCTGTACAGGACTCCGCCTTGCAGAACGTATCGGGAAGCTTTACAGATTATTTTACGCCTCTCGCTCTTCTTGGTCGAAAGCGTTCCATTCAACTAGAAATTCTTTAGAGGGGTCATCCATGACTCCCTTTCTGGCTCAGTCTCTAGTATCGGATCAATTTCCATCTGACCTATGCTAGGGAACTGAAGTACTTCAACTGGGGCTAGCCCGGCTTCTTCAGGATCGTCGGAACTAGCCATCTTCGCTAACTTGTCCGCCTGTTGGTTCTCTGACCGCGGAATATGGGATATACTGTAGTGATCAAAGCCAGTCAGCAACTCCTTCACTTTCTCCAAATACGAAATCAATCTTGGGCTCTTAGCTCGGAACTTTCCAGTGACCTGATTTACAACCAACTTGGAATCACAAAATATGTCCAGCTTTGCAATCTCTAATCCCTTTGCGATCCTCAGCCCGGCTATCAGGGCTTCATATTCGGAGTCGTTGTTAGTGGCGTGAAAATCCAACCAGATAGCATAGGATATCAGTCGTTTCTCAAGAGTTTCCAGCACCACTTCGGCATTGGATCATTTATCATTCCTAGCACCATCAATATACAATTTCCATGCACTAGGATTGAGAAGTAATTTTGGTGGGTCAGCCTCTTCGTTTACTATGTCATCTTCCGGGACAGTAAATTATGCTATGAAATCTGCCAGCACTTGCCCCCGTATCGATCATCGGGGCTGAAAATTCAGATCAAATTGACTCAATTCAATGTTCCATTTGAGGAGTCTTCCAGAAGCTTCTGCTCTCTGTAGAACTTGCTTGAGCGGATGATCAGTGTACACGGTGATAGGATGAGCTTGGAAATAATGTCGAAGCTTCCTAGATGCAATCAATAAACTGTACGCCAGCTTTTCTATCCTCGGATAATTGCGCTCAATTGCCGCCAATTTTTTACTCACGTAGTACACTGGCCTTTGAACCTTGTCTTCTTCTCTCACTAATGTTGAGCTGATCGCGTGGGACGACACTGCTAAGTACACGAATAAATCCTCGTGGTCCACTGGCTTAGACAGTATCAAAGGCCTCTCCAGATGATTCAACAGGTTCTGAAATGCTTCTATGCAATCAGGAGTCCATTTAAAATTGTGTTTTCCTCGCTTTATCAATTCAAAGAATGGAATGCATTTGTCTGTCGCTCTAGAGATGAATCTGCTTAATGTCGCTACTTTCCCTGTAAGGCTTTGCACATCTTTGATTTGTCTAGGCTCCTGAATGCCTCTGATTGCTGCGATCTGGTCTGGATTAATCTCAATCCCGCACGAGCTGATAATGAATCCCAAGAATTTCCCGGAGGCAACCCCAAATGAGCATTTCGTTGGGTTGAGTTTCATCCCATACTTTCGAAGGATACCAAACATCTCTGCCAAGTATGTAGTGTGATTGGATGATTGTATGGACTTAACCAACATGTCGTCAACGTATACCTCCATCGTTTTCCCAATCTGGTTATAGAACATTCTGTTCGCTAACCGTTGATATGTAGCGCCTGCGTTCTTCAAACCAAATGGCATTACCACGTACCAGTATAATCCCAGATCTGTAATGAAGCTAGTGTGTTCTTGATCTGGAACATGCATAGGGATCTGGTTATATCCTGAATAAGCATCCATGAAAGAGAGAAGCTCATGACCCGCCGTTGAATCTACCAACTGATCAATTCTGGGTAACGGAAAGCTATCTTTTGGGCAGGCTTTATTCAAATCCGAAAAATCAATACACGTACGCTACTTCCTATTAGCCTTCTTTACCAAAACTGGATTTGAAATCCAATCTGGGTAGGTTGAGTCTCTGATGAATCCGTTACTTCTTAACTTTTCAACTTCTTCTTTCAAGGCTGCGGACCTCTCTGGGCCCAGCATTCACCTTTTTTTGTTTTACAGGGGGATGCTTTG
Organism: Allium sativum; assembly: GCA_030737875.1. NCBI lineage: Eukaryota > Viridiplantae > Streptophyta > Magnoliopsida > Asparagales > Amaryllidaceae > Allium > Allium sativum. The sequence goes on along the minus strand of CM060923.1, from coordinate 585,188,930 downwards.
GGTTAATGCTCAATGAGTGGCTCATGATTGATGGAGATATCCTACACATGTCCGCGTGGGTCCAAGCAAATACATCCAACTTATCTTTCAGGAAATCCGTCAGTTCTTTAGCTCGAACTGGATCCAACTGGGATCCAATCTTCAGGACCTTCTCTGGGTCACTATCATCGATCGGTACATCCACAGTCGTTTCGTTGGGAGCCGCCATTCTGCCCACAGTCTCTTCGTCCTCTCTGGGATATATATCTTCGGGCAGTTCTCTGGGCGACTCACCCATAGTCATTCTCTTTAATTGCTATGACGTCTCCTCCCTTATGGGGGAAGAAGCGTCTTTGGTTTCTATATCTCTTCCTTTACGGAGTAGCTTTAGCTCTGCAATGTAACATGCTCGTGCAGCAACCTGATCTCCTCTGACTATGCCAACACCAGCTTCTGTAGGAAACTTCAATAACAAGCACCAGGGGGCTATACAAGCTCTAAACTTTGCTAGGGCCAGTCGGCCCAAGAAGGCATTATAAGGTGATTCAATACCCAAAACCACGAAGGGAAGAATTCTCACTCTCTGGCGTTCTCCTTCCCCAAGTGTTACCGGCAGCTCTACATATCCCATTGGAGCAGTTGAAGCCCCGTTAAATCCACGAATCCATCCTTCATAGGGCTTTAAATCTTTCAATTCAAGGTTCATTTGATCGAACGTCTTTTTGAATAGAATGTTGACTGAACTCCCGTTATCTACTAAAACTTTATGGACAGTGGCCGGGCCAATAGGAACTGTGATTACAAATGGATCTTCGGTCGGAGCGTGGACTCCAATACTCTCTCGGTTGCAGAAAATGACGTCATCTGACATCATCTTTTATTGTTTTACCAGGACATTGTCCTCAGGGTTGCTACACTCTCCTGCCTCAAGATGCTGCTTTGCTGCGTTTACGTACTGATCCATCGCCTTGAAACTATGCCCGGCTAGTTGAAGCCCTCCGATTATGGTATTGATAACAAGATCCTTTCCTTTTTGCTGGACAGTTGGCCTTGCAGTAGGTTGGTTCTGGTTTTGGTTCGGGGTCTGAATAGCTTGCCCCCTGTCTCTAGGAGTCGCCCGGTACTCATCCAACTTCCCTTCCCGGAGCAGCCTCTCAACTACGTCTCTCAGATGACGGCATTCATTTGTAGAGTGGTCGTGAGTCTGATGGAAGAGACAAAACTTCCCCGTCTCACGTTCTTTCTCCGTCGAATCTCTTGGAGGAGGCCTTTTATGATGGAGAACGTTGTACGAGTCTACGAATATATTCTCCAAAGTATCATTTGTTGGCGTATAATTTTCGAAAGACCTGGGACGGGTCCTTCTCTGGGAGTTGTTCCCCCAATTTATCTTCCGATTATTTCCATTACTGTTGTTACCATTGTTTCCTGACTGGTGGCCGCCGCCCTGGTTTCGGTTTCCAGCATTGACTTCAACCTTTCCCGAGCTGTCTCCGGTTTGCTTGATGGCCACATTACTTTGGATTTCCTCCTTATTTGCCATTTTCATCTTCCGGTTAGCATATACCTCCTCCTGACGTAAGCGTACGTTTGCTTTCTCGTAGAACAATTCTCTAGTATGAGGTGGCTTGTCGGCCAGGTATCTCCCAAATTCAGTATCTTTATCTACCCCATCAATCAGGGCTGCCACAACAGTTGGCTCATGGGGATCCTTGACTTCGGTGGCGGCTAGGTTGAAACGATCCAGATACACCCTCAAGCTCTCGCCTGGTCGTTGTTTGACAAGGAACAGATCAATCACACTCTTTGACCTCTGTGCATAAATGCGGAACTGTTCCACAAACCTTTCACTCAACTCCCTGAAACTGCAAACTGATCTTGCTGGTAAGCGAGTAAACCATAATAACGCTACATCCTCCAGGAATATAGGGAATGCTTTGCACTTTACAGCATCAGAGGCTGCGGCAGCGGTCATTGACCAAGAATATCTCATTAGATGTTGGATTGGATCAGATCTACCCGCGTAACGGTTCATCTGAGGCATGTTGAAGCGCCTTGGGAATGTTACGTCTAGAATGTCATCAGTAAAAGGGGTGTGACTGCGGTCAATTCCCCAATCTTCATTCCTTTGTCCATGGCTATCCGCCAGGATTTGATGGACCATAGCTGCAACATTTGCACTGGTCATCGGAGGCTCGGGATCAGCGCTTCTCGCTCGGTGAATTCTGATCTCTCTTCTACGAACATCCACGAAGTCCGGAGCTCGGATTGGGCTTCGTTGCCCCCTGTTACCATGAGTATTTGTACGGCGAAGGGGCTGAGGTGGTCTATTCTCAACAGGATTGTCCACAACTCAAACTCTAGGAGTTGCGGCACGATTATTCAAGTTGCAGTTTGAGGGGGTCCTGCACCAAGTGTCTCTTCCTCTCGTGATGGCAAGGTTCCAAATCGGAGTTGCTCTATGTTTTCAGCCCTCTCATACGGTCGCTGTGGAGGTCTTGGAGGTTCCTCTGACGGAGAAGAGTACTCTGGGGTGAGTGCGCGAACTGGAAGTGTTCTTTGTCTTGCGAGATCATCGATCCTTCTATCCATAGTAGTTAAGTTCTGCTGCAGCATAGAGCTTTGCTGCCTTTGAGCAGCTAATTCATCAAACAGCCTATCCCACATTTCAGAGAAGCGAGAGAGATCTCCTTTAGTGACCGGAGCAGAGGGGTCATATTGATCATCAACATTTTCTCTTATGCGCAGAGAACTTGAGCCAGGTCGAACAGAGGTACCAGGACGGGAAGAGTGAGCCATAACCTCCTTTCCAGGTCGAGTTGTAGTTTGGTCATCACTTCGGATCGCGGTGGACCTGTGTCTGTGGCTCGTAGCGCCCCCCTGGGGTCGGATCGTGGTAACATTAGGGAGAGGGTTCGCTGCGTTGTCGTGGGATCGAGTGACGACCCCTTCAGTTCGGATCGTGGCGCTGCGTCCGGATCGGTCCGCCCCTATGTCACCGCGATCCGCGAGGCCCTCCTCAACCTGCTCATGTACACTTTCTTCAACTGCTTCATTCGCGAATTCAATCGCCTGCGAAGCTCGTACTTCCTTAGACTTCTTTCCGGCCATGATATCAGATGCCGCTGGAATCTTCAAAAATCTGAACAGTGAAGTTTCGGGACTGTTTCCTTCGGACTTGAATATCCAAACAACGGAGCTACAATCCAATATGCTGAGAAATCAATTCTCAGTGAAAGCACCAAAATGTTAGATCAAAATTTGTCTCTAACACCAAAATTGTACTGATTCGTAGGGAATTATAACTGAAAAATGAGAAAAAAGCAGAAAACACACACGGTTTATAGTGGTTCGGCGTTAACGAGCCTACGTCCACTTTATATGCTATTGATTATAATTTGGATGCTAGTACAACCAATTATTTCTCTCAAACTCACTCTTACAATTACGATTCCTCTCAGTTATCTCGAAGTAAATCTGGTATGAAATAGTGGTATGACAGTAATGGTGGAATCAATCCTTAAAACTGCCAAAAGATCCTGAAAAATGCCAAGCTCTGGGCTATTTATAGCTGAAATCTAGTGACGGATCGCGGTCATACGTGGCCCACATCCCGAAGATCTCGGACTGGTTCGTAGCTTGATGAAGAATTAGTCAAATTAGCCGTTGTGGACAGGTGTTGCGATCTCCTTAAACATCGGATCGTGGATGACCAAGTCCGTGGCCATCATCATGTCTTCCAGCTCGGATCGGATCCCGGTTGACTTAGTCAAGGTCTTCACGTGGTGGTTCGTGGGATCTGATCGGATCATGATCGTTAGTGCGACTCGCGCAAGGGGGTGATCCGCGATACATGATCCGTGTGGTCTGAACTTGATAGCTTCTATATCTGAGACTGTGTGAACTGCATATATCGATCTTGGTGGCTTGGTTCAAAAAGATAGCCAACATAAAGCTAAGCTTATTCAAGTTGTGCTTTGATCATCACCACAAGGTTCTTCTTTTCAACAAGAAACCTTGATCATTGCATCTTGATATGCCACACTGTCAATCCGTATCATACTATTAATCCTTTGCCAAAATATACAAAAGGGTGTTAAGCAAGAGAATAAATTCTCCGCCACCAATCATTCATACATTCGGCAGAAAATCAATAAATACAATATAAAGGAGTACAATGTCGGACACACATTCCATTTATAAGCTCGTTCTGGGTCTGAACGAAACTATATCCAATAGATCTCCAAGTACGTTTGGACAACTACCACCGAAACCCTTTTCAAGGTAGCAAATCAATAGAGGGCATCAGTAGCCGTCATCCATTCGATGTCGAAGATTACCGGTCTTCAATCACCGTCTTCAACTCTTCGACTTAGGTCGACGTATAATCATTTGAAATGAGGTTGAACTCGGACTTTTCAAATGATCCTCGCATATATGTATTTTAAAATCATTGCATATCGTTATTAGATCTATCGCTATTTTTATTTATATAAAAATAGCTAAATTTAATTTAACGACGCTTCGGGGCAATGGGCGATCCTGGCGCTGTTTTTACTCAAATTTGTTTCACACGTTCCTCTAAATCTAACCGTTGGATTTTAACACAATTCATATCGTTGGAAAGATCTTCCCAAGACGAACCTAACGGTTTTAGTTTTGGGAAAATCCAACGGTCGGATATTTTGGTATAATCAATTAAAGACACGATTCCAAGACGCGAACTACCACGCTCGATTCGTTTGATTTTAATTTCTATATATATATAATTATATATAATTCCGTCATCTATTCCATTCACTATATTTTGCTAACATCGAATATCCCTATTTGTATGTAATGTCGAGGTATAACATGACACACAATAATGTTTATTTTTATTATAATTTACATACACATCCCGAACATAACAATGTATATTTTCTTTTATCTTTCAAATTACACAAAATGTATGTTTGGTTTCATTATTCTTTCTAATGAAAATCCATTCATTAAAATATAAATTTCTAATCCTTCGATTTACATTGAAAAATGTAATTTTCTATTCCTATTATATTTACATTGAGAAATGTAAACTTTTATTTCATTTTCTAATTACATATAAAAATGTAACTTACTATTTTTCTTCTATTTACATTGAAAAATGTAACTTCTTTTTACCGTCTCTAAAACGACGATATATAATATTTATTCTATTCTTTTATCGCATCTAAAGTGACGATAAAAATATACATTTCATTTCTACTATATTTATCGCATCTAAAATTGTAAAGTTTTCTTTTTAATATAATCTGCATTAAAAAATGTGACTTTTCCTTTTTAATCTAATTTACGTAAAATAATGTAAATAATTTTGCAATGTCAAAATCTAATCTTTTCATTACATAAAAATGTAATTTTCTTACTTTAAATCTTAATTACATGAAAATGTAATTTTCTTACTTTAAATCTTAATTACATAAAATAATAAACTTTATCTTCTTAATCTTAATTACATAAAAATGTAATTTTCCTCCTTTATCTTAATTTACATGATAAATGTAAAAGTTTCACTTTTAATCTAATTCATATGGAAATTGGCTTAATTACATAAAAACGTAATTTTTATGTTCTTTAACCCAATTACATAAAAATGTAATTTTCTTCTAATTCTTATTTACATTAAGAAAAATGTAACTTTTCTAATTCTTTAAATTCTACTTCTTATTTACATTAAAATGTAAATTATTTCTTTAATTCTATTTGCATGAAAATGTCAATTAATCCTTTAATCTTAATTACCTGAAAATGAATTTTTCTTACTTTTAAATCATTTTTTTTCTATAACTGAATTGCAAATAAAGATGTACATTATACCTTCATATTTTTATTTGCAACTAATTTGCAAATAAAAATGTACTTTATTTTCTTTGGTTTTTATTTGCATATAAAAGGCAAATAAAAATGTACTTATTTTTCTATGGTTTTTTATTTCTATGCATTTTCTTGACTTTAAAATATGAATATATTTCATATGCATTTTCATGACTACAAAATATTAATGCATTTCATATGCAATTTCATGACTACAAAATATGATTGCATTTCAAATGCAATATCGCTACAACCAAATATGATTATACTTCATATGAAATATCGCTACAACAAAATATGATTATACTTCATATGAAATATCGCTACAACAAAATATGATTATACTTCATATGCAATATCGCTACAACACAATATGACTATACTTCATATGCAATATCGCTACAACAAAATATGACTTAATTTCATATGCAATATCGCTACAACAAAATATGATTATATTTCATATGCAATATCGCTACAACAAAATATGACTTAATTTCATATGCATTATCGCTACAACAAATATGACTATATTTCATATGCAATATCGCTACAACAAAATATGACTTAATTTCATATGCAATATCGCTACAACAAAATATGATTTAATTTCATATGCAATATCGCTACAACAAAATATGATTTAATTTCATATGCAATATCGCTACAACAAAATATGACTATATTTCATATGCAATATCACTACAAAAAAATATGACTTAATTTTATATGCAATATCGGTACAACAAAATATGATTTAATTTCATATGCACTATCGCTACAACAAAATATGATTTAATTTCATATGCAATATCGCTATAACAAAATATGATTTAATTTCGTATGCAATATCGCTACAGCAAAATATGATTATATTTCATATGCAATATCGCTACAGCAAAATATGATTATATTTCATATGCAATATCGCTACAGCAAAATATGATTTAATTTTATATGCAATATCGCTACAACAAAATATGATTATATTTCCTAGACAATATCGCTACAACAAAATATGATTTAATTTCATATGCAATATCGTATATAAGAATATGCTTTATTTTCATATGCATAAATGCAACTCTAACTTTATCTTCATGTTTCATAACATTTCATGACGCTAACTTTATCTACATATTTCATCATATTTCATGACGCTAAAAATATAATTATATTTCATAAACGCTAAAAATATACTTGCATTTTCATGTTTTTCGTAAACACTAAAAATATAATTTTTATTCATGTTTCAACACAACGCTAATTTTATAATCTTACATCCTGAAAACATACGACGCCAATTTTATATATTTGGTGTCAACATCCATGTTATAACATCCAAACAATTTTATAAATTTCATATTAACCACATATCATATCATGAATTTGTAAAAATGAATATTTTTACTTGAATCCATATCTAAACAATTTGGTGTTTAATAGATCTAAATAAAATGAATCTAAACAAGCATGAACATTCCAACACTTCTCAATTCATACAACAACAAATCCAAACCCAAATCATTACGGATAAGATCATAAACATGTATTTATGAATTTCCATTAATAATAAATAATTAAACGTTTAATTTATTTTTAAAAATAGAAAGCTCACCTCTTCTTCTTCCAAATCAAAGCCGTGCCTTTGAACCCATATGCTCAAATCTAGGGTTGCTATTATCTTGACATCTAGGAGGCTTGGAGGCGATCAGGAAGTGGCACGACGGAGAGGAGTGGGAGGGGAGTAGGCGCCCAAGGTGGTGTAGGGTGTGGTGGGGCTCTAGGGATGCGGTTTAGGCTGAAACCCGCGGGTTAGGGGGAGTGTGTTCTGGGTCTATGTGCAATTTTAGGTGAAGATCTTGGTATGGATGTAAAGAGGAGAAGAATCTCTTAAAAAAAGTCTAAAGGAGGAGGATCTATTTCTTTTCGTAGGAGGAGAGATTAGAGGAGGAAGAAAGAGGAAAAGGGAATGGCGGCTGAAATGAGAAGGAGGAGAAGAAGAGAGAGGCGGCTATGTTTTCTGAATAACGATGTATTAGGTTAGGATTAGGAAATTATATAGGCTAGGCAAAATTTCGTTTTAACCCTTCAATATTTTATTTTTAAAATTAACATAAATGTATTTTTTAATTACATTCATTGACAAATTTATATGTTTCTCAAATTTACATGTACATATTCTCTAAATTAATGTCAATGACATATTCTCAATTGAATATATTTTCCTAATTAATGCATATATTAGCTTACTTATAATCAATGTCAAATGTCATGTTTACTAAATTAATGAATGTTCACAAATCAATATAAATTAACATATTTTCTAATCAATGCATATATTAATATTTTTAAAATCAATGTCGAAATAACATATTTACTTTATTTTTTTTCTATTTATGGAGCTTCAAGTGGCAAACCAAAAGAAAGAGGAAATAGTCAAAATAAATAAAGTAGTCGATGTTTAAATTGTGGTTTTCTAATTGAAAGAAAGGACAATTAAATGGAAAAGAAGTAAATAAAAGGTATGTGTTAATGAGATATTTAATTTGTATAAAATTTTCTATGCATATGACAAATACAAATTCATTTTCAAAACAATGAATCGTATTTAATGATTCTTTCGCATTAAAGAATGGATTTTAATGTATATATATAAATTTATCACAAAATAATGCCAGGTCACAGAGCCCCATAGAATAATATCAAATCAAATGGTCCCATAGAATAAAAAATTTAGGCATATAACTTAATACCCATTTTAATGTTAAGCCTAATTGTTTCATCTCAAAGTCATGCTCATATTTATAAATAAACTATTCAGATTTATTATGGTTCTCAGTCCACTTTATTAATGCAAATATAGGCTACAGTCAAATTTTTTGTTATATTCATATTTACAAATAAATTATGTTTATTTATTATTAACTCCCAATTATAATTTTCTCAAGGTTCAAAATCAAATATTGAAATTACCGCGCCATTTCAAGTTCAGAATATAATTAATATTATAAACCTAAAATTTTCAACCATTCTTATTTAAAATAAATTATTTAAAAGAATAAAGTTTTTAATTTTGACCCTAATTTCTTAATATAATTAAAAATAGAATTTTAAAATTGGCCCAAAATTTCCAGGTTGTTACACTCCTCTTGGAATCTCTTGGCCTAATCGAAGAGAAGAGGGCGAGTCTGAACTCAGAGTAGTTGCACACCACTAACAGCTTGCCCTATACTATAACACTAAAGTTCGTTCAAAGCACTTTGACATTGGCGATCTCGTCCTTAAGCGGATCTTTCCCACACCGACTGGTCTCGGTCCTCGCTGGGAAGGTTCGTACATCATCCAACAGAGTATTAGAGATGGTACTTTCAAGCTAATGACCATTTTTGGTGTCGAACTACCAAGAGCATGAAACAGAGAGCATCTTCGACACTACTTCACCTAGCTTACTGTATAAACTTACTGCTTTCCACAAATGTTTTGTTTCCGATCCAAGGAATTTTAAAGAAAAGGTCATTACAGTGGACATGTTATCAGTAAAGACTTTCAGATCTCCATGTCCTTGGTGTATTTACTTTCTGCATGATATGTTAAAGCTGTGATTACAACTAACTTGCATGCACGAGCACACAACACTGAATTAGCATCTCAGAGTTTGGAATCAATCAACCATTCCGAGTCTTTACCAAGACTCAAACCTTGTGGAGTGGTCCGCCCTTCACAAGTCAACTCAAGTCTCAAACCAACAATGAGGCCAAGTATAAATAACTCGCGATGCTCAGTAATTTAAGTGTCCAACTCCGTCCCTTAGTCTTCGGACTTGGGGCCAACCCACTAATCGAGTAAGTGTGATACAGACCACTTACTTGACTAACACTGGTCTCCAAGGTACAGCACAGGGTGCCAAATTGGAAAAACCAACGACGCCCTCAACTTTGACCCAAACGAAACGATGGGAGAGTATAAAGGATGAACGTCAATGTGCATCTATAACTCCTTACGACTCAGAATCAATGATCCCAAGGAGGTTTCAATATTGAAGTCACTAAACTTGAACTCCACGCGACTCAAGAACAATGAACGAAAGGAGATCTCGAGAGCGGGGTTCATACATTTAGACTTTACAATGACTTGAGACCGACGACCGAAAGGTAAACTTCAAAAGTAAAGTCAACACATTCGAACTTCACACGACTTGAGTTTCTCAAGAGTGAAGTCTCAAGCAAATTAAATTAATTGTAAGTACAAGTTAACTTACATAAGTACAATACTGGAAATGGAAAAGAACACTTGAACACTTAAGACGACATGTGATATAAGGAAAGTAAACTGACTTTCATTCACAGTGAAAATGTATCTTTCTAATGACACTATGTACATCAAAACCACATTGTGCCTCCAAAAGCGAGGGTCTTACTCGCGTATTCTATCAGCCTGCAACCTAAACAATCGATTTATAACAACCACTTCAAAGGACCACCTTTTTGCTTCTTTTTCAATCCAGACTCAGGTAACTCCTTAGCCTTTTTCTCCTCCTCCTTCTTCCTTTTCCTATTAAGGCAACTTCTGTCGCTTCCCTTATGTGCCTTCAGCAAAGTAGGCTGGGGGCATGGCCTTATCTCAAATTTCGGATCACCTTCGTGCAACAGTTCTTCATTAGAGTCACTTGGAATTTTGGTGACATGGGCTTCACGTCGGGGCCAGGCAGAACATTCAAAGGTTTAGGCTGAGTCTCCATGGGACGCGCCACCATCATAGATTTGTAAGTTTTCATGAGGGTTGCCTTCTCAAATTTCCTGGCCTTCTTAGCGACCTTTCTTTTAGTGTCTCACTTAGCCTTCTTGCGAGCCTTCACCTCCGCTTTCATCTTTGCTTCCCCTTGGCCTTTAGCCTCGCAAACTCCTTCTCTGCCCTCTTCCGGGTCGCCGCCTCCTCAGCTTTCTTTTGGGCTTCCTCAATTTTAGCACGGATATCTGCTTCGACTTTTCCCTCGCTTCCTCCTGAGTCTTGAGCAAGGATTTCTTGTCGGTTTTCCTCTTCTCTTTCCTTTCCTTAGCCTTTTGATATTTGATCAGTTCGTGCATAGTCGTCCCGCCTGCCTCCGGCCACCTGAGGGTTTGCCTCTTATTTTTCTTTCTCCGCCCAAAAAAGCTTGTAAAGTCTTACATCGCTATCTCTCCCAACTCCAATCCTGAGAACATATCCGGTGACCGATTCCCTTTCCTAGTTGCTTTCCCTAACCCTCCACATCAAAACCAAACATGACAGGCACTATTGGCACATAGCCGACTGTTGTCCCCGCTCCAGAGGAACCTGCACAATGAGGAAGAAGACAATTTAGTCTACTTCAACTTCGTGTTATCATCCTTTTGAGTACCGTTGGGGAAGTGGACATACCTCCCATCGCTTGATGTGTGGCTTCAGTTGGAATCAGCTCTCTGTAGTTGGTGGAAGGGAGCATCTGTGCGCCAACCCTAGATAGTTTGGATCATATTCTATAACAGTGAAAGAGGGCATGGACAGACCGCTAGCAGAACCAAGGGTAATGACCTGCTTCTATTTGGAACTATCACCTCCAAACTCATGAGCGACGACCACACTCTCAGTAACAATTTCTTTTCCCTTTTCAACAGCAATTCGCTTCGCCTCCTCCGCCTCGACGTCTTCTTTTTGCACTGCTCTCCCTTCGCCAACACCTGGTGCTTCTCTTCTATTAATTAATGGGCTATCAGCACCGCCTCGTCAATCATCTCCACTTCCTGGACCCTGGCCTCATACTCTACTAGCTTCTCCCAAGCTAGGGCAAGCATTGGGGCATGATCCTTGACCCACGAGATTCCATGAAATCTAAGTGTCTTAATGTAAAAGCCCTACACTGTTGGCTCTAGCTTCATCTCTACCTTCGCAGGAATCTCTCTAGCCCCAGCTCTCAGCTCCTCTAGCTGGGCCTCGAACTCGGCTTTGACGCCTTCCACCTGGCCTAGCACCTCTCTATTCGAAGCCTCTGCTGCCTCCTTATCCTTCTTCGTCTACTCGAGCTCAGCACGATTTAGTTTAAGAAATTGTTTAAGCTCTTCATTCTCTTTAATTAGGTGTTGTGCCCTCTCATTCTCCTCTCACAGCTTCTCATTCTACATGGTAAGAGCCCAGTTGCTTTGTTGAAGCTGTTGCACTTCCTTGTTCTCCTCCTACAACCAAATATTCTCTTCAGATACCATTTTATTATCCTTCTTGAGCGCTGTCGCCTGGGCTGCGTTCGAAGCAAGCACGTCCTTATGCTCTCCGCGAGTCCTAATCGTAAGCTACCTTCACCTCTACTAGTTCCCTCTTTAAGCCATCTATTTTGGCAACATAGAGTTAGCACATAAACATGTTACTCGAATACGCAGAAATAGACGTGAATCATAATCTCGTATTACCTACCTTGGCTTCTCAATTCTTTATACTCTCACATTCGAATTTCACCTCGAGCTTCAAGCCTTGGATCTCAATGTTCTTCTGAAAAATCAGCTTCGAGAGTCCCTTAGCATACTTGTACTGCTTCCGATATTGATGAAAGACGTCACATACCCAAGATCACATATCTTCGTCGATATGCAGTAGGATCTGATGCATATCGGGTATCCATAATAGCTCTTCCAAATAGAAGCCTGTATATGACCTCTTTAGTGTCTTTTTCTTCTTTGCAACGCTCATCCGTGGGATCTCCGACATATCGGGCATTATCGGCCCATGCTTCCGAGCATCCCTTCTTTTGATTCCCGAGCTTCCTCTGGTTTGGTATTTTCCTGTAATCTTAGACAACAACACTGCATGTGGGACATAAGGAGGAACGATCGCTACCGGTTGCTTTGTATTTGTTATTTCTAGTCTCCTTTCTACTTCAACCGGCTGGGTGGTAGGTAGTGGAGACACCGAGCGCCAGGTCTGGCTGGGTGCTAGACGCTTCCAAACATCCTTTCTTTCGGTTCCCAGGGGATGCAACTATAAGTCCGCACTTCTGATAAAGCTTCTTACGACTTTACCTTTCGGTCATTAAGAACTTCCAGACACCCGATCTCGGTCTCTGTCACCTTTTTGAACCATAACACCTGCACGAAGCAAACTTCGAGTCAAAAACGAACGTCCCACGCACATGAATAGGTGTTATGCCATGCAAAGCTTATGAGTGTGTGCCCTAAGTGCTCCCTCCACGGTCCAAATTTCGGCCTGCTTGACGGGGTAATTTCTGCAACACTCAGCAATAGGCTCGCAACGTTTGTGTCGCTGAACCCGAAAGCAGACATCTCGATGGGGATTATGTCCAAGCCCGAGAACCGATGCTCAACTTCCATCGACGTGGTGGTCCCAGATGTCGTTACTAGAGAAGTTAGTTCGAGACATTCCCCCAACCTCCTCTGCTCTCCCGAAGACGGAGCGAGAGTAGGCATCAACTCATCTCCTTCGGTGAATTCCTCCTTATCATCTCCGTCGTAGCCACCTACTCCCCTCCAAGATCCGGCAACCTCCTCTTCTTCTGTGGGCACGACGGGATGCACGACAAGGGGCAATTCCATGTGCGGACCCGTAGGATCCACTCCTCCCTCATCTTTTGCCTCTTCTCCCTCTTCTTCGTCGTCATCCTTATGACTCATGGAATAACCTTCGAGAAGTAATCCCGACACGTGGAGGAGATGATCTGATAGCTAAGTCTGGGCGTTACGGTATGCATTTGTCACATTCATCAGTTCTAAGACTTGCTCAGAGTAAACACTATCCCTCAGAATCCGGGGGGTACGTTCCACAAAAAATTTCAAGCAAGTCTAGAGCTTACGACTCGATTAACTTGAAGAATAATGTAAGTTCTAAAACACTTATGGCTCGCGAGCCATCTCCTCATGAATCCCGGAGGACACCGAACGAAGAACCAATGGTCCTTGAAGTAGTTAAGCTTGTTTCACGCCTCTAAGAAGGTGTGACTGTTGGCCTGCGCCTCTAAGAAAACAAGGGAATGCATTGTACTTATTCTCTTCATAGAGTAAAAGAATCGGATGTCTTCCCCGGTCGGCTCTATGCCCAACCACTCAATGAATAGAATGTTAATGCTGAGAAGAAAGGCATACATGTTCAGATGAAGCTACGTCGGTGCTAGTCTAAAGAAGTGGAGAATATCTTGGATGTATGGGCACGATGGGGAACACACCCAACATAAATCATATGTCTATTCCAAGAAGTGTAGCCCTTTGGTGGTGCGTGCTCCCTATTGTCCTTCCTGGAAACCAGAATACCATCCCAGGATATTCCGCACTTCGCACAGATGCGCCTCACCGAAGATTCATTGATTCGTGAGACAACCCAATCTGATAGATTCTGTAGAATAACGACATTCGTTGTCATGTCCGGTGTCCCGATAACGCCTTCTTGCTTGCCGCCAACATCCTCTTCTTCGTGCGGCTTGTTCGCGCGGGTTCTGCCTCTCTCTGGATGACCGACTCCTATCATGCTCGTCCAATTATTGCGACCTTTCCAGTTGCTCCCCTGGTCATGTATGCCATGTGGGTTCATTTGTTGGGAATGGCTGGAATCCATGGAAGTCTCACGCATGCGGCTTGTGGGGCTGGAATGGTACGAAGATCCAGAAGAGCACAATGATGGTTTTGTTGTCTTGGCTTCCAAGCCTTTAAGTCGTCTGGAGCCTTTTTGTGCCATTGCAATCTATACTCTCAAGATAGTTGCGGTAGTAACTACACAAAGACCTGTACCCCCTGTGGGTGTAAACCAGCATGTAACGTGCAGTGTCATCCATGCTAATTCAGTTATGGTTAAACATGTCGGGATGCGGCAGCGGTTTCCAGTTATATAAACTTAAAACATCGTCGTTGCTAATCGAAATCATCGGATTCACGTCGGATCGTAGTTACGTCGTGATCAGGTTGAAAATCAAATTCAGTATTGGTGGTTCTGTCATATGTCTTTAGTTCAAGTTTATGATTTAATCCTATGTTCTTTTTCGAATCGTTATCCCCAAACAAGTTCGTTTTTAAAACATTAACACGTTATGCAACATTACGCCTGTTTAATTCTCGATCTGATCGCTGACATCACGAAACGACTTGAAACCAAGAAGTCGAAATTTGGAGCTGAAAGTTTCTTAAGCTTCCTAGATACGAAATTTTATTTTATATCCCCGCATGCTCGAGGAATTTCCATCTTGAACATTTCAACTCAAAACCATAGAGTTTTCGGATAAAAAAAACATTTTTGAATCCCTGAATGCTCCAAGTGTCGGGATACTAAATCGCAGTTCGTTAACGCCAACGAAGCTGCCCTGGGAGAAACTAAGTCCAGGGATATGAAAATGATTTTCGTATCTCTGGAAAATTTGGCTTCTCCACTTCCTAGTTGTTGCACTACAGATCCTACAGATCCAGTCATCCCTCTCTCCTTACCTTCCTGAATTTTGTACCCCTACATCACTCCCAGGATACGAAATTTACTCCAAATCCCAAAAAACTCCCTCTAAGTCCATAGGATATGAATTCCTCGCTTCATATCCCATCGACTTCGCAACCTCCTCCATAATTCCACCTTCCTCATTTTTCTCCTCTTCCTAGGATTTCATACTCTAGGCCATATTCTCCACAACTACCTCCATGTTCTCCTGAAATTTTCAATGTCACTAGAACGGTACCAAACCCATATATAAAGAAAGGAAGGAGGAAGAAGGGAAAAGTCCGACAAAACTACTTGGGGATTGGTGTTGATTTTCCAACCCAAACGACGATGACGATCGTGCATACGAGTTTTTGAAACTTCAATCGTCGAAACCAAATCGAATTGTTAACCGATCTCATACTCATGAATTTGAATGATTGCAAATTATACGCTGAATGATCAAGTCCTAATTCAATAATGCTTCGAGAACCAACTTACGTGATCGTGCGCCCAACTACGGCTACGACCAGACACACGTGCTTTCGAAATCTCGATTGTCAAAACCAACTTGAATCATTAACAATTCATGTATTCACGAACCCAAACTATCCTAAAGTACATGCCTAGTGATCGAGTTTCTGATTCGATAACTTTATGGAAATCAATTTGTACGATCGCGCGCCTAAAACATACCATTTCAATTATGTTTTATTGCGAACTTTGATTGTATCACGCATAACCTTGTGTAAACGTGTGAGTGCATATGTCACATAATGCCAACAACGAATCGTTTATGTTCCGACGTAAGCAGGAGTAGGTGACTAACGTTCAATTTTTTGAATGGCCAAGAGTTAGATACTCACCTGAGCAATCAGATAGGTTTCGGTCCGAGCGACAAAGTTCAAAGCAACTAGAATTCTCAACAAGGATGGAACCGCGCATTTATACCAACAAGCTGCGATAAAGCGTCACTACTACTCAATGGAAGGGTCACGACCAATCGCTTCATATGATTTGGAGATCTTTTCGACTTCCATAAATACTTGTCTCATCTCAGAGCATGTCATGTATACACAAGATATCCTTTAGGGAGAAAGTGTTAGCTAACCATTTGGCCTAGATACCAGAAGCAATCCAAGCCTACACGATTTGGCCCATCATGCGATTAAACAGCCCAGAAGTGTCGCAAAGATACCCAGGAACAAAGCTCGGATGGAGGCGTAAAAGTACGGTCGTATTGGATCGTCGAAACAATCCAAATTCGACTTAGTACTTCGAGGTCGGTATATCCTCCTCTAACACATTTCGTATCCCTGCCTTCAACTCTCGGGGTCGGTATTGCCTTCAACTTCGAATTTCGCATCCCGCTTCATTCCATTCTACGATTTTGTACCCCAACCTCCCATCCGTAATTTGTATCCCCATAGGCAAACTCTTGGATATAAAGTGATGAGGCACGCTTCTGGATACGAAGTCCACAAACAACAAAGTACAAGAGTTTCAGAGTGAAGCAAAAAAAAAAAGATAAGTACCGGGATCAGTACTAATCCCGGGATCGGATTGTGGGCGTGGGTCCCACATTTCACCTACTCCTACTTGCTCCATTTCCTTTAGCTCTCCTACAAATAGCTTCCAACCTGCAACGTGAAAAGAGTTGAAACATTTCTAATTTAACACTTTTGGAAGAAGACATTGCCTCCTTGACCTCTAAGCTTGCGTTGTCACTCCGAAAAGAAAAAAACTTACCTTTTTTGGACACTTGGACATTTTGGATAGCATAGGCATTTCAGGAAGGACTTAAGCTTCATTTCGGACGTTGTAGAACTTACTTTTCCACCATTACCAATGTATACTATGAAATTATGATTCCCAACATTGTACTTTGACTAAAAGGAACTAGAATTCCTGAAAGAACATATTGAAGCTTCAATACAATAGTCTTTGGAATCAAGCAAGATTTTAAAAGAAACAAATCACACTTTTATTTGTCTTATTTTAATGTTAAAATTCCATGAAGAATTGAAGACTAAGGGATAATAGCTTGTTGTAATATCATATACAAAATTTTAAGCAATGTGTTGTGTAATATAATAAAGAAAATATTACCAGACATCATTGCTGAATGTAAAAGTGTGTTCATCAAAGGAGAAGCGTTTATGAGAACTCTTTATTGACACATAATATGGTTAGAAACTTCAGTAAATAAGGAGTAGAAAACTTTTGCCTAAAAATTAATCTCTATAAAGAATATGACAAAATTAATTGTAACTTTATTGTTTATATGCTTATAGCCATGAGGTTCCTTACAAAGTTATGAATTTAATCAAAGAATATACTGTCATCCCTACCTTTTCCATTTTTATTAATGGTGTTCCAAAAAGGGCACATTAGATCTAATCGTATAATTAGACAATGAGACTTCCTCTCTCCTTACCATTATATCATTACCTTGGAATCTTCTCCCTTCAGATGGAATTTGCAGAGCCTAACAATCACATTCGAACTGTTTATAATTTCCAATCTAAAATTAGACACCTTTTATATTCTAATAACTTGATAATTTATAACAAAACAACTTGTAAGGAAGCGAGAACTATCAACAACATTTTTGGAGAGTTAGAGAAATATATGGACTTCAAAATGAATGAACATAATACAAAATGTTATTTTAACAAGTTTGGTAGAAATAAAGACATGATCAAGGACATTCTTAGAGTTGCCGAGGGAGAGTTGCCAGTAAAATATTTGGGAGTTCCTTTGTCTACGAATAAGATTACTGATAAGGGGTGTGCAATCCTGAATTTTTATATCAGGGAGGAATTACTAGGATGGAGTTCAAAATTGCTATCATTTGCGAGCAGAACTGAATTGGTTCATACAATCATTCACCTAATGTAAATTTCTTGATGCAGATTTTTCAAATCTTGAAGCTTCAATTAACAAAATAGAGAGGATTTGTGCATAATTCATATGGAAATGGGGAATGCATTATATAAAGTTTCATGATTTGTGCATACCAAAGGAAGAAGGAGAAATTAGATTAAGAAACTCTAAGTATATGCATATTATATTTATCTTGAAACAAGGTTGGAAAATTATACGTTCTGATAGTCTATGGGCGAGATGGATGAGAAGGAATATTAAAGGAAATTTTTGATATATGGCTATAAATAACAATGCATTGTCTAATTGGAAAGCAATTTTGAGGGCCAGAAATAAATTAGCAGGTAACCGTGAAAGATAAATTGCTAAAGGAAAGGAGATATATTTGTGGAAAGATCCATGGATTAATGGGGAATCTTGGTAGATATCATGGGATGTGATACTTTGTCAGTTTTCATATGCCTGGATACAAAGGTAAAGGATATTATTGTCCATAACAATTTGAACTGTGAATTTATACTTGCAACACTGACTACAAGTCCAAAAGCAACACTATGCCTTTTCGTTTTGGAAGAGAACATGATATTTGGAAGTGGAAGCATTCATATGAAGGGTTTACCACAAAATCAGCTTAGGAAAATTCTAGAACAGAAGAAACAAAGTAAAGTGGTGTTCGGTAACTTGGGATAGGGTTGTTTGTTCTAAAACAGCACATAAGACGTATAAAGCATTGTTGGATATGCTACTTATTAGAGATCGAGTGGTTAAGTAAGGAATTATAGACATAATAAATTGTATGTTGTGAAATTCAAGCATAGAAACCCACCGACACCTATTTATCGAATGTGAATTTGCAAATAAAGTTTTTAACATTGTTGCAAGACTTTTGATTTTAATATAAATAAAATCAAATTTCAAGAAATTGTAGAATGCCTGGTCGTTAGGGGTGTAAATCGGTCGGACCGGACCGGACGGATGTGTGATCAGTTTCTATCTAAAAAAAATCGGACCGAACACGGATCAGACCAAATTTTTTCTTGGACAAATTTCGTTGTCCTAATTTATGTCCTAAATAAATCGGTCGAACACGGACATATGCTTTTCAGATACAGACACGATCGGACTCGGTCGGACATGACTATTTATATCACATTTTGTACATTTTACTAGGTTTTCTCTCAACTATACGCCGAATTACAAGTAATTCGGACGAGCCCGGACCGGACATGATTTTTTCCTCGTACAAATTTTATTATCCTAACTCGTGTCCTAAATGAAAATCGGACGGACTTGGACGGACGTATTTCGGTCACGGACACGAACGGACGTCGGACATTCGGAAAAAAATTACAACCCTACTGTTCGTGGACAATGATATGATGAACCTGAAAGCCAAACTCAAAGAGTCATCCTCGCAACGACTGTGTAGGCGGTTTGAAAAGAGAGAAATCGAAGGGTTTTCGAGAACAAAGTCAGAGAATTGTAAGTGATTTGTAAGCTAATTGTGAACAAAATCGATTTAGTTGTAATCAAGTGAAGGTTCTTACCGGTAGCTGGAGATGTAGATGAGATGTGTTTGAACGAGTGGGTCGTCCACTAGAAGAGGGTGGAAGTGTTGAAACCAGCTATTAAAATGTGGAGAAGACGAAGACGCCACGAAGAAGGAGCGAGGATATGAATTTTTTTTAGTTGTAATTATTTTGTCACTACGGTTATTACTTCTTGTATGCTTGATTGCTTCCACGTGGCCCAGCGTGACCCAATGCCAATTGTACATAATTTTTAGCGCAATTTGCCCAATAAAATTTTATCGCCTTCTAAAAAAAATACAAAGAGATACGTTGATCATACATGCATATTTGATAATATACACATATATTTTTAATCATTATTCAAATCTTTTAATGATGATACTTTTGACCATAGATATGTTTATCGCACATGTATTTACTTGTCATTAAAATTGTTAACTGTCATAGTATTTTGATACCAGATTCTTGTTGTTTAACAAAACCGTTGAGAAGGTGCTTTCGGGTTTCATTAGCGAAAACTTTGTTGTATGAAGTGACATGTTTGGTTGAGAGTGACACAAATAGAATTTAGGGCTATACTAACACTAAATACGATTGAATAATGTTTGCTTAAGTTTATTATGATTATAAGTATGTGCTTAACGATCACAAAGTCAAATAACAAGTAAAGTAAATGCGGTAAAACAAAGAAAAAAGCACATCATATTTTATACTAGTTCAGAGTTATCCTACATCCAGTGCCGCTCACTATCAATTCTATTACACTTCTTGATTTCAAGACTATAAGAAGACACCTTCCAGAATCTCAGATCTCTAGGCACGACCAATCTGATTTTTGGGCAAACAAATTGCTTTTCGAGCACAATCAAACCCATTCAGTTTTGTATGTATTGGTTAAAATAGAACTTCTCACCCTAGGCTTCCCAAGGTGTCAGATATATGATCATTTTAGTACATGATATACAATCATATATTGATTTTAAAATTTAGCATAGATTTTGTATAGTATTAGCCATTGTATAGGAGAAAAATAAATTGATTATTCAAATATATTATTATATTATTATGTTTAGTTTTCTAAGACCAGCATAAACAATAACAACCTTTTACATAAAATGAGGAAAATTTTATTTTCTGCATTTGTACGTACCATTGCATTAAGACGAACTTAATTCACATTTTTCTTTGTACATTCCATTAAGTTCAAAATTGGGTTCTTAGCCATCTTTGCTAATGTAGTTAAAGGAGAATCAATGTTTTTTTCTTCTTCTGTATTAACGTATATTAAGCACCTGTATCTTTTGAAAATAGAT
The DNA here is from genome assembly GCA_030737875.1 of Allium sativum. NCBI lineage: Eukaryota > Viridiplantae > Streptophyta > Magnoliopsida > Asparagales > Amaryllidaceae > Allium > Allium sativum. The sequence continues at coordinate 585,167,953 of CM060923.1, read as the reverse complement.
TTTAAACAGATGTCTATTATTATTATTATTATTATTATTATTATTATTATTATTATTATTATTATTTGAAAACTGTCTAAACTGTCTATGTATTCTTCATAAATTAAATGTGGATTGTTATTGACACTCCAAATATTGTTAAGGGAGGGTCAATTTTTAAAAAGAAGGAATTTGTTAAGGGGAGTACAAATGCAGAGAGCACCACCTTAACAAATAAAGTTTATTTTACCAAATTAGCCTTCTTTGCAATAATCTCTTTTTTAGTTGTTTATCAATAAAAAAATTATACGGTATATTGGTCGAACTGCATCAGATTTTATACAAAATTATCAATAATTTCATTTGTCGATATGCATCAAATTAGATGAAAATATGTCACTCATAGGAAATCGATATACATATATCGAACAATTTTTTATATATTATCTCATCGTCAAATTTGTCGATACACCCCCATTTTCTCCACTTTGATACCCCAACAATGAGTACAAATTTCAAAAACGATGAATAATGTTGAACAAAAATATATAATACGGCAGACCTACGTCGTTCATACCGTTATGCAATAATTCACCTATTTTGGCAATGAAAAATTGAAAAAAAAACGACCATCTTTCATCGAATAAAATTTGACACTACAGCGTTTGGCTCTCAAGACTGACCAAAATTAAAACCTTAACCTTCATCGTTTCTAAGGCATTGTACAATCAATTTCACATACTTTATCAATAACTTCTCTAAAATCTTAGCATCTTAGGAGAAGCATTTCACGTTCATTTTTTTTATACCATTATTTCTTCTCAAACAATCAATTTTTTTGTTTACAAATAATTTAAACATTTGTGTGTGTTTTTTTTTTTTTTTTGAGATCAATTGGAATTTGAGATCGAAAGGGTAAAAAAGGGACATAAAAAATTAAGTATGTGACCCCTTTAACATTTTTATTATGATTGGAGTGTTTTTAAAATTTGACCTCTTCTTAACAATACTTGGAGTATCAATAAGAACACCCAATTAAATCTACATTTGATCCAAGCTTAATATGATCAAAACTAAAATTTCTTCTTACATGCATATATTTGCAATTTGACTAAACCAGATATAATGATATTTTCCCTGAAACCTTGCTTTTAACAGTGTGTTGAACATAATTAAATTGGATGATGAAATTCCCATAATGAAATTCGATTTTCTAAAACAGTTGGCTGCTATTGAAGAAACATTTCCACGAACAACATGTGTCTGCTTATATTCCCGCTCAAGTTTCGCCTTCACTTTTTATTAACATTTTCCATTACTATCTCGATCGAATCCCACATTACTTGTTCTATTTCAGCGCTCTTTATTTGATCCTTAATTGAATGGCATCATCTGCACTAAAACCTGGAAAATTGGTTACTTTACATGAGCTTCAGCCGCGCTCTCCATTCTTCAAGCACGGAACTTCCCTTCGTGTTACCGCAAAGTAATTTCATTAAGATTAGAACCTTCGCTTTATTTATTTATTTTCCCCCCTTTCTTTACTTGATTATAGTTGAACGGAATGCAAAATGCAGATAGAAAATTCCGCAATAGTTGCAATTAAAACCTAATCGCCTTGAGCGATTGTTCATAGATTAGAATATATTTCGACATTTTATATTTCATTTAGTTTATTTTGGACAGGGAAGAACAACGATATTCTCTTGATTTGCTGAATGATATCATGAAGTTGCAATTATAGAGTTGACAATGAATTTTAGTGCTTCGGATACTGAAAATGATGTCAGTTACTCTAAACCTACGTCTTTAAAGTCTTAATATACTTACTGGCAAGCTTCAATTTTTCCAGACTACAAAGTTATGATGTTGAAACTGGCATTGCTGTTATCGTTGACGAAGAAGTGACTCTAAAAGTCAACACCCAACACTTGAGAGACATCAGCTTTCGTACTGGTTCTATCTATCAATTCATTGGGGAGCTCCTAATTGAAGCAGAAAACGATGTAATTCCCGTAAACGTTTGTTTATAATATATAGGTAGCTTACATCCTTGGTTTGATTCTAGTGTAATTTTTACCGATGTAAGTGCATTTGTTTCCACTTTTTAACACATCACGTGTGAAATGATATGATTCAGATAGTCAGCGGAGATTTACACAAAAATAATTTCTATAAAACTGATATCGAGGTGAATCTGGATGAGCTAAAATGTATGTTATGGTCTGGCATGAATTGGGAAAGTTAAATTATCTTGGGAGTGTTTCAACTTGAATTGACAACTAAGAGGAATTTCTGTTTTCAAAAGTTTTAGTGCTCATCTTTACTTTTTGTCTATTCTTATAAATAGGCTGTCTTGGTAGCTCGAGTTGGAAGGAATGTTGACGGCATAGACCTGAACCTTTATTACCAATCTCTGCAGCTCCTGAGGCGGTTTGAAGCTAATGTTATCAAACCACAAATGAAATAGCCCTACATAGTGAATAAATAATGGCATTAATTTTGTTATCAAACTGCTTTCTTTGTTACTGTTTGTGTGTGACATGTAGTACAGAATTTGAAACCTTAACATTTCTAGTAATTTCTCAGTTGTTGGTTCTTATGTATTCCTGGCACTGTGCTATTATTTTATATTACGCAAAATCTTGCATGTGGATAATTTGCACCAGAATGCATTTAATAAATTTGTATTTGATATCTTCTTTACTAGTCTTACTCACGAAACATATCATGCAAAGACACAGTGACAGGTACACAGTTTCATTTATAAGTACTCCTAACAAAAAAGTTCGGTAAACCACAACACCATTGTGTTGATATTCTACCAGCTTTGAAGTCGGCAAGGACATCAAGATTAATAAATGGTTCAGGTATGCTTGATTCCATTTCTGATATAATAGGAAATATGAATAGATTTCAATGCAATCGGGTCACTTTCTTGCATTCATGTATATTGTCATTCTGAATATGACATGCATGTGAAATTGATAAATAACAATTTGATTAAAAATTGAAAATAAAATAACCGATTCAGAAAGATTGTATGTTTTTTAGGTATATTTAATTTTGTTGAACTTGGCAACTTCCATTTTTCAAATATTATCCCACCAAAACGATTGCAATAATCACAAATATAAAATAATATTGCTTATTAGAGTGACTAAGTTAGTGCCTCTTATACGAGCAGGGCCATGGGAATCAGGAATAGTTAACTTAAATCCTACCAATTTTCTGTATCTAGTTTTGTTATATATGGCTTTGCTATATAGTATGAGTCTATCCTTTATTCAGAGGAACAATTATATTGTACAGTGACATGCTAACATTGCATTATTGCATATGCACAATTTTAACGTCTCATATCTTTACGTCTTTGCTGTTTAGAATATTTTAGTGTAAGCACTTCATAGATCATATCATTGGAGAAAGCAGTGCTTCTTGATTTGTTATTTATATCCTGTATTTACGATGTCGAAGCTTTGTTATAGTACGACTTTTCACTTTCTGATACACTAAGACGGGAGTAGTGATGCACTTTTATTATAAAATTTCAAAAACTCGGTTAGATAAGATATATGTTATTCTTTTAGTTACCTATACTGCATGCAAAGTGCATCGGCGTTTTCAAAATAATGGGTGTGTTATTTTGCCCGGTAACAGCTTTGATGCAAGTTATTGATTTTAAACCAAGTTTAGCTTATTTCACTTGAATTGTGCATGCTTACCTTATGCATTTCACTAATGTATTGGTTATTTTTTGTATTTGCATGTACCTGTTAACTTCTTATCCCTTCAAGTCCTTGTATTGATGAATAATTGTGCAATTTACCATTGTAGGTAATGGTAAATAATTGTTTATCCGGGATGATGACAACGATTATAATTATATATATTACTCAACAAATCCTATTGCATGTTGTTTATTTTGTGGCAGGACTGAAGCTCAAGTTAGACCATCTATTACTGGACTTCAGCCAGTGAGTTTATTTCAACTTTGATTGCGTCTTACTTTAGTTGACAAATAGCATTTGGTTAGCTCATCAGAGAACGGCCCATCTTCTTTGTAATTTTAATTTGCTTGACAAATTCAAGCTTAAGTTGTCAGTGGTCAGTTGCACTTGCACTTGCACTTGCAACATAACATTGTAGTGCCAAACACTGCTTAAGCAGATAAATAACATTTAGTATATGACACCTATATCTGTTTTTTTCCCCCTCCAGGTTTTGATCCTTATATAAATAATTAGCCAACTAGTAAGTAGCAAAGTGATAAATCACATTAAACATAATTTAGCTTATGATCTATAATTCATAAACAAAATAATATGTGGTTTGCACTTGATAAAATATTTATTTGAATTCTTGCGATATAAATGAAAGGATTAATTGATGCTTTAAGCTTGGTCAAACCACAATCTATTAAATAATAGATAAATAGAAGAATGTATAACCATTTGATTAAACTGATAAATTGAGGAACTTCCTTTCTTTTTCTTAATTCTCCCATAGTATATTATTTTTAAATCCCTATAATTTATCACATTGTATAGTGTATACGGTAGTACTCGAAAGTTTTTTTACATTCATATTTATATATTTAAATCAATTAAATATTCTGAATTTTAAACTATTAAAATGAGTTCAGCAAATTGCTTTTCATTTATTCATTAAATAGTTTCTTAAAAATTAACAATTCAATATGTGTATATTAATAAAAAAGGATAAAAATGAAAATTTAAGTCAAATATAACAATATGTAGCGACAAAAATTATATACATAAATGATGATAAAATTAATTCGCAATTCATATATCTCAATAAAGTAATCTTATCATGCACTGCATAACAGAAGTTTAAGTACAAATCTTATGCTTTTACAACATTAACATATGCAATACACGGGTTATATACTAGTATTTTTTTACTTCACTGTAGGTAACATCTTTGATTGCCAATGACTGTTGCTCGAAGTGGTTAGGCATCTAAGTTGAGTTGTTACTGGAGATGCCGTGTTCAATTTTATAGGCACATGTAAAAACCAGTTTAAAAAATGGAGACAAAAGTAACTAAGCTTTATTATTTTTGTTCTTTACTTTTGCTGATTTTTTTTCCCAGATGTACCTTACATCAACCACAACTTGAGCTTTCATCAGATGTAAGCCTTCCACTATTTTTTTTTAAAATTATTTTCTTGAGCTTACATCCAGTGAAAATAGAAATAGAAAAGAGGTAAATGACGTTTTCACTCGTTCATTAGATAAATAAATATTATAATATGGATATTAGTCTAAGGTCCACATATACTTGTCAAATCCAAAATAAAAATCTTTTCCCTTCTTATATCACAATCGTACCCTCAATATAGACTTATTTTACATATCCTTTCTTAGATCCTTCGCCACTTTGGTGTTTTTTTGGTCAATATGACCATGGGTTCAAATTGTCTAATTAAGGGAGAAATAATGGATTATTCATTTATTTATTTTTATTTTTTGGGGAGGATTTGCCAAGCGCTAGCATAATGTCCTTTAAGCCAACATCCATGAAGTTAGGGACCACAAAACTTGAAGGATTTTTGTGGATAGAGAAGTGTAAGATCAGAATGATTGTTTTTAAAGAACCAATAAAAAAATTATTTGTTTTTCCTTTTCTTACACACGTAATGCAATCCAATGTACACGTAATACAATCCAAATCATATTGCAGTGAAATCCAATTTTATTATAATGCCATCCAAATTACACATAATATAATCTACTTTTGTTTTAGCCATTGGAAACTGGAGCTGTGTACTCATGTGAGAGAATATGGAACTGAAATAGTTTTGTTGATCAGGTGGTTTTTTTTTTTTTTTTTTTTTTGGGGGGGGGGGGGGGGAGGGGTGTTGTCTGGAAGGTGGGTGCTACTGTGTAATGTGTATTATCATATGTAACACAGAAGGTCCTCTAAAATATTAATGTTAAATTGTAGGATGTAAAACAAAAAACTATGTCTGCTAATATTATAGCATATGTAATATTAGAATTAAAATAAACAAAATAATGTAATATGATACTACTATTACAAGTAATTGACATTAGTCTATCTCGCTTCCATCTTTGTTTTTTAAAGTCCTTGTGCATAAGCGTTTTTATTCTTTCATCTGCCGTTTGTTCATTATGTATATGACATACATGTTTCCCAATGGTCCCTTGCTCACTATTTCCTCTTCTATTTTGTTCCCTCTTTTTTTATGAGCTGTATGTAGAATTCTGAACAAAAGAAGGGAAATGCCTTCCATATTACATTTATATAGCTTTCTTTCAAATCAGCTTTTATGCCTATGGTGCTTTGTTTCAAATCTATATATTGGTATTCTATTGGATATTTTGGATTCTTGAGTTCAAATCAAGAAACATGCAACTTGTTTTGTAGTGATTGATTGGGCCTCAAAAGGATTTACTTGGTGCCAGTTTCTTTGGCTTATGGTTCACATATGGTTGTTCAATGCATTGTATTTTTAATCAGAATCTGGTATTTTAATCTAAATGTCTTTAGGCATAACTTTTTTTGGAATCCGGTGTTTTAAAATTTAAACTGCTATAAACTTATGAAATATTAATCTACTAAAAAAATTTAAAGTGGATTGCTGACAAATAGTTTTGGGAGCAACATAAATTTTGTTCTACTTTTTTAAATTAGAATGCACAAAGTTACACAATCTTATTTTTGTGGGAATAAGCCATATGATGGAACTAATTCCTTACCCCTTATCACGAAATTTGTTTCTTCTTCTCGATATCAGAGGATGCAGATTTACTAGAAAAGGGGGTAGATATATCCCCATCCTAAATTATATTTCATTTTTGCATACAACAATTTGTAACATTCAATTTCTGAAACAGCATTTTGTCTTTGGGCATTTGTACTCATCTATTTGTATGCAAACAAGATGAGTATAAAATTATGGGTATGTTGTAGACTTACCTATATTCAGATTATGAACATTTCAACTTGTTTGTCCATGTTAACAGCGATAATATTCTCCGTCAGGATTGAAGGTGACTGTAAAACTTGTTCTTTCCCAGAGAAAATGGTGAACTGTAAGTACTACCCACAGTTTTCCCTCTTTCTTTGCTAATCTTGTTATTAACTTCTTAAATTATATCTAGCAGCACTTTGTTTTGTTTCAGTAGGAAGAGATTACACACAAATAATATAATCAACTGCATAATTAGTTGTGGCCTATGTGATTATCTAAAATCTCAGTCAAGCTAGTTTGGCCAATATGTTAAAATTATTCATTTGTCCTTTGCATAAATTTAAGAGCGCTTTGTATCTCAGAGATCATCAGCGACATTCTTAATCGGGGCATCCCGGTTTCATTTAAACAAGAAAAATAATAGTACACCCCAATTGCTTAGGATACTTCTACACTCATGTGTAAATTGATTCACATTTCACTGTTTGGTCAATAATTATTAGACTCACAGAATCAAGCTTCGCTTGTAAACTCTTAGGATGCAGGCACCAAACTCACAACACATACTACATGCGTATTCACAGGGATATGTAGTTGGTACGCGTTTTCGAGATCTTCTTCTAAATCATGTATATATTGCATGCATGCATGCATATGTTTATGTATTTATCTATATGATGTGTATGAAATTCTATTGGGACATAACTGACGAAAGTGGATATGAACTGTTTAGTCTTATAGCTTTTTTAGATGCAATAGAGATCCAACATTTGATCCGTTCGCCATGTATGTTTACATCCTAATAGCTACTCTCTGTCATTATTTAAAAAAATTCCATCTTAGTATGCGCCTGGTGGAAACGAAAGGCCAAATGCTTTGAGGTTTTCCTTTTTTTTAACTCTAAAGTTTACGCCTCAACACCAGAGGCTTACGAGGCGCACGCATCGCACGCCTCAAATAATGACACTACCAGAAATTATCAAACTTCAAGTATTTGGAAAACAAAGAATAGGAACAAATTTTTATTAAAAATAAATAAAGAATGAAATTTAGTGTTCTTTTACTTTTCAATTCCAATATCTACATGATCAAGTAAATTTTTTTTTTGAAGTAACGATCAAGAGCTATCTATGGATTTTATCATTGCTTTTTTTTTAAAAATTGTTTATATTCAAGTACCACTTTTTCAGTTGTTACACACTCAGGCTTTGGATCATGATGTCATAGGTTCAGCTTATGCTATTGTCTGATCCGAACCACTATACATATGCTAAATTGTAGTATGCTATATACTAACTAAGACTTGTAATATAATTATGTACTACCACCTGTTGATATGCTCAAAGCTGTCATCTGTTAAGATTGTGGTTAGCGACGCACTCAAGTCTCGAGAACATTGTCGTAAAACGCAAAGCGATTTGGTCGAAGTCGCCACGTGTTCGGAAAAGGTTGGAAATAACGTCAATTCATAAAATCGTCATTCATGGATTTGAAAATACTGGCATGGTAAAAATACATAATCGACTCGGTTCGATCAACTCAAAATCCTTGAGCGTGTTGGTCAGGTCACGTGACAAAACTCATCATGGAAAAATATATGGATTTCGGTAAAATCTGGTTTCGTATACTCAAGAGCAGTTGATCGGCATGACATGATCACTAGAAATGGCTTGCACGACTCACGGCATCAAACTCTAGCACTTGGCAAACTTCTGTTCTGACACATTCAAAAATAGGTGATCGACACGTGAAAAACGTTGAAAATCACGTGTTTGTGCTTGGCTGATCACGTCTGGAATTTGGTCCATCATTTGGTTTAGCACGATAAAAAGCATTGATCTGCATGGGAAAATAGTGAAATTCATGGTCATGCATTGGGCCAATCAGGCTCGGCAATTTGGCGAAGGCGGCTTTGGTTTGGATAAGGGATTTCGTATCCCACTTTTTGCATCATAGAGGGATGTGAAAAATCCATGATCGCATTAGCCCAATCACTAATTTCTTCGAGTGGGTGTCGTGAAGCGAAAAGATGGCATGGCAAGGATTGGGATTCGAAAAATCGAAATCCCCATTTTGATATCTGGCAACTCGAAAATGCGTAAGCACATCGGGGCGGGCGGGCGTTTCCTCAAGTTTGCATCACGCATCTGGTATGTGAAATTTTGGCAGATCCGCATCTCGAAATTCTGTAACTTGAAATCACGTGAACGACTCGGGAGGATTCGATTTTTTCTTGGACTTGGACGCGACTCGAAGGAATGGGAGTCAAAATTTGGCTTTGTGGCAAGGATTCGAATTATTGGATTTTGCCAAGAATACTTGGCACACAGTTTCACGTTGCAGATCACATGGATTTGCTTGATCCACACGTGTTGATCAGATAAATTTGGGATATGAAAATTCAAAGGTCTAGGATTTGAAATTTTGGCAATGCTTGGTTTTTTGGCTTTATTTTCGAGATGTGAATTTCACATTTTCTAGGGATATGAAATTCGGGCTGTTGGTCCTAAAATTCACCTATCCCAAACTTGACATTCAAAGGGGTTGGCTCATTTGCATTATTCATACACTTTGGCATACGAGATTGAAGCTCTCAAGCACCATTAATGGTTGTCATCTTCTTCTCCATGACTATTGGATATAGCTTGGACCTCTAAACGTTGCATAAACATTTTCCTTCACATTTTGGATATTGAATTGGACATTTGGCATATTTTTGGATATATTTTTCACACTTTTGGACATTGGAGCTAATTCTTGGATATTTTCGGACAGTTTGACTCAACGAAGATGACAAAGAGCATTTTGACCAAAGTTTAGTGTTAACAAACATTTTGTTGTTAATTATACAACTTTGCACATAGAATTATCCGAACTCGTACAACGTTTGTAAACGAAAATTATATGATGAATGATTACTATGAAGCGGACGTAGGTGCTAGTGCCGAACCACTATAAAATCTATATTCTCCCTTTACATTTTCTACTTCAGATATTTGGATTGTTGTTTTACTGCAAAACATACATTTGAGCGTTGGTGTGCGCGAATAGACTATTTCCCACGTCACCACCACCTAATTACCCATTTTTCAGAAGAAAAAAAAGGATCTTAATATACTCCATTAAATTTCCAGATATATAAATTTTGTGAATAAGCAGAAGGAATTGAAACTAGAATTTTTCATAACCTCCAAATAACCTTTGTGGATTGGAAACTTAAATTATATAAAGTATAGTTATTTATTTATTTTCCTTTGAAAAAATAATGAGAGATATATACCTATTTAGCATCGAACATGGATAATATGTTCTTTATTTTTTGTATTGGTTATTGTAAAATGACAATTTCATTATATGTTTTGTATTTTAATTTTACACAAAAAGCCCATACCTCAACATTTCGAGGCTCGCATCTTGCTTCACAAATCTGTAAACGCATTATGTACGCTCACGTTTCAAAGCAATGCTTTTTGCATACACGCATGCATACATAGTCTATTCATGCATATACATACACACATATACACATTGTATTTACATCGGATTGTGTATTTACATTGATATACGTGGTGAAAATTAGGAGATAGGCAATCCCTTGGTTTCCAGTTCTCGTACAAAGACGATAGAGATCCAACAGTCCAGATCTTTTGTGCCCCGAATTGTGTCTATAGCCGTCATACATACATACACACACACACACACACACACACACACACATATATATATATATATATTTATATAGAAAGTCTATTTAGATACAAAATGTTGACACAATTGGTTTGCATCATTGGATCACCCCGTGAATTTCACCTTTCCATATAAAGACAAAAAGATCTAACGGTTGAGGTTTTGTGTCTCTCTATTTATGTCTAATTTTGTGTGTGTGTGTGTGTCTATATATATATATATATATATATATATATATATATATATATATATATATATATATATATATATATAGGTAGGTAGGTTCAATGATACCTTAAAAATGGAGCATTCCTTTAGCCTACCGTTTTTCCATCATACATTTTCTTTCTCTCTCCATCCACTACCCTCCACTAACTCTTTCACCTCCCACTAACTTTAATTAATATAAATGAGAGGTGGAAAACATGAATAAAAGGAGTGCAGAACGCTCGCTACACACACACACACACACACACACACACACACACACACACACACACACACACATATATATATATATATATATATATATATATATATATATATGATCCAAAGTTGCTTTCAACTTTAGTCGGTGATCTTGGCTCATGTGATGTCATCTTCTCATTGGCAGGTAAATCTAAGATTCTAAATCATGTGATTGAACACTGTGATACTTATTTAATGTAAGATATTATTTGTTCTATGTTTTGTCCACAATTAAATCTATAATTCCCATAAACCTACCAAAACTCATTTAATAAGTCCGCGGTTCCACATCCAGCTTTAAAAATTGTATTTTGGTTAACCAATTTTCCTTCTGAAGTTCTAACGAAAAGGGCGGCTGCTTTTAGTGGATTAACTGGAACATCGCTGTTTCTGTTACTGTTTTCTATAGAAATAATAATTTTTCGGCAGTGTACTTTATGTTACTGTGTTTCAAATTCTGAACGCAATTTCCACCTGAACTAAATCACGCATTTCTTTCAAAAAAATTGTCTCTGAGTTGCACATGAACTGGTATTTTTCCCTTTTAGTCTTAGTAAAAGTAACACGCTTGTAAATTCCCTTCTTGCATGCCTTAGATTGTTGTTTCCACCATATGATCCCTAACATATGTGACTGAAATGTTAGCTATGAGGAGGGCTGGTAGTGGTTATACATTTATCTGTCTTATTAACCTATAAATCATGCATGTATTCCTATAATTGGTGGTTAGAATGTTGAAAGAGGTGGGTGCTTCCAAATTCATACAGTGTTGATTTTGTTAGTGGAAAATGTGTTTATTTTACGCAAAGAGCACTCAATGATTAGTCTAGATTTCTAACTACTATACCATTCCATTTTATTTGCTCTACTCAATTTGTGATGATTGTTTGCACCAAACTTTTTCCCCAACCAGTCTGATAATCTAAAACCTTACTCATTATCATTAGCGTTATTTGCTTTTCCTAGAGTAGGGTATAACGAAGCATATGGCTACCTAAAGTGAAACTTAGGATATATATATTAATGTCTAAGTTGGTTTTCTTATTTTGATCAAGTGCGTGTGTAACAGGTAGTACATTTGTATAAGTATATATGGTATTTGGGCCCTTGTAAAAGACATCATGTGCTGTCACATGACCCACATGGATCAAGACTTGTCCTAGATTATCCATACGCTCGATCAAGTTCCTAAGTGCTTTACCATGTGCCCTTTGGACTGGTTTATAGATTTTATACATTCATCGTATCTTTCTCTTTTTATGTTTTGCAACCAGCGTGGCCACAGAGCACGCTTGTGCAACTTGTAGTACTAGTAATAGTGCCTTGAATGCAAATGGATGCACGTCGTGGGAATAGGATTTTGTTTACATCCTTTTTAGGGATGTGAACAAAACACTCCGCCCTGATTGGTGGAAATAAGGGGGACTCATATGGACCTCCCTGATTTTCACCAATGGGGACCGAGTGTTTTATTCACATCCCTTAAAAGATGTGAACAAAATCGCACTCCACATCGTGGCATCGCCATTTGTAGAGATTTAGATCTTGGAGTTGTCTTTTCGTAATACTGTTGGTATTATAATCCAGCTGTGCTCAAACTCTTTGGTTGATTCAGTAACAAAAGTAAATGTTTTTTTTCACTTTGTGATATATTCATTGTTGCATACAATCATATAAAAACTTTTGATGATTTATCTGATATGATCCTCCCTTCCTTTTTTTTTTTCCATATTCATTTTGCTTTTAACTATGCGCATCCAGAAACATTTTTATTTCCTACATTAGATGTTATATTCATAATCGATGAACCAAAATATGCTCGCTCAACATAAATATTCTCCATTTGACCCCACGTATGAATGATTTGAATTTTCAAGCATTGTCACGTTTGTTATAGCTAAGGTCGTAAATTGGACCCAGAAAAGGACACGTGTTCAGAGACAGACTGTATCTTTGATTTCTCTGATTTGGAGATTTAAATTGATTACTTTGCTGTGCTGTAGGGTGTCCTGTAATGATCTTGTGATTCATGTGATAGCTGTTAACTTATCCTCCATGCCGATATTCTAATATTTAGCTATCAACATACAAATTTTTTTTGGTATGGACATGAAATACCACAAATACCCTCTGAAATTCCTTAAAAATAAGATCTAATAATTGTACATATCTTACAATTTACAGATTTAAATTGTCTTTCGTCAAATAATAACAAAATTTTAAAATTAGTTAAAAATAGAATCTAACAAAAAAACTTTTATAACAAATTCTTTATTAGTTAACAATACAAATAGAAATTAAAACTTATTATAACTTAAAAATTAAAATTAAAACTAACTACGCGTGATTTCAATGCAAACATATACTGAATATTTATGCGAGTCATTTTGTCTTAAATATGTTAAACATATACAATCTGTAAAAAAACAATTCACGTGCGAAACATATGACATGATCATATGCAAAGCGTGTGCCGTAATACTTGTATTAATAGTCAACAATTAAAAGAAAATTCAATTTTTGCTGTATCTAAGTCTTGTTGAACTTACCGTTTGCATATTCATTAGGTTATATTTGTGTTTTGACCGTCTTTTTTTGTTTTCTTCTTCTCTCAAATTGTTTCCATGGGATATCATCGGGTAATTAAGCGTAGTCTTGATGTGCAAATAAAAATAAAATGCGTTAACCGGAAAAAAAGAACAGAGAACTAAATTGTTGAATGTTGCTGCACTCTTGGGACCCTCAATTATGCATGACACACAGTGTATCTCTAATGTTTTGAAAACGAGAAATATGGATATACGTAATATTTTAAGAGCCACCCACTCTATTTATACACAAAATTGAAAATGTGTATAATGCATTAGAAGCCACAATAAGTTTTTCACCCAGTCATTTTCATTCTTCATATTATATTTCAAAATACTTAGACTATATACAACAAAAGTCTAAGCAATTTATTTTCCCTTCAAATTCTCCATGGAGTTGAAGCAACAACCCAATAACTCAAGCTTTTCTTCAAGCAACTTTTTACCGCTTTCTTTCCTCAAGCACATACCAGAAGATCACTAAACATGCATTAAATTGATTTTTGATTATCGGTAACAATGAAGAGTTGGAGTATTTTTCTTAATGAATTGTCAAAATCTTTGTATGGCAAAAGCAGAGGAAACAGGTTTTTAGAAGAAGATGGAGGAAAAGAAACCGTAGATGTTTTTCTGAAGGAGGCTAAAAAGAGTAACATGATACTAAAATCTTCAGGTTTTTCGATGGGTACCAAGTCTAATGAATTGGTTTCAGTATATTCGCAAAGGGGAGGGAAGGGTGTGAATCAAGATTGTTCCATCGTATGGCAGGTTTGAATTGATTTTTGTCATGTTTTATCTTTACCTTTGAATGTTTTTGTTCTACGAGAAATTTGAGTTTTCTCCAGTTTTATAAATTCTTCTTAATCACTATATTTTATTCTTATACATCAGGAATATGGATGCCAAGAAGACATGGTATTTTGCGGATTATTTGATGGACATGGTTTATGGGGGCACTATGTTGCGAAAATGGTTCGAGACTCTCTTCCTCGACTGTTGCTTTGTAATTGGCAAGAAGCCATTGCTTGTTCATCGCCCAAAGATAAAGATGTTTGCCAGTTAGATATATGGATGCAATCTTATATCAGAACTTGTGCTTCGGTTGATGCGCAACTTGAGCATCAGCGTGTTATGGATTCATTCAACAGTGGAACTACTTCTCTCACAATTATTAAACAGGTATCCTGTTTATTTGCAATTGTGTAAAACCCAGTTTCTTGTATTTCAAGTTTTTTTTGTTGATAGAGAGAATCACCACATGGAAAATGCTAATATGCCCGGAATTGAGTTTGTCAAATCTTGCACTAGTCGCTGAAAAAGTCGGAGGATCCACTTCAAATGACAATTTTATCCCCTTGAATTACACAGTTTTGTACTGTTTTGCATTTTTTGACAAAAATACGTTTGGGCATTCTAGCATCTCCCATCACCACATAGGTAAAACGGACACATAACGTATTTCATCAAGTGTATTTAAACAATAATGTATTGTTAGACTCATTATACAATATTTAATCATTGATTTCATTAACATTGTGGAAGTAAACTTTATTTTATTGAAGATAAGCTTGTTGATAAAGGATTTTAATATTACAAGCTAGACCATTTGTTAGTCTTCCTCTTTTCCTGAAAAGCTTAATTTGTATTCTAATAA
The DNA here is from genome assembly GCA_030737875.1 of Allium sativum. NCBI lineage: Eukaryota > Viridiplantae > Streptophyta > Magnoliopsida > Asparagales > Amaryllidaceae > Allium > Allium sativum. The sequence continues at coordinate 585,152,616 of CM060923.1, read as the reverse complement.
TTTTCAGGCAGCTGTATTTTCCTACATATAATATTAAGTACATGATAATTTTTTATATTACTATCTGTGTCTGTTGTTTATTTGCATCAGTATACTATGTTTATTGATTGAATCAAGACAGAGCACACACAACTATTATATGAGGCAATAAGGATCAAGTAGTACTTCTGGAACTAATTCTTTTGGGTTGTTTATAGGGGGATCATATTATAATAGCAAACGTGGGAGACTCTCGAGCCGTTTTAGCAACAGCTGCCGATGATGGAAGTTTGCTTCCAGTCCAATTAACCATAGATTTCAAACCAAATTTACCTCGTAAGTAAAACTAACCCATTACACGTGCATTGATGTATACATATGTACATACATAAATATACACAAATTGATACATACATACATACATCGTATGCTTGTGCGTGCACATACACACTTGTTAGGTAAATATCATTTGTTCAATCATTCATTTTAACCCTTGATTTTATATGTTATTTGAATATGTTAGTGTGAATTGTCAAAATTTTGTGGAGATGACTTACGGTCATGTAAAAACCAAATACACAAATTTTCGTTCAACTTAAGAGAGTGATAAACACTGGCACTACCCATGTATATGTGATAGTCTCTGAATCTGGTTTATATTTTTTTTTCTAAAGAGGAGGCAGAGCGTATCAGACAATGCAAGGGTCACATATTTTGTTTAAGTGATGAGCCAGGAGTGCATAGAGTGTGGCTACCAAATAAAAAAACCCCTGGATTGGCAATGTCGAGAGCTTTTGGTGATTATTGCATTAAGAAATTTGGGCTTATTTCAGTTCCAGAAGTTACACAAAGGGTGGTCACTGACAGAGATCAGTTCATTGTGCTCGCCACTGATGGAGTAAGTTTTCCTTAACCGAATTAAATCTCCTTTCATAAATATGCCATTTTTCTTAAGAATATACTGATTGCTAGACTGGATGTTAAATTAACTATCTCCAAAATCAAAGAATTTACGAAACAAAGTGTACACTAACATGCATTTTTTTACCAGGTTTGGGATGTGATATCTAACCAAGAAGCAGTGGACATAGTTTCATCGACAAAGGATAAATCAAAGTCTGCAAAACTGTTAGTTAAAAGTGCTGTTTGTGCTTGGAAACGGAAGAGGAGAGGCTTTGCAGCAGACGACTGCTCAGCTATTTGCATGTTTTTACCAGGTTCAACGGCTGATAATTTTTCATGTTTTAGTGAAGAGCATGGTTCAAGAAAATGTAGTGCTTGATGTTGCATAGCAGAATATTTTTTATGTATTATATACTAGCAATATTAGGTTAATAATTTTTATGCAGAGGAGTTGACAAACATTGTTGCAGCAAAGAAATTTGATATTATTTGTCAACTCTTATTCATAAACCATATCATTCAAGTTATTCAACTCTTATTTATTAGATATATCGTCTATGTAATCTTTTAACTAGTCACCGTGGAAGATATTTAATATAGCATTTCCACATTTGATTGCATCAGTTTAGTTTTTTCTGCTTGAAGACTGCTTACATAGAGTGGACTTGGCTATGCACTTTGGACTAGAAATTACAATTAAGTGGGTTGGGGGTGAGTTTTTTGTGTTCTAGACCCATCCCGGGGTTTTCGAACCTCGTCACAGATCTGTTCCGTAGACTTATTGCGAATTTGAAATTTTGCCACATACCTGAAATCTGTACGAGTCAAGTTAGATTCGACCCGTCCCAAGACTCATGAAAAATGTGAACTAATAAATACAATTTTATTTATTTATAATTTTTTATCTCTAATGATAAATTAAATAAGGTGGTGCTTAGCGCAACGTTAAGGTTACCTGGCTGGTAATCTGAAGTGCGCAGGTTCGAGTCTCGGCCTCTTCACATATGTGAGGGAAAGATTATGTGCACTAATCGACCACCCTCAGAATCCGGAAAGCCGTGAGAATAGTACCAGGACGGGAGACTGTCTGGGAAGTACTCTCGCGCTTGAGTACGGAAGCCTTTGGCACACTGGGTATCCACCTTTAATAATAAATTAAATACAACTAATAATGTGGCTACAATGATAACAAAATATAACAAAGTGAATTGTACGATAATAGTTCATAATATTTGCATTTGTTATTGTATAATAATTACCATTGATGCAACTAAATACTATGAAAAATATATAGTATATTTATTGAAAATATATAATATTAATGCAATAACCACGTATGTGTAAAAAGATTAACAAATAATCATTGTAGCTATAAAGCAGTTTAATTATGTTTCACTAATGCGGATCAGTTTATGGTGAATTAGTCATGCTTCAGACCCGACACTAGTTCCGGACCTCTCAAAGTGGGTTGTGAGTCTACCCACTCCGAAGATCAAATGGAACGGGTATAATCAGTGGCGAATCAACCGGGTTTAGACCCTAGACCCGCCCCATTAAAATCTTTACTTTGGACTACATAGGACAATATAGTTTTGATGGGAAGATTGGTATGTACACGTTTGTATTTTAAATTATTTTCCAATATTCATACTTGTTGAATTGGGCCTGTTTGGTGGTGGGTGAAATGAGATAAATATCCAATAAAAAAATCCCCAAAATGGACCTAGGTCCATGTATACTTAACATTTAGATTTGGATTCAATTTACATTTAAAATAATAAACTATAATATAAATAACAGAAAAATAATGTGAAGGACAAAATAAACAAAAAATTTAGCCAAAATGACAAAAGACAAAAAAATTAGTCAAAAAGACAAAGTTTAGTGTAAAGTATGAAATTACAATGAGCCACTGAATTCCTCCCTTTACACTAAAAAATGTCCTTAAGCTTAAATTTTATGCTCTTATCCTTATGGTTAAATTTTTGATTGACTTTGTCCTTGTTTCTAAAAATCCCCATCCATCTTTTTAACATCCGTACTATCCACCATTAGCTCATACAAAGAGGAAGATCCAAGATTCAATTTTGGTCAAAACTAAATTACCTTATTAATTTAAAACATGTCAACATATACAAATCCATATAAACAGCTGTTAAATCTAAATTACTAACTAAAACATATACATATATCAATATAATTACATATGAAGGTTAAGACATGTGAGGTTAGCACCTTTAAGGATCTTGTTTCTTGTGAGGCCCGAAATGGATGTAGCCTTGGCTACTTCTTTTCGATTAGAAGCTAAATGGTTGAAACACAGTTTTGGTTACTAGTTTAAATTACTTGAAGTTATATTTAGCGCGCTGTTAAGGTCATTCAAGTTTCCTCTTCTTAATACTATAGATAAAATAATAAACATAATAAATTTTATATATTCTCTAATATTACGACGTTTCACGTCGCAATCAAACATTGCGTAAAATCAGTTTCCACGTCGAGCAACCGCCAAACGACACCATTTTCCATGGTCATACTGAATACTGTTGATACTAGTTAATCGTCGTGAAAAATCGCGTTGGTTGGTAGTTGTTTCCTGTGTGAAAAAACCGAAAATAATATATTGGTAGCACGTAAAATGTTTAGTATTAAGAAATGTATGGCCCAATATTTTTTGGTATTTTTCAGTAATGATATTAGTAAGAAGAAATCAAGACGTCATTAGCAACACACTATATTTATCAACCAAAGAGCTAAGTTAGCTTAAAACATGTACGCAAGCTCAGTTATTATAATAATAGCCCAATTTTCATTCGTTTGTTTAGGTTTTTGACACCCGTGACCAGCCCTCGATGCTCAGGGTTTCCTAGTTTGCTTGGTAAAAAATCATACGTCCAACTTGAAATATTAATACTAAAATAAGCTTTGCTTGGACTTTTTCAAAAAAAATCGCAAAACAAATTAAATGTTAACAAATATCTAGGATGAGTCTACAATAAAAACATAGAAAACCTTTAGTTACGAATAAAGAAAAAAAAAATACATTCATAATTCAGTACAAAAACAACATAGATGTAAACCATGTCTGTTCATAATTAAACCGACCGTAGAGAGGTTTTTCTACTGTAAGTAGTCAAATACAAATACCCTAAAGCTCTAATAATAGTCCAGTTATTTTATTTAGTTCCATGACTTTTTTCTTCTATTTTCTTCTCATCTTGTTTTCCTTATGAAAAATATCCAAAATAAGTTCGCAAAAAACAAAGAAACAAAACAAGCAAACTGCAAATATAGGCTAAAAAAAAAACTAACTGCGAAAATTAGCCTGGTGCATGTGCGTGTGTGTATACATGCATACATATATACTTTTTTTTTTTTTGAAAAGTGATATGCTTTATTTCAAACAATCATATACATTACTTATATGTCTCATTAAAACCTTGTAATCCTTATATTTGGGTATCTCACAAGGGAAAAAAGAACATACAAAAATCATATATTAACATACAAAACCAAGTATAGATAAAAGAGACATACAGGAAAATTACAATGAGTTATAGTAAATAAATTTAAAAAACAATCCCGCTTTTTTCCCCAAAACAACAACTTTCTTTCATTAACCAGAATCACGAAGATCAACTCCCCATTTTTGTAAAATCTCAACTGCTCTCGCTGAACGATCTGATACCATTATTATGTACCAGGCACTTCATCTCTTTCGTAATTTGATTTAGTTTGATCGAAAACTCAATCTTTTTGTTTGAAAACACACGAGAGTTTCTTTCTTACTCTATGCAGTTTATGTCCCACTATTACCCCGCTATATCCCGTAGCGGATTACCACTGCTACGCTTTTCCAAAAAAACCTTTGATATAGCTCCCTCTATATCTTTGATAAAAGAAACAAACTGAAAAATGACATCTATGCATTATAAAAATTATGAAGTTGGGTTTCTTGATTGATTTTTCTACTATGTATTTTTAGAAATAAAAATACTCTATATTTTTAATAAAATTTAATTAAGTTAAATAGCAATTACGTTTATTTATAGACATTTGTGCATGTGTTTATTTAAAATTAAGAATGTACTCACTAAAGTAAAACCAAATGTTATTTTAAACATTACAAACGAGTTACATGAGCTATTTTAGAGTCATCCGCTATATCCTAATATTTCCTTGCTTTATCCCCGCTACGACTTTTTAAATCTCCACCACATTGGATCCGGTAAGCGCTTTAACTACACAGTTCTTACTAAATAAAATAGATACTGGCAGTGATTGCTCAAAAAGCAACGTTTGTAACTTGATCTTTCTTTCTGAGTGTAGTTTTGAGTGGAATCATCTCATTCTCCAACGATAGTAGCAAAGTAGGATTTAACTCCAATTTGAGTTTAATAGAGCACCAAATAAAAGCTGAGTAATCATTGCGAAAGAACAAATGATACGCCGTTTCCTCATCTTTTTCACATAAAAGGCATAAGCTGTGTAATAAAATTCCAAAAGAAACTAAACGTGTTTTAGTATTTAGATGGTCAAATCATAGCGAGAAAGGCTATTAAAGACATTCTTCTACTATTCTTCGAATTCCAAAGAATTCTGAAATGAGGTTTATATAGTCCTTGTTGAATCTTGTTCCAAGCTTTGGTAAAAGTAAAATGGCCACCATCACACAATTCGTGGTAATTGATCCCTTATCTGTTTGAATCGTAACATCTTGTATATAATTTGCTACCTTCCTGGTTTTTGGGTGGTAAGAAGGCATTAACCTGCCATTTAGCATTATAGTGGAGACAAAGTCTGAATCATGTCTAATTGCTTGTACCCTGTGCAGCCTAGCATATCCACCAAACATCTACAATTGATCCACGTTCATACTATATATAGTGAAGCGTTACTGCCAGTAGTAATCACTTCATTGACAAGTTGTTGAGAGGTTAGTCGAAGTCAAACCATAAATTTTTACGTATTTGAGACATTATTGTCGATATGCATAGTCCTAAATTGTTTCCCCATACAATATTTATTTCATATTCACATGGACCAAAGATTATCTTTAGTTAGCAAATTCCATAATAATTTCATAATGGCAACCTTCTTTAAATTAGGAAAATATCTATGACCTATTCCTCCCTTCAATTTGAGTTTACGCAAATTTTTCCATGAAACTTTGTGTTTGCTACCCTTCCAAAAAAAAATTGCACACGAAGTACGTAATTTATCTAATGTAAATTCTGGTATTTGGTAAACAAATAACCAGTATAAAACAATAGGGGTAACCACATTATGGACAATCTCCCCTCTCCCCTAGGGAAAAACTAAGTAGTTTAGGTTACTAACCTTGTAATTTCAATTGAACTTTGTGTAGGGGAGATTGGAAATCGAAATAGTGAAGATGGTTGGATGATAATGACACCCTTAAGTATTTAATGGGGGCAATGCCCACTTCGAACCCCAAAACCGATTGTAAGGCTTTAGTATTAGCAGTAGTAGCACTGAAAAAAATCTTCGACTTGGATTGATTAACTTTTAAATTAGTGTAGAAGCTAAGTTTTTGGAGTGCAATACGGAAGGTAGTAACACTTTGCATAGTTGATTTGCCAAACGTATCAAGTCATATGCGTATAACAAACGTGTTATAGTGGGGAAAAAATTTTTAGGCCGGAGAGAAATGCTTTAAAACAATGGCTTCATTCATGAAGCACACAAGCTATATTTCTAAAATAAAATAACTTTTGCATTCAGGAAAAGCACAAGCGTATAGTTTTTACTTGTGCATTTACAGAATATGCAAATAATATTTTCGAGGCTGAAACAAACGACAACCCTTTTCTTTCTCCCAAGTTCTTCTCTTCCTCTTCATCTTTACAAAACCCATTTCCCTAGCTCAACCCTGACCCATTTTATCTCCCAAAATGTTACGTGTTTTTTTCCAAACAATTATTAATTTATCTAAAAATGGAAGGTGACTCTTCTTTGAAAAAGAGAGGTTAAACTATTTGATTTAGGTTTACTTGATTTTTCTTTTCATGTATAAAGTAGTTTAGGCATTTTTATGTAAGCAATATTGAAATGTTAATTATTATTATTGTAAAAAATATCTAGATTAGTTATTGGTAAATGATATGTGAAGCCCTAGTTTTAAGTTCAATTATTGAATGAATGATCGGATGACAATCATTTGTAGAACTACTATCTAAACCTATTTGTAGAAGTGTTTTTTAATCTTCAGTAACAACATAGGAGTAAGCATGCATTGCTTATGGATGTGTTTATTTACAAATCTTGGTTATTAATTTAAAATGAAATGTAAAGTATTAATTTTAATTCTTTGTTATAAATTAGAGCACAAAAACAATTCACTTGATGACCATTCTAGCAAGCTAAATGAAATAGATTGTAAAGATCTAAGATTAGAACAAAACATAAAAATAATTGGTTTCTAGAGAGCGCCGCAAATTGACTACGTTATAGGTGGTCATTATCTTGTTACTTCTTTTTATGATCGCTGAAGACCAAAGACTGAAATTATTTTGTGTGATAATTAGGAAAATGGCAATCACATTATTTAATGTTTACTTTTCATTTAGTTTAGCCTTGGATGGCTTCCTATTATGTACTAAAACTTTGGGGACTAATTATATAGAAATGTATCATGATTTTTTTAAGTATATTTCAACTTTAAAATGCAATAAAATACAAAATAGTTATAAGTATCTTTGTTTAAATGTGAATTCCAAAAGTAAACATCTGTTTGTACATAGTTAACATACATAAATCTCGAGTTGGACAAATGCTGAAACATTTTAGTTCCTAACATTCATAAATTAAACATTGCAAACATTCAATTGTGGGGTAAACGGTAGCATCCAGTAAGCATTTTGTTCTTAATGGCACCATTCATCCTCTTAAAGCGATCATTTCAGCTTGCTTCTCAAGTGTGTATCGGAACCCTCTTTCCGTGAGCGGTGGATCGATCCAAGCAAAAAAATTACAACTTTATAGCCCTTGGCGTGTCTCTTTAGCAATAAAAGCTTTACAACCATAGCATGCATTCACCTTACTTTTAGAAATGATAACGTTACATTCGACTCCATAATAGCGAAATACGGAACGACCCATCATACTCGAGCTTGACCTGTCGGTGTTTTGACGAGAAATCACACTTACTATCATAGCATGGATTGAGTGTGGAAGTGGTTGTGTGTTTTCTACTTCCATATTTTACTGCGTAGCACAGACGAGTTCAGTCTAAACCACTTCATTTGCCTCTTCCATTCGGCTCTTTGGAACGACAATAATGTCTTCTTTGTCTTTCTTGTTATGTTTACTCTTCATACATTCTTGCTATAGTTTCATCATTGATTTCCCAATTACCCGTTTGAAAATAGAAAAAATGTTAGTAAGTAGAAATGAAGTAGAAAGAAGGGATGAATATCCAATTTAAACGGTTGATATTTGAAAGCAGTTTTTGAAATAACTGTTAGGGATGAGGATCAAGGATCTTAAGGAAAAACTAGCACTAAAGGGGGGGGGGGGGGGGGAGGGTGAATAGTGTTTTAAAGAACGTACAGAAATCTTAACTAGTTTACAATTACTCAAACAACTATATGAATCACATAATGAATCTCACAATAGAAACAATCACAAATGTAGATATAAACAAAAATAAAATGCAGAAAAAGGGGAGGACACACCGGATTTTATACTGGTTCGATTTACTCCTACGTCCAGTCCCGCACAACGCTGGATTGTGCAGAGTTTTATTAATATCAGTATCCAATTACAACACCCTTCATTTCACGGCTACAAGGTTAACACCGATTCAACACCCTTGATTTACGGCTATAAGGTTAACACACCTCCTTTTCTTTGATTTACAGGCCACAAGAAACACATCCTATCCTTTTCCATGATTTCAGGGCTAAAAGGAACACTCCCTTCCTATCTTTGATTACAATTGTCCTAGAACTCTTGAGCAGCACTTCCAAATAGATAGTATTTGATAAAGATTGAAAATAGAAGAAGAATGATATAATTTGTGTTGAAATTGACATAGTACAAGTGTACAATCTTAGAAAATTAAGAATAATAATGGTGGTATCGTAACACACCCCGTAATTTTAAAGGACATTATAACGATAAACTAAAATATAGTTAATTGAATATTGGGAATTAAATAAAATAGACTATACCATTGCGTTCGTCTTGGAATTTTGCTTAAGACAGACTCCGAGTTTGCGTAAAACGGACAACATATGAGAAAGTTATCAAGCTTTAAGGTTTGTATATGTATAAGAGAATTATGTATATATAAATCAACTCAGAAAATTCAACAGAATCAAATAACTTGGGCTAGAGAACCAAGCGGGAAAGTGACCTGTTGGGTCTGACCCACATCTGGGCTGGGTCGACCTATGGGTCAACCCTAGGCCACGTGGGTGGACCCATGGGTGGACCCAAGTGAGGGTGGGTCGACCCAACATGGATCTGGCACAGTGCATTTCTTTGAATCGGGACTGAATTGTTGACCAGGTTCGTTGGCTTTAGGCTATATATAGGACCTCATTTCTATTTTTTTTACACATCAAAAACAATGTAAACAACGAGATGTTTCACCGGCTTGGATTGAATTAGCCTATTCTCTTCAATAACAACTTATACGAATACTAGAATTTCTTTTACAGCTTCAACCTAATTATTCTCTGTTCTTTAGATCTAGTCTCTATGAGTACATGTTATTTTTAGATATAAACATTTAACAAGTAATTCTGGCATGTTTATAAATTTGGATCTAAACCTATACCTGTTAAGAATCTGATTCATACCTAATCAGTCCAGCTATTTCATGTATATCTGATCTACTATTTAGTTCTTATATGCCTATTTCTGTTGTCATATGCATATTCTATTACTACACCTATTTCTGTTCTTCTTCCCCTCTCATTCCCTTTTTATTTTTATAGCCAGGCTACCTTCGAGCCAAGGCCGATATCGCTGAAATATGCATACGAACAAAATTGGGTTAAATTGGGAATGATTGGGAATGGTAATTTGGGGACATAATTTGTACTATGAATCATGACTGGGATTTGGGGACATAAAACCATACTGTGAAATATGACTAAAATTTGGGGCATATCTTAGACTGTGAATTATGACTTGTTGCTCGGGGAATATAAACCTGTAGGCTTAATTTAAGATTAAGCGGAACGCGTAAATGAAACTGTAAGTCAACTGTAAAACATTTTGGGGGTTATGCATACCTATTAACCTGTAATACTTAACCTGTCAAATCTTTGGCGTTATATAGATATAAACTTGTTTATCTATGGCTTGTTTAATCTATGGGTGGGGTTAAGTAAACATGTTGAACCTCTGGGGTTAAGTAAATCTTTTTAATATGTGGGGGGTTATATGAACCCGTTAAACTTAACGTCCGGAAATCCTAATGGGTTGGGGAACAAGCCTAAGGGATGGCTTTGTGTCATCTGTGGTGTGGGACCCATATTAGTCAGTTACTCATTTTGGTATTAAAGGTGACCCCGCACTAGGTAGGGGTCAGGGCACACTTAATGAGCTAATTATAAGAGGTCCATTTGGGGAGAGGTGTTCTGATGGCGTGTTCCAATGGAGTCATGTGCGAGCATGGGTCCGGCTTGCTTGGGAAAATAAGCCACTAACACCTGTAAATAGGACTGAGTCCTTCTGGTGGTTGCCACTTTAGGAATTAATACACCTTACTTTGGGGCCGATACATGGTATTTACATGTAGGGAGCTGATCGTTGGGAGTAGTAATTAGGGTACATCTAGTCATGTTCAGGTACCTGTTATTTCTGGTCGGGGTAACACCCGTTATTTCTGTTTAGGTACATATTATTCTCATTTGGGGTAAAACCCGTTACTAGAAGTACACCTAAATCTACCGTTATGTTTATGTTGGGATCATTTTGTTCATGTTAAGTAATTGGAAAACACTTAATGTGGTATACTGGTATTGGTGCAGAGAAAAGTATTTGAGAAGCATAGTCTATTCTGTTTATTCTATTTATCCTGTCCATAATGTTCATAACTGTTATATGATACTTTTATCTCTCATCCAGTTTATATGCATGTCATGATATTTTTACTTATCTACATGCTAAAAGTAACTGGACTCGCCAGACTTTATGCCTGACCCATTTTGTTTCCTCTTCTCTCTTCCCCTTCCCCCAGGTTCTCGGGGTGGGAATGCTCAGGCTTGACTAGGACTCTCTCTTCTATTTCTGCTTGGATTTGGATTCGCTTCGATGTACCGCTTTGACTATTTTTCTACTTGTTTATTGCTATTTATGGGAACTATGGCCTTTTACTTCTGTACTCCAATGGTTTTTAGCGCAAGACAAATGTTTTTATTTGATGTATTTTATTCCAGTATTTCAGTTTGATGTTGTAACTAGATTTTTGCACCATGATGTTTTCTGCTGAAAAAATAAAGTTTTAAATTTCTGCTGCTATCTTATATATCTGTCTTGTGATGTTTTGTTTCAATTTACCTATAATGCTTCACTGAACTTGATGCATTCTCTTAATGAGTGACACTAACGGACATGGGGTGTCGCATTTGTTATTCGAGCTGAAGGTTACAAGATCAGATAAAAGGTTTTGAATTTTTTTTCAAAAGGTTTCAAAAAGAAAGTATTTTCAAAAGAAAAGTGTTTTGGAAAGCATATTCCCTAAATTCATATAAAATATCTTTGATCCTCTGTTTGAACCCCTTTTTCCTTTTCCTTTCAGCATGTCTGGGGAACAAAATATTCCCGAGGGCGTTTAGATACTGGCTTGGTTCCATAGATATCTTGAGGTTACGACGCCTGTTGGAGGCATAGCAAATGCCCCTCCCCCAGGTGCACCTGTTGTTCCTCTTCCTCCATGAGCAGATAATTTTTCCAAGGTATGCAAAGATTTCTGTGCTATAGGAGGAAAACCATTCCATGGATCTGAAAGCTTTGTGGAAGCATGAAATTGGCTAAAAGAGACGGAGGATTTGTTTGGGATTTTTGAGGTTGACGACCGTAGGAAGAATCAGTTGGCCGCTTGGTAGCTGAAGGATGAGGTTTCATTCTGGTGGGAAGTGACGCAAGAAGGGCGTCTAGTTGAGACTTGAGAGGTTCGAGACGAAGTTTCTTTCTTAGGCAGAAGAGAGTGTGCAGATGGAGAGGTTTCTTGCATTTAAGCAAGGAAGCATGTCCGTCAAAGAGCATGTCAACAAGTTCAATCAGTTGGCAAGGTTTGGTCTGGAGCTGGATAATACTTCACACAACAAAGCTTTAAGGTTTGCAAGAGGATCGAATCAGCCCCCTCAATCATTGGCGTTATCTCACATTCCGATGGGGGCTACTTTTGAGAGACAGGTTGATATGGCATTGATGCACGAAGGTGGAAAAAGGATAAAAAGGAGGCTAAAACTGATGAGACACAAAACAAGAAAGTGCGGCCCAAGAAAAAATAGCAAGAGAAGGGCGGAAAGAACGACAAAGCTCGAGGAAAGAAGAAATGTCATGGTTGTAGGAGCTTGGGTCATTTGGTTAAAAATTGTAGAAAATGGAAGAATGCTTGCTTCCAATTTGGTGAGGTCGGACACTATTCTAGGGAGTGCCCGAAGAAGCAAGGATAAGGCCAAAGGGCAAGCTCATCTGGAGGGCAGGTACATGCTCTCGAGGCCAGTGTGTCAGACATAGGTAGGAAAGTTTCTGTTGAAGGTTTGATTTCTCTTTTCGAACATCCTATTATGACTCTTTTTGATTTTGGTGCTTCTCACTCTTTTATATCTGATTCTGTGGTTGAGTATCTGCACCTTAGTACTAGTATTGTTTCTAATCCCGTTATTGTCTCAAACCCACTGGGGGCACGACTCATTTGTGTATGATTTGTCGGGGTTTGACGATATCTGTGTTGGGCGACGAGTTTTAGTGCGACACATATATGCTTGGTTTTATGGGATATGGTTTGATTCTAGGGATGGATTCACTAGCCATGTGTGGTTCCATTCTGGACTGTGAGAGGAAGGTCGTTATACTTTTGACTTGCCTACGGAGGACTCTCGAGATTTTCTGTGACCCAAAGAGGTCTGTTATGCTTAGTTTCCTACAATCATTTGATGCTTCTGTCGAGGATTTGCGTTCTGTACCTGTTGTCTGTGAGTATCCGAATGTTTTTGAGGAGGTTAGGGGCTTACCTCCGAGGTGTGAGATTGATTTCCATGTATACTTGGTGGATAATGCGAAGCCAATCACATTGCTGGTGCGCCACATGGATCTTAGGGAAAGGAGGGAGCTTAGCAAGCAAGTAGGGGAGCTACTTGAGAAGGGGTTTATTAGGTGAAGCGTATCAGAATGGGGTGCTTCGGTCATCTTTGCAACTAAGGCGGATGGCTCACTTCGCTTATGTGTGGATTTCAGGGAGTTGAATAAGCTCACTAAGAAGAATAGGCACTCGCTTCCAAGGATTGAATATCTGTTTGACTAGTTTGTTGGTGCATCTGTTTTCTCTCAGTTAGACTTGGCCACATGTTTTCATCAGTTGAGGGTGGCCGAGGACAGTACAAACAAGACCTCTTTTAGAATTCCAAATGGTTTCTTTGAGTGGCTAGTCATGCCTTATGGGTTGATGAATGCACCCGCGAATTTTGTGGATCCAATGAGTAGGGTGTTCCGGAAGTTTCTGAATAAGTTCATTGTGTTCTTTTTGGATGACAATCTAATCTTCTAGAAGAGCGAGGAAGAGCATGTCCTACGCTTAGGGAGGTTTTGAGGAATCTTCGAGCTCACTAGCTTAAGGCGTAATTCTCAAAATGTCACTTTTGGAAGGAAGCAAGATTTCTGGGGAATGTGGTCCTTAAGGATGGGATAGGAGTGAATCCCGCGAAAGTAATTGCGGTTCAAGGTTCCAAAGAATGCAACGGAGGTGAGGAGTTTTCTCGGTTTAGCGGGATATTATAGGAAGTTTATCAAGGACTTCGCAAAGATATCATCCCCACTCACCAGACTGATGAAGAAGAATCTCACCTTTTCTTGAAGCATTGATTGTGAGGATGCTTTTCAGCGGTTAAAGAGGGCTCTGACAATAGCCCCAGCCTTGACTTTTCCTGATGGGAATAAAGTGTTCACAGTGTACACTGATACATGTGGTAAAGGAATTGGTGCCGTTTTGATGCAAGAGGGAAGGGTAGTGTGCTATGGTAGTAGATAGTTGAGAGTTCATGAGAATAACTGCCCTGTCCATGATTTGGAGTTGGCTGCTTTAGTATTTGCGCTTAAGACTTGTCGACATTATCTACTTGCAGAGAGATTCGAGTTTTATGCGGATCATAAATCTCTTAAGTATTTGTTCTCGTAGAGGGATCTCAACTTTAGACAACAGAGATAGATGGAGTTCTTAGCGTCCTATGGTTTTGAAATTGCTTATAAACCTGACAAGGACAATGTGGTGGCGGATGCGTTGAATAGGCAGAGGATGACTTTGAATCCTCTATTGTAAAGAGGTGGAGCTTGGAGTACATATTGACCTTCGATTTTAGGCCATCTACGGATCTTACATATGGTTTGTTGGCATCCTTAGTGGTGCGACCTACTCTTATGGATTAGATAGGATCTTTACAGTGAGAGGACCCACAGATAGCAGATATCTTGGAGAAGCTCATTAGAAGGGAGACTTCTAGTCACCTTAGTAGATATTCCATGGATGATTGAGGGTGGTTGTGACGGGATGGAAGGATTTGTGTTCCCCGAGTTGGGAGTCCATTGAAGACAGTCCTTGAGTGTGATGGCCTGGAATTTCGCTCGATCCGAATCAGTCGTTAAACCGATCTAGACCGTTCGAAACCCCTGATCATTGAGAACAGGACAAATCAGAATCCACACAGAAGAACATTTCATTGCTATTACAACGATTCCATCAGATACAAGAATATACAGAGTATAATTGAATAAATTACATTCGATAAATATCAGAGATTACAATGAATTACATAGCAGCGGAAAAATAATACAAAGCACAACTGAAGGTGATATATGGATACAACGCTTTCCGGATATCATTCCAGCTGTAAACCAGGATCCTGTGAATATAAATCTGCAAAACCAAAACTACTAGCTGCCCGTGCGGAAAATAGGGGCACCCAGAGTTTAGGTTAAAACAATAAACTCTAGGTCAGTCATGTGACTGGTGTGAGAACTAAAACAGTTATTAATATTGGTTTTAAAGTTAGGTAAATCAAGGGACCACGCCGTATAACACGGAACGGGTTTCCTCCCAAGAATACCAGTGCATAGAACAAACAACGCAATGCTAAATAAAGAAAAATGAAGCTGTTACAAGACCCAGGTCCCATCACACAATGCAACGCAAGCCGGAGGATAAGGTTTTCCCTTATAACAGTCAAAGCATGCTTGATACGTTTAAAACAAATCATTTGATACTATAATAAGTGTGTAGTGTCAAAACATTTTCAATCATAAATATAAATCATAGGCGGCATAGCTACCATCTACTATGTCGCCATACTAGTTCTACAATTAAAGACGAATTACACGTATTGGAAATTGGATTCCGTCATGATTCGAGGCAAGGGGCAAGCTCCTCTCCGCGTTCGAGACACTCTAGCAAATATCTCAGGGCTACGCACTCTGGGCAACCCCTGGATGCTTCAGGGCCGGTCCTCACTTACGTTAGAGGATTAGTTATTCCTGAACACACGTTTCTCGGTCCTTACAGACCTATAATCGAGGCGCCTCATCCAACAACCACAAAGGTGAAAAGTATATAATGTCAGGTCTGGTAAGTCACTGACACCACCAAAGCTAGAAAGAAACGTCGTGCTCTCCTTGAAGTCCGTATCCCGTTTTTAACTCATACCGAGGTGTGAGGCTCGCGAATTCACGTTATACACAAAGCTGCCACGTAGACGTGCTTTGATCGTCAACCACAAGACTTAGCTTTTCAACAGAAGCCTTGATCATTGCATCTTAGCGTGCCACACAGGCAATTCATGCCATGCGACTGATGTCCATCGATATACAACCTCTGAGCTCGTACGTCTCAGAGAAGGGCGTTAAGCAAAAGAATAAATTCTCCGCCGCCAAACAGATGTATATTTAATAGAAATCAATCAACACAGAATAAAAACCAATGTCAGACACACAATCCATTTTCAAGTCCGTTCTGGGTCTGAACGAAACCGGAGGCACTTTCCTCGCATATCCATCCATCTCCAAGTACGTCTGGACGACCACCAACTATTTCCATCCTCTTGGGTGTACAGCCCAATCAGGATCGTCAGTAATTGCCCAAACGATGTGAAGACTTCCGGTCTTCGACCACCGTCTTCATCTTCGACTTATCGTCGAATCGGTTATTCAGAATGGGTATAAACCCGGACATTCCGAACAACCCGCGTATATTAAAACAAACGTTACACAAACACAACATACGCCTCATTCCAATTCATTAGTCACTAACCGCAAATTAGCAAGAGAACAATTTCCCAAACATTAACCCCGAAGGCCGAAACCAACATCAGATCAATACCCAGGAAACCATTCTTCTTAGCCAACCTACAGCTAGTTTCTAAATTCCACATTCTTAGGGAAAGGTTCCCATTAATTTTATCCAAGATAAATTCTTTAAAATTTATCCTGTAATCTTCCTTTGGATGTCATTTAAAGCCAAATTATGGTTTTTCCAACTAGTCGAGATTAGCGAACCACACCGAAGTAATTATTTATTTTATTTCCCAATCCCAACCTATTCATCCCATGAAGCAAAACTGGTAATACTCCATATCTAACACCGTGGTGTTATCGGTAAAATTAATTACCATTTCACGTTCAAATCTAATTAAAGATTTAACTATCGCTTTGGAGCAAAACTGGCGATGCTCCATTCTCGCTCATTTCTAAATTTGATAATTTAGATTATAGATTCACATTTCAATCTAATTGCAGATTCGTTAGAACTCCCTTTACTGGGTTAAAGAACTAGGTGTTATTTAAAACACAGTTCACGACAAACCCAAATCACATTCTATTTGTTATCGGGTTAAAGAACTAGTGTTATTTAAAACACCGTTCACGATAAACCCATTTCAAATTCAATCAAATATATTAGAAATTCCGATTATTTAAAACCCCTTTTTATATCTAATTTATTTATTTAAAAACAAATCGGGTTTTAAATTTAGTTCAAACTAGTTCATTTTGATAAAAATTCATTTTTATCTTTTCAAATATGGGGTTTTTCATCCCAAATTTTCTCAAATCATTTCTTATGATTTTACACAAATTATTGATATTTTTAATAATTTTATTAAGGCCCGTACACTCGATTTCCGTCAACAGCCATCGAACTGCACTTACAGCGACCTTTTTCAAATTTGATTTGGACGTATCTCCAAATCCAACCGTTAGATTTTGAATTTCTAATATTCGTTAGAAAGTTCTTTTCGATACGAACCCAACAGTTCCGGTTTTAGGAGAATCCGACGGTCGGATCTCCCGTAATGTCAGTTTGAAACAAATGGTCGAAATTCACGAACTGCCGCGGCGCGGCGCGTTCTATTCAGGCCATTATATTATATATATAATATATATAATATATATAATATATATTTCGTCGATTACTAATTAAAACGAATTATATGAATAGTTTTGAATTCGTTTCAAAAACAATTTCAACTTCCATTTCAATTCAAAGCAAAATTGAATTCTTCTTTATAAATTCGTTTTAAAATTCATTTCTATTCAGTTCAAATTTCAATTCAATTTGAATTCATTTCAATTCGCTTTCAATTCAATTTGAACTCGTTTTTAATTCAATTCAATTTCAAAGTCGTTTGCTATTCGATTCAATTCAAATTGGTTTCAAAGTCGTTTTCTATTCGATTCAATTCAAATTGGTTTTCTATTCGAATCAAATTCGTTATATATTCAATTGAAATCAAATTTGTTTTCTATTCAATTCATTTCGAAATCGTTATATATTCAATTCATTTCGAAATCGTTTTATATTCAATTCATTTCGAAATCGTTTTACATTCAATTCATTTCGAAATCGTTATATATTCAATTCATTTCGACATCGTTATATATTCAATTCATTTCGAAATCGTTATATATTCAATTCATTTCGAAATCGTTATATATTCAATTCATTTCGAAATCGTTATATATTCAATTCATTTCGAAATCGTTATATATTCAATTCATTTCGACATCGTTATATATTCAATTCATTTCGACATCGTTATATATTCAATTCATTTCGAAATCGTTATATATTCAATTCATTTCGAAATCGTTATATATTCAATTCATTTCGAAATCGTTATATATTCAATTCATTTCGAAATCGTTATATATTCAATTCATTTCGAAATCGTTATATATTCAATTCATTTCGACATCGTTATATATTCAATTCATTTCGAAATCGTTATATATTCAATTCATTTCGACATCGTTATATATTCAATTCATTTCGACATCGTTATATATTCAATTCATTTCGACATCGTTATATATTCAATTCATTTTGAAATCGTTATATATTCAATTCATTTCGAAATCGTTATATATTCAATTCATTTCGAAATCGTTATATATTCAATTCATTTCGAAATCGTTATATATTCAATTCATTTCGACATCGTTATATATTCAATTCATTTCGACATCGTTATATATTCAATTCATTTCGACATCGTTATATATTCAATTCATTTCGACATCGTTATATATTCAATTCATTTCGAAATCGTTATATATTCAATTCAAAATGAATAAAATTGATATAAATATCGTTCACGTCAAAATGGCGTCAATCTAATCAACACGGCTTCATATATTTCTATTTTCAAATATTCTATTTCAAATATTTCTATTTCAAATATTTCTTTTTCAAATATTTCTATTTCAAAATATTTCTATTTCAAATATTTCTATTTCAAATATTTCTTTTTCAAATATTTCTTTTTCAAATATTTCTATTTCAAATATTTCTTTTTCAAATATTTCTATTTGTCAACACACGACTAATCTCAATGAATGAGTACCGTCCACGTGTGACTATTTTTGTTAAATTATTTCGTTCAACACATGACTAATCTCAACGGATGAGTACAGTCAACACATGAACCTTTATTTTATATTGATAAAGATGTAAATTTTATTATAAAAATATTTCGTTCAACACATGACTAATCTCGACGGATGAGTACAGTCAACACATGAACCTTTATTTTATATTGATAAAGATATAAATTTTATTATAAAAATATTTCGTTCAACACATGACTAATCTCAACGGATGAGTACAGTCAACACATGAACCATTATTTTATATTGATAAAGATGCAAATTTTATTATAAAAATATTTCGTTCAACACATGACTAATCTCAACGGATGAGTACAGTCAACACATGAACCATTATTTTATATATTCTTTATCTTCTAAATTGGAATGAGACCCAATCAATCACCATATAACGTTAATTATATGGATTTTCATACAACACATGTATATAATAGCAGTGAAAAATAATCAACCATCAACCAAAGTGCACTACACTGTATAAGCATCAAATATAGATATCTAACGCTTATAACAGCCTGTCAATCAATCAATCGACATAATTAATCAATCAGGATTAGTGAACTTCAGATTTCATCCCAACACCCGTGTGGGGTTTCAAACAATCAAACACATATTTTATTTGTGCAGTTCGGCGATGTGTAAAATTTATCGACCCAATCAATGTCCTTCAAGTAGGTGTACATAAACAAACTGTCTGGTTTGTAAATGAATATTTATTTATTCACATTCACTATATTCATATTCACGTTAAAAATTATATATTTTTAACGATAGAACATTTTATTTTAACATATGAATTTCTATTCAGTTCATTCTTTAAATAAAATGATATTTTTATTTTCTAACTTATTTTAGAAAATTTCGGCGGCATAACGGCACGATACTAGAAACGGGACGGGGCCTAGCTTTATCCCCGGACTAGTGAAGGCCCACGCCATTCACACATCAATCAAATCCATTCCTTTCACCAAACAATTCAATTTCAAATCAAATCATCTAACTAATTTTTGCAATCAAAACAACCAAGTCCATGGTCTGTGGACGATTGTGTCGGGTGCTACTAAGCACCGTCTGCATCCTAGTATATATATATAACTAGAAAAAGAAATTGAAAGGTGAGAAATTCTCACCGATAGCTATCCCGAATCCACGACTCTTCTTTGATAGAAATCTTCATCGTTATCGCATCTTTGTCATCTTCGTTGCTGTAACCACTACATATGTAAAAATCGAATTTTTACTTCGTTATTCAATATATAAAAATCGAATTTTTACTTCGTTATTAAATATATAAAAATCGAATTTTTACTTCGTTATTCAATATATAAAAATCGAATTTTTACTTCGTTATTCAATATATAAAAATCGAATTTTTACTTCGTTTTTCAATATATAAAAATCGAATTTTTACTTCGTTATTATCTAGATAAAAATTCTATTTTTACATCGCTGCTATATAAAAAGATTTCGCCTTTATAAAAATAAAGATTATAAAAATCACATTTTTATTTCGCTACATATACAAAGATGTTATTTCTAATATTCCTAAATGCAAAGATCATATTTTTATCTTTCTTCAATATAAAAGATTATATTTTTACTGCTTTAAAAGTATACAAATCATATTTTTAATACTTTAAAAATATAAAAATCATATTTTTATTCTCGCTAACTTCATATAAATAAAACCCGAATTTTTATAACTCGTTATGCATGATAAAAATTATAACCTCATTGTCCTAAAAATTCATATTTTTATTTCAATAAAAATCTATACTTTTCATAATAAAAAATCAAATCTTTTACTATGTTAAAAACTGATTTAAATCAAACGTATAAACTGATTTAAATTATATATATATAAACTGATTTAAATTAAATATATAAACTGATTTAAATCGTACTTCACAACTTGGGTAAACTAAAATGAATAAATAAAACCCACCGTTCGAAGTGCTGCGTCGCGGTCGGGTCAGTGGCCATTAGGGCGCCGGAGTCTGGACATCGCCTAGAGGGCGGTTGCAGTCGGGGGGGGGGGGGGGGGGGTTTCGATTTGCGGTGACGTTCAGGGGAATTGGGGGTTTAAGGGTGAGGGGGTTGCGATTAATTTTAGAAGAGGAGGAAGAGAGAGTGGAGCGGAGAAGGGAGGGTGGCCGGAGAAGGGGGCGCGACGCCATGATGGGGAGGAGGCGCGCGTTCATCGACGACGAGGGCTGGAGTTTTTTTTTTTTTCCTTTTCTGATTTCAATCGAAATGGGGGGGGGGGGCAGAGCAGGTTTAAGGGGAAGAGGGAAAGGAATTTTTTTATATATATTTTTTAATTATTTTATTTGTAAAAAGCGGACTTTTACATACGACCTCGAAACGAGGCCCACCGCCTGTCGTCCATAGCGTTTTACCCCCATTCTGAACATAATGGGATATGTATCGTAGGCTGATTCGACTGTTACAATCAGTTTCCGTTAAATTTACATTTAAATCACTAAATTGAATTTTAAACGTACATTTCAAATTACAGGGGTCACATACTAACTCTAAAAATTCTCGAAAAAATATTTTCTAGCTTCATATTGACGATACGGTCCTAACAAAACTTGTTTCGTCGAATTCCGAGACCGTTAGAAAAATGGCCAATTTCCAGTTGATTAAAATCAACTGAAACTGGTCAAACGCGTTTTCCTTTGCCACGCTCACATATTGATTCGAAAAATTATGAAATTTGGAATCTAGCAATAACTTGACACTGCGGATCCAACAAAAGTGGTTTCGTCGAAATCCGAGGTCGTTTGTAAAATTCCCATTTTTAAGGGCCTGAATTCCATAGCGACTATTCAGAATTTTCAACTGGACATATCTTTTGATTTCCGCTATGAAATCTTGATTTTTCGGATTCGTTGGAAAGATATTATCAATTAGATCCTAATGTTTTTGGTTTCACTAAAATCCGGATTGTTTTGCACCCGGTACATTCAATTGAAGTTTGAAATCGAATTATCGAACTACCGCGCCATTTTCAATTCTATTTATAATTATATATAAATATTTATATTCTAACGACGACGTATATAATATATACGTTCGAATTATATTCAAAATAAATTTTCTCGTCAATATTATTTAAAATAATCTATTTTAAATATTCAAAATTCGCTAAAATTGCCAAAATAAAAATTTTAAATTGGCTCAGATTTTCCGGGTTATTACAATCTCCCCCACTTAAAACTTTTCGTCCCCAAAAAGGAACAAAGTCGAAAGTGGTTTGATTAATCAACTCTACGTTCGATCTGGCTTCCATTCTCCAACTTTTCAGTTTTTGAGAATTTTCAAATTTTCAAAAATTTGGCTAACTCCCTAAATTTTCGAAAAATTTCGCCATAACCTCCCCTGCACCGGGAGCATCGGGGAATTTCAAATAGCTTCCCCGGTCCTTCTAATCTCAAAAAAGAAAAAGAAAAAGCCAAGCGGCTAGCCAATAGGCTCATAAAATCATCATCACCCAAACAAAACAGTAAATTATAGTAAACATGTACCTATTTGTCGGGCAAACAAATTTTATTCTTTGGCTCTAGCCTCCTTGCTATGACCTGTTCAATGTAGCACATGTATATGCAAGCAAATGCAACCAATTTTTAATATAATTCAATGTTTGATGCTATTAGGCATAATGGTTCAAAATTAGCAAACAAATAAACAAACAACACAATCATCAATCAATTAGTGAATTAGAGTTTCAAATCCATAAATTTGATATATATACAAAAATCATCTTTTTGATGCCAATTCACAACAAAGTGTTCTATCTATATTAGTTTTGGTTCTCACACCAGTCTAATGGAAATATATAGATATCACACCTTCGAAACACGAAAATAAATACTGGTGATGGTATACTTCATCATCAGGACCATGTCCGAGCGACTAGAGTGTGACTCTATATCTATCTAATATATCAAAATTTCGAATATACGTTCATGACGCGTATATGCAAAACCTTTATATACTAGATTGTCCAAGTTCAAAATAAATAAATAATCAAATACGTATAAAACGATTTAAATTTTCAAAACAAAATTGTTTTCATTTGAAAAATATACTCTTCACACTCGTTCTAGGATACTACTGATCCTATCTCTAACGAGTCATTCTAATTGGATATTGCTAATCCAATATCTGATGAATTCTTTCGTATGGTTCTAAAGTGTCTTGTTCTCGAGCTCTGTAAACCAAAGCTCTGATACCAAATGTGCCGGCCTGGAATTTCGCTCGATCCGAATCAGTCGTTAAACTGATCTAGACCGTTCGAAACCCCTGATCGTTGAGAACAGGACAAATCAGAATCCACACAGAAGAACATTTCATTGCTATTACAACAATTCCATCAGATACAAGAATATACAGAGTATAACTGAATAAATTACATTCGATAAATATCAGAGATTACAATGAATTACATAGCAGCGGAAAAATAATACAAAGCACAACTGAAGGTGATATACGGATACAACGCTTTCCGGATATCATTCCAGCTGTAAACCAGGATCCTGTGAATATAAATCTGCAAAACCAAAACTACTAGCTGCCCGTGCGGAAAATAGGGGCACCCAGAGTTTAGGTTAAAACAATAAACTCCAGGTCAGTCATGTGACTGGTGTGAGAACTAAAACAGTTATTAATATTGGTTTTAAAGTTAGGTAAATCAAGGGACCACGCCGTATAACACGGAACGGGTTTCCTCCCAAGAATACCAGTGCATAGAACAAACAACGCAATGCTAAATAAAGAAAAATGAAGCTGTTACAAGACCCAGGTCCCATCACACAATGCAACGCAAGCCGGAGGATAGGGTTTTCCCTTATAACAGTCAAAGCATGCTTGATACGTTTAAAACAAATCATTTGATACTATAATAAGTGTATAGTGTCAAAACATTTTCAATCATAAATATAAATCATAGGCGGCATAGCTACCATCTACTATGTCTCCATACTAGTTCTACAATTAAAGACGAATTACACGTATTGGAAATTGGATTCCGTCATGAGTCGAGGCAAGGGGCAAGCTCCTCTCCGCGTTCGAGACACTCTAGCAAATATCTCAGGGCTACGCACTCTGGGCAACCCCTGGATGCTTCAGGGCCGGTCCTCACTTACGTTAGAGGATTAGTTATTCCTGAACACACGTTTCCCGGTCCTTACAGACCTATAATCGAGGCGCCTCATCCAACAACTACAAAGGTGAAAAGTATATAATGTCAGGGCTGGTAAGTCACTGACACCACCAAAGCTAGAAAGAAACGTCGTGCTCTCCCTGCAGTCCGTATCCCGTTTTTAACTCATACCGAGGTGTGAGGCTCGCGAATTCACGTTATACACAAAGTTGCCACGTAGGCGTGCTTTGATCGTCAACCACAAGACTTTGCTTTTCAACAGAAGCCTCGATCATTGCATCTTAGCGTGCCACACAGGCAATTCATGCCATGCGACTGATGTCCATCGATATACAACCTCTGAGCTCGTACGTCTCAGAGAAGGGCGTTAAGCAAAAGAATAAATTCTCCGCCGCCAAACAGATGTATATTTAATAGAAATCAATCAACCCAGAATAAAATCCAATGTCAGACACACAATCCATTTTCAAGTCCGTTTTGGGTCTAAACGAAACCGAAGGCACTTTCCTCGCATATCCATCCATCTCCAAGTACGTCTGGACGACCACCAACTATTTCCATCCTCTTGGGTGTACAGCCCAATCAGGATCGTCAGTAATTGCCCAAACGATGTGAAGACTTCCGGTCTTCGACCACCGTCTTCATCTTCGACTTATCGTCGAATCGGTTATTCGGAATGGGTATAAACCCGGACATTCCGAACAACCCGCGTATATTAAAACAAACGTTACACAAACACAACATACGCCTCATTCCAATTCATTAGTCACTAACCGCAAATTAGCAAGAGAACAATTTTCCAAACATTAACCCCGAAGGCCGAAACCAACATCAGATCAATACCCAGGAAACCATTCTTCTTAGCCAACCTACAGCTAGTTTCTAAATTCCACATTCTTAGGGAAAGGTTCCCATTAATTTTATCCAAGATAAATTCTTTAAAATTTATCCTGTAATCTTCCTTTGGATGTCATTTAAAGCCAAATTATGGTTTTTCCAACTAGTCGAGATTAGCGAACCACACCGAAGTAATTATTTATTTTATTTCCCAATCCCAACCTATTCATCCCATGAAGCAAAATTGGTAATACTCCATATCTAACACCGTGGTGTTATCGGTAAAATTAATTACCATTTCACGTTCAAATCTAATTAAAGATTTAACTATCGCTTTGGAGCAAAACTGGCGATGCTCCATTCTCGCTCATTTCTAAATTTGATAATTTAGATTATAGATTCACATTTCAATCTAATTGCAGATTCGTTAGAACTCCTTTTACTGGGTTAAAGAACTAGGTGTTATTTAAAACACAGTTCACGACAAACCCAAATCACATTCTATTTGTTATCGGGTTAAAGAACTAGTGTTATTTAAAACACCGTTCACGATAAACCCATTTCAAATTCAATCAAATATATTAGAAATTCCGATTATTTAAAACCCCTTTTAAATCTAATTTATTTATTTAAAAACAAATCGGGTTTTAAATTTAGTTCAAACTAGTTCATTTTGATAAAAATTCATTTTTATCTTTACAAATATGGGGTTTTTCATCCCAAATTTTCTCAAATCATTTCTTATGATTTTACACAAATTATTGATATTTTTAATAATTTTATTAAGGCCCGTACACTCGATTTCCATCAACGGCCATCGAACTGCACTTACAGCGACCTTTTTCAAATTTGATTTGGATGTGTCTCCAAATCCAACCGTTAGATTTTGAATTTCTAATATTCATTAGAAAGTTCTTTTCGATACGAACCCAACGGTTCCGGTTTTTGGAGAATCCGACGGTCGGATCTCCCGTAATGTCAGTTTGAAACAAATGGTCGAAATTCACGAACTGCCGCGGCGCGGCGCGTTCTATTCAGGCCATTATATTATATATATAATACATATTTCATCGATTACTAATTAAAACGAATTATATGAATAGTTTTGAATTCGTTTCAAAAACAATTTCAACTTCCATTTCAATTCAAAGCAAAATTGAATTCTTCTTTATAAATTCGTTTTAAAATTCATTTCTATTCAGTTCAAATTTCAATTCAATTTGAATTCATTTCAATTTGCTTTCAATTCAATTTGAACTCGTTTTTAATTCAATTCAATTTCAAAGTCGTTTGCTATTCGATTCAATTCAAATTGGTTTCAAAGTCGTTTTCTATTCGATTCAATTCAAATTAGTTTTCTATTCGAATCAAATTCGTTATATATTCAATTGAAATCAAATTCGTTTTCTATTCAATTCATTTCGAAATCGTTATATATTCAATTCATTTCGAAATCGTTTTATATTCAATTCATTTCGAAATCGTTTTACATTCAATTCATTTCGAAATCGTTATATATTCAATTCATTTCGACATCGTTATATATTCAATTCATTTCGAAATCGTTATATATTCAATTCATTTCGAAATCGTTATATATTCAATTCATTTCGAAATCGTTATATATTCAATTCATTTCGAAATCGTTATATATTCAATTCATTTCGACATCGTTATATATTCAATTCAATTCGACATCGTTATATATTCAATTCATTTCGAAATCGTTATATATTCAATTCATTTCGAAATCGTTATATATTCAATTCATTTCGAAATCGTTATATATTCAATTCATTTCGAAATCGTTATATATTCAATTCATTTCGAAATCGTTATATATTCAATTCATTTCGACATCGTTATATATTCAATTCATTTCGAAATCGTTATATATTCAATTCATTTCGACATCGTTATATATTCAATTCATTTCGACATCGTTATATATTCAATTCATTTCGACATCGTTATATATTCAATTCATTTCGAAATCGTTATATATTCAATTCATTTCGAAATCGTTATATATTCAATTCATTTCGAAATCGTTATATATTCAATTCATTTCGACATCGTTATATATTCAATTCATTTCGACATCGTTATATATTCAATTCATTTCGACATCGTTATATATTCAATTCATTTCGACATCGTTATATATTCAATTCATTTCGACATCGTTATATATTCAATTCATTTCGAAATCGTTATATATTCAATTCATTTCGAAATCGTTATATATTCAATTCAAAATGAATAAAATTGATATAAATATCGTTTACGTCAAAATGGCGTCAATCTAATCAACACGGCTTCATATATTTCTATTTTCAAATATTCTATTTCAAATATTTCTATTTCAAATATTTCTTTTTCAAATATTTCTATTTCAAAATATTTCTATTTCAAATATTTCTATTTCAAATATTTCTTTTTCAAATATTTCTATTTCAAATATTTCTTTTTCAAATATTTCTATTTGTCAACACACGACTAATCTCAATGAATGAGTACCGTCCACGTGTGACTATTTTTGTTAAATTATTTCGTTCAACACATGACTAATCTCAACGGATGAGTACAGTCAACACATGAACCTTTATTTTATATTGATAAAGATGTAAATTTTATTATAAAAATATTTCGTTCAACACATGACTAATCTCAACGGATGAGTACAGTCAACACATGAACCTTTATTTTATATTGATGAAGATATAAATTTTATTATAAAAATATTTCGTTCAACACATGACTAATCTCAACGGATGAGTACAGTCAACACATGAACCATTATTTTATATTGATAAAGATGCAAATTTTATTATAAAAATATTTCGTTCAACACATGACTAATTTCAACGGATGAGTACAGTCAACACATGAACCATTATTTTATATATTCTTTATCTTCTAAATTGGAATGAGACCCAATCAATCACCATATAACGTTAATTATATGGATTTTCATACAACACATGTATATAATAGCATTGAAAAATAATCAACCATCAACCAAAGTGCACTACACTGTATAAGCATCAAATATAGATATCTAACGCTTATAACAGCCTGTCAATCAATCGATCGACATAATTAATCAATCAGGATGAGTGAACTTCATATTTCATCCCAACACCCGTGTGGGGTTTCAAACAATCAAACACATATTTTATTTGTGCAGTTGGGCGATGTGTAAAATTTATCGACCCAATCAATGTCCCTCAAATAGGTGTACATAAACAAACTGTCTGGTTTGTAAATGAATATTTATTTATTCACATTCACTATATTCATATTCACGTTAAAAATTATATATTTTTAACGATAGAACATTTTATTTTAACATATGAATTTCTATTCAGTTCATTCTTTAAATAAAATGATATTTTTATTTTCTAACTTATTTTAGAAAATTTCGGCGGCATAACGGCACGATACTAGAAACGGGACGGGGCCTAGCTTTATCCCCGGACTAGTGAAGGCCCACGCCATTCACACATCAATCAAATCCATTCCTTTCACCAAACAATTCAATTTCAAATCAAATCATCTAACTAATTTTTGCAATCAAAACAACCAAGTCCATGGTCTGTGGACGATTGTGTCGGGTGCTACTAAGCACCGTCTGCATCCTAGTATATATATATAACTAGAAAAAGAAATTGAAAGGTGAGAAATTCTCACCGATAGCTATCCCGAATCCACGACTCTTCTTTGATAGAAATCTTCATCGTTATCGCATCTTTGTCATCTTCGTTGCTGTAACCACTACATATGTAAAAATTGAATTTTTACTTCGTTATTCAATATATAAAAATCGAATTTTTACTTCGTTATTCAATATATAAAAATCGAATTTTTACTTCGTTGTTCAATATATAAAAATCGAATTTTTACTTCGTTATTCAATATATAAAAATCGAATTTTTACTTCGTTATTCAATATATAAAAATCGAATTTTTACTTCGTTATTATCTAGATAAAAATTCTATTTTTACATCGCTACTATATAAAAAGATTTCGCCTTTATAAAAATAAAGATTATAAAAATCACATTTTTATTTCGCTACATATACAAAGATGTTATTTCTAATATTCCTAAATGCAAAGATCATATTTTTATCTTTCTTCAATATAAAAGATTATATTTTTACTACTTTAAAAGTATAAAAATCATATTTTTAATACTTTAAAAATATAAAAATCATATTTTTATTCTCGCTAACTTCATATAAATAAAACCCGAATTTTTATAACTCGTTATGCATGATAAAAATTATAACCTCATTGTCCTAAAAATTCATATTTTTATTTCAATAATAATCTATACTTTTCATAATAAAAAATCAAATCTTTTACTATGTTAAAAACTGATTTAAATCAAACGTATAAACTGATTTAAATTAAATATATAAACTGATTTAAATTAAATATATAAACTGATTTAAATCGTACTTCACAACTTGGGTAAACTAAAATGAATAAATAAAACCCACCGTTCAAAGGGAAGGGAGGTCTTCTGCGTCGCTGAAGGAAGGGGTGCTGCGTCGCGGTCGGGTCAGTGGCCATTGGGGCGCCGGAGTCTGGACATCGCCTAGAGGGCGGTTGCAGTCGGGGGGGGGGGGGGGGGTTCGATTTGCGGTGGCGTTCAGGGGAATTGGGGGTTTAAGGGTGAGGGGGTTGCGATTAATTTTAGAAGAGGAGGAAGAGAGAGTGGAGCGGAGAAGGGAGGGTGGCCGGAGAAGGGGGCGCGACGCCATGATGGGGAGGAGGCGCGCGTTCATCGACGACGAGGGCTGGAGTTTTTTCTTTTTTTCCTTTCTTTTTTTTCCTTTTCTGATTTCAATCGAAATGGGGGGGGGGGGGGCAGAGCAGGTTTAAGGGGAAGAGGGAAAGGAAATTATATATATATATATATATTTTAATTATTTTATTTGTAAAAAGCAGACTTTTACATACGACCTCGAAACGAGGCCCACCGGCTGTCGTCCATAGCGTTTTACCCCCATTCTGAACATAATGGGATATGTATTGTAGGCTGATTCGACTGTTACAATCAGTTTCCGTTAAATTTACATTTAAATCACTAAATTGAATTTTAAACGTACATTTCAAATTACCGGGGTCACATACTAACTCTAAAAATTCTCGAAAAAATATTTTCTAGCTTCATATTGACGATACGGTCCTAACAAAACTAGTTTCGTCGAATTCCGAGACCGTTAGAAAAATGGCCAATTTCCAGTTGATTAAAATCAACTGAAACTGGTCAAACGCGTTTTCCTTTGCCACGCTCACATATTGATTCGAAAAATTATGAAATTTGGAATCTAGCAATAACTTGACACTGCGGATCCAACAAAAGTGGTTTCGTCGAAATCCGAGGTCGTTTGCAAAATTCCCATTTTTAAGGGCCTGAATTCCATAGCGACTATTCAGAATTTTCAACTGGACATATCTTTTGATTTCCACTATGAAATCTTGATTTTTCGGATTCGTTGGAAAGATATTATCAATTAGATCCTAATGTTTTTGGTTTCACTAAAATCCGGATTGTTTTGCACCCGGTACATTCAATTGAAGTTTGAAATCGAATTATCGAACTACCGCGCCATTTTCAATTCTATTTATAATTATATATAAATATTTATATTCTAACGACGACGTATATAATATAGACGTTCAAATTATATTCAAAATAAATTTTCTCGTCAATATTATTTAAAATAATCTATTTTAAATATTCAAAATTCACTAAAATTGCCAAAATAAAAATTTTAAACTGGCTCAGATTTTCCGGGTTATTGCATTGAGGAAGCCCATCATTCTTGGATGATTATTCATCCGGGCGGTGATAAGATGTATAGATATATGAAGAGGGCTTTCTTTTGGGTTGGGATGAAGAAAGATGCAGTGGAGTTTGTCTCTCGATGTTTAGTTTGCCAGCAAGTTAAAGTTGAACAGAAAAAGCTGGTGGTTTGCTTCATCCTTTAGAGGTCCCACAGTGGAAGTGTGAGAGCGTCTCTATAGATTTCATCGGTGGTTTGCCTAGATCGAGGAAAGGCAACACCGGTATTTGGGTTATAGTAGACAAGCTTACTAAGAGCGCTCATTTCATTCTTGTAAAGAGTAAGAGAATGGCAACATGGTTAGCATTAGTTTATCTTCGTAAGATAGTCCGTCTACATGGAGTACCATCTAGCATTGTGAGTGATCGTGGCCCCATCTTCACTAGTGAGTTCTGGAAGAGCCTGCAAGAGGAATTAGGTACACAGTTATGCTTGAGCACTGCATATCACCCTCAGATCGATGGGGAGACTGAGAGGGTGAATAGAGTTCTTGAGGATCTTTTGAGGCTGTGTATCCTAGACTTCGGAGGGACTTGGGAAGAGAATCTTCCGTTGGTTGAATTCTCCTACAACAACAGTTATCAGGCTAGTATAGGCATGGAACCCTTTGAGGCATTATATGGACGACCTTGTAGATCACCGACTTTTTGGTGGTAGTCTACAGATAGGCTTCTATTTGGACCTGAGATGATTAGAGAGAAACTTCAGAAAAGGTTGATCTTATCCACAGACGCATGAAGACATCTAAGGACAGGCAGAGGTCCTACGTAGATAAGAGAAGGACTGATATTGAGTTTAAGGTAGAAGACATGGTTTTCATCAAAGCATCACCTTTAAGGAATGTGGTTCGCTTTGGATCTATAGGGAAGTTGGCGCCAAGGTTCGTAGGGCCATTTCCCATAGTGGATAGGATAAGTCAAATGGCTTATGGAGTAAAGCTACCAAAGAGATTAGCGGGTGTTCATGATGTTTTCCATGTTTCTCATTTGCGGAAGTGTCTGTATGATATAGCTAAGGTAGTTGAGTCGAGCATGCTTAAGGAAGTAGAGGTAGAACGGGAGGCAATAGATAGATGAGTTCCTACCCGTATACTTGGATCAAAGGTTAAGGTGCTTCGCAACCGAGAAGTCGGATTGATGAAAGTTCAATGGGGGAGAAAACCGCGAAGTTGCAATGGGGAGAAAACCACGAAGTTGCAACTTGGGAGACTACAGACAAGATTCGTGCTTCGTACCCTTTTCTTTTCAAGGGTACGTTCTTAACTTCTTTTTCCAAGCTTTTACTTATAATTGGTTATATCATTAGAGTACATCCTATCGATCGAATATTCGACCTTTAGGTAGAAAAGCAATGGATGTAAACATGTGTTTGAAATATGTTATGTTTGATGGATGTAAGTGGATGCTAGTGTTTGTCAGTGGTTGCCCGTGGATGCATGTACACACGCTAGGCACTAGATCAGCTCAATCACTTGCATACTACATATGGATGTGTGTGCATTTTAAATTTTTGTGGACGGAAATGATTGTATCATCATATGGATGTTGCATTTGGATGGATGATTGTGCACACATATAGCGTTTATATAACATACTAGGACTATTTGCATATATATTGGATTCATGACACTAACATATATAGCATTAAGGAGGTCAACTGAATCAGTATGCCGCTTGATTTTTCGCATAGGTACATATACACACACCTTTGCGTATGTTCAAACAAGCATTAGAATTCTCTTAAGGATAATGGGTTCCTGTGATTGATGGATGAGTGGATGGTTGATGTATGTTAGGATAAATATTCTTCTTAACTTAGAGATTTCGGGGACGAAATCCTTTAAGTAGAGGAGATTGTAACACCCCGTAATTTTAAAGGACATTATAACGATAAACTGAAAGTTAATTAAATATTAGGAATTAAGTAAAACGGACTATGCCGTTGCATTCGTCTTGGAGTTCTGCTTAAGACAGACTTCGAGTTTGCATAAAACGGACATCGTATGAGAAAGTTATTAAGCTTAGAAGTCTGTATACGTATAAGAGAATTATACATATATAAATCAATTCAAAAAATTCAAACAAAATCAAATAAATTGGGCGGGAGAACCAAGCAGGAAAGTGACTCGTTGGGTCTGACCCACATCTGGACTGGGTCGACCCAAGGCCACCTCGGTCGACCCATGGGTCGACCGAGGTGAGGGTGGGTCGACCCAACGTGGATCTGGCGCAGTGCATTTCTTTGAATCGGGACTGAATTGTTGACCAGGTTCATTGGCTTTAGGCTATATATAGGACCTCGTTTCTATTGTTTTACACATAAAAAATAATGGAGACAACGAGATGCTGCCCCATCTTGGATTGAATTAGCCTATTCTCTTCAACAGCATCTTATACGCATACAAGAATTTCTTCTGCAACTTCAGCCTAATTATTCTCTGTTCTTTTGATCCAGTCTCTGTGATTTCATGTTATTTTTAGATATAAATATTTAACAAGTAATCCTGACATGTTTATAAATCTGGATCTAAATCTATACCTATTAAGAATCTGATTCATACATAATCAGTCCTGTATTTCATGTATACCTGATATGCTATTCAGTTCTTATATGCCTATTTCTGTTATCATATGCCAATCTTGTTATTAATCCTATTTCTTTTCTTTTACCCCTCCCATTCCCTTTTTATTTTTATACCCAGGCTACCATCGATCTTAGGCCTATATCGCTGAAATATGCGTATGAACGAAATTGGGTTAGATTGAGAATGATTGGAAATGGTATTTTAGGGGCATAATTTGTACTATGAATCATGACTGGGATTTGGGGACTTAAAACCATACTGTGAAATATGACTAAAATTTGGGGGTATATCTTAGACTTTGAATTATGACTTGGGGTTTGGGGCATATAAACCTGTAGGCTTAATTTAAGATTAAGCAGAATGTGTAAATGAAAACTGTAAATAAACTTAAACCGTGTTGGGGGTTATGCATACCTGTTAACCTGTAATACTTAACCTGTCAAATCTATGGGGGTTATATACATATAAACATGTTTATCAATGGCTTGTTTAATCTATGGGTGTGGTTAAGTAAACATGTTGAATCTGTGGGGTTAAGCAAAGATGTTTAGTATGTGGGGGGTTATACAAACCCGTTAATTTAACCTATCAAAATCCTAGTAGGTTGGGAATACAAGCCTAAGGGGTGGCTTGTGTCATTTGTGGTGTGGGACCCATGTTAGTCAGTAACTCATTTTGGTATTAAAAGGGGACCCACACTATGTAGGGTCAGGGCACGCTTTCTAAGCTAATTATAAGAGGTTCATTTGGGGAGAAGTGTTCTGATGTTGCGTTCCAATGGATGTGCGTGCATGGGTCTGGCTTGCTTGGGAAAATAAGCCGCTATGACACATGTAAATAGGTTTGTGTCCTTCTGGTGGTTGCCACTTTAGGAAGTAGTACACCCTACTATGAGGCCAACACAAGGTATTTATGTGGTAAGGAGCCGACCGCTGGGGGTAGTAATTAGGGTACATCTAGTCATGTTTAGGTTCATGTTATTTCTGGTTAGGGCAACACCCGTTATTTCTGTTTAGGTACCTGTTATTCTTATTTGGGGTAAAACTCGTTACTAGAAGTACACCTAAGTCTACCATTATGTTTATGTTGGGATCATTCCATTCTTGTTAAGTAATTGGAAAACACTTAATGTGGTATACTATTATTGGTGCAGAGAAAAGTATTTGAGAAGCATAGTCTATTCTGTTTATTCTATTTATCCTGTCCATTCTGTTCATAACTGTTATATGATACTGCTATCTCTTATACAGTTTATATGCCTGTCATGATACTTTTACTTATTTATATGCTAAAAGTAACTAGACTCGCCAGACTTTATGTGTGACCCATTTCATTTCCTCTTCTCTCTCCTCCTTTTCCCCTCCCCCCAGGTTCTCAGGGTGGGAATGCTCAGGCTTGACTAGGACTCTCTCTTCTATTTCTACTTGGATTTGCTTTGATGTACCGCTTTGACTATTTGTGTACGTGTTTATACCTACTTATGGAGACTATGGCTTTTTTACTTCTGTACTCTGATGGTTTTTAGCGCAAGACAGATGTTTTTATTTGATGTATTTTATTCCAGTATTTCAGTTTGATGTTGTAACTGGATTTTGAGACCACAATGTTTTCTGCTGAAAATTAAAGTTTTAAATTTCCACTGCTATTTTATATATCTATCTTGTGATGTTCTGTTTCTTTTTACCTATAACGCTTCACTTAATTTAATGCGTTCTCTTAAAGAGTGACATTAACGGACGTGGGGAGTCACAAATATGTATAGTACGGAAGAAGGAGATGATAACTTATGAAAAAATTCGAAATCAACCCTTTATATATTATTCTAAAAGTCACAACCATTTCTGAAACATTTTAAAATGAGAAGACACATCTTTTTAAAATTAAAAATTTGTGACAGTTATACGTCGACATGTCAAAACATGTATGTCGACATACATAAATGTTAATACAAAAAGTGTACTAACACCCTAAGGTTTGTTTCCACACTCCACAAATTATCAGAAACAAGACTAACAACAAAATAAGTGAGGGAAAAATAAAGGAGAGAGTATTTATAGTGGTTTGGGCTCAGATTTGGCCTACGTCCACTTCAATGGAGGATTTCATTAAGATTTGCATCATTACGAGGTACACAATCTCTTTTATTTTGTATATTTTCTCTTTACAATGAATTTCTCTTTCTTCTCTACGAATTCTCTATCTTCTTCAATCACTCCCTATTTCCAAAGTAAAAACGATCAATTCTCACAAGTATCGATGATTATAGAAGTGAATCTTCGTTAATCGTGATCGTTGATGAACTTTGACATTTTCTGGAATGGATTAATGATGATGAAGAAGCTTTGATTTTGTTTGAGAGAGCTTTAATGGAGTTTGAGATGCTTTAAGATGTTGGAGAATGAAAACGGCAACACTTCGTGGTTGCATAATTTGGTCCTTTAAATGAAGGAAATGATGGGGGTATTTATAGGTGTGGAGGTGGAATGATTTTGAGTGTCGAAGCTCAAAATAATGTATGCAGGTGCTTGGGTCGTTTGGACTACCCGATCTCTTAGGTCGTGCACACCCTAACTCGCATCTTGGTCCCTAAGAAATGTCCCAACACAACCATAATGACCTAACGCCAATGACCTTCCTCTATACATATCTGAATGACCTAACGCCAATGACCTTTCTCTATACACATCTGAATGACCTGCCTTTATACATTGTGCATCCACGAGAGGGTGACCTGACCTAATCCGACCTTCACTTGAACGACCCGTGGCTAACGACTTTCTTTCACACACAAGTGAATGACCCAACTTTGTACCTTGCAACTGACCTAATGTTCTGTACATTGGTACGCGACCCATGGTGGCTGAATGGCCCAAGGTCTCAACGACCTAACTTTGAATGCGTGTAACTGACCCGACTCAACGTTCTTGAGCGACCTAAGGCATGAACGACCTGATATATGAATGGCTCATCTTGACTAAACGAACCATCATTTAAATCACAATTTTTGAGGGGTAACGGTATATTAATTTGAATTTTAAATCATTTTTAAGTATTTAAACCAATATATATTCTGGAAATTCCAAAAATAAAACTAGTCGTTTAGAATATAATTTCTAAAGTATAAAAACATAATACAATATTATTTAAACATATGGCTCAATTTTTTTATATTTATATGATATAAAACCTTATAATATAATTATAAAACTATATAATATACATATAAACATAAGAAGCTTAGGAAGTATATTTGAAATCATAAGTTTAAAGTCAAGTTTGAAATCAATTTGAAGATAGTTTGAAATCAATTTAAAAGAAATAAATTGAAAACAGAATTTGAGTGCTATTCAGAGTTTTACATACTAAATAGACTCTATTACTCTAATAATCTTGAACTCTTGATATCTTGATACTCATGAGTCTTGATTCTCCTTTGAACTCCTAAATATCTTAAACTGTACAATCTACAATATCTATATTACCTGCATATCATTCCTGCATATATATATATATTCTTGATAAAAGTGTTAGTATATATATTTTATAATCAACAGTGATAATGATTGAAAAAAGGTTGTTGTCATCAAAATTTATTCTCCAACAGTAACTCCATTAGGCTTTCGTAAAAGATAGTCCTCAACCACATGGCTACAGTTAAAGCTGCAAAATTATGATGGCATGCATTAGTTTTATGGTGGACATTATGATGGGATAAGACAGTGAGTGTGACAGTGTCATGTACACGTGGTTGGTCAACATGATGCTCTTTATATTTGGCAAGAAGCAGCGTTTGTTCTAATTATTAGTTTTAAACCTAACTACATTTTGTAGAAAGTAAAATCTTTAAACAAAACGATAACTCGATTAACATATAAGAACCGCATAGATAGTACACTAATATTATCACCTAGAGCAGTAAAAATAAAACATAAATAAACTATAAGTTGCGTTGAAGCTGTAGTTCTTCTATAACATTCCTAAGACGCCTTATCTCCTGCTTCGTCACAT
Source organism: Allium sativum (assembly GCA_030737875.1). Taxonomy (NCBI): domain Eukaryota; kingdom Viridiplantae; phylum Streptophyta; class Magnoliopsida; order Asparagales; family Amaryllidaceae; genus Allium; species Allium sativum. Next base: position 585,115,147 of record CM060923.1, on the reverse strand, counting down.
TTGCATAGGCTATGATGCATGCACATAAATGGTCATTAACCCATTCGGAATAGTCTCAACTGTTCGACCATAATGGATAAGGATGGATTCTATGACCAATATTTTCTCCATTTGCCTTGACTACAACCTCTACCACATACCTGCAATAGCAATATGCAGGATATGAGTCAACATCTTGATCATATGTAGGTTGAACAACAGCAGCTCAGTTCACCTGTTGTTTGTATAAAGGTTGAACAACTTAACTTACTTCCCTCGTTTGCTAAACCCGTGGATGAGCAGCCAAAACTTGATTAACCACTCGTTCATACAAAGGATCTACAGAATCTTGAAGTCATAGTTGATCAATATTTGGGAACTAACGACGAACATCTTCGTAGTGCTACTCTTGATACTCGGTGAGCCAATCTTAATCCGTACGCAAGCTATCAGAAGGTCCAGTCGCTAGATACAAATCAGAATCAACAAATGAAGGCCATGATGGCATTCTTGTTAATTTAAAGAGTGGTGAGGAAATATGATATTAACTGACTAAAGAAATGTGTGGTATAAATATTTCTTTCTAGCTCATATTTGTACACGTAAAGTTGTGCATTGAGGAGACAATTATAGTACTAGAAATGACTACACACTGCACGGTAAACGAGAAATGTTATATACTAACTTTAGATTTAGGACAAAACAAAGCATCAACCAGTAAGGAACGACCTTAGTTATTTAACTCATTCACTTTAGCACCCGTGATGTGTTTAACTCCATGTTTATTTGAAAATTTATGATATGGAATTAATAAATATTTACTTTAAAGAAGACTAATTGAAATATTTATATTAAATTCATTTTATCTCGTCGCATAGCGGTAGTTCGTAAATTTTCATTTCGAACTTCAAATCTGTATATCGACTCTAATATTGATCGGAATTCTATGAAACAAGAATTTACTGGGGCTATTACAATATGGGTTCGTTATAAAAGAGAAAAAAAATCAAGATTTCATCGTTTTGGTTGTAGGATATGTCAATCGCAGTATGGTAGTTCGTAAACGCAAATAGGAAATATTATATTATATATTGACTTTAGATTCAGGACGAAACAAAATATCAACCAACGGAGGACGACCCTAGTTGTTTAACGCATTCACTTCAATAACCATGATGTGTTTAATTCCATGTTTATTGAAAATTTGCACGATGGAATTAATAAATATTTACTTTAAAGAAAATTAAATGAAATATTTATATTAAATTCATTCGAGCTTGTCGCGTAGCGACAGTTCGTAAATTTCCATTTTGAACTTCAAAACTGTATATCGACTCAAATACTGATCGGAATTCTACGGAACAAGAGTCTACCTGAGCTATTATAATATGCGTTCATAATAAAGGAGAAAAAGAAAGATTCCAATGTTTTGGTTGTAAGATATGTCAAAAAAAATTAAAAAAATTCGTCGTATAGTAGTTCGTAAAGGTGAACGAGAATAGTTGTTGCCAGCAAACACATATGGCTACAGTGCTTGATTTGACCGAACATTGACCAACCTTGTCTTCTTGCCATAACGAGAATAGTAGTTAACAACAAATGCATTTGTTTACAGTGCTTGATTTGACCGAACACTGAGCAACCATGTATTCTTTCCATAACGAGAATAGTTGTTGCCAGTAAAGGCACATGGCTACAGTGCTTGATTTGACCGAACACTGAGCAATTTATTTCATTTTTTCCCCACCAAATAAACACATGGATATCATACTTCACTTCTACAATTCAGTCTACCACTTACATTCATAACTCAAACAAATCTCCTTAATAACAATGTTTGAATATTTACTAAAAGCAATATTGTTATGCAATAGCGACTACAAAGAAGAAGCATACGCATTAGCACATCAACAAGAGGGAGAATAACTATTAGAGATCTACCATGAAGCATACGGTACAACTATTGGACAAAACGGTGGCTCAATAATGGGTCGAAAATACATTAACTGTTATCATGCAGCATTTCATAAGTCACTGATAAAAGATTATTTTGCTTTAGATCCAACTTATGGTCCAGCGATGTTTCAACGATGTTTTAGAATGGGTCATCCCCTATTTTTAAGAATTCTTAACAATATTCAGAAGAATAATAAATACTTTGTTTATCAGAAAGACGCTGCAAAAAATAAGGTTTAAGTGGACATACGAAGTTGACCGTAGCAATTATACGGTACACCCGCTGACGCCCTTGACAACGCACATTGTAATGCAGAGAGTGTGGCATTGGAAAACCTAGAGCACTTCTGCCAAGAAGTTGTGCACATATATGGGGATGAATATCTTTGTTCTTTGAACGAGGTAGTCGTAACGCGATAGGTTGAAATGCACGAAAGGAGAGACTGGCCTGACATGCTGGGAAGTCTAGATTGTATGCGTTGGGAGTGGAAGAACCGTCCAAAAGATTTTCATCAAGCATACAATGGCAAAAGAAGCCAACCATCATCCTAGAAGCAGTTACATCTCATGATTTGTGAATATGACATGCTTTTTTTGGAATGTCGGGTTCTCTTAACGACTTAAACGTTTTTGAACGATTATATTTATTTTGCGATTTGGCATTGGGTAAATCTACTCCTATCTCATTTATGCTTACGTATAACATATACAAACATGGATACTATATAGGAGACTGAATTTATCCCAAAAGTAGCACGATTGTAAAGACTTTTGCAGATCCATTGACCGCAAAACAGAAAAAATTTGATGCTATGCAAGAAAGGAAAGACGTCGAAAGGGCATTTGGGTTTCTTCAATCTAGATTCGCAATGGTTAGCAGTCCATGTAGGTTACAGGAGAAGTCGCAAATGACAAAAGTTATGTTCTGCTGTATCATTATGCATAACATGATCATTGAAGATGAACACGTCATAGACTACCGAGACAATGAGTGCGATGGTGCAAGACAACTACCTCAAATATTTCATGCTACCAATTTACAAATTGATGGACAGTACGATATGTTTCAAGTAGATCAACACTAAATTTATCGTAATGCAGCAGTTCATAACAAGATCCAAAGGAATCACATTTGGAACTCTTATGGCAATCAGTAGTTTTTATTATGGATCTATGTTTTATTAAGCATGTTTGCATTTTAGTATGTAAGTTGTTTGTTATGTAGTAGGTTGAATTGTTTTGGTGCAGTAAGGAATAATTGCTAAATGAAACATGCATTGAACAAAATGAGACCATTGACTACTTCAAATTAGAAAATAGTACATGATCGAAAACAATAAAAGATGATACATTCCTCTATAACTCAACTATATATGACTAAGTCCTGAACGACTATCAACAATTCGTTGTTTGTAATCCATCCAATACTGCATTGACAATGGATCCTTCCCCATGAATCATTTCCATTACTAATGTCTCTTGTCATTGCCGCTCTACTCATACCCACCCTTTCAATCTCAGTCAGTTGTTTTAACAAGGCAAGCTTTTCTACACTATTTTTTTGTCGTTCTGCGTTTTCTCTCGCATTCTTCTCATGCATCTGTGCTAAACGAGAATCAATTTGAGACTGGACAATAATTTTCTTCTTAGCTGCATGGTGCTCTATCGGTTTAGCATCTTCATCAACTAGGGTCAGTGCTTCTTCAGCTTCAATATTTGGATAAACATTTGAATCGATATGCAAAGAATCTCCGGAACTTGAACTATAAGTATTTCGACTTGTTTTTTTCTTGGCTTTGGACTTGGATTGAACATCCGTTAAGCTCTTTGCGTTGCTAGAACCCATTTTGGATGACCGACAAGCAATTCATAACAATTAGCGAACTGATAGTAATGCGTTATTTTAACCATTTTCCCTAGGAAATAATTTCAAAAGTTTGTCGTTCGCCTTGCTCTTTTGCAATTAAACAATGAATATATATTGGTATTTTCTGGTGGATAAATGAGGATAAGCATACAAGTTAGTAAGTTTCAAATTGTTACCAATTCAGCCTTTCCATTCATTCCACTTCGATTTGTAGTTCTAATTTTGTGAATTTGGGACTTGAAGAATTGGATTTGTCGATTAATGTTCCCAAATCGACCAGAAAGTGCAGACATGGATCTCTTCTTTTCAACATGTTTTTTGTTGTATGAAGCCATAATTTTCCCCCAAAATGCCTCTTCATTTGGGTCATTTCCCTTGACCTATTCATTAGAAAAGTGAGCAAAGATCTTTATCTTCATCTCCAATCCACAGACCGAATGAATGGAAGGAAAGTGGGGGAGCAGATTAAGGAATAAATTCTTCAATGGGTTGGAAAGTGAAATCCCAATTAGCCGTATTCATCGCTTCGTTATACGATTGAAATTGTTATAACATTACATGATGAAGCTGATAATTTGGTAGACAAAGAGAGGTTTATGTGTTTTACAATCTGAAATTCAAAGCAATATATAAACAACAATCAGAGGTATATATGATCAGTTATAGTCGTTGTAATTTGAAAAGTGACTATTTATAGTCGTTGTAATTTGAAAAGTGACCATTTATAGTCGTTGTAAGGGAGAAAATGACCGTCTGTAGTGGATATAAGGTTAAAATCATAGCCTTTATCGATTGCATGTGTGAAGGAGTTGGAAGGGTTGGGCACCCATTTTATGGTCGCCCAGCTCGTATTCAAGATCCTGAATCAGATCTTGAATAGTATGCGTAATGTTTACACCTTTGTGGAACGACTAGAGATGAAAAGCGTAATATTATGCCCTAAATTTGAATGACTGGAGATGCTCAAAGGCACATTTTAGCTTATGTCCACTTTAAGTTTCAAAATACAAAAAATCTTCCTATCTTAAAACTTTATAATTTAAGTCCTTATTTTTTGAAAATCATTAAAAAAAACCAACGTAAAAATTTACCGAGCTTCAGATTTTAATTCAACACATATTCATCCTTGTATTTATGCAAGAAAAGTACAAAAAATGATTCAAAATTTAAAAATAAATCACGGTTCGGTGAATTCCTGTAATTTTTCAAAAAAAATGCAGACATTGCAGAAATTATATCAAAAAAATTGCAGGCTTTCATGCAATTTCTCTGATTTTCTTCAAACTTTTTAATTCAAAGCCTACGCTTACTCAAGCATTAAAGAATTGCATAAAATTCATCAAAAAAAGATAAAAATTGCATACAAATGAAAAAAATTCATTTTCGGTAAAATTATAGAAAAAGAAGCCATTATTTGCAAAAATTGCAAACATGGCTATAATTTTTTCATATGCTAACACATATCTGCAATACACTGTAAAATAGTTGCGGATATGCCTGCAACTATTTACAATAAGTATAGACTTGGTGCATTTTTTCCTCCTTTTTCAAATTCATGCAATGCATTATATGAATAATTGTAGAAATATCTGCACTTATTCACAAAAAGTGCAGACATATCTACAATTTATTTTCTCAGAATCCTTCTGTTAATATGTATAATTTTTTGAAATTTATTTTATGCGACAGTGCAAAAAAATATGAAACTATGGTGTTGCAGTAAAACAGGGATCTGTTTTACAACAAATTTCATTTTAGACATGTCTCCCTAATTTCCACTAATTCAAAACCCTACAAAGGGAAACTAAAACATTGATATGGATAATAAAACGTTATCTGAAAAAAAAACTAACTATAAAAGGAAAATAAAAGTTGCCTATGCTAGAAAGGAAACCGAAACATTGATATGGAGGGAAGACTAGTTTTCTTTCATAGCTGCACTCAAACAATGTATAAATATTGTTTAAAAACAAGATCCAGTTTGGAACTTAAAAGGTGAATTATCTACATGTAATGAACCAAAAATTTTCGACCCCCGAAATCGACACAAAACACCATATCGACTATTCAAGTATCACAAATGCCTGAACATTAATAGAAAGAAGTTATAGAGTGACATAACACAACAACATCAGAGTAACCACGAATCTCACACTAAAACGAATAAAAATATATTATATTACAACTTTTGAAATACAAAACTGTATTTGTACTTACATGCGTCATCAGTGTACATCATATATATATATCACAATGGAAATAAACTCTATACATATCTAACATTGAAGCCTCCTGCTTTAAGCTTTTCCAAGTATATTTATAAAATCCCGATTACTTGACTGTTTGTACAAATTTGGGTACCCAAGAGTTTAGGGTAAAACAAAACAAAATAAACTCTGGGTTAGCCACGAGACTGGTGTGAGTAAAGTCCAACCACTTGGTTTAATTTTTGAAAATCCTTTTTAAAAGAAAGGATAATCGTAAGGACGATCCACGCATAAAGATGAATGGGTTTTATCTTATGATAACCCGAAATATTCTTAAAATCAATATTTTTCTGATATTATAATAGTGTCTAAATCAAGTAAATAACAATCCAACAGAACACTTCTATCTCATGCTCCATACATAGTATACAATTAAAACCGCGGACTCTTATTGGAGAATAGATTTCCAACTATGGAAAGGTATGAGACCATCTTCCGACAGTGTACCTCTAGAGAAAATACATCAGGATTCAACAAGAATATCTTGCAACCCTGGCTAAACATGACCTACCACTCATTTCACTTGAGTGTACATGATATATTATCACCTTACGGTTTGGGCCCATCGTATTCCCAGGAGATACAGAAACCACAGAAGAACAAATAAAATTTCTCTAGATGGTGACAATACACCTTAATTGGGAGCGACCCACTTAGCCATGCGACCTACCCAATTTTATACCATTTCCCTGTTGAAGAGGGTTGAGGTCGCAGTTACCTTTTCAGAACATCTGACCACCATTCACTTTGAATGTCACATCGTCAAACCGACCATATCACAAATTGATTTCCCTAAAAATACCATAGGTATAAAGCTAAAAGAAATGAATTCCTCCTCCACCAACGTAAATACATTTGAAGTGATCAACTTATACGATCTATTAAGTGTACCCTATCAGACATTCATCCATATAAGTTGTCCTGGGAATGGACAGACCGAATGCACTATTCTGTAAATCCATCTTAGGAAATCTTCCTAGGATCGCCAGAACAGCCCTTACGCAAACTCCGTCTTCAATTGTCTTCGGCATATTTGATTCATAATGCCAATTCCCATACAGAGTGGTTTTCAGATAATAAAACTGATCCTGGTCCATGATGATAACGGAAAAATGGTCAGAAACTTTGATAGCCGGTTATTTAACTACTAAAGGAAAACATCCATACAAACAACGATCATATTTCCAAATGAAATTCTTCGATCAATCATCAAGTAACACTGAGCCCTTTTAATTTCATTAATTTATCTCTTTCCCAATTTCTCTTTAATATCTTTACCCAAATATTTCTCCAACTCGTTTAGCCTCTCATGATTCTTAGAAAATGTAACAGTTTACATTTTACGTATTGGAAGATCGTAAAATATTTTTATTTTATTTTATTCCCTTAGGGTTGGATCATTCTCATATTTTGATATGTTGCTTATAGGGATGTGAGACATGCCCATAATTTTTACTGATTTTGTTTGTGACCATTATTCGCTTGTTAGTCTTGTACAGGGCATAACTTTTGACTCAGGTTGAATCAGAGAATGAGACTGGTGCAATTGGAAAGGAATTGATGACTCCCTTTCCGTAGAGTGGTTACATTAAAGATTTGGCTCAGCGGTTTGGGAGGGATCATTGTTTTAAGGTTTTTTAGTTGGCTGTCCAGGTTTGGTAAGCCATAATGGGCTGAATTGGAGAGGCCCGTTAGTGGGCTGATGGGAGGGTATAAATAGGGGGTGAGGGATATGGGAAATGGTTTAGTTTTTCATTTCCTCATTGGGTGGTCTTGTTCTCCTTCTTCCTCCAACACCTTTCCACCAGTAAAATTCCAAATCCAAGGAGGGAAATTGAAGATCTACACCATTGGAGGCTAGATCTACGTCAATTGAAGTAAGGATTCATCAGATTAAGGTGTTTGGTGCGAGGTGCTTGATTCCCGGATTCCTATTTCATTGATTTTTGCTTGTTTGGGAGAATCGATTAGTGATTTACATCTCTCACATGAATGCAATGAAGTATATGAATGTTTGTGCATGTTTCTCATCAAATTCAAATGTTTTTCCATAGATCTATGCCATATTAATTCCATTTTCATATTAACCACCCTATGATCTAATTTGACAAGTTTAGATAGGTAATTTCTATGCTATTTCATATGATTATGCAAGTTAGATCCACAATTTAGATCACTTGTTCAATTATCATTGTTTTCGGTGAAATTTGCATAATTTGATAATTGTCATTTTCATGATGCTAGCAGTTTCATAACATGCTTATAATTGTATTGGATGAGTTGATTTCATCGAATTTATCATTTGGCGAAGTTTTGGTGGAATTGGAGTAGAAATTATGAAGTGCATGTTTAGGGTTGCACGTAGGGGGTTCGTTCGCTGTAGGATGTAATTTCTTGGGAAACAAGACATAATGTAGGCTAGAACGAGCTAGGGAGTTAGTCGGTCGAGCGAGCTGGGTGTAAGGCAAGTGGACGAACGAGCCTGAAGGAAAAAGGGTTCGGTCGAGCAAGCCTATGGTTGAGTAAAGGGGTCGGTCGCTCCTATTGGGTCGGTCGTGAAGCCTGAAAGTGGTAAAGTGGCAGGTCGACGGCTCCAAGTTGGGAGTGTCGGTCGCTCTAGCTGGTTCTAACAGTGTGAAGGTTCAATCGCCCTGGTCGGTCGAGCAGTCTGAAGGATCGGTCGCACAGAATTGAGAAAGCCAAGAGATTATCATTGTCGTAAGTTCTAGCAGGCTCAAAGCAGGGGTACAATGGGGGAACCCAAAAAACGGTTGTAGGTGGAGTATCTTGGGTATTGTTGAAAGGCCTAGTTTTCAAGGTTGGACATGCATACGTATTGTTGAAAGGCTTATGGAGTTTATGCTAGAACTGGGGTGACCATTATCCCTTGACATATGGCAAGGTTGTCCATCATACGATTAACGAGGGTTTCAAAGCAGGATTGGCGATGATAGCCAGAGTCAGTCATGGATGATTACTAGTTTTGTTTGTACCGCCTCATGTAGATTGTCCAACGTCGAAGAAGATGTTCCTTGGGTGCTTGTCCGATATTGGTTTAGGCCTCTGGGGCTAGTGCTTGAGGGGTGTTGAGTTCGATTAGGATGGTTTACATGAGATATATATAATCTGGATGTCATGAGTGCTTTACCATGATTGAATGGGTGTTCTGTTTCCATGGATGAATTGTAACACCCCACCTCCGCCAATGCCACTCTTGCAAGGACATTAGCTTTGGAGGGGCGTTAAACAAGGTAAACATGCATGCAGATATCACAAGATAGAACATATAAGTAAAACAGAGTAGTAAAGCAGCGGATAAAACTTAGCATTTCAAAACCATAGTCATGTTACAACAAAGTACTTGGACATTATTTTCCAACAACAAAGTCTAGATAAAAGCATAAACTGAAAAACTGAAATACATAAAGTACTATCCCCAAAATGAAGTGATAAACCATAGCTAGCTCAATGTCCAAAACCGTACATGAGCAAATCCAGTAAGCAAGCTGTAAAGATACAAGCTAAGCTCCAATGTTCCCACCCTGAGAACCTGAGGGGGGGGGGAACGGAAGAAAAGAGGCGAAAGAAATAAGGTCAGTCAAAAAGACTGGTAAGCCCTACTACTATCTGTCTATGAACTAGTAAAGTTAACTGGCATGAGAAGCTGAGATGAACATAAGGATAACAACATACTGGCATGATGATTAACTAACAAGATAGATAAAGGTGTCATCACATAATTAAGGTTAAGTTTTGCACCACGGGTGTACTAGCATTCTAACATGTCAAGTAAAAACAAGAATTGATCCATTGGCCCAAGCTTGGCCCATCATCATGAGGTGACCTAAATTAAGGTCCAACTACACGGTCTAGTCGATCGGCTCCCTATAAGCCTAACTCGTCAAGTGTCGGTGTCGTACGACCCAAACATGCAATGTAGTTAAACTGCGCTAGGTACACCCTAGGGTGTATCAAGTCCTAGGGTGTCAACCTCAAACACGAATCAAGTATGCGCAGTCTAGATCTACTGGTACCCGTGCCTGATTCTCCAACTCCGGACTATGTGCACGACCATAGTCCGCCTGGACCTACACCGGCGTACCCACTCAGCCATCGTTTTGGTCGCTTACATGTCAGCCCAGTAATCGTGCCCCACCCTAGCCTAGTCCTAGGGTCTTATGATACTATCAAGAGGGTTACTGCTGAAAAGGACCACGCAACTAGGGTTTCCTTAACGGGTTAAATGTGGTTAACCCGATCCAAACGTGGATTAAATTGGTTAAGTATACCCAAGGTTCGTGACTTAACCCCGATTAACCCATCCAACCCAAATTGATTAAGTATTAAGTGGACCATGACTTAACCCTAATCAGGAGGCATTAATTAACTTAATGTGCTTTAACCTCTCACATTAGACTTTGTTGTGGTTACTAGTTAAGCCGGGCGGGTCCGGGTAGCTTTATACCACAACTTGGTCTAATCTCGGGTTCGAGCACAACATGACCAACTTCTCACATTGGGTCCTATTGTTTGTAGCCACTAGTTAAGCCGGGCGGGTCCAGGTAGATTTATGCTACAAACTCAACCCAACCTCGAGTTGGCCACACTCATATTTTCTAAGTGACATGTCCATTATGTTTCCAAAACATAATTACAAGTTAACATATCACGTTATGTTATAAAAATCATGTTCATGTCATAATTTTACCCAACCCCAACGTAATCCTATCGTTTACATAATCGCAACAACGCATAAAGGGTAAAATAGGGAACTTGGCATAATCATGACAAAAAGGTGTTGAAGCCACAAGTTTATCATGGTGGCATATGAGATGTACATATGTTCATATACTTGCATATTGCATTGTTAGGCTTCAAAAGCATGCATAAAACCAAACTTAGCATATGAGTGATACATGGTGATAAATGACATGTAGAAGTTGCTAGAAGTTCGCATTTAGCCTCACATGCAAGTTATCATAAGGGATATGATAACTTTCATGTTGCCAAAATGCAACCTTTGATATAAAGCTTGGAGCTTTATGCTCACAACATCAAGTTTAACTTGCATAACATAGCAATATGTGTCATACATAATGATTAAACCAACTTGCATAGCATAATGATTAACCAAACTTGCATATCATAATAATCAACCAAACTTGCATATCATAATGATCAACCAAACTTGCATATCATAATGATCAACCCCAAACTTGCATCATTCATTTAACTTTAGAGTTCAATAAAAAGAAAGTAGAAAAGGGCTTACTACGCTATGAAGACACAAATGAATATTTATTATAAAGATTGAGACGAAGCCCTTATGCAAGCACCAAAATATGAAAGCCCCAATTGAAAAACCCTTGCGCCAAATCAATAAAAATTCTTGCTTTGAAATAGAAATGTTGCAACTTGACTTGAATGCAAACTAAGAACACTCATACAAGTTTGAAAGCACTTGTATGAACTCACAATCTCTCATAGAAATAGGCTTAGGAATTTTAGCATGAGAGCGGAGGCCATGAGAGGAACAAATTTGACATAGTTTAGTTGTAGGATTGAATAATGGTGATTTAGGCTAGGTTTAGGGGTCTTTTTATAGAGGATTAGGATAGTATTAGCAATAGGATTAACCCTAGATTCAATCCAAGCCATCAAAGCATGTCTTGGGGAAGAAGTCAAGTGTAGGAACCATCTAGGGCCTTTAGATTAAAGCTGAACCATGAGAACCATTCAAATGCAAAATCTGCATTTGAGCGAATCGGCCCACGGGTTGACAGCCAAACACCCTGGATTAACCCCTAGTCGACCCAGCAAGCTTGGGTCGACCTCAAAAATCGGCCGGTTCGGTTATTCCCCTCTCCCAATTCGCTGTTTTGAACATTTTTGCATATTTATTTATTTAATTTTCAATTATATATATATATATCAATATATATATATTTCTCTGCGCAACCCATTTCACTTAATTAAGTATACTTTAATTTGTGAATTTTTATGTTCAAATTACGGGGTGTTACATTCTCCCCTCCTTAAAGGATTTCGTCCCGAAATCTCCAAGTTAGGAAGAACGTATCCTACTATCCATCATCCATCTACTCAAAACATCATCCACGTGCAGTCATTGTCCTTAAAGGATTCTAAATGTTGTATGATCATATGCAAAGGTGTGTGTATATGTACTTATCTAATGCAAAAATCAGGCGGTTACTGATATAGTAAACCTCCTTAATGCAAAATATGTTAGTGAAATGAGTCCATATGTATGCAAATTCCTAACATAATTTATAATCTCTACATGAGTGCACATAATATTCATCCATATGCAACATCCACGTGATAGCTCAACAAGTTTCATCCATGAATAAGTATAAGCACTCATGCATATGCAACATGAAAGTGTGTGAGCCGATCTTAGTGCCTAATGTGTATCATGCATCCACGAGTATCCACGTGCAAACACTTGCAACCACTTGCAACCATCAAGCATAACATGTTTCAAATACATGTTTCAACCAAGGGTTTCTACCTAAGGTTCTCATGACAAGATCTACGAAACAAGATAAACTAGATAAACGCGGATAAAAAGAAAGATATGCTAATTAGGAAAAGAGATCGAGAATGTACCCTAAAAAAGAAATGGATAAAGCCCACGCATCTTCTCCTCGGTTTCCCAAGTTGCATCTTCGTCGGCTTCACCCCACTGAACTTTCACCAACTTGACCTCTCGATTCCTTAGCTTCTTGATCTATGTTCCCAAGATACGAATCGGAGCTCTTCTCAAGGTTGCTTCTTTCTCTACCTCAATTTCTTCAAGAATGCTTGGTTCAACCACCTCAGCGGACTCATGTAGGCACTTTCGGAGATGCGAGACATGAAAGACATTATGCACTCCGGCTAGCTTCTCGGGCAATCCCACCTTATAGGCCATCTTTCCAATTCTCTCTATGATAGGGAAGGGTCCTACGAACCTTGGTGCCAGCTTCCCCGCTGCTCCAAAACGTACCACATTTCGCAAAGGAGAAACCTTCACGAAAACCATGTCTCCCACTTCGAATTCCAAATCTGCCCTTCGCTTGTCAGCATAGGATTTCTGTCTATCTTGGGCCGCTTTCATCCTTCTTCTTACTAATTCAACTTTCTCGGATGTGTCTCGTATCATATCGGGCCCAAGTATAAGTCTATCTGTTGTCTCCCACCAACAAGATGGTGACCTACACGGCCTCCCATATAAAGCTTCAAATGGTGCCATCCCTATGCTGGCTTGATAGCTATTATTATAAGCAAATTCTACAAGAGGAAGGTGGTCTTCCCAAGTACCACCGAAGTCGAGAACACAAAGCCTCAAGAGATCTTCTAGCACTCTATTCACCCTTTTGGTTTGGCCATCCGTCTAGGGGTGATAGGCTGTACTCAAATTCAATCGCGTACCCATCGCTTCTTGCAAACTGTTCCAGAACTGGCTAGTGAAAATCGGGTCACGATCGCTAACTATGCTAGAAGGAACTCCATGCAACCGCACTATTTCTCGGAGATAAATAGACGCCAGCCCTGATGCGGTCCTCTTGCTCTTTACTGGGATGAAGTGAGCACTCTTCGTAAGTCTGTCAACTATGACCCATATGCTTGTGTTCCCTCTCCTTGACCTAGGCAATCCATCCACAAAATCCATAGAAATACTCTCCCACTTCCATTGTGGGACCTCCAATGGATGTAATAGCCCACCTGGTTTCTTTGACTCGGCCTTCACTTGTTGGCACACCATGCACCTTGAAACATACTCTGCCACATCTTTCTTCATTCCATCCCAAAAGAAACTGCGCTTCATATCTCTATACATCTTATCTCCTCCCGGATGTATAGTCATCTTCGAGTGATGCGCTTCTTCAAGAACTCTATGGACCAAATCTCCCACCCGAGGAACACATAATCTCCCATCACGCCTTAGCCATCCTTTATCATCAATAGTATATCTGGCAAGGTGACTAGACGTCTCACCCCGAATCAACTTGTCCATAACTTCGACTATCTGTGGATCTTCCCTCTACGAAGCCCCAACTTGATCAAGAAGTGTGGGTCTAAGCTCAAGGGATGCTAATGAACCCGTCATCAACTCAACAGCCGTCGTGAAATCAAAGGTTGCCAAGAATTCCAAGTTCTTCATCTCAATGAACAAGGGGCTTAAAGTCAATCTCCTTCTGCTTAGTGCATCCGCCACAACATTACCCTTGCCAGGGGTATAAGCTATCTCGAAGTCATAAGATGCCAAAAATTCCATCCACCTTTGCTGCCTTAGATTCAGATCTTTTTGCGAGAAGAGGTATTTGAGTGACTTGTGATCAGTATACAACTCAAACCTTTCGCCTAGAAGATAGTGGCGCCAGGAATTGAGTGCAAAGACGATCGCCGCTAACTCCAAATCATGAGTGGGATAGTTCTTCTCATGAACTTTAAGTTGCCTACCCCCATAACATATCACTCTTCCCTCTTGCATCAGAACAGCTCCTAACCCCGTGCCACATGCATCTGTGTACACGATAAACATCTTACCACTATCGGGTAATGCCAAAACTGGAGCTGAGGTAAGGGCTCTTTTGAGCTTTTGAAAAGCAAGCTCACACTCCAAGTCCCATGCAAAGACTAAGTTCTTCTTCGTCAACTTAGTGTGAGGGGCCGAAATCTTATCGAAGTCTCTGATGAACTTCCTATAGTAGCCCGCCAAACCGAGAAAGCTTCTTACTTCGGTCGCATTCCTAGGAGTCTTCCAATCTTGAACCATAACCACTTTCGCGGGATCCACCGCTATGCCTTGCTTAGAAACTATATGTCCAAGAAACTGAGCTTCCCTTCTCCAGAAATGACATTTGGAGAACTTGGCTTTCAACTGATGCGCTCTAAGCGTATCCATCACTTCCTTGAGATGTCTGGCATGTTCTTCCTCGTCCTTTGAGAAGATCAGAATATCATCCACGAAGACAACAACAAACTTGTTTAGGAACTCCCTGAACACCCTACTCATCAAGTCTACGAAGTAGGCGGGTGCATTAGTCAATCCGAATGGCATGACAAGCCATTCAAAGAATCCATCCGGAGTCCTAAACGCAGTTTTATCAATGCTATCCTCAGCTACTCTAAGCTGATGGAATCCGGTGGCTAGATCGAGCTGAGAGAAAACAGAAGCACCTACAAGCTGGTCAAAGAGATCATCAATCCTCGGTAACGGGTGCTTATTCTTCTTTGTCAGCTTGTTCAACTCTCGATAATCAACACATAGACGAAGCGAACCATCCGCCTTAGTAGCGAATACCACCGGAGCACCCCATTCGGAAATGCTTCGTCTAATAAAACCCTTCTCAAGCAGCTCCTTGATTTGCTTACTGAGCTCCCTTCTCTCACGAGGGGCCATGTGCCTAACGGGCAATGATACTGGCTTGGCATTATCGACTAGATAAATGCCGAAATCTATCTCTCGTTTAGGGGGTAACCCCTTAACTTCTTCAAAGACATCAGGATAGTCTCGGACCACCCTTACAGATTGCAGATCATCGATGGACGAGTCGAGAGATTCAAGATAGCATAACATGATGGGACCTCTAGGGTTACAAGAAATTTTTAGGGTATTACCGAGGCGGGTCATGAGCCTCACCACCCTATGTTCACAATCGAGAATGGCTCCATAACTGGACAACCAATCCATGCCCAAGATTAACCCATATCCCGTGAATCCGAGAACATAAGCATTACACGCGAATTCTACAGTCAAGATAGAAATCTTCAAATCCACACAAATCATAGATAGATGGGCGGAACCCCCAATTGGATTTGAAACACAAACGGGATCCTCAACTAAGCTAGTACTTAGGTGCAACCTTCAACAATGTCAGAAGAAATAAAACTATGCGATGCGCCAGAATCAAATAAGGTGCGGACATGATAATCAGAAATATAAACAAGACTTTCTACAGAAATGCTACCTCGATCCTGAACTGGAGCGGCGTTGAGAGCATGCACTTGCCCTCCAGAAGGTCCGGCACGCTGATTCTGCCCTTGCTTCTTGGGGCAATCCTTACTAAAATGTCCGGTCTCTCCACAATGAAAGCATTCGCCCGACTTCCTCTTCCTTTTCTTACAGTCTTTAGCTATGTGCCCTACATTCCCACAGTAGTGGCATTTTCTTGGGTCCTTTGCCTTGGCCTTGTTGCTCTTGTTGTTCTTGTTGTTTTTGTTGTTCTGATTGCTCTGATTTCCTCCCCACTTGGAGTCTGTCTTCTTGGCTTGGGTCTCATTAGCCTTCACTTCCTTCTTGCCATTCTTATTGTCTCCTTGAAGCAATGCCATGTCTACTAGACCTTCGAAAGTGGCCCCCATAGGTATATGAGATAGGGCTAAACCTTGTAGTGGCTCATTCAACCCTCGTGCAAAGCGCAAAGCCTTCTTCTGGGGAGTATTAATCATGTCCAAACCAAATCGGGCGAGCTTGTTAAACTCATTCACGTACTCCCTCACTGCCATGTCTCCTTGCTTTAAAGATATAAACTTCTCCAATTGCAAATTCGCCTCAGCTGATGATAGAAACTTAAGCCTAAATCTTGTCCTAAAGTCGGCCCAAGTCTCTATAGACCTCGTAGCATTGGTGACCTCCCACCAATAAGCAGCTTCTTCTTTCAATAACCATGCTACCAATAGAACCCTTCTATGATCTTGCACATCAAAGATGGCGAAGAGATCTTCAGTTTCTTTCAACCAATTTCTTGCCTCCACAAAAGTCTCCGTCCCAATAAAGTTCTTGCCACCCATCGCCTTAAAGTCTTTGCAAATCTTAGCGAAATCTGCTTGCGGGTTCTGAGGAGGAGGAGGAGGAACCTCAGTTATATTGGGGGTATTTGCTGGGCCCACATCGTTGGCCCTAGCTTCCAAGTATCTCCGGAACCATCCGGGAATGGTCACTCCCTCGGGAAGGTTAAGATCGGCCATACTGAAAAAGGAAAAAGATAGATTCAGAACGAAGAAACGAAGGATAGTGCTATGGCTTTTGGGGAATAGCCTTTTTAAAATAACTAGACTTTTCTTGGAAAATACTTAATTGGTTTTGAAAATAGTTTTTCAAAAGGTAAGTTTCAAAAACACTTTTGCTCAAATCTTGTAAACCTTATGCTCTGATACCAAATGTAACACCCCACTTCCGCCAATGCCACTCTTGCAAGGACATTAGCTTTGGAGGGGCATTAAACAAGGTAAACATGCACGCAGATATCACAAGACAGAACATATAAGTAACACAGAGTGGTAAAGAAGCGGATAAAACTTAGCATTTCAAAACCATAGTCATGTTACAACAAAGTACTTGATCATTATTTTCCAACAACAAAGTCTAGATAAAAGCATAAACTGAAAAACTGAAATACATAAAGTACTATCCCCAAAATGAAGTGATAAACCATAGCTAGCTCAATGTTCAAAACCGTAAATGAGCAAATCCAGTAAGCAAGCTGTAAAGATCCAAGCTAAGCTCCAATGTTCCCACCCTGAGAACCTGAGGGGGGGGGGGGAACGGAAGAAAAGAGGCAAAAGAAAACATGTCAGTCAAAAAGACTGGTAAGCCCTACTACTATCTGTCTATGAACTAGTAAAGTTAACATGCATGAGAAGCTGAGATGAACATAAGGATAACAACATACTGGCATGATGATTAACTAACAAGATAGATAAAGGTGTCAGCGCATAATTAAGGTTAAGTTTTGCACTACGGGTGTACTAGCATTCTAACATGTCAAGTAAAAACAAGAATTGATCCCTTGGCCCGAGCTTGACCCATCATCATGAGGTGACCTAAATTAAGGTCCAACTACACGGTCTAGTCGATCGGCTCCCTATAAGCCTAACTCGTCAAGTGTCGGTGTCATACGGCCCAAACATGCAATGTAGTTAAACTGCGCTAGGTACACCCTAGGGTGTATCAAGTCCTAGGGTGTCAACCTCAGACACGAATCAAGTATGCGCAGTCTTGATCTACTGGTACCCGTGCCTGATTCTCCAACTCCGGACTATGTGCACGACCATAGTCCGCCTGGACCTACACCGGCGTACCTACTCAGCCGTCGTTTTGGTCGCTTACATGTCAGCCCAGTAACCGTGCCCCACCCTAGCCTAGTCCTAGGGTCTTATGATACTATCAAGAGGGTTACTGCTGAAAAGGACCACGCAACTAGGGTTTCCTTAACGGGTTAAATATGGTTAACCCGATCCAAACGTGGATTAAATTGGTTAGGTATACCCAAGGTTCGTGACTTAACCCCGATTAACCCATCCAGCCCAAATTGATTAAGTATTAAGTGGACCATGACTTAACCCTAATTAGGAGGCATTAATTAACTTAATGTGCTTTAACCTCTCACATTAGACTTTGTTGTGGTTACTAGTTAAGCTGGGCGGGTCCGGGTAGCTTTACACCACAACTTGGTCTAACCTCGGGTTCGAGCACAACATGACCAACTTCTCACATTGGGTCCTATTGTTTGTAGCCACTAGTTAAGCCGGGCGGGTCCGAGTAGATTTATGCTACAAACTCAACCCAACCTCGAGTTGGCCACACTCATATTTTCTAAGTGTCATGTCCATTATGTTTCCAAAACATAATTACAAGTTAACATATCACGTTATGTTATAAAAATCATGTTCATGTCATAATTTTACCTAACCCCAACGTAATCCCATCGTTTACATAATCGCAACAACGCATAAAGGGTAAAATAGGGAACTTGGCATAATCATGACAAAAAGGTGTTGAAGCCACAAGTTTATCATGGTGGCATATGAGATGTACATATGTTCATATACTTGCATATTGCATTGTTAGGCTTCAAAAGCATGCATAAAACCAAACTTAGCATATGAGTGATACATGGTGATAAATGACATGTAGAAGTTGCTAGAAGTTCGCATTTAGCCTCACATGCAAGTTATCATAAGGGATATGATAACTTTCATGTTGCCAAAATGCAACCTTTGATATAAAGCTTGGAGCTTTATGCTCACAACATCAAGTTTAACTTGCATAACATAGCAATATGTGTCATACATAATGATTAAACCAACTTGCATAGCATAATGATTAACCAAACTTGCATATCATAATAATCAACCAAACTTGCATATCATAATGATCAACCAAACTTGCATATCATAATGATCAACCCCAAACTTGCATCATTCATTTAACTTTAGAGTTCAATAAAAAGAAAGTAGAAAAGGGCTTACTACGCTATGAAGACACAAATGAATATTTATTATAAAGATTGAGACGAAGCCCTTATGCAAGCACCAAAATATGAAAGCCCCAATTGAAAAACCCTTGCGCCAAATCAATAAAAATCCTTGCTTTGAAATAGAAATGTTGCAACTTGACTTGAATGCAAACTAAGAACACTCATACAAGTTTGAAAGCACTTGTATGAACTCACAATCTCTCATAGAAATAGGCTTAAGAATTTTAGCATGAGAGTGGAGGCCATGAGAGGAACAAATTTGACATAGTTTAGTTGTAGGATTGAATAATGGTGATTTAGGCTAGGTTTAGGGGTCTTTTTATAGAGGATTAGGATAGTATTAGCCATAGGTTTAACCCTAGATTCAATCCAAGCCATCAAAGCATGTCTTGGGGAATAAGTCAAGTGTAGGAACCATCTAGGGCCTTTAGATTAAAGTTGAACCATGAGAACCATTCAAATGAAAAATCTGCATTTGAGCGGATCGGCCCACGGGTTGACAGCCAAACACCCTGGATTAACCCCTAGTCGACCCAGCGAGCTCAGGTCGACCTCAAAAATCGGCCAGTTCGGTTATTCCCCTCTCCCAATTCGTTGTTTTGAACATTTTTGCATATTTATTTATTTATTTTTCAATTATATATGTATATATATCAATATATATATATTTCTCTGCGCAACCCATTTCACTTAATTAAGTATACTTTAATTTGTGAATTTTTATGTTCAAATTACGGGGTGTTACATGAATGGTTGAATTGTTTATTGTAAAAGCCATCACTGTCCGATATGGGGAAGATAAGGTTGAGTTCTTCTCTGGTGTTGTGGATAAATTAATATGTTTATCTATCCCTTCTCATATAATTTATTGTTGAAGTTTGTTAGCTGTTTGATCGCTCACTAAGACTGTTGTCTGACTCTAGGTTTTATGTCTCCTCTTATCACCTTGGGCTATTCATCTGGTTGTGGATGGGCAGACTAAGTAGCAAGTTACAGGTGATTAGTGAGGACGATGCTGCTGTGCACAGACGAGAAGGAAGCCGGCATACCAGTTTTATTACTATCTAGTATTTCTGTTTCCGCTTTTCGAGTGATCTATGAGTGTCGTAGTGAGGATTTATGTACAAACTTTGGTATCAGTTGGATAACCTTTCATGATGTTGAGAAAGTTTTCTAAAGTTTGCTATATGATGCCCCATTACTATTACTGTTGTATATGTTCTATTATATTTTATCCTTGCGCCGTGAGTACTACGACATGTTTCGATGTTGTTTAACTACTCTGATGATCGTCCATAGCCTCCTAGCACACCTTTCAGCGCATTACTCGTCTTGTTTAGTGCGGGGGTTATGGGCAGTCGTCACAGAAAACGTTTCAATTTATTATAAACTATTTATTTTCTATATTCTAGAAAATATTTCTTATTAACAACGGAAAAAATTCCCATATATATTCACAAATTCTTATTTTCTAAATTTAGAAAATATATTTTATTAACAGTGGAAAACGTTTTCATTTCTTAGTCACGCATCACTATTCTTCCACATTCATCAGTTCCTAACTGTAAACTAATACGATAACTACACCCTAAGTATCAACACCAAAAGCCGGAACCAACATCAGATCGACACTCAAGAAGCCATTCAACTTGACAAATCCTCGATTAGTTTCTAAGTTCCTTAACTCCATTTCTTAATTTCTTATCAAATCATTGCTTACACAACTCTCAGATTCAGTTTACGAATCCACTTCTTTAATGGAAATCATTGATTATAACGATAGCGTTATAATCCCTACTTCCAAAATATTTAGCTTCAAAATATATCTTTTATGCAGTACTTTGAATAAATAAATAAATAATAATTGATTAAATAAATAAATAAATCTTGATTACAAACGGAAAATAAATAGTACTTTTCTGAATTCAATATAATCCAATTTCAACGTATAACTATCTTTCAAATATTCTCTATTCGATTAACGTTCCGAACATCGGAATAAATTCACCATTTCAGGTCAACACAATTACTAAATTCATTTTTAAATTTATCACTTCCAAACATTTACCAATTTCCTGGTATAACCATTTTAATCTGCGAAATATTTTCTTTTAAATCATTATTCACTTTAAAAATGTGAATATTATTCCTTTATAGAAATCTGGACTCATTTTATTGCATGAATCTTGATTTTATTTGTAAATACCTTTACACGTTGAAATTTCATTTATTGATTTATTTTATAAATTCATACTCTGTAATCTCCGTTTACAAGTTAACTTCTTGTTAATTATATCTTAAGTTTATAATTTAATTATTTGTTTCAAACCAAATATTAACTGTCTTATCAAATTATGAATCATATTATATATATAATTTCTAAAAGTAAATTATTTTTTATAACATTTGACATAGTCAAATTATAATTATAAATCCTTGTGGATTTATTTCACTTCTATTTACGTTTCAAAAATCGAAATAATTTCATCTTTTTCTTTTAAAAACAATTCCCAATTTCTCTTTTTAAATTCATTCTTGAAATTACATTTTCAAATTATCCAATGATAATTATTTCATATCAGTAATAAATATCGTTTATAAATTAAACTACTGTTTTATTATTAAAACAAGTTACTATTTTCTAGCCTAATCGAAATTCCATTTCAATTTAAAAATAGGTTTTTCTTTTCAAAACCTAAATTCCTTTCCATTTCTGTTGATATATTTTACGGTATTTAAATACTAATTATTTCAGGGTCGATGTTATTCAGACATCCCAAACACACAATAATCAACCACAAATTAATTATCACATCATATAATAAAATATATGAAAAACAATAATATAATTGTTGAGGAATTCAGCTGGATCTTGTTTCCCTGCATCCACAGATGTTAATCAACGTAAATAACATCAATTTCATGTCAATATGAGATACTAAATAAATAGATAAATATTTAACCAACATTGTATATATAACTGTATCTATAATTTAAACCAATTTATAAGAAATTCATCCAAACAACCATCACACAACATTTAATCATCATTTATCAAAATAAATAACATTTATAATATTATAAAGCTGGACAGAGTTAGTGAGTTTACTTACCATGGTCGTTAATCGTTGAATATCGATTAACGTCGGTTGATTAAATTGGGCATTTTAATTTGCCTAAAATTATATCATGCTCCAAATTGCTTTTAACCAATTCCAGTACGTAGCCTACAACCATACGATCCTAACAAATCCTATTTTGTTGAATTCTGTAATTGTATGAAAATGTTATTATATTTACAGTTTAAACTTAACTTTTAATAGTTTAAACTTGTTAACTATTTAGTTAATTATCTATTACCTTAATTAATCCACGTTTATATAATAACACGTTATATAGTTACTTATTCCCCCAAAGTTTGCTGCTCCTTCAACAGTCGATTCACCCCACATTCTACAAAACAAAGCTCACCCAAGTTCATCTTGTCAAAATTCCTATAGCCCCAACATCACATCGTCACGCTCGACAAACTTTAGCCAATCGCGGCACCAGGTCCCCCTCCACATGCTACAATGACTCACGAATAGAAAAATCACCGTATTCCCCCAAAGTTCACCAGTTTGCACGCCATGACCACCTGAATGCCATGTCGATGTCAGAATGACCTTGGCCTCCTCAATGGCGAATGAATGACAATCTTGTGCTGCCGTACATAAAACGAGCGAACAAAAACTAGGCTGAACCCATTGAAACCTATCCAGGATCGAAGGGCAACTTGTGAGGATTGTAGATATATCAGTTTTGAGATTTTTAAAGGAGTATCCATTTGATTTAGATTTTTTTGAAGCCATCAAAAAGCATGGCTTTGGATTTCTTGAAACAAAATGTAGTCAAGGCAGTGTGCATTTATATAGATGAGGATACTTCGATGGCAAGTAATAGGGGAATTGGCAAGGTACAGGTAGGATTAGCTAAGGTACAAATTCCTTTCAAAACATATTTGCCTAAGTACATAGCAAGAATTTCCTTGCTGTAAAATTGTTGTGTACATAGAGTAGTACGCATGCTTCTTTAGTAGGCTGTAGGTTGGCAAGGAACATAGGAAGAGTTTTACTTCATGTCCAAGGGAAAAGGAATTAAATTAATTTGATTTGGTTTTTATGTTATTTATTTAGCTTAGGACTTAAGTAATCTGTACATAGGCGTGTGCTGAAGTAGGTCTTTAGTTTAAAATATTAAAATAAATTTTGATTTGATTTCGAAACAATCTAAATATATATAATATACACCCATATTTTCAATCAATGTTTTATGCACCCAAGATCACACGACAACTCAGAATATGGTGAAAGTCGCCTATGAGCTAATATTCGACATTCCGGACCCAACGAAACTGATTTCGTTGAATTTCGATACCGTTAGCCCAAACTGCACTTGTTTGATCCAAACGGACCATCGATACGCGCTTCCTTGTCGCATGCTCACAAAACAACTCCAATCGTAACAAAACTTGAAATCCTGCAATAATTAGCTAGTACATATTCAATAAAACTCTTTTCGTCTAAAAAGGAGGTTGTTTGCAAAAAGGATTTTTTCCAGGCTTAAATAAATCGATAAAATATAATTAAATTAATTCCAAAACATTTAAATTTAATAATAATAAATTATTATCATATATAACCAAATAGAATACCACATAGCTCCGAAGTAAACATACTTGGATTTTTATAACTCGATTTTTCATTTTCAACTTAAATAGATATTCAATTTATATAAAAATCCTTTTGTTTATATAGTAAATCGTTTGAGTTTATAAACGATTCCATAACGACTTTCTGAAAATTTGATTTGGACATAACTTACAATTTATAAGCCAAAATCTCGATTTTTCACTTCTAGTAGAAAAATATAGCTCAATAGATTCAAAAGTTTCTCGTTTCAAAGAAATTCGACTTATAACGAATTTGGTATATTCAATCGAAGTTCGTAATGTAGGAACTACCACGACGTTACGAGCTCTATTATAATTATATTATAATTTATACGTTCAAACATCATTTATTAAGTGATTTCGTTATAATAACTCGAATCTAAATTCATTTGAATATCTTATATTATCAAATTTAATAATATTGCCAATTCAACTATTTACGATTATTCCAAAAATTAAATTTATTATTCCATTATTTATAATAATTAAGCAATCAAAATTATTTAATTTAAGTTATTTAAACTGCCAACTCAGCTTTAAATAATTAAAATAAACTATTTATTAAATCGATAAAAATCCGGGTCGTTACACTACATGAAACTAAATGTTGTATAAATGGCAAGTATGAAAATAAATTTCATGGGCTATGCCAGAAAATAAATTATTTTTTTATATGTTGTGCGAATCAATATGAAATACCGAGATGACAGAAAATTAAGCGTATGTTGGTTGATCACTGTTTTCTGATTCACATTCTGGCATAGTGATGAGAGTGTTTGGGTATTTAAATACTAAAACTTTACCTTTTAATATGAATAATGTCCTGTCATTTTAGAAGGATATAACGATAGAAACTGAATTTCATATTCAATGGAATCAAAATCGATTAGTGGTCAGGTCTATACCCATAACGACCCACAAATTTTATCGCTTTATTTTTGGAATATCCAGTTTGTTTTAAATACCCAATTTTGGGTTTTAATGTAAAATACAGTAATGTATGTGTTCATATAATTGTCTAATTTTTAATGTTGTATTCTTAATTTAATTCTTGAAATTTTATGTGATTTTTAGTTTGGAAAATAATTGAACTTCCATTTGACGGGTTTTAATGTCAAATGCTAGCATTTTAGAAATTAACATAATAAATTAATTTTTCAATTTTACTGTCATTTTGTTATTACTTCGCTCTCTTGCATATAGTCATATTTTAGTTGAGATCATTCAGGGGTCATAACAAACGTGGTACCATGTGTCATGTTACCCAAAATAAAATATAAACAAACATAACACATAGTACATCGAGCTACCCTTTTTCCTTTTTGTTTCTACTGCCACTGTCCTCTACCAACCGATTTTGTTCCCTTGCTTTCATAGTTTCTTGTACCCTTGTTGTAATGACCGCTGTTAACCCTGTTGTGTAAACGCGATTCAAAGTTATGAACTACGCGGCTTTGTTTGGTTCGCGGTTTCATTTAGCCTGCGCTCCAGTTTAGCTCGCAGTGACCGTTGGCTGTGATTTCTTTTAGCCCGCATCTGATCGCTTTGGCTTGTATTGCTCCTTTAGCTCACACAGATGCTTTAGCTCATACAGATGTTTTATCCCGCGCGCGTGCATTAGTCCGCAACTTTTGGACCGCTAACACGCAATTGGCTAGAGCATTTAGGCTGAGTATTTCAGCTCATTCATGCCTCTTTAGAGCATCGAGCACTACATGGATCGTTGACATTATGCCATGAACAATGCGTAATGTGAAGACCAAATGCATGTCTGCATCACTAATACTAAGTATGGGATGCTAGCTCTAGCACGTAAGCATAAGATCGTTCCAATACATGTCAACATCATTCAGGTTGATGGATCATTCCAGCTCATTCACATAAAGCAATGGATCATCCATAAAAGTACATCGGGTCAATGGACACAATTGACATGGACTGTCTTAATGGCAACATGTAGAAGTTGTGCCCAAGACGTCAGCGTGACCTATCTTAGGTCGATCACAAGTTAAACCAGGACGTTGGTAGTTAAGGAAGCTCCATTAGATCGTTGAGACCATACAAGGCAAGCACTAAGTCATGAACGAGAACGAGCACCAGTGACATACGACCCAAGCTTTGCAGCAGGATATGAGCACACGTGGAGCACAACATGGGACGGGTGCAACATAATTAGCATGATCCAATATGAACACGTAGCAGTTCTTTCTTTTTTATGACATGGGTTGGCACATTCCTTTTGGTATAAAAGAAAGTGACAGGGCGGCTACATGCATTTGGACCGAGATCTAAGCATTTTAGATCGTTAAAGCAGTTTAGACCGTGAGTGTTTCTTAGGTCGTCGCCTTTAAGCTCGTGCCTGGCACGTTATGTAGAACGGTCCAGTTTGGTGCAAAATTAAAGTGTACAACAGCTTGAACATTTTCATGCACCATATCATAAAAGAGGGGCCACGTACAAGTGGGGACAAAGGAGAAGATTGGATTGGTTAAAATAAGGTTAGAAAGTATATTTTATATGCATTTTGAAGTAGGTCGTTCCTGTTTGAGGAGGCTTGGATCATTCAATACTTTAAGGACGTAGGCTCATTCTTAAAACGCGGAGAACAACTTTGTACAACTATACATGTATTATTACAATCATGCCACTCCCCTCCAAAACACTCCTATAAATACCCCTCATATTCCAAATTAAGAGGGGGGGGGGGGGGGCGAATTTCATTCCTAGAAGGAGGTGCCGTCAAATTCAAAGCTTGTCTACAACTTCACTAATGGCTCTCATGGATCTAATAACTCATCTCCAACTTCATGTGGATCAAATTCATTTCAATGATCGTTAAAACTCATTTCAATTGGATCAAAGCTCTTTGGATCTCATTCAAGCTTCATGCAAAAGTTGTCTAACACAAATCAAACGATCTCGAATTTTCTCTAATCCTCTCCAAAGTCTAAATTGAATTCTAATTCACTATGAAGTCTATGAAGATCATTCAAAACGTCTAAGTGATCAAGGATTGATACATCTATCATCACAAAGCTAAAGATCCCTTCAGTTTATTCGTCAAATTCAAGTGAGACTAAGTCATAAAGAGAGTAAAAGAGAGAAAAGGAAAAAACGAATGTATAGAGAGAATTTATTCATGTTGTAAGCAAAATATCGTAATGAGAATTGACTGGAAAGTAGAAGTAGATTCATCGTGAATCGAACCATTATAAAAATTCCTTTGTCTACATTTTATGCCTTTTATTTTGTTATAATGCGGTTCCGCTTTCTAATCTTATCGAATCGGTGAAGTGCATCGTTTGCACCTTTGGTGTTGATTCCAAATTTGGAGGAAACATTTGGCGCCCACCGTGGGGCCGCGTGCGCATTTCTCTCGATCCTAAGAGCCTACTTCTGCCATAGATCCCGCAAATCTAAGATCTAGGCCAATCGATGAACTATCTTCCAAATTCAAGGCCTTACTCGATATAATGTCCAAATTTAAGAAGACTACTACCAATGTCGCTGAAGAAGATAACAATGTTATCAATAACGAAGCTACTCCACTCACTAACCGTTTTGAAGTTGGAGAAAATTTGATGTCTGAGGCTGGAGTAACAAAAGCATAATTAGATGTCATTGTAACGACCCGTATTCTACACATCATAGGATTGTAGAATATTTATTTCTTTCCCATGTGAAGTCATATGGTCATGTAACTTTGGGAAACATCCATCAGAGTCATTTCCCATGTTCATGATTTTTGTCGATTTTTAAATGACCATTTTGCCCTTAGTTGGTACTGTTTTGGCCATAACTTTTGATTGGAAAGGAATTTTGACCTGAAACCACTCCTATTGGATTCGTTTGATGGTTTACCTTTCCGTAGAGTGGTCATAATAGCCAAACGGACTTACCGTTTGGGAGATATGGCTGAAATAAGGTTTGGAGGGTGAAAAACTGCTTAACCGGGCCAAATCGGGTGATTAGTGAGTAGGCCCATAACCCATTTCGGGATTAGGGTTATGGGGAGGCTGAAATGAGATAGAGGATCATTCCATTTCAGTTTTCTAGCCTCCACTTATCACCAAGAAATCCTAAAAATGGCCTCCAACCTCTAAATCACCTCCAAATCACCTTTTGGTCAAGGATTTAGCTTAGCAACCCCTAATCAAGGAAGATCTACACCAAAGCAACATTGGAGCTGCTGTTTAGCATTAGGATTTACATCAAATCAGAGATTTATTTCAGATCTTAGTTTATTTTGTGGCTAAGGTGAGTGATTTGCATAGTTTTGCACTAATTATGGCTAATTAGGGGTGATTAGTGTTAATTAGCGAATTTAAACATGATAAAATTCTGGAAAAATGTTTATAAAATTCGGAATGATGTTTTAGACCTCTGATATGAATTTGGGTTAATTTGGTTAAGTTTTTCTAATCTTATCATTAGTTTTGCTTAAACATGCTTAAGGGAAAATATGGGGTTTTGGCTATGTTTGATCCATTTTGACATGTTATATTGCTGTTTTCGTGTTTATGGTCGATTTTATATGTTGCTATGACTATTTGGAATGTTTTGTGATTGTTTAGAAAAGTTAGATTGGTCGAAAACGTCGTCGTATGGCGTAAATAGCTCGCTGGAAAAGTTGCAGGGATTTGGACCGGATCGGATCGCATCCCCACACCACGACCCCTAGGATCGGATCGCACCCCCACACTCGGACCGTGGGGTATGACCACGATCCCACACACGGACCGTGGGGTAGAACCACGATCCCCACACTCGGATCGTGGGGAAGGACCACGATCCCCACACTTGGAGCGTGAAGATGGAGCACGATCCGCACACTTGAAGCGTGAGGAATGACCACGATCCGCACACCGCGACCGTGAGGGAAGATGACGAACCATGCACATATGAACTGAAGTATGGAACAAAAACTAAAAAATCAGCTATTTCAATTCCAACGGTCAAATTAATGGCGGTTTCCCTCTGAACATCGAAACCTTTTTTCTCGTCTTTCAACTTTCGTCATCGACTTTCTCTCGCCTCTTTTCTCCTCGTCTCTGCCTCCTTTTCTTTTGGGAATCTGGGCTTCTCAGTTCTTTGTGGTTTACCCGATTTCTTAGGGTTATGAGCTCATCGTATCTCTCTAGTGAATTTGTGGTGCGTGGCTCCTTCCTGAAGCAATGCCCTCCTTTCGCCGAGATAGCGGCAGTGGTTCTAGCTGTAGTCCCTAGTCCGATCTCCGTTGTTTTCACTGGTTCCGCTACTATTGAGATACGGCTGTGCTCCTTAAGCTCGTTTATTGTTCTGTCGATATCCAGGTTCTTGCTTGTGGCAGGGTACTTTTTGGAACTTTGTCCTCATTACTCTGGTGCGCTGGTCACCGATCTCCCCCCTCGAGAGCCTTTTTGCTGTGCTTCTCCGGTGGTTGATGTAGATGGTTATTCCAGCGCTGAAGTTATACGGGCAAAGGGGGACTTCATCACCCCTTTTGCTCCTCGGTTGAGTTTTAGAAGCTCCAGTTCTTCGCCATGCTTGGCTGTTCATGGATTTAAGGTTGGTTCTTTGAATTGCGGAGGTGCCTTTGGTCCGGATTTTGGTCGTGTTGTGTCTGCTACAATGGTTGCTGATGGGGATTTGATCACCCCTCAGGGCCCAGTTCCGGTTTTTTCCAATGGCATTGGGCAGGGGACAGTTGCTGGTGGGCATAGGGCTGGTTCTCGGCGTCGTCGTCGATCATCTCGTCGTCAAAGGCGTTCCAGAGCTTTTATTTCATCGGCGTTTGGTGCTCTATCTTTTCCCACTGATGGATCGATAGCTTTTGTTGACACTTCGGTCAATTGTAAGCAGTCTTCTTCTGCTTTGGAGCCGTCAAACGCCGGTACTGTGTTTGAAGGGACTCCTTCAACGCTGGACAGCAGCGAAGTTAACGGTTTCAAAGAAAGGAGGGTGTCGGCTTCTAGTGTTATACTAGCTGTTGTTGATGCCGAAGGGCTTCAGGCCACCTCCTCGTTGTCCTTTTCCTTTTTAGCTGGTTTGGAAGTTGATAGGTGCGAAGTAAAGGATTTCATCACCTCTGCTTCTACTGAACAACTAGTTTATGGGGCGCCGGCTTTATCGTGCAAGCCTTCTCTTTGCTATGTATCTTCTTTTCTTGTTAGGTCGGCGCTTATGTCATCGCTGCGGGCTTGGTTGTTGGTGGATTCGGTTAACAGTCTCTCCATTCTTTTAAGTAGCGGCTGTGATGTGCTTGTTGTTGTTGGCCGGAAGGGACATGGGGCTGGTAGGCATCTGTTAGCTGAGGAGGAGCTGTTGGCATGTAAGGTGGATTTTCTTGAAGATTGGGGTGGGTCGGCTATTTCCGGTAGTGGGGACCAGGGAGATGGTTGCGTCCTTCCAGTTTGCTGCAAGACTTTGAATCCTGGTCTTTGTTTTATCTCTGAGCTTCAACATGGGAACTGCATGTGTGTCTTACCGCAGCATCTTGCTAAGGGATTGTTTGTGAAAGTTGCTCACAGTTTCTTAGTTGTCAGACCGGATTTTGTGTCTTCTCTTGCGGTTCATCCTTGTTCCCCTTATCTTGGGGCAGTTATTGGCATGAGAAGCATCAGCCTCGATGCTTCGATTGCCGCCGAGGTATGGTCTTTCCTCCTTCTTTCCTTTGGAGTAGTAGATATGGATGTTACACTCCCTTATGCTTTAGGCTTGCATTATGGTTGGGGGATTGCAGGTTTCTCTTTTTTCTATATTATTGGCGAGTTGTTTGTTAACTTGAGCGGTTACACACGCTCACGTGTGCTCCCCTTATCTGCATCTTCCTCTATGGAGGTTTGTAGCAAGGGTCATGTGTGTTTTTGTGTGAAGGTTGGCTTTCTTGTTCGGGTTTGTTGTTCTGAGCCTCTGCTCGTTAAGCGCTTTACTGTGCTTTCCGAAGATGGCTCTTGTGTTCTGTCCCTCTTCCTCTTTATCGCAGATGGTTGTCTCATTTTTGTGACTTCTTTCTGGTTTTTCGGTATGCTTTTATCGGTTTTTTCCTTTCCGCTTTCGTCCCGTGCGGGGTGCTATTGCGCGTTCTGGATTTTAGCCATGTTGGGATGGTTATTTGTTTGGTTTCTTCGTCCAGTCGTGTCTCAGTGGGTTATGCTGAGCTCGGAACACAGCAGACTTGTCTGTAGTCGGTTCGTGTTCTTTTCGACCATTGCCTTTCCTGGTTCTTCAGCTTTTGGATCATTCTTTGTCCGCCATCGATTCATTAGGCTTGGCATGCGTAGTTACCACTTAGCGAGCGCATATGCTTCTCGCTACATGGCAACTACATGCACCCCTACTGGATCACTATCGCTTTCTTTTTGCCCGTTCCTCGACTATCTTTTGAGTCGTTGTTGGGTCTTTGGTTTCAGTTCCTTATCTTCTCGTCCGGACCATCATCCTCATGGCAGTGCGGATTCGGTTATGTTCTTCCAGCGATCGGCGTTGTCTCCTTCGGGCAACTCCGCACCCTCCTTTACTTCCCCTTCGGGTTTCGTCTCCAGGCCTTTAGTGTCGTCCTCTAGTCTGTCGCCCTCCCCTATCTCGTCCCCCTTTCTTAGTAAGGCAGAAATAGAAACCATTAACGGTCGGCTATCACGTCTTACTAAGAACTCTTATCCTTCTCGTCCTTGCTTTTCTTCTCCTGTTGTTGTCTCCGGCGCGTCTGGTATTTCTTCTCCTGGACTGACCTCTCGTCCCTCTAGGCGTAGTAGGCACCCGACCCCTCGCACCCCTCGCACCATTCGCACACGCTCTATAGCGGCGTCCGAGAAGATCGTTAGATCTACTCGACACACTCTTTATCGCCTTTGAGGCAGGTGGTGGGAGTAGTTTCCCTTCCCTTTGTAGGCTTTTCTATTTTTTTGGGTTTTCATGGCGAACTTCCTTTTCTGGAACGTTCGGGGAATTGGCAATGATGAGTCTCTGGCGAGACTCAAACGCATTGTCAAGAAGCATTCCGTTTGGTTAGTAGCACTTCTGGAACCTATGATGGGTCCGGAAGCGATGACCAAGTCTATGTTGTACCTTGGCTTTAGCGGTGCCAAAGCCAACGTTTCCGACAAGATTTGGATCTTATGGTCCAAAGAACTTGTTGTTCAGCCTCTTTTCGACTCGGACCAGCTTCTTTCGGTGGCTTGTTCGTCTTCTTCCTTCTCCTCTTCTTTCTTGTTCTTGGCGGTTTATGCTAAGTGCGACCGGTTAGACAGGCAGGCCCTTTGGGCCGACTACCTCTCTCTTTCCGACTTCGGGTTCTCTGTCTCGGTGTTGGGTGGCGACTTCAACGTAGTCGCTAGTCAAGCAGAGAAACGAGGAGGAATTGCAGTAAACCGCCTTGCTATTGCTGATTTCAACGCTTTCATTATTAGCTCGGGTCTTGCGGAAGTGTCCTTTACCGGTTCGGCTTTCACCTGGTGTAACAACCAAGACGGTCCTAACCGAATCCTCTCGAGGCTTGACAGAGTGTTCGCCTCGGAAGGCTGGTTCGGTCTGCCCTTCTCTTTCTCCGTTTCTCACCTTCATCGCACCTTCTCCGACCATGCCCCTATGCTCCTTTCCTGCTCCTCTCGTTCTCTTACCAGTTCGTCCTCCTTTAGGTTCCAGAGTATGTGGACATCTCATCACTCCTTCCTCACTCTGGTGGAAGAATCTTGGACCTCCCCGTTGATCGGTTCCCCCTGTGTTGTGTTTTCTTGAAAGCTAAAACGTCTTAAGAATTGTCTTAAGACGTGGAATCAGCTTGTTTTCAAGAACATCTTTGATCGCGTTAGAGCTACTGAAGAAACCCTTGTTCTTGCAGAAGGGCTTTTGATGATGCACCCTTTTCCGCCAATAAGGAGGCGTGGGCGGTAGCCCACCCAGCCTACTCGTCTGAGCTGCGCATTGAGCAAGACCATTTGAGCCAAAAAGCCAGGATCAAATGGATTGTGGAAGGCGATACGAACTCCAGTTTTTTCCACTCTTCTATTCGTAAGAAGAATAGACGTCTTACCATTTCCCAGATTCTCCGCCCGGATTTATCTTTGACTTCCTCTCCAGCAGAGGTCAAAGATACTATTCTATCTCATTTCCAATCTTTCCTCAGCTCTCCTTCGGTTTCTGATCCGTCCCTTCTTGCCTTCATTCCTCGTCTGATCCTCCCGTCTGATAGCTCGGACCTTGCTGCTCCTCCTACCTCAGAAGAAATACGTGCTTGCGTATTTGCTCTTAGCAAGGACAGTGCGCCCGGGCCTGATGGTTACAACGAGATTTTCTACAGAAGTGTTTGGCCTATCATCCAGCAGGACTTTTGTCTTGCAATTCAGTCCTTCTTTTCCGGTGAAGAACTTCCCACGGGGTGGACTTCTACCTTCCTTATCCTTATCCCCAAGTGTGACCACCCTACCTCTTGTGCTGATTTTCTTCCGATTAGTTTATGTAACTTCTCAAACAAGGTCATTTCGAAGGTTCTAACCTCTAGGTCAGCTCCGTTTCTTGAGCGCCTTATCTCTTCCTCCCAGGCTGGGTTTGTAAAAGGACGTTTAATCACCGATAACGTGCTTTTAGCGCAGGAGCTGATTTCGCAGATCGATAGGAAGGTCCGTGGGTCTAATGTGGTGGTTAAGTTGGATATGGCAAAGGCCTATGACCGCATGTCGTGGTTCTTCATCATCAAGGTTCTTCGGGCGTTTGAGTTTCCTGAGCCCCTTATTGATGTTGTTTGGAGGCTTATATCCAACTGCTGGTTCTCCGTTCTCATCAATGGATCAGCCACCGGTTTTTTCAGGTCCGGGAGAGGACTTCGTCAGGGTGACCCCCTCTCCCCTACTCTGTTCATCCTTGCTGCTGAGGCTTTTATTAGGGGCTTGCATTCTCGAATGATTGCTGGGCAGATTCACAGTTTCGGCATCCCTAGGGGATGCCCTCTTATCTCCTCCTTATCCTTTGCTGATGACATCATCATTTTTACTAATGGCAATCGTCAGTCTTTTCAAGGCCTCCTAGGCCTCATTCGGCAGTATGAGAGGTGCTCGGGGCAACTCGTTAACTCTTCCAAAAGCTGCTTCGTCCACGCGAAGGATCTAACGGCTGTTAGAGCTGCTTGGATCGAGTCTTATTCTGGCTTCCAGGCGGCCTCGCTCCCACTCCCTTACCTGGGCATAGTTTTATATCGAGGAAGGAAGCTCAACGCCATTTTTGATCCTATCACTGACAAAGTTAGGGGGAAGATCCTTCGATGGAATGCCACCCTACTTTCCCAGGCTGGTAAGCTTGTTCTCATTAAGGCAGTCCTTGACTCCATGGGATCTCATATCTTTGCTGCTATGACTCCCACGGCTTCCTTTTTCCGTTCGTACCGTTCCCTAGCGTCCTCTTTCTTCTGGGGATCCAAGGATAACACTTCTCATCACCATTGGATCTCTTGGAGCATTATCTGCCGTCCCAGAAGCGAGGGAGGTCTGGGCCTCCGTAACCCTCACGACGTTTGTGTGGCCTTTGCTTGCAAGCTGTGGGTAAGGTTTGAAGCGAACAACTCCCTTTGGGCTTCGTTCCTTCACGCCAAGTACCGAAGGCTGGCAAATACGCATTACTCTGGTATCCCGTCTTACGCTAGTGAGACGTGGAAACGGATGCAATCCGTGAAGGCCTTTTCTGATGCCCACGGAGGGGTACCTCTTGGGACGGCAATCCCTACTCTCTCTCTGCTGCTTGGAATTCGGTGCGGAATCCAACGCCGGAGCTTCCTCTTTTCTCTTTCGTTTGGAATGTCTGAATTCCTCCGAAGGTGTCTCTATTTATGTGGAAAACCATGCATAATGGTTTGCCATTAGATGAGAATCTTCAAAGAATCGGTATTCCGCTCGTTTCCAGATGCAGGTGCTGCAGACCTGGCAGCACCGAAACCTACTTTCATTTGTTGATCTCTGGGGTTTGTGCTAGATCTGTTTGGAATTACTTCGGGAACCTGTTAGGTTGCTGTTGTAATGCAAACTCGTTTGAGGACTTCCTGAGATTCTGGTGGACTGGCATTTCAGGTAAAAGTCTTCGCGCGAGCCTCTTTCGTCTGATTCCTTGTTTGATTTGTTGGCATATTTGGTGCGCGCGGAACAAGGCAATCTATGACGAAGTGGCTATGGACCCTCCGACCATCATCCGGAAAATTAGGAATGATGTTTTCCTAGCTTTTCGGAGTAGGCCGTTCAGAGGAGTGGTTAGTTCCCGGTCTAGGAGGTTGGCAGTTAACTTTGACGTTTCAATGCTAACAACCACCCCCAGACAAGGTATTGGTTGATTCTGCTTGTGTATGGGTCGTGTTCTATGGTGGTCTTTACCTTCCCTCCCCCACCCCCACCCCGGGTCTATCATTGGTTGCTAGTTGTTCAGGTCTTGGCGAACAGGTCGCTAGGTTGGATCTGCTAGGTGCTACGTGCTGGATGCCTTTCTCCCCTTGAGTGGACCTCTGATTCGACTGGGGCTTGGATGGCTTTTCGAGATCTTGGATTTGTTTTGAGCTTGTGGTCCGGCACTTACCACCTTGGATTTACAGGTTCTTTTTGGATCGGTGGTCGTTGTCAGTGCGTTTTTAGAGCGGGTGGTTTGCCTTGGGAGCTTTTTATCGTATAGGCTGCTTTCATCTTGTGTCTACGGTTCTCCCCACCGTAGTAGTTGATGAGGAGCGTTTTTAGAGTACAGAGATGGGGGTCCTTTTTCCTTTTCGTTGCACTATCCTTGTTGCATTTTTATTTTACTTTGGAGGGACTTTTGTTTTGTGCAGAAATAGATATACTTCAATATCGGGTGGTGGCTTTGCCGGAGCTCGACTTTGAAGTACGATGGGCGGTGGTTTATCCGGAGCTCATCTATCTAGTTTATACATACATATAGCCACTTTCCGTGCATATTATATATTTTGGTTACCTGCCAGGCTTGTTGGCAGTTTTTGAGGAAAAGTAATAACAATACACTTAAAAAAAAAAAAAACTGAAGTATGGACATGAATGGAAGCATGGAGCTAGGGACCGAATGATGACCGATCCGAAGAATAATAAAAACCCGAGATGCAAAGGTAGTCCAATATGGGAAGTTAGAGCTCAGGATCCAGTTGGGAACCGATGAGTTCACTTCATGGTTGGACTTTGCTGCGGGACGTGTGCTAAGGAGTTGTCGACGTTCATAACTTCGATTCACCACTAAAAATGAAGGATGGCTACTTATCAGTGCAGTAGGGTCATTATGACCTGAGGGGCAAGGTGATGGTAGCAAGACTACGTTATCAGTGCAGTAGGGTCATTATGACCTTAGGGGCAAGGTGATGCGTAGTAAGACTATGAGCCAGTGCAGTGGGGTCATTGCGACTCCATGGGCAGAGTGGACATAGTAAGGATTAGTAAGGCTATGAGCCAGTGCAGTGGGGTTCTAGTGACTCCATGGGGCAAAGTGGACATAGCGAAGGATTTGTGGCTACATTATCAGTGCAATGAAGCCATTTATGACTTAATGGGGTAGAGTGATCGTAGCAAGGATGTTGGGTGATTGAAGTGGTGAATATCGTATGCTTCACGCACTGAGTGAGAGATGTGAGGATGGATGCTATGTTTGATTGTTTGCCATCCCTATGACATGCACACCTCCCCCACCTCCGTATCTTTACACTGTTTGATATGGTACCTTAGAGTGTTGTATAGTATGTAGTGCTAACTCTTTGGTTGCAGGTCCAGGTTCAGGTATGTTTTAGTCTACCTGTTATTGTTCACTTTAGATGCTTATCGCTCATACCAGGCTTTATGTCTGACCCAGAGTTTTATGTCTCCTCTTATTACTCTGGGTGCTCACACGAGCAGACTAGAGACAGGTTAGCTGGTGATGCGCGAGTAGCTGATTCGGAGGCGGGCAGGAGGCTTCCACGTATGATATATATACACACATTCTCCCTGTGTCGTTGGTGGTCACTACTTGGGCATTAGTAGTGTACCTCATTTATCTTACTTTTGCTTTGAGACAGTTTGAAAGTTGTAATAAGCTGTATTTTGGATTTCCGCTGCTATGATGTTTAGTTCTGATTTTCAGCTTATGCACTGTCTCTCCTGTTTTATGTCAAGTATGTTATTATTATATTTTGTTCTATGCACTGTGAGACATTCTACAGGTTCTTTGTATGTTCATTTCCTTCTTCCCTTTCCTTCTCATGACCCGTTCCGTGCTAACTGGACATGTGTACAGCGCACCTTTGGAGTAAATGTCGGTTGGTGCAGGGCGGGCCGTCACACTTGGTATCAGAGCTCTAGGTTGCGTAGTTAACCTAGGGAAAGACACTAGGGAGAGATAGTACGTATATGAGATCGCGTATTTGTGATTACTTTGGTTTTCAAAAGCTATGTATATATATATATATACTATTAGTAGTATAAGAATGAAGTCGCACTGCACTAGCACCACTATGGGGTCGTTAATCGTTTCCCTTTTTCAGATTGACGTTGAGCCGAGACACGAGGGGTGCTGGTAGAGGGACCAACCAAGGGAATGCCGCTGACATGAGGGCAATGTTTACTAACCTCATGAGGGACATGCTTAGTGAAAGGGGCAGTTCCCAATCCCGGGGTTGGTGTTGGCCCAGTAGTGCAGGCGCCTAGGGTCGATTTCGCCAAGTTGTGCAAGGATTACACTAATCTTGGTGGAAAGCCGTTCCGCGGAACGGAGTCGGCCACAGATGTTCAAAATTGGATGGATAGCTGTGATCGTATCTTTGATGACTTGGGTCTTGAGGATGCGATGAAGAGAAGGCTAGCGTCTCATCAGCTGCAAGGGCGAGCGATGAGTTGGTGGAATGCCATAAGAACGGCTACTCCAGAAGATCAGGTTACTTGGGTTCAGTTCAAGGCTCGCTTTAGCGAGAAGTTTATTCCAGCTGCCCAGAAGTCAGTGTTATTCAAGAGATTCTTGGAACTCAAGCAGAATGGGAGGGCAGTTTCTGACTATATTGCTGAGTTCGACACTTTGTCGAAGTATGGACTGTCTCTTATCGACACTTCTGAGAAGAAGATGAGAAGTTCATTACTGGTTTGGATGGATACTTGGGGGAAAGGCTTATCAACCACATCGATGAGACTTTTGAATCGATCGTGGGGAAAGCTTTGAGATCAGAGAGCCTTTACCCTAAGTCAAGGACTGAGGCTGCATCTGCAGAAGGGCCAAAGCCGCAAGCAGGCGGTGGAGGCAAGAATAACTCTTAGAATAAGAGGAAGCAGGACCAATCTAAAGGTGGCCAGAAAAAGAGCAAGAAGGATGTTGAGTGCTTCAGCTGTGGAAAGAATGGCCATTATGCTAAAGAATGTCGGGCCAAGCCAGCGGAAAGGAAGTGCTACAACTGTGGTCAAGTGGGACATCATAAGGATAAGTGTCCGCAACCTCTTAAGGAGAAGCAGATTGTGAAAGCATATGCTATTGATGTTGTTCCTTCTTCGTCGAATGCCCCAACTGCAGCGGAGAAAGGAAAGAATGTTGTTATTCAAGGTATGCTTTCTATTTATGATGTACCAATTCGAGTTTTGTTTGATACTGGGGCTTCCCGTTCCTTCATATCTAGTGACTTGGTAGATAGGTTGGGACTGGAACCCGAGATAGTCGATAGACCATTGGTTGTGACGAACCCGATTGGTGGTTCGACTAGCCTTAGTATGATTTGCAGGAATTTGGTCTTATCGAGTCATGGATGTATGTTTGTATGTGATTGCTTTGTTTTGGGCTTTACTGGGTATGGCATTATATTGGGAGTCGATTGGCTCCAAAGATACGGGGTGGTGGTAGACTGTGAGGGCTTTTTGGTGACAGTGAGGGCGGATGATGGGCGGAGGGTAGTGTTTGGTAGTCTACCTAGTTATGGGGTTATGGCTAGTTTTGTAAATTCCCTCGACATCCCGCAGGATGAGTTGTCAGATGTGCCCGTGGTTGGCCAGTATCCGGACGTCTTCGAGGAGGTGACCGGGCTTCCACCACACCGAGAGATTGAGTTTCGTATTGATTTAGTGAAAGATGCCAGACCTATAATGATGCCACTTCGTCGTATGGCACCAAGGGAGCAGCGAGAGCTCGGGGTGCAAGTCAGCAATCTTTTGAAGAAGGGATTTATTAGAAGTAGTGTCTCCGAGTGGGGAGCACCAGTTGTGTTTGCCACTAAGGCAGATGGTTCCCTTCGTTTGTGTGTGGACTATCGCGAGTTGAATAAGGTGACGAGGAAGAATAAGTATCCTCTACCGCGGATAGATAATTTGTTTGATCAGCTGGAAGGAGCAAGAGTGTTCTCCCAGTTGGGCCTCGCGACAGGATTTCATCAGCTTCGAGTAGCAGATGAGAGTGTTCCGAAAATGGCATTTAGGACGCCGTCTGGATTTTTTGAGTGGTTGGTCATGCCATTTGGGTTGACCAATGCACCAGCCTATTTTGTAGATCTCATGAATCGAGTATTCAGAGATCAGTTGAATAAGTTTGTTCTTGTGTTCGTGGATGATATCCTTGTTTATTCAAGGACAGAGGAGGAACACAAGGGACACTTGAGGATAGTGATGGAGGTGTTGAGGAAACACAAAT
This sequence comes from Allium sativum, assembly GCA_030737875.1. NCBI lineage: Eukaryota > Viridiplantae > Streptophyta > Magnoliopsida > Asparagales > Amaryllidaceae > Allium > Allium sativum. The sequence continues at coordinate 585,075,517 of CM060923.1, read as the reverse complement.
TGAAAGCGAAATTCTCTAAGTGTCATTTTTGGAGAAGGGAAGTAAGATTCTTGGGTCATGTTGTTTCAGAGAGTGGTATTGCCGTGGACCCTGCGAAGGTGGCTGCGGTACAGGATTGGCCTACACCCAAGAATGTTACAGATGTGAGAAGTTTCTTGGGATTAGCTGGATATTATCGTAAGTTTATCTAGGATTTCTCCAAGATAGCAGCACCGTTGACTCAGTTGACTAAGAAGAATCAGTCCTTCGTCTGGGACGAAGTGTGTGAGGATGCCTTCAAGAGTCTAAAGGAGAAGTTGACGCGTGCGCCAGTGTTAGTCATTCCTAAAGGGGATGAAGAGATGACGGTATACACAGATGCTTGTGGTACCGGACTGGGTGCAGTATTGATGCAAGAAGGTAGGGTTGTAGCTTATGCTAGTCGACAGCTAAAGCCGCATGAGAAGAAGTATCCTACCCATAATTTGGAATTGGCAGCGATTGTATTTTCGCTGAAGATGTGGAGACACTATCTCTTGGAAGAAAGATTTGAGTTGTTTACCGATCGTAAATCGTTGAAGTATCTCTTCTCTCAGAAAGATCTGAATCTCCGTCAACAGAGATGGTTAGAGTTCTTGGCTTCATATGATTTTGATATCGCATACACACCTGGGAAAGGTAATGCGGTAGCCGATGCCTTGAGTAGGAGACATGCCAGCTTAGGGGCAATGTTTCTTGAGTGGAAGCAACTGGAGTATATCGCGGGGTTTGATTTCAGACCAAATTGCAAATTGGATCCAGTCATGCTAGCTAGTTTGACGATCAGACCCACTTTGATAGAGCGGATTGGTTCTAGTTAGAGGGACGATCCTAATCTATTAGAAATCATCTCCAAGTTAGAGATGAACATCGGCGGTGAGGAGATGAATGTGTATGGGCTTGATCGAGATGGATGGCTTCAGAAGAATGGAAGACTAGTTGTGCCCAACGTGAATGGTTTGAGAGATGAAGTGCTTAGAGAATGTCATCACTCAAAACTGACTATACATCCCGGTGGTAATAAGATGTATCGAGACATGAGACAGACTTACTACTGGGAAGGGATGAAAAGAGACGTTGGGAAATTTATATCCAAATGCATGAATTGCCAGCTAGTTAAGGCCGAGCAAAAGAAGCCTAGTGGTTTGTTGCAACCATTAGAAATTCCCGAATGGAAATGGGAGCAAGTCTCGATGGATTTCATCGATGGCCTACCAAGGACTAGATCGGGATATGCTAGCATTTGGGTAATTGTGGATCGATTGACTAAGAGCGCAAGATTTATACCAGTCAAATCGACCAGAACGACAGCCAAGTTGGCAGAATTGTATATGAAGTGGGTAGTGAGATTTCACGGAGTACCTAAAAGCATTGTGAGTGACCGAGACCCGTTGTTCACTAGTGGGTTTTGGAAGAGCTTACAAGAGGCTCTAGGGTCAGGATTACATCTCAGTACCGCATATCACCCTCAGACCGACGGTCAGACGGAGAGGGTGAATCGTATATTGGAAGATCTCTTGAGAGCGTGTATATTGGATTTTGGTGGATCATGGGATGACCATTTGCATCTAGTAGAGTTTGCATATAATAATAGCTACCAATCCAATATCGGTATGGCTCCATATGAAGCTTTGTACGGAAGACCGTGCAACTCACCATCATGTTGGATAAAGACTGGCGAGAAGTTTGTGCTTGGACCAGATGTGGTGAGAGAAACTTCCAATAAGATCAAGATCGTTCAACAACAAATGAAAGCTGCCCAAGATAGGCAGAAGAGTTATGCTGATAAGAGGAGAAGAGACTTGAAATTCTCCGTTGGTGACTTGGTGTTTGTCAAGATCTCTCCGTTGAAAAGCGTGATACGATTTGGCAGGAGAGGCAAATTAGCACCAAGATTTGTTGGCCCATTCCTTGTTCTTGAACTAGTCGGGAATTTGGCATATAGAGTTGGCTTACCAGAGAAAATGGCGGGAGTTCACAATGTATTTCATGTTTCCCAACTAAGGAAGTTCGTTCACGACTCAGATATGACTATTTCACCTGATCAGTTAGAGGACTTCGAAGTAGAACCCGAGGCGGTTGGGAACCGCAAGCCGATTCGTATTGTGGGGCACGATACGAAGCAACTTCGAAGGAAGGCGGTGGAGCTAGTCAAGGTTCAGTGGGGCGAGGACGAGGATGATTGTACTTAGGAGACAGAGGAGAGCATTAGAAAGGCATATCCAGAACTCTTTGCCTGGTAAGATTTACTTTGCGATTTAGATATTCCGCATGCTAGGATAGACTTATTTGACTTGTTTTGCATGTTTGATTGTTGTTTTATGAATTATTGGCATGCGGGACCTTTGTGTGTGTTTGGATTAGGGAATTTCGGGGGCGAAATTTCTTAAGGGGAGGAGAGTGTAACGACCCGTATTCTACACATCATAGGATTGTAGAATATTTATTTCTTTCCCATGTGAAGTCATATGGTCATGTAACTTTGGGAAACATCCATCAGAGTCATTTCCCATGTTCATGTTTTTTGTCGATTTTTAAATGACCATTTTGCCCTTAGTTGGTACTGTTTTGGCCATAACTTTTGATTGGAAAGGAATTTTGACCTGAAACCACTCCCATTGGATTCGTTTGATGGTTTACCTTTCCGTAGAGTGGTCATAATAGCCAAACGGACTTACCGTTTGGGAGATATGGCTGAAATAAGGTTTGGAGGGTGAAAAACTACTTAACCGGGCCAAATCGGGTGATTAGTGAGTAGGACCATAACCCATTTCGGGATTAGAGTTATGGGGAGGCTGAAATGAGATAGAGGATCATTCCATTTTAGTTTTCTAGCCTCCACTTATCACCAAGAAACCCTAAAAATGGCCTCCAACCTCTAAATCACCTCCAAATCACCTTTTGGTCAAGGATTTGGCTTAGCAACCCCTAATCAAGGAAGATCTACACCAAAGCAACATTGGAGCTGCTGTTTAGCATTAGGATTCACATCAAATCAGAGATTTATTTCAGATCTTAGTTTATTTTGTGGCTAAGGTGAGTGATTTGCATAGTTTTGCACTAATTATGGCTAATTAGGGGTGATTAGTGTTAATTAGCGAATTTAAACATGATAAAATTCTAGAAAAATGTTTATAAAATTCGGAATGATGTTTTAGACCTCTGATATGAATTTGGGTTAATTTGGTTAAGTTTTGCTAATCTTATCATTAGTTTTGCTTAAACATGCTTAAGGGAAAATATGGGGTTTTGGCTATGTTTGATCCATTTTGACATGTTATGTTGCTGTTTTCGTGTTTATGGTCGATTTTATATGTTGCTATGACTGTTTGGAATGTTTTTTGATTGTTTAGAAAAGTTAGATTGGTCGAAAACGTCGTCGTATGGCGTAAATAGCTCGCTGGAAAAGTTGCAGGGATTTGGACCGGATCGGATCGCATTCCCACACCACGACCCCTAGGATCGGATCGCACCCCCACACTCGGACCGTGGGGTATGACCATGATCCCACACACGGACCGTGGGGTAGAACCACGATCCCCACACTCGGACCATGGTGAAGGACCACGATCCCCACACTTGGAGCGTGAAGATGGAGCACGATCCGCACACCTGAAGCGTGAGGAATGACCACGATACGCACACCGCGACCGTGAGGGAAGATGACGAACCGTGCACATATGAACTGAAGTACGGACATGAATGGAAGCATGGAGCTAGGGACCGAATGATGACCGATCTGAAGAAGAATAAAAACCCGAGATGCAAAGGTAGTCCAATATGGGAAGTTAGAGCTCAGGATCCAGTTGGGAACCGATGAGTTCACTTCATGGTTGGACTTTGCTGCGGGACGTGTGCTAAGGAGTTGTCGACGTTCATAACTTCGATTCACCACTAAAAATGAAGGATGGCTACTTATCAGTGCAGTAGGGTCATTATGACCCGAGGGGCAAGGTGATGGTAGCAAGACTACGTTATCAGTGCAGTAGGGTCATTATGACCTGAGGGGCAAGGTGATGCGTAGTAAGACTATGAGCCAGTGCAGTGGGGTCATTGCGACTCCATGGGGCAGAGTGGACATAGTAAGGATTAGTAAGGCTATGAGCCAGTGCAGTGGGGTTCTTGTGACTCCATGGGGCAAAGTGGACACAGCGAAGGATTTGTGGCTACGTTATCAGTGCAGTGAAGCCATTTACGACTTAATGGGGCAGAGTGATCGTAGCAAGGTATGTTGGGTGATCGAAGTGGTGAATATCGCATGCTTTACGCACTGAGTGAGAGATGTGAGGATGGATGCTATGTTTGATTGTTTGCCATCCCTATGACATGCACACCTCCCTCACCTCCGTATCTTTACATTGTTTGATATGGTACCTTAGAGTGTTGTACAGTATGTAGTGCTAACTTTTTGGTTGCAGGTCTAGGTTCAGGTATGTTTTAGTCTACCTGTTATTGTTCACTTTAGATGCTTATCGCTCATACCAGGCTTTATGTCTGACCCAGAGTTTTATGTCTCCTCTTATTACTCTGGGTGCTCACACGAGCAGACTAGAGACAGGTTAGCTGGTGATGCGCGAGTAGCTGATTCGAAGGCAGGCAGGAGGCTTCCACGTATGATATATATATACACATTCTCCCTGTGTCGTTGGTGGTCACTACTTGGGAATTAGTAGTGTACCTCCTTTATCTTACTTTTGCTTTGAGACAGTTTGAAAGTTGTAATAAGCTGTATTTTGGATTTCCGCTGCTATGATGTTTAGTTCTGATTTTCAGCTTATGCACTGTCTCTCCTTTTTTATGTCAAGTATGTTATTATTATATTTTGTTCTATGCGCTGTGAGACATTCTACAGGTTCTTTGTATGTTCATTTCCTTCTTCCCTTTCCTTCTCACGACCCGTTTCGTGCTAACTGGACATGTGTACAATGCACCTTTGGAGTAAATGTCGGTTGGTGCGGGGCGGGCCGTCACACTCGTTGTCGCTAACTTGAGCCAACGAATGGAAATTTCCATTAGAGCCTTAATCGATGCTAATAAAACCCTCGTGCATGCTAATCAAGTTTTGATGGATAAAGTGAGCGCTCTCTTAAACGCTCAAGCAAATGCCGTCCCTCCTCCAGAAATCCATGTCAACCTTGAAGTGAATGCAAATTCATCATCCTCCGATCCTTATAATGACAATTTAAAAGGATTTGTTTGCAAAGACGACGCTAATGGCAAAGACTCAAAGTTGAATGCTATAAACCACTCCGATCGAAATAATCGACGAGTTCCGAGACCCTTCAAAGGGGGCACCTTCCCATAGCGGAAGTAAAAGACCTAGATCCTCTAAACGTGATCGCTCGCCACGACGAGCATCCGGAAAAGAGATCGAAGTCCATTCTCTGAAACAACACAACTCGAAGGAATATATCGCGGATGTGGTAAAGCAAATCATAAAAGATAACATGCCTCGCAAGGATAGTGCAAGGAAATGAGACTTCTCCATCAGCAAAAATCCATTCACAAAGAAGATCTACAAGGCTGAATTCCCCAAAATGTTCACTCACCCTACTTTGCCTCCGTATAACGGAAATTCTGATTCGATTCACTTCCTATACAAATACAAGTGGCACATGAATGTAGCTAAGGCAACAGATGAGATCAAATGCTTGTGCTTCCCTCTCTATCTAGAAGCTATCACATCGTTATGGTTTACGAGGCTGCCGCCCAAATCCGTCGACCGATTTGATGATTTGACTCTGAATTTCAAAGAGCAGTTCAGGTTGCAAGCCATGAAAGCAAAGGACTTTATCACCTTTACATCCCTGAAGCAAAATCCTGGAGAATATGTCAAAGATTTCCTTAATAGGTTTAATGGTGCTGTATCTGAAGTAGGAAAGCCCAAACCTCGCATGATCTTAATGTCTCTAATCGGCGCTATAGACTAGAAGAGCAAATTTGGTAAATGGATTAAAATGAAAGAGCTAAGCACACTCGAGAAATTCTTTAAAAAAGCCGAGGAGTACATGAGAGTTGAAACTGGTCCAGTACCTCTTCAGATTATTGATGCTAACCCGCTTCTCGAAGCTCCCAAAAATACTGCTACTCAGTGCAATTATAAAAATACCGAAGGTCAGAAAAGAGGAGGGACGGAATGAAAATCGAGACAACAAGAAGCCACGCTTTCTTGATCCATCAGAGCTAACACCAATATTATATGATACTCTAGAAAATATCTTTGCTGCAACCAAAGACACCGAAGTCTATCCAATACCCAAGCCTCAGAAAATCAGTGACCATCAAGCAAACTCTGGAAAGTTCTGCCGATTCCATAGTCAGCTAGGTTACAACACCAACGAGTGTAGGCATCTGAAATCACTGATCGAAGAGATGATTAAGAAGAATCGTCTGCAACAATATTTGAAAAATCCACAATCCTCAAACACTGTTCCGAATCCCCAAGGCCAGGGGGCAACAAACAATAAAGCTTTTGTTCAGGCGATGCCAAGGCTGATCATCAACCGATAACTGCTGATTGAGCTTCAATTCCAATGGCCCAAAATAAGCGATCAAAATCATCATCGCTTTACTTCATGCTCTTTTTCCTTCTTTAGTTCATGCTTTATTTCATGTTCTACTTTCTATTATATCCGAAACTCCTTGTAAACAGTCTGTAATAACCTACAAGTGATGTACAGAACTTTAGCTCTACGATTAAGAGCATATCTGTACGAATTAATTTCTAGCTTGAAAATCTCATGTTGAATAATTTTTTTATTAAAAATGATTCCATGTTGCAGGCTATCTGTCGAGCGCTTGCTCCTTCAGAATCAGACAAAGCATAGCGACCCCAACAACACTAACTAAGTACCAACTGCTGTAAATATTAACATGCATAAATGCATGAATAGAAAAGCATTGCCTTGAGAAGTGAATGGGAAAAGTCGCAAGGATTCAAACAATGAACATGCACCACGAAAAATAAAAAAGAATATTGTAACCTTCATCAAATGGGCATTCCCTAAGTAAAAGTTTCAAAGCTTCGATACCTAAACCGAAATAGCCCTCCAAGTCAAGCAGACAACAAGGGAATCCGAGCCAACCTAGAGCTGGAATAACCAGGACCAAGTCGGAAGGACCGACAAACCTGATGTTGGAAGTACCAACATCAGGCCGGAAGGATCGATAAACACGCTGGAAGTACCAGCACCAAGTCGGAAGGACCGATAAACCTAATGTTGGAAGAACCAACATCAGGCAGGAAGGACCGACAAACACGTTGGAAGGACCAGCACCAAGTCGGAAGGGCCGACAAACCTGATGTTGGAAGTACCAACATCAGGCCGGAAGGACCGACAAACACGCTGGAAGGACCAGCTTCAAGTAGGAAGGACCGACAAACCTGATGTTGTAAGTACCAACATCAGGCCGGAAGGACCGACAAACAAGCTGGAAGGACGAACACCAACCAAAGTCCTCTCTGGGGACACCTAATTGATTGTCAGAATCAGGAAGTACCTAATGCGATAACAACAAACATTGGGGTTTCAACCAAAGTCCTCTCCGGGGGCACCAAATTCATCATCAGAATCAGGTAGTACCTGATGCGATAACGACAAACATTGGGGTTCCAACCAAAGTCCTCTCCGGGGGCACCTAATTGATCGTCAGAATCAGGAAGTACCTGATGCGATAACGACAAACATTAGAGTTTCAACCAAAGTCCTCTCTGGGGCACCCAATTGATCGTTAGAATCAGGAAGTACCTAATGCGACAACGAAAAACATTGGGGTTTCAACCAAAGTCCTCTCTGGGGGCACCCAATTGATCGTCAGAATCAGGAAGTACCCGATGCGATAAAGATAAACATTGGGGTTTCAACCGAAGTCCTCTCTGGGCCACCCAATTGATCGTCAGAATCAGGAAGTACCTGATGCGATAACGACAAACATAGGGGTTTCAACCAAAGTCCTCTCCGGGGCACCCAATTGATCGTTAGAATCAGGAAGTACCTGATGCGATAATGATAAACATTGGGGTTTCAACCAAAGTCCTCTCCTGGGGCACCTAATTGATCGTCAGTATCAGGAAGCACCTGGTCCGATAACGACAAACATTGGCACCTTAACCGAAGTCCTTTCTAGGGGCACTCCTTCTAAATTATTGACACTTGGATTAATCAGTATAATTGAGTGGCAAAAGTCTCCAATCACTGAATTAACCATCCCGAATTGTGAACGGAGTTTAGACGTTAACCACTTAACTTGCGTAATGTCTGAAAATCTCAGACACGACAAGTGTTAAATTTTAGCACAAACACAGGTATGAAATCTAAAATACATCCCGTAGAGAAGATAAAACGTTGAATTAAAATGGCCATCTAAACCGGGGCACCAATAGTCAGAACTTCTCCAAGAAGAAGCTGAAGATAAGTCATGATTACAAATTTCTTAAATATGAAATATCGTACATTACCATAAAAAGTCAATCAGACTAACAACACTTGAAATCCACAGTCGAGTTATGTTGACTATGTTGGATCTAGATTAACCCTAGAGGGGGGGGGGGGTGAATAGGGTTTATCACAATTTTTAAACTGAATTGAAAAATTTACAGGATATTAAAATAATAAACAAATCACAGAATGCAGCAGAAATAAAAGTGCAGAAAATGAATCACACACAGATATACCCAGCTTCGGCAAAACCCTGCCTACTGCTGCATTCCTAAGGTTTCTACTAGGTGTTATAAACAGATCCCGCATACAAGACCATGTACACTCGCAGCTCCTGCTCCTGTCCTAACCCTACGCTCAAAACCCTAGACTGACCGATATCCCCTCGATCAGATTTCCCCGTATTACAGACCCGTAACACGTAACTCAGAATTTTACAGACTCTGAAACTGACAGTCAACACCCTGACTGATTTACTTCTAGTATTTTACAGACACTAGGAAACTGGTTCGACGGTTTTTACAACTCAAAATAAAACAACTAAAATTAAACCAAAAAATACAAGGAAACCCTAGAAAAAAACTAGTAAAGGAAGAGTTTAATAAAGGGGTCATCCCTTTAGAAAATATCCCGGCCAACTTGGTTTGCGTTGCACCCCTTTTTCATTTCGTTAGCCCGATCCTTCTTTGCTTTGGGAATCAGAAATGGCGGCTAGGGTTTGCCTTTTGTCCCCAAATCACGATCGTATCTGCTTGAAAAAGGTTCTCTGATGATCGTATTCTAGTTGATATTCTCGGCGTCGATTGCTGATGCTATTTTGTTCACCGATTTGGGGTTGTTCTCTGGTTTGGCAATTTGCGATCGAAACCAAGAGTAAGTATCCAAATTCAATTTGGTTTTTCTCTGAGTTGTTTATGTTTTTGTTTTCGATTATATTTGCCAGTGATGATACGGTGTAAAATAGGATTATAGAATCCTTTTAAAACTCTCTGATTTCGCTGTATGGCTTGGCTGATTTGGCTCGATGCTTTCCCCTTTTGAAATTGTTGCGTGATTTGCTCTGAATTTGTGAATTTCTTCTTTTGCTTGCGAGATTAGATCGATGAATCCAGTCCTGGCCCTTGCGTGAATGATTCCTGTGGCCTCTTAAATTCGATTGCTATGTTTCCTGAAACTCTTGCCTGATTTTGTGGTTTCCTGGAAATAAAACGAATGATTTCTTGTTTGATAAGTTGCCAAGAATAATTTGTGTGATTGTTGGCTATGAATTCTGACATGTTTTTGACCCTCAAATAGTCTGACGAATTTACAGTTTTCTAAAGAGAAAAACTTTCGAACTAACTGCTGATTTCTGGAAATGTTATGAATAAGAAAAATTGCCAAATATGAACTCCTTAATTTCATGCTTGCCATTCCATTTAAAAGATGCTGTCCACTGTAGAAAGTTTCCACAGCAATGCTTGCCTAATTTCTTGCTTGATTTTCTGAGATGATAAATTGCTGAGATAATTGAATACTTTCTGAAAATAAATCAAAGAACTTTCTTGCCAAATGATTCGATTGTAATTGTTTTCCAAGTTTGAAAAACAAATTAACTTGCTGAGTCTTGTTTAAGCTTGAACATGATACTTTGCATTCGGCATGCTTGTGATGTTTTCTGGTACACAAAGAAAAACTAATATGAACTGATACTGTCTTGATCACTTGGTTGCTTGCATGTAGTTGCACCATTCATCCATGCATTTGTGTTTAACCATTTGAAAAAGAATGCCGCCATGTTCATTCACCATTGCATTTTGTACGCATCTTCACAATGAAAATTTAACTGTCTCGAACATGTTGCCATTCATATGAACTTTGTACATGCTACTACACTTGATCTAGCCTGTTTGCATTTGCCATAGTCGCCGGATTTGATCGCCATGAGCTCGAGCCTTGAATTGAACTTTTTGTTGCCATGTACCACTGTGGTTAGCTGCACCATCCTGTGCTGTTTCTATGTTTTATATGCTGTTGCACTTGTTAGAACTTTTCTGCCATTTGTTTGTGTTTATGCACTATTGCTACTATGACCTGAGTAGTTTGTGTAATTTTCATTTGAATGCTTGCTGAACCAACACCATACTGTTGCATGTATGCTCTTCTATACACTTTGTATTGATCATGCTCACTGCCACTTATGTGTATATGCATTTAACTTGAGCCATTTCCTCACCCTTGCATTTGGTGTGTGATTGCGTATTGAAACATGTATACTTGCACTTGGTTTCTCCACTGTATATACATGCTTCATGTTGTGCTTGTGCTGTTACACCCATTCTATTGTTGCCGAGCCTTGTATACTGTTTTGACCATTATTGTTGTTCTCGGCCATTTTGCATTGATGTATTTGCTGTGTGAACTTTGACTTTTGTGTTTATATGTATATCAGCAGACTAGTCACGCTATGTTGAGGCTGATCAAAAATCAGCAAACTAGTGTGATTATGTCGAGGCTGATCAAATCAGACTGAGTCAGAAAAATGATGAGAAACACACCGAAATTCTGAGGCAAATAAATTTTCAAAAATAAAAATTATATTTGCATGTATTCTATTTCATTTCTATTGCAGTGTACTGTGTGTGTGTTTCTATATATGACAGGTATGAAGACTGAACTGACTGTGAAGCATATAGAAGACAGAAGACAATGAAACTGAAGAACAGGGAGAAGTGTATATGAGTGACTGTGTGAGTGTAACAGAGTGTGAGAGTTGTAGTGAAGAGCAGTGTATGAATATGTGAATTGTACTGAATATTGTAATAAACAAGTTTGATCGAAATAAAATATTATTTTATTGTGTTCAAATAAACTTGTCTATTAAATTCTGTTTATTTACAAGTACAATGTTCTATGAATGTATATCAGTGATGTATTCAAATAGTGGAGTTATAAGAGATTATATGTTTGAAAGTTGAAATAGAATATTCAATTTAAATAAAATACTGTATAAATATATGAATGTGTATACAGTCGCATTCTATTTAAATATAAATATTATATTACAGTCTGTGTTGTAATGAACAGTACAATAACAAACACATATAAAATAATATTTATTTGGTTGTTATCATCAAACAAAAATCATATAATTGTGTATACAACACCGTTATATACAACAATCTCCCCCTTTTGATGATGACAAACAAATAAAAGATTTTGTATACAATAAATGTGTTTGACAGTGAATTCTGAACTCCCCCTATTTATTAGCTCCCCCTACAACAGAAACTCCCCCTATAACTGTGCATGAGTGAAAAGAATGTAAAAGGATTCAGAATTCTCAGAATTAAAATATTTAAAAAATATTCACTCATAAATCAAATTTAAAAAATATTCACTCATAAATCAAAATCTAATCCATTCTCCCCTTTTTGTTATCATCAAAAGGATATAGAATTTAAAATATCGATGAAAGATGACTAAAAAATATAATTTCAGCTTAAGAGGAGGAACGGTCATCATAAATCTCAATCAGTCAAACAAAAATCATAATAAACTAAGAACAGGTGGCATATTTCACATTGTAGAGAATGACGGTTATACGATGAATTTTATAAAAATGAGGAGAGTTAAAAAAAATGTGAATATTTCTCAATTATTTTCAAAAGAATTTTATAAAATTAAAGCACAAAAACAGTGATAGATTTGGACTATAATCAATAGTTCAACTTAAGTGACAAGATCGAATAATCTCAAATCCCAATACCCATCAATCAACAAATCATAATACGTCATAAAATTTCAACATATTTCACAGAATAGAAGATGGATTGATAGGCTGGCTTTTATACTCAGAGGAGAATTTCAAAATTTATTTCTATTTTTAGCACATTTTTTTTTTAAGAGCACACTGACCACGCATAACCAGAGCTTGGATTTTTAAATGGGATCAGTCGCAGCTTAAATTATAAGTTGTCTCTTAACCATGCATGACCAGAGCTTGGATTTTTAAATGAGGTTAGAGACACACTTATATATTGATTATATTTATTATTTTCAGCATTTAAAGGAAAAAACTCCTCAGTATGTAGAACCAATGAATGGTAAAAAATGGGGTAGGTACAGAGATGGACTGTGAAAATAAATTTCTAAATTAATTATATTATGAAATAAACTCGACTGTACCGGGATTATTGAAAATTTCAATTAACATAATTCTAAAAAATAATATAGTCCCATTTCTATCACAAATAATTTTCACTGTTTTAAAAACAAGATGATTTTTCTTTTTTTTTAAAAAAATAAACTCTCCAATATAAAATCATGATGGATGGCAGACGGGTGATAGATAAAGGAGATGGTCGTGAAATATTTGCCAGTTCAAAGATATTATAATTAATATTCAGCCATCATGAAAAAAACAAATAAAATCTCCTCTTGTTGTGAAGTATACTGCAGTCACAATTCATCACAATTTCAAAAACTGATAATAATTTTGATGAATTATAAACATAGCACAAATTTGATATTGATTTCAATTTCTGAATGAATAAGAAACAGATAATTTTAAAATTGAAAAACAATTACAAGAAGAAATTAAACAGATTTAAAAAAATTGAATCTATACAGGGTGATAATTCAAAAAAACAGATGAGTGATTTTATTACACCCTGATGGACTAACATGGGCATCTCATACCAAAGAACTTTACACACAAACCCAGCACATTTATTTGTATAAGGGGAAAAAAAATGTATGGATCTATACAAGGTGAAAAATTGAATCTCAGTACAGATGGGTGAAACAAATATAAGTACTTCTGATACCACTTGGTGTCTTTATTTATGAGGATGGTAACAAGACATTGGAGACAAACAAGTATATCACAGACAAAAGAATTTTAAGTACAAAGCCCAGGCAGATCAAGCAAATTTATTTCATGTATCAGAGCATGGTATGAATTTGATACCAAAACAAGCAGCCATCAACAAATCTTTTCATGTCAATTTCTTCTAATCAGAGCAGCATGATTCCAGAACAAACATTTTTCAAAACAGTATCAGAGTAGCACAAAATTAGTTTCAAAGCACACTTGTCAAGACATTTCTGATGGTCACAGAATATGATTCACGATCCAAGATTAAAAATACCGCTTATTTTAAATCATTTGAAGAAATATGAAAATATCAGGATTTAATAAATCAATCACACCAATTTATAAATTCTTGAATTGAGATATGTGTGAGATTTAATAAATCAATAATTTCAAATGATTTTAAACAAACAAATATTTAAATCACATAACCATGAAATAACAAAGAATTTTAAGACCATATTTTCAAAGAAATTTTCACAAGTATTTCAAAAAAAATCATTTACATCAGGTTTGATAGATATTCATGATCCAAAATAATTTATTTGAAATCACTTGAATCAATGTCAAGTTTTGAAATATAATGAATCAGTCACACAAGGTTGATATTTTCAAATTTAGGAAGTGTGTGATTATTCAAAATATTAATGATTTCAGAAGATTTCAAACAAACAAATTCTAACCATGATGATCATGAATAACAATGATTTTCAAGATGTATCACTGGTTCAAGCCAATCCAAAAAAAAAACTGGAATTGTCACAACTGATAAATAACAAAGTGCTATAATGAGTATAATATTTTGAGCTTTTCTAAAATGAATTAGAATAAACTCAGAATAGCAAACGTGTGTGAAATTCCATCAATTTTCAGATCTTCAAAAATTTAGAATTCAAATTAATTAACAGTGTTCAAGATATGACATGAATACAACAACACCGTTATGAATTCAGAATTAGGAAAATAAACTTCAAAACAATTGCAGATATTTACACAAATAAATTCAAGATCTGGAAATGATTACAAACACGAGAGTTTTCTACAAATAAAATGAATTTCCAGACAAATATGAGTTTTTCCATTGGAAGTTAATGGAGCACAGAATAAACAAAGATATGGCAGTGACAAATCAAATAAAGACAAATAAAAGAAAATAAAATAGAAAGGGGTAGAAGAAGCAGGAATAAACAATAAAAAAAATATTTACAAGGTTGAGATCAGAAATCATACCTGATTCACAGAAAACGTTGTGGATCTCTAACTCGACAACTTTGCTAAGGAACAGTAGATGATTCAATGATGTGAAGCAGTTTGAATCAGTTTCTCTTTTCAGCACAGTTGTTCCTCAGCCTCCTTTGGTACCTATCGATTGAGATGATCAAGTGGTCGAACAAAATTAGTAAAACCACTCACAGTTGTATTCATTTGTTTTGGTACCCAAACTCGTTTATATAACAAACCATTCGAATCTACCTTTGTACCTTTCGGGACCCAAATCTGTTTGAATTTAGTCGAAGCCGTTTTACTTTTATTTGGGGTCCAAGATTGTTTAAATGATTTGTTATCAATCAAAATCACATCACGTTTTTGATTTAAGAATCCTTTGAGAATGTTAGAGTTCAAATTTTCAAAACAAACATTTCCAAAATGATTTGAAGGATTTTTAAAATCACAAGAATTTTGATTTCTAAAAACATCATTTTTCCCGAATCCAAGTCCAGATTTATTTCCACGATAAACTTGGTTTTGTAACAGCATATTCAACGATTTTTCCCCATTAGAAAATTTATCCAATGTTGATTCTAATCGTTGAATTTTGGATTTCAGATCGCTATTTTCTTTTAATAAATTTGAGAAATTATTTATAGCGATCATCTGTTCAGCATTGGTCTGTTTCAAAACCAAATTATCATTTTCTAACGATCTAATTTTGGCTTGGGATTCGGAAATTTCAAGTTCAAATTGTTTTTGCTTTTCCGACTCAAACTTCTTGGATTTTTCAATCTCATTTTCAAGTTCTTTCAAAATCAAACCACTTTTCACCAAATTTTTATTTTCAGCAATTTCAAATTTGGAATATATATCAGTCTTAAAAATTTCAAATTCCTCTTGTAGAAGATTGTTCAAATTTGATAACTCAATCTTGTTTTCTTTTAAGATCAGAATTTCCTTTTCAAACTTTTGAATATTTTTATTGAGATGAACAAGATTGGTTTTCAATTTTAAACAATTTTTGCAATTAGAATTTGAAGAATTCTTAACGTTTTTGAGTTTTGATTCCAAAACATTATTTTTGCAGATCAACTCAAGCTTCTCAGATTTCAGAAGTTTATTTTTAGATTTTAACTTCTCAACAGATTCAGTTAAACCATTTAAACGGTGAATCAAAGAAATATTTCCTGTTGAGTCTCCATCTGGATTTCCATCTGTACAACCTGTCAAGCACAAATCTGAAGCCGAGTTATCTTTCTGGGATTTTGAGCATTTGTTAATTTTTCCATATAGCGCGTTGAGAGTCTGCCAGATTTCCTGCGCAGTCAAACAATGGGAAATAAGGCTATATTGAATATCATCAATATAAGAGTATAAAATATGAGTAGCATGTAAATTAAATTCAATATCAACCCTACTTACAATATCATACCCATTTTTAATACTATTCCAACATTTAATATCAACAGATTTTAAATAAGATTTCATTTCTGATTTCCAATTTAAAAAATCTGTACCATTGAAAATAGATGGAATGTGACTGGACTGACTCTCTATGGACTGACAACTAGGATTCACCATTTCTCTAGAGTTAACCGAATACCTGGCTCTGATACCAAATGTTGGATCTAGATTAACCCTAGAGGGGGGGTGAATAGGGTTTATCACAATTTTTAAACTGAATTGAAAAATTTACAGGATATTAAAATAATATACAAATCACAGAATGCAGCAGAAATAAAAGTGCAGAAAATGAATCACACACAGATATACCCAGCTTCGGCAAAACCCTGCCTACTGCTGCATTCCTAAGGTTTCTACTAGGTGTTATAAACAGATCCCGCATACAAGACCATGTACACTCGCAGCTCCTGCTCCTGTCCTAACCCTACGCTCAAAACCCTAGACTGACCGATATCCCCTCGATCAGATTTCCCCGTATTACAGACCCGTAACACGTAACTCAGAATTTTACAGACTCTGAAACTGACAGTCAACACCCTGACTGATTTACTTCTAGTATTTTATAGACACTAGGAAACTGGTTCGACGGTTTTTACAACTCAAAATAAAACAACTAAAATTAAACCAAAAAATACAAGGAAACCCTAGAAAAAAACTAGTAAAGGAAGAGTTTAATAAAGGGGTCATCCCTTTAGAAAATATCCCGACCAACTTGGTTTGCGTTGCACCCCTTTTTCATTTCGTTAGCCCGATCCTTCTTTGCTTTGGGAATCAGAAATGGCAGCTAGGGTTTGCCTTTCGTCCCCAAATCACGATCGTATCTGCTTGAAAAAGGTTCTCTGATGATCGTATTCTAGTTGATATTCTCGGCGTCGATTGCTGATGCTATTTTGTTCACCGATTTGGGGTTGTTCTCTGGTTTGGCAATTTGCGATCGAAACCAAGAGTAAGTATCCAAATTCAATTTGGTTTTTCTCTGAGTTGTTTATGTTTTTGTTTTCGATTATATTTGCCAGTGATGATACGGTGTAAAATAGGATTATAGAATCCTTTTAAAACTCTCTGATTTCGCTGTATGGCTTGGCTGATTTGGCTCGATGCTTTCCCCCTTTTGAAATTGTTGCGTGATTTGCTCTGAATTTGTGAATTTCTTCTTTTGCTTGCGAGATTAGATCGATGAATCCAGTCCTGGCCCTTGAGTGAATGATTCCTGTGGCCTCTTAAATTCGATTGCTATGTTTCCTGAAACTCTTGCCTGATTTTGTGGTTTCCTGGAAATAAAACGAATGATTTCTTGTTTGATAAGTTGCCAAGAATAATTTGCGTGATTGTTGGCTATGAATTCTGACATGTTTTTGACCCTCAAATAGTCTGACGAATTTACAGTTTTCTAAAGAGAAAAACTTTCGAACTAACTGCTGATTTCTGGAAATGTTATGAATAAGAAAAATTGCCAAATATGAACTCCTTAATTTCATGCTTGCCATTCCATTTAAAAGATGCTGTCCACTGTAGAAAGTTTCCACAGCAATGCTTGCCTAATTTCTTGCTTGATTTTCTGAGATGATAAATTGCCGAGATAATTGAATACTTTCTGAAAATAAATCAAAGAACTTTCTTGCCAAATGATTCGATTGTAATTGTTTTCCAAGTTTGAAAAACAAATTAACTTGCTGAGTCTTGTTTAAGCTTGAACATGATACTTTGCATTCGGCATGCTTGTGATGTTTTCTGGTACACAAAGAAAAACTAATATGAACTGATACTGTCTTGATCACTTGGTTGCTTGCATGTAGTTGCACCATTCATCCATGCATTTGTGTTTAACCATTTGAAAAAGAATGCCGCCATGTTCATTCACCATTGCATTTTGTACGCATCTTCACAATGAAAATTTAACTGTCTCGAACATGTTGCCATTCATATGAACTTTGTACATGCTACTACACTTGATCTAGCCTGTTTGCATTTGCCATAGTCGCCGGATTTGATCGCCATGAGCTCGAGCCTTGAATTGAACTTTTTGTTGCCATGTACCACTGTGGTTAGCTGCACCATCCTGTGCTGTTTCTATGTTTTATATGCTGTTGCACTTGTTAGAACTTTTCTGCCATTTGTTTGTGTTTATGCACTATTGCTACTATGACCTGAGTAGTTTGTGTAATTTTCATTTGAATGCTTGCTGAACCAACACCATACTGTTGCATGTATGCTCTTCTATACACTTTGTATTGATCATGCTCACTGCCACTTATGTGTATATGCATTTAACTTGAGCCATTTCCTCACCCTTGCATTTGCTGTGTGATTGCGTATTGAAACATGTATACTTGCACTTGGTTTCTCCACTGTATATACATGCTTCATGTTGTGCTTGTGCTGTTACACCCATTCTATTGTTGCCGAGCCTTGTATACTGTTTTGACCATTATTGTTGTTCTCGGCCATTTTGCATTGATGTATTTGCTGTGTGAACTTTGACTTTTGTGTTTATATGTATATCAGCAGACTAGTCACGCTATGTTGAGGCTGATCAAAAATCAGCAAACTAGTGTGATTATGTCGAGGCTGATCAAATCAGATTGAGTCAGAAAAATGATGAGAAACACACCGAAATTCTGAGGCAAATAAATTTTCAAAAATAAAAATTATATTTGCATGTATTCTATTTCATTTCTATTGCAGTGTACTGTGTGTGTGTTTCTATATATGACAGGTATGAAGACTGAACTGACTGTGAAGCATATAGAAGACAGAAGACAATGAAACTGAAGAACAGGGAGAAGTGTATATGAGTGACTGTGTGAGTGTAACAGAGTGTGAGAGTTGTAGTGAAGAGCAGTGTATGAATATGTGAATTGTACTGAATATTGTAATAAACAAGTTTGATCGAAATAAAATATTATTTTATTGTGTTCAAATAAACTTGTCTATTAAATTCTGTTTATTTACAAGTACAATGTTCTGTGAATGTATATCAGTGATGTATTCAAATAGTGGAGTTATAAGAGATTGTATGTTTGAAAGTTGAAATAGAATATTCAATTTAAATAAAATACTGTATAAATATATGAATGTGTATACAGTCGCATTCTATTTAAATATAAATATTATATTACAGTCTGTGTTGTAATGAACAGTACAATAACAAACACATATAAAATAATATTTATTTGGTTGTTATCATCAAACAAAAATCATATAATTGTGTATACAACACCGTTATATACAACAGATTATTTGATCTTAAGTGTCAACACGAATCCAAGTTAGAATGTCATGTTTTTGCAGACAACATTTAACAGATTTTAGATCATTAAATAAAATAAGTCTGTGAGAACACTCCATTCAATAAAAATTCGTCGTACCTAAATGTTTAGACCAACTAATCTGTTGTTGATTTGGGCAGCCAATAACAAAATATTAGCCCAGAAATATGCAATGTTTTTGTTGTCGCAAAATAGGTTGTAGCAGTGGAAAATAGCCCAAGCGAAAACCGAGGCAATCGAACCCTAGGACGACATTGTTAAGCAACAAATTCTGAAATTCAAAATTGAAGCGTCTGAATTTTAGTGCAACATCAACAAGTAACAGATGCAGGTTTCATATCAGATCAAACAACCCAGAAATATATCAATGTCAAAGTTTATTTCGAAGCCTGCATTTTCCGCAAGCCAAAAATACAGGCTTCGAGGGGAAAATGTTAACCTCATTGTGTAAATACGGTTCAAAGTTATGAAGTACGTACGAACGTTGGTGCACGACTACGTTTGGTTCGCTGTTTCATTTAGTCCACGCTCCAGTTTAGCTCGCAGTGACTACTGGCTCGTGTTTTCTTTTAGCCCGCATCTGATAGCTTTGGCTCGTACTGCTCCTTTAGCTCGCACAGATGCTTTAGCTTGTACAGATGTTTTAGCCCCCGCGCGTGCGCTAGTTCACAACTTTTGGACTGCTAACATGCAATTAGCTAGAGCCTTTAGCCTGGGTATTTTAGCTCGTTCCTTCCTCTTTAGAGCGTCGAGAACTGCTTGGATCATTGACATTATGCCATGAACAATGTGTAACATGAAGACCAAATGCATGTCTGCATCACTAATACCAAGTATGGGATGCTAGCTCTAACACGTAAGCATTCTTATACATGTCAGCAACATCATTCAGGTTGATGGATCATTCCAGCTTATTCACATAAAGCAATGGATCATCCATAAAAGTATATCGGGTCAGTGGACGCAATTGACATGGATTTTCTTAATGGCAACGTGTAGAAGTTGTGCCCAAGATGTCAGCCTGACCTATATTAGGTCGATCACGAGCTAAACCAGGCCGTTGGCAGTTAAGGAAGCTCTATTAGATCGTTGAGACCGTACAAGGCTAGCAATAGGTCGTGAACGAGAACAAGCACCAGTGACATACACCCCAAGCTTTGCGGGAGGATATGAGCACACGTGGAGCACATCGTGGGATTGCAGCATAATTAGCATGATCCAATATGAACATATAGTAGTTCTTCCTTTTTTTTAACATGGGTTGGCGCATTCCTTTTGTTATAAAAGAAAGTAACAGTGTGGCTACATGCCTTTTGACCGTGATCTAAGCATTTTAGATCGTTAAAGCAGTTTAGGCCATAAGTGTTTCAAAGGTCGCCATCTTTAAGGTCGTGCCTGGCACGTTATGTAGAACAGTCCAGTTTTGTGCAAAATAACAATAGCTTGAACATTTTCATGCGCCATATCATAAAAGAGGGGCCACGTACAAGTGGGGACAAAGGAGAAGATTGGATTGGTTAAAATAAGGTTAGAAAGTATATTTTATATGCATTTAGATGCAGGACGTTCCAGTTTGAGGAGGCTTGGATCGTTCAATGCTTTTGGACGTGGGCTCATTCTTAGAATGCGGAGAACAACTATGTACAAATGTACACGTATTATTACAATCATGCCACTTCCCTCCAAAATACTCCTATAAATACCCCTCATATTCCATATTGAAGGGAGGGGGGCGAATTTCATTCCTAGAAGGAGGTTCAGTCAAATTCAAAGCTTGTCTACAACTTCACTAATGGCTCTCATGGATCTAACAACTCATCTCCAACTTCATGCGGATCAAATCCATTTCAATGATCATTAAAACTCACTCAAATTGGATCAAAGCTCCTTGGATTTCATTCAAGCTTCATGAAAAAGCTCTCTAACACAATTCAAGCGATCTCGAATCTTCTCTAATCCTCTCCAAAGTCTAAATCGAATGCTAATTCACTATGAAGTCTATGAAGATCATTCAAAACGTCTAAGTGATCAAGGATTGATACATATATCATCACAAAGCTAAAGATCCCTTCATTTTCTTCGTCAAATTCAAGTGAGACTAAATCATAAAGAGAGTAAAAAGAGAGAAAAGTAAAAAAACGAATGTATAGAGAGAATTTATTCATGTTGTAAACAAAATATCGTAATGAGAATTGATTGGAAAGTGGACGTAGATTCATCTTGAATCGAAGCACTATGAAAATTCCTTTGTCTGCATTTTATGCTTTTTATTGTGTTATAACGCGGTTCCACTTTCTAATCTTACTGAATCGGTGAAGTGCATCATTTGCATCTTTAGTGTTGATTCCAAATTTGGTGGAAACAACCGCTTTTTCTTACCATTTAAGTCGGTAATAAAACTAACTCAAATTGTTTTAAAAAGTAGATTGTTTTAATTGTGGGGTTTAATAAATCAAATCACACAGAGACACATAATAGCGTAATATCTTGCAACAGAATAAATATAAAATACAATAGTAGTTCATGAAGCTATTAAATAAAAATTCAAAACTTATACATATGTCAGAGTTTCAGAATTGAATCTCGGAGAAGTCTAAGTACAAGAATTTCTAATACAAAGAAGAGATAAACAAAAAGAATTAATAAAGATGATGTTTTTAGCAGTCTCCTGCTTCAGAAGTTGAAATTTCAATACTACAATACTCGATCTGACCCGAGCAATAATGAAAAAACCAAACACTCGCATTAGGACCAATATTCTTACATAAGTGAATCAATTCAAGTGAAATATTCAATGAAATGCATCAATACATTAAAGGATGTTCGGGATTTCCATCCTCTACGACTAGATATCATATAATATAATACGCTATTATAATAGTGTCTATGGTAAATATACTACTGAAAATAGCATAAGCGGGATTACTATTATTACCCTTACATCGTTTATAATACTGTAGTCTATACAGATACCGCAAAGTCCACCATAAACTAGTGGCTATCAGAGGGAACTCGATAGGTACAACACAAACCAAAATCATTGGATACCCGATTAGGATAATATGACAAGGCACACTAGGAATACCTAGGGTACAATTCTACCCATTGCACGCCGGGATGGGTGGTAACGCATAACCGTAATTACCGCCCACCTCAAACAACACTCCCATAGTCAAGGAAAGATCCACCAATCAAATCACAAAGTAATGGATATGGTTTGAAGAAATGTGTCCGATAGGAGGTGCGACCTCACTTAATCACAGTGTAGCACCTGTTTTAGTCATTTTAATTATGACCCGAAGGTCAAGGACATCCATCACCGTTCTCCAGTAGCGTTCTCCTAACCAACCTATTTCATTCTGAATTCTCCGCCACGTGCACAGTTGTTAAGGTGGTATCAGTATTGACAGAGAGTGTGTTAATACCGACTTCGACCTCCTTAACAACCAAACGCTTATTTCACACCGTGGTCATTTATTTTTGAAATCATATTTTAAAATATCATGAGTCAATTCACTTCAAATATTGATTTCATATTTAAACAATTAAGTTCAAATATTCAAACGACAAAAATTGTATTTCAGTCTATCCATTATTTGATTACGTTCGAGGTTTCAGGTTTTGGGTTTCATGTTTACAAATATTTCATAACAAGAATTACAATTGATTTCAAATTTCTATCTCAATTGTCGTTATTCAAAAATCTTCATACTAAACATTTCAGGTCTAATAGTTTGAATCGGAATAGACTTTTATTTGAAATGGTTAATAGAATTTAATTCATAATAAATATATTTATATAATATAATTTGGTTAAATAATTATAATATATATAATAGTTTAATATTAGAAGAAAATAATTTAAAATAGTAATGAGATGTTTAATATTTAAATTAAATATGAATAGTTATAAATAATAATCTAAATTAGTTTTGTATAAAATATACTAGATTAAATATCTAATTTTAAATAATAACCCAATCCGAACCATAAATTCATATGTTCAATTTCAACATATAATCTATTCAGTCATCAAAACTTCACTTCAAATTAATTCCAACATAACAATATATTCAAATTCCAATACATTGCAGATATTATTTAAGTTGGTTTTAAATTTTATCACTTTAATCAAATTCTTAAAATTTTAGATTTACTTTAAATCCCATTTTAACAGTTTCAAGCTAATTAAATATAAATTTCCAAGTCTAATTGATTCTAAATATTTAAATTCAAGTATGTTTAGATTCAAAACATTTACTCAACAAATTATTATCAAATCTATTTATTAAGTTTCATTATCCTAACAATTTTGCATATAGAAATTATTTCATCATTTTCTAAATCACATCTTAAACTCGATTTAACTTAATTGGGTAATTTGATTCCAATTAAGTCATTAAACAAATTAAGTTACAGTTAAATTACAATTATCTATTTTAAAACTTTCTTAATTTAGTGTATTAAGAAAATTTTATATTTATATTTTTATAAAATCTATATTTATATATCAAAAATTAAAAAATTAAAAAATATTAAACTAAATAAAGATTTAATAAATTATTTATAAAATAATTTAAAATTTTGAAAATAATATTATAATAAAAATATATTTAAAATATCTTTGTTAAATCAAAAATATATTAAACATGGATAAATAATTTCAGAATAGACCAACAGTGTCCGTATATAATTTCATACTTAGGTCAAGTGATACAAATGTATATCATTTCAATCCATAATTTAAAATTCTAATCCTGGGTATATTTCATTTCAACCTGCATCCCAAATCGATTCAATTCCTTTCTTATATCTATACAGTGATTCGGGTATGTATCATTTCAACCCATCGGGAACTTGCAATATGAGAATAAATAAATTAATAATATAAATAAGCTCAACGAGTCAAACATATACATGAAATAATACTTGTCACATGTGCACATTCATATCACATATATCAATCGTGTCATAAATGCATGTCATCTATGTACAACATATAACAATTTTTTTAAAACAATCCTATACATTTCATAGCATTTCAAATGTGCAGGATCTCACTTTTTATAAAAACTGTAAGTCAAGTGTAAGAAAAACTCATCTTTCTTGGTATTGAATGAAGACGGCAAACGAACGGACATGGAATGGAACGACGACATCCAATCACAACTTAGGATTGATTCAAACACGGTAAAAGCTCAATTTTTTTAGAGAAAGAGACGCAAATTTCTCAGCAAAGATGGAGAATGAAATAATCAAAACTCAACAAAGTGAAGACCAGTGCAACAAGCTTTAACATATAGATTTTTTTGGAAGGAGACAAACTCAGAAATCTCAACAAATAAAAAGGGCAGAGGCAAGGCCAAAACATTCAGTAAAACACAACAAACCACAACTCCATACGCACGCAACCAAACACAAAAGCAAACTCAACGTAACCCACACAACATGCTAAACATAACCATAAGACAACGCTCATAATACCCAGCAAACCCAAAGATATACGTACAAGTATTTTATGTACACAAGAAGAAGAAATAACCAACAATACAAAAGCTCAACACAACATACGCATTCAAAATCCAAACGCTCACCTCCCAGCTAAAATAAAATCACAAACAAAACTCGTATAACATAATAAGGTAGGCTCGGCATTGGGTCTTTGGAGGGAGGCCAGGGTTGGGTTTGGTGATGGGCTCGGGTGTCCAAGAATTAATGGGTTCAGGACTTAGTGCTAACGGGTTTTGGTTTTCTTTGTGTGGGTACGGATTTGGATTTCGGGTCAACGGGGCAGGGCAGAGGTAGGCAATGGCTATCAATTTATATTTATATCAAAAATCAAATTCGTTATTTCATAAAATCCAAAATAATTCGAGTTTAAATATAAAAATCAAAATTTATGTTACATCATAAATAAAATTCACTTGAAAATTCAGGTTGTTACACTTGTTTATTTTGCCTCCGTCAAATTGGATTATGGTCTTCATAATTAGATTAGCATGCCTCTGTGTATATATATGTTGTGCTCGGTCGTCTTCTGTTTTTAACCTTTTTAGGTCCTAACATATGAAATTATACTCTAATACACAACTTCATAAACCATTTCCTTTTAACCCATCAATTTTTAGCAAGAACTTCCAAATAAAAAGTTGTTCTTGTCGGTCTCTTGTATTTATAGAAATTGGCAACACTCGATTTCATCGAACAAGGATCGAGGAATCATCAAATTGCAGTAAGTGGTCGACAATGCTAAAAACTTCCAAAATTCATTTCTGCTAATTCACTTTGAATTACTAATGCCGCAAGCTTTGTTAGGATCATATAGAGGAGTATTATTTTTTATAAAGTTTCAACGAGATTCTGCATCGATGATTATTTGAATCTAGAGCTTAAATTACCGATTGATCGAGGCGTCAAATGATGATTGGAGTTTGGCGTTGGATTCATACTGGAGAATGGAACCCGTAAGAATATTTTGGCAAAGATAAAAGGAAAAAGTTGTTGCAATTTTCATTGATGGTTGCAGCTTTATTTCGATCGACTAGTGGTCGTGCCGAGGAGGGGATGTGTAGCTAGGGGTTTAAGTGTCTACAGGGTCGTCCATGAAGTTGGTAACTCGTTGGTGATCTTGCATTGGTATACTATGACGTGGAGAAGTGGGTATGTGCGCTATAGGTTTAACGGAGGTCGAATATTATGAGGAAGAAGAAGTTGATTTGAATAATGGGTCGAGTCCAACTAGGAACTATGAGAAACCTTGGAAATTATTTTAATTATTTATATCAAATCATGTGTTAAGTTTAAAGATTCATATATTGTTTACATTAAACCTGACTGACGTGCAGATTTTTGCTTTTGTTTATATGAACGAACATGACATTATAGTGTAGCTTATTGACATTTATGGCTAAGTACATATTTATGACACATTAAAAATGGGAAAAAAATTAATTATGATATATTAATTAATAATGTTGTCAAATTCATTATAACTTTCGGGTATTATATATTTGGCTATATAGACATCACTAATTTTAAAATAATTCGGATAGGATAACTTGGACACCTATTAGCGGGTAAAACATCATTCCATTAATTAAATTAATTGGGTACTTAATTAGCAGTGAACCATTATTCCGCATTTTGTAGGTTGGATTTAAAATCATATGCCACCAATCGATATGATAATTGAATAAGCGATGTGTTAACCATTATGATTATTTGTTAAATTACTTACATAGATGTTGATTATGTAAATGCGACTTATTTACCTGGAAAGTTAAATTTGATTATGTGGTAGCGTGGAAAGTACCATTTCAAATCTACGAGCCTTGTTTAAATAAATATTTTTTATATATAAGTTATACCTACGATCTACTATGAATTCGTAGGGATAGTAACGTAACCATTGTGTTGACTGCGATCTCGGAGTTTGTGGATGTTACCCAACTTTTCATCCTGGCTATTTTGGATTGGTGGAGAGTGGAATCTTGTTGATGTTTAATGACAACAACCTTGTTTCAATCATTACCATTATTGATTATAAAATATATACTAACACTTTTATCCATAATATATATGTATATGCATGATTTATATGCAGGTAATTGATATTGAAGACTGTATAGTTAAGAGATTCAAGAGTTCAAAGGAGAATCAAAACTCATGAGTATCAAAATATCAAGGGTCCAAGACTATCAGAGTAATAGAGTCTATACATTATGTAAAAATATGAATAGCACTCAAACTCTGTTTTCAAATTATATATTTTCAAATTGATTTTTCCATCCAAGGATTTCAAACTTATGATTTCAAATATATATTTCGTAATTTGTAAGTTTCTTATTTTTATACAGTTTATACATATCTCATTATAAAATCTTATATATATATATATATATATATATATATATATATCTGTGTGTGTGTGTGTGTTTATAATTATATTATATAGTTTTTATATCACTTATATATATAGTTTTTAATAATATGTTTAAATTATATTTTATTATGTCGTTATACTTGAAAAGTATAATATTTCAACAACTAGTTTTATTTTAGGAATTTTCAGAATACATATATTAGTTCAAATGCTTTAAAAAATGATTTAAATTTAAAAATACAAGGTGTATGTCGACATACACAAACATGCATGTCGACATATAACAGTAACATTTTTTAAAATTAAAAAGTTGTGTCTTTTCATTTTTGAAATGTTTTAGAAACAGTTACACCCTTTGGAACACTATAAAAAGGCCTTAAATTCGAATTTTTTCATAGCTTATTGTCATCTTCTTTCTCCCTTACCATACCACCATTATTATTCTTAGAATTCCAAGTTTATACACTTATACTCCATCGATTTCAAGAAAAATTATGTCATTCTTCTTCTATTTTCATTCTCTATCAAGTACTCTCTGTTTGGAAGTGCTACTCAAGAGTTCTAGGGTATCAGAAAGCATATGGAAAGGTGTGGTTGTGTTCCTTGTTGCCCTGAAATGAAGGAAAGGCGCGGGTGTGTTCCTTGTAGCTCGTAAAATCAAGGAAAGGAGGGGTATTAACCTTATAACTTGGGAAATCAAGGGTATTGTAATTGGATATTGATATTAATAAAACTCTGCAAAATCCAGCATTGCGTGGAACTGGACATAGAAGCAATTTGTACCTTCATAAAATCCAGTGCATTCTTTCCTTTTCTGCACTTTACTTTTGTTTATATTTGCATATGTGATCATTTCTATTCTAATATTCATTATGTGATTCATATAGTAGTTCGAGTAATCGATAATTGGTTAAGGTTTATATCAATTCTTTAAAACACTATTCCCCCCCTCTAGTGTTTGTTTTGCCGTAAGATCCATAATTCTTAACCCTAATAATTGGTATCAGGGCATAAGATTTCAAAATTTCATCATCTGAATTTCGGAAATATTAAATGGCAAATTTTGAAATGATTTATAATACTAGTTTAAATTCATGCATTGCATTAGTATTAGATAAGTTTGCATTCTATTCTATTGAAAAATCAAGTTATCTACTGAATTGTTGTTCTATACAGGAATAGGTGTGTTACATGACTGTTGAAAATTCAAACCTTGATAGTCAAATGGTGGAAAACAAAAAGAATGACTGGATATTGGATAGCGGTTGTTCAAGACATATGATGGGAAATCCCAAACTATTAAACAATCTAGTATATGAAGATGGAGGAATGACCAATTTCGGTGGTAATTCTAAAGGATATGTGGTTGGCATCGGCAATGTCGGTAATTTTGAAACTCCTGCTATTTATGATGATTTATTAGTTAGGAATTTAATACATTACTTACTAAGTATAAGTCAACTATGTGATAAAGGCTATAAAATCAAATTTGAAACAGGTAAATGTTTTATAGAAGATAAAAACTCAAAAGTAATATTCAAAGGAGATAGAACGAATAATATCTATATACTAAGTATGAATATTTCTAATGATAATTTATGTCTTATGGACAATACAAGTGACCCTTGGATTTTCCATAAGAGATTTGATCATACAAATTTTAAACATATTTCTAGAATTTTAAAATTAAAATCAATTAGAGGTTCGCCTAAAATGAATTTTAAATTAAATAATTTATGTGACGCATGTCAATTTGGAAAATTTGAAAAGTTCATTTCAATCAAAGAAGAAATTACAACCTCAAAACCATTAGAATTAATTCACATGGATCTATTTGGTCTATTCCAAACACAATCAATAAATCATAATAGATATGTTTGTGTAATAATTGAGGATTTCTCTAGACTCACTTGGACACTGTTTCTTTAAAAAACAGTGATGATTTTGATCAATTAAAAACCTTTGCTAAAAGAATTCAAAAAAATTTATCTTTAAAAATTAAAACAATGTGTAGAGATCTGGGTGGAGAGTTTGAAAATGAAAATTTTGTAATATAAAGGGGAATAAATCATAATTTTTCTTTTCCCAGAATCTGTCAAAAAAATGGAGTAGTTGAATGAAAAAATAGGTCAATTCAAGAATGTGCAAGAACCATGTTATCGGATAGTAACTTACCAAGAAATTTTTGGGCTGAGGTAGTTGCAACAACTTGTTATATGTTAAATAGAATTTTAATAAGACCCTTAACTCATAAAACACATATGAACTTTTAAATAATAAGAAACCAAAAGTATCGTATTTTAAAATACTTGGAAGTAATTGTTTTATTGTTAACAATAAAGAAAATTTAGACAAATTTGACTCTAAATCTAATAAACGAATATTCATTGGACATTCAGAAAGAAGTAAAGCATATAGAGTTTTTAATTTAAGAACTAATACTATAGATGAGACATTAAATGTATCTTTTGACGAAACATATAAGAATATAACACAACATAATGAAGATGAACGTGAAAATGAAATCGATGAAATAAATAATGAAATTAGTCAACCTAATAAAAGAGTTAGACTTCTAAGAGACCATCTTATAGAAAATATCTTAGGGGATATTAAATATGTCATTAGGACTAGGAACCAATTAAATAATACGAGTAATTTACCTTTTATTTCAACTGTTGAACCTAAGAATCCAAAGGAAGCATCACCCAATGATTCATGGATCCATGCTATGCAAGAGGAATTGAATCAATTTATCAGGAATGATATATAGGAACTTGTTCCTAGACCATAGGATAAGACTGTAATTGGAACTAAATGGGTTTATAAAAATAAAATGAATGAACTCGATGAGGTCTTAAGAAATAAAGCTCGATTAGTTGCACAAGGATATAGTTAAAAAGGAATAAATTATGGAGAAACCTTTGCTCCCATAGCAAGATTAGAAGCAATTAGAATTTTACTAGTATTCACTAATCATAATAATTTCGAACTATTTCAAATGGATGTTAAAAGTGCCTTTTTAAATGGATATGTTAAAGAAGACATATATGTAGAACAACCTCCTCTTTTTGAAGACAAATTTTTTCCAAACCATGTATATAAATTAAAGAAAGAATTTTATGGATTAAAACAAGCTCCTAGAGTTGGTATTATAGGTTAAGAACTTATTTATCACAATCTAACTTCGAAATTGATAAAGTAGATAGTACACTTTTCATTAAAATAAATAAATACAATATTTAATTAGTAAAATTTACGTTGAGGATATAATTTTTGGATCAACAAATAATAAAATAAATAAAGAATTCTCAGATATTATGACACGAGAATTTGAGATGAGTCATATCGGTGAACTTACATTCTTCTTAGGCTAACAAATAAGACAATCAAAGAATGGGATTTTTATTAATCAATAAAAATACGCTAGAGATTTAATTAATAAATATGATTTAACCACAACTAATGGAAGACCTACACCTATGACAACTAATTTGGCCCTAAGTAAAGACGATATATCAAAAGATGTCGATCAAGAACTATGTAGAGGAATGATTGGATCATTATTGTATATAACCGCTATTAGACCAGACATAATGCATAGTGTATGTCTCTATGCAAGATATCAATCACAACCTAAAGAAACTCACTTAAAGGCCATAAAACATATTCTAAAATATGTAAACATACATTAGATTTTAGATTATTTTACCCTAAAAATGATTCGTTTCATTTAATCTCCTATTGTGACGCTGACTATGCAGGATGTAAATCGGATCGTAAAA
Source organism: Allium sativum (assembly GCA_030737875.1). Lineage (NCBI taxonomy): Eukaryota > Viridiplantae > Streptophyta > Magnoliopsida > Asparagales > Amaryllidaceae > Allium > Allium sativum. The sequence continues at coordinate 585,044,594 of CM060923.1, read as the reverse complement.
GCACTAGTGGAACGTGTCACTTCTTAGGTCATTTCCTAGTCTCCTAGTTTAGTAAAAAGCAAAATACAGTAATTTTATCAACAAACGAAGTATAATATATATATACATTGCTTTGGCATGTTTTCAAGTAATATATATGCAACAAACTCTAAGGGATTTCAGATTAAAAATAAATAAATCACCAATCTACTATGATAATACAAGCGCCATAAATATATCTGAAAGTCCAACGCATCATCCAAGAACTAAACATATTGATATAAGACATCATTTCCTAAGAGATAAGTAAGTAAAGGAAAATTTTCACTAGAATTCATTGAAACAGAAAAACAAATAGCAGATATATTAACCAAACCTTTAAATGAAGCAACATTTACTAAATTTATAAGAGAACTAGGCATTTACTCTTAAACCGAAATAGAGTAATTAAATATATTAGTATAAATATAGTATAAAATATAATACAATTCCGAAAATCAAAACTTTTATGTGTACGTCGAAATACACAAAGTAGCATATCGACATATAACTGCTAATTTTTTTTTAAAATTAATTCCCACCAAAAGTAGTTATAACTTATATTTAAACTCTTAATTTCGTAATTTCTTCTTCTCCTCTTCATTTTCTCTCTAATAAACTCTGAAATAAATAAAATAACGACCTGCTCTCAGAATACAAACCAAAACAACACCATTTCATTTCCTGGACCCTCCGATGGTCCAATCCAACGTACTACGTTAGCAAGAGTGACAAACCGAATAGGACCAAGGAAAGATTTCCTGCAAATGATGACTGAGATCCAACTTCTATAATTAACGATGAATAGAGAACAAGAAAAACAAGGAAGGATTATAAGGAATTTACAACTGTATGTGATGGATAATCGAACTAATCCTATTGTCATTGAGGATGATAATCAAACAAGTCAAATGGAAGAAGAAAAAGAAGAGGAAGTAAAAGTGGAAGTAGAAGTGGAAGTAAAAGAAGAGGAAGTAGAAGTGGAAGTAAAAGAAGAGGAAGAAGAGGCAATATGCGAAGAAATGGAAGAAAACAATCAAGTTATTTTTGTAGGAGTGGTGTATTTTGATAAAGATGAGAATTGAATCGAGCAAAAGGGGGAATTCTGTCTTCATTATCCCCATTTCCCAATTCACATATCCCCAATTATTAAGAAACACTAATCGATTTGGATTTCGCTTATTCATTTATTTATGTATTCATTGTACATAAATATATGTTAAGGTTGTTTTCTAAATATTGTCTGAATTGATTGTTGGGTTTAAATTATACAATGTTTGTCTTGCATTATATTCTTGTTATAATAATGTAGTCATAGATTTAGGTAGAGTTGTAGAAAATTATATATTTAGGGAGAGTTAAAGATTTAGGGGGAGTTAAATATATATATATGTATATATATATATATATGGAATTAGTCACTAGGATTATTCCAAGTTTAGACAGATATACTTTTTGTTGATGACAAAGGGGGAGAAATTATAAAATAGGTATAGTTTAAGGTGGAGTTAGAAGGAATTCATGGTGAAATGGGGAGTAATCGAATAATCAGATTAATAGGTATTATCAGGTATGAATATTTTATAAACCATGGTTGTTATCATCAAGATGGAGGAGATTGTTGGAGAATGGAATGTTGATGCAAAAACCTTGTTTCAATCATTATTTATTATAAAATATATACTAACACTTTTATCCATAATATATATATGTATATGTATATGCATGATTTATATGCAGGCAATAGTTATTGAAGACTGTACAGTTAAGAGAATCAAGAGTTGAAAGGAGAATCAAGACTCATGAGTATCAAGATATCAAGAGTTCAAGCGTCCAAGACAATATGGTAATATTGTCTAGATATTATGTAAAATTCTGAATAGCACTCGAACTCTATTTTCAAACTATCTCTTTTCAAATTGATTTTAAACTATTTCCAAATTGACTTCAAACTCCTCTAAAATGATTTTTTTATCCAAGGATTTCAAACTTATGATTTCAATTTTATGTTTCCTAATCTATAAATTTCTTATTTTTATATAATTTTTATATATCTCTTTATAAAATTATATATATATATATATATGTTTATAATTATTTGTATAGTTTTTATATCACTTATATATATAGTTTTTAATCATATGTTTAAATAATATTTAATTATGTTTTTATACTTGAAAAAATAATATTTTAACAATTAGTTTTATTTCAAGAATTTCCAGAATACATATATTAGTTCAAATACTTTAAAAAATGATTTAAGCTTAAAAATACAAGGTGTATGTCGACATATTACAGTAACATTTTTTTTAAATTAAAAAGTTGTGTCTTTCCATTTTTGAAACGTTTCTAAAATGATTACACCCTTTGGAACACTATAAAAAGGTGTTAAATTCAAATTTTTTCCATAACTATTATCATCTTCATCCTCCCTAACATACCACAATTATTATTCTCAAAATTCCAAGTTTATACACTTATACTCCGCCGATTTCAAGAAAATTTATATTATTCTTCTTCTATTTTCATTCTTTATCAAATACTCTCTATTTGGAAGTGCTACTTAAAAGTTCTAGGGCAATTGTAATCAAAAAGAGTATGGAAAGGTGTGGGTATGTTCCTTGTATCCCTAAAACAAGGAAAGGCAGGTGTGTGTTCCTTGTATCCCGTGAAACCAAGGAAAGGAGGGGTGTTAACCTTGTAGCGTACGAAATCAAGGGTATTGTAATTGGATATTGATATTAATAAAATTTGCACAATCCAGCGTTGTGCGGGACTGGACGTAGAAGCTATTCAAACCATTATAAAATATGATATGTTCTTTCCTTTTCTGCACTTTGCTTTTGTTTTTATTTGCATCTGTGATCATTTCTGTTATAATACTCATACTGTTATTCACATAATAGTTCGAGTAATCGATAATTGGTTAAGATTTCTATAAATTCTTTAAAACACCATTCACCCCCTCTAGTGGTTGTTTTTTCGTAAGATCTTTGATTCTCAACCCTAACAGATATCCCACCTTTTGATTAATTGAACGGACATCGACTGAACAGTCGAAAATTATAATAATATGATGGATCATACTCAAAGTCTGACAGCAAAGATGACGACTCAACAAACATCAGATAAATATAAGATGGAACTCTCAAAGCCTAAGTATATGAAGCCTTAAATCCAGATCAACCCAAAATAAAATAAAGCCACATTACCTAGACCACCAAGTAGCAAGAGACAAATCTAAAAGCTCTAGTTTGAATTCCAAATCTCAGAACAAATGAAGAAAAAAAATGCCATCACCTATTCAGATTAATAGAGGAAGGTGCCACATCTGAATTGGTACAGATCCAGATTAAGCCTCACATACCGATCCAGATCTTATAGTTGGATATGGGTTGTCCACCTTTCCCACCTTCCCCACTTCGCTTTCTAAGATATTTAGGCCTCCATAGCATATATATATATATATATATATATATATATATATATATATATATATATATATTAGATGCCTAGGAGATGGAAATGATCTTTTGGAATTCTTCATTGTTTCTTGACGATTTATATTGATCTGGAACTTTACAAACCTGAAATCTTGTAATTGTAAATGTTCAAGTGAATTTGTGAAGATTTCTGGAAAATAGATGTAGACCTTCATTGCTAAACCACTATAGTTGCGACTGTGATTTTACTTGCATATTTTCCTTGTTTTCATTTATATCTTCATTATTCTCTTACCCCATTATAGGTGTTTACGCGATTTTACGTTCTAACAATTTGGTGTTTTCACAAAAAATATGTGATTTTCAGTCTTTATATCTTCTCATCTACTAGTGGATAACAAGTCCATTGAGGGAAGATCCGTTCTTTTGCATTCTAGTATTAAAGTTGTTGAAATCCCCAAGAAGCCGATATAACTTCCAAGAAGAAAGATTTTGCCCCCATGCGTGAATTCTCAAGATGAAAGAGAAATGAGAACTCAGCAAGGAGTCAAAGTCCTTCTCTTGAAACCATTGATCTTCCTCCCACCACTACTGTTGCCATGACTTTCGCGACAACGTAATTGTCAATCAAGCCGACTTCATGAACATGATGAGGAAGTTGGAGCAAACACAAAAAGCTTTAAATCAGTAAATGAAATATAATTGATAGTTGAGAAACTAAATAAATCAGATGTGTTCGAAGTGGAATGTGTGGGGAAGTAATTCTCCAATTCCACAATTTGGTGAGTCAGGAAGATCATCATCCTCAGAACAGAGCCACGAAGACATCACATAAGAGAAGAAGGAAGGCACTATGTTGTGAACTAACATAATTGTATCGACCCGTATGCAGAAGCACCAATCTGGATCGAAGTGCTTACGTAGATCTTGATTATATCAACCATGACGATCTGAATCATATAAGCCATACCAATCTAAGTCACAATGCAAGATCCAATCCAAAGTTACACAATTCTTGCATGAATTGTTCTTCTCTTTGCCCCCCCTCTCATGCTACCACAACACCTCCTTATGACCAATGAATAATCGGGATGACAATGACAAAGGATGTACAACCAGAGATTTTGTTCAGTGGGTGCTTTATGGAAGGAGAGAGCCAAGGAGACATGAACATGAAATAGAGCCTGAAAGCTACTGATCGTTGTTTAAACCCTTGATTTAAATACCATGGTGTATCAAATTATGAGAGATAGTCAGTTTCACTAATGAAGACTAGAGAATTGAGCAAAGTCACTCCCCCATTATAAATAATATTTTCGAGGTTGAATATACCCACAGGTTCAGTTTTCCACAAATGGCACATTACTTGGAAAGACCGATCCAATGCTACACCTGACTAACTATTAATTGTATGTGGATATGCATAGGACATGGACACATTAAATGTTAATCTTTTCTGATCTACTTAGAAGGAATAGTGATAATGTGGTTTAAAAATACGCCGCCAAAGTTAATTTCATCATTTTTGGAATTAGGAAGAAATTTCTTAAATAAGTTCCGCACTCGTGCTTCAAATCTAAAGCACATAATGACTCTTTCTGGCACTCAGCAAGCTCTTAAAGAACCTTTGAAGGACTATTTAGGGAGGTTCAATGTGGTGATAACCGAAGTAAGTGAAACGGATGGTAAAACAATCTTATTGGCTTTAACCAAAAGTACTTATCAGATTCTCAATTTGGGGAGTGGCTGATTGGTAAACTTCCCTTAAATCTATATCAATTTTATGCTAAAGCCAATCATATTTTGCAGAAAGAAGAGGAAAGGAAATATTGAAAGAAAGAGAAAGAAGGATCAAATGTCGAAGGAATTTAGAATAATGTGGTGGTACAGTAATCTACGTTAAGTTTACGCAAGATGGAGATGAATGTGCGGAATCAAAAACCAATGAGGTGATCAGCAAGGAAGAGGCGATAACGGCAATGGAAAGCACAATCAACAAAGGAACTTAAGGAAGCACAGTCGGTCTTCTACTTATAAAAAATTCTCTCCACTTAATGATTCTTTAGAGAACATGTAACTTGACAATGTAATACCATCCAGAACAGGAAGTATGCATTCAAATAGTCGGTTGACAGGAAGAAAATTTATTTATTCCACTAAATTCATGGACATACGAATAACGAGTGTCATCATTTGCAAGATACAGGGAAATTAATCCATAAAGGAAAATTGGATGAATATAAGGTTGCCCGAGGGACAGGAGGCAAGATACTCGCAGAAGCAACTAACAAGTAGCACCTATAGATACCCCTCAGCAAAAGGACTAGGGAATTGTTTTTGACACAATAGTTGGTGCGCCCTATCCTGTTAGTAAGAGCTGGTAAACCATGGAGCTATCTGTCAATGCAGTAAAGCATATGGAGTACGAGAATGCAATATTACAGAAGAGATAGCACTGGCTAAGCTAAGGAAGAAGATGATGGATGATAGCACAGGAATTAAAAAGCAAATGGGATGGAATCCCCATTGATTTATCCATTAGTAATTTCGAGCATGATTGGACCCACACTTAGTGCGAAGAATCTATGTTGATTGCGGGAGCTCCGTGAATATTTTGTTTAAAAATCCTATGATAAGATGATGTTGGAAGCCAATGATTTGAAACCAAGTACGGGATGTATTCATGGTTTCAACGGAAGGCAATGAACCGGTAGGTATGGTTGAGTTACCAATTGAATTAGGGAAGAAGATCGTTGGATAACGCGAATCCTAATATTTATTGTCTTCGATATTTACTCTTCATATAATGCTTTTTTACAATGATCGACTCTCGCAGAATTTGGGGTATGCATTGCCCTTCAGTGTTAATTAATGGAATTCCCAATGGATAGTGGAGTCAGGATGGTAAGAGGAGATCAAAAAGCTTTTTGGGTGTGTTTTATGGCAAAAGGAAAAAATGGCTACCGTAAAGAGAAAGATAAAGATATATAGACTTCTTAATGCATCAAAGACAATTTGCATAACAACAAAAGAAGAAATGATGGCTTAGGAAACACAATAAACTCTTAAAAGATTTAGATACCAAAAATGAGGAAGAGCCAAGTATAAAAGAGCCGCTCACATGGAAACCACGATTGAGGTCCTAATTGATAGTGATGACCCATATAAGGTCCAGAAAATTAGGTTTCATTTGATCCAGGATGAACAAAGGAGTTGGCAAATTTTCTTACGGTGAACATTGATGTGTTCGCCTAGAGTCATTCAGACATGTGAAGGATCTCGCCGAGTATAGCGATCCATACACTGAATATCAATCTTGAATTCATGTCAATGAAGAAAAATAGCGTATGTTAGGTCTAGAGAGATTGACTACACTTAAAGAGGCAGTGAACAAGTTGAAGAGCAATAAATTATGCGTGATGCCCTTTATCTTGATTGAGTTTCCAACCCAGTCTTGGTAAATAAATCTATTAGGAAATGACATATGTGTATAGACTATTAAGACCTGAATAAAGCTTACCCAAAAGACAGTTTTCTATTTCCCAACACTGATCAACGTGGAGATTCAACCGTTGGCCATGAACTGCTCTCTTTCATGGATGCTTGTTCTGAATATAACCAAATTTCGATGCATGTTCCAGTTCAAGAACATACATGCTTCATCACTCATTTAGGGCGCTATTGTTATATGGTTATGCCCTTCGAACTCAAGAATGCTGGAGCTACATATGAGTCTAGTGAATTGAATGTTTGAATACCAAAACAAAAAATTCATAGAGATGTATATGGATGATATGCTCGTGAAATCTTGAATATCATACGATCATGGTAATGGATTAGCAAAAATATTCAATATTCTCTGCTAATATGAGATGAAGCTTAACCCTTAAAATGTTCATTCAAAGTTGCATTAGAAAGTTCTTGGGGTCCATAGTTCACTATCCTAGAATGGAAGCTAATCCTTAGAAGATTAATGCCATCAGGAGCATCAAAGCTCCCATGAAGATCGAAGATGTGCAAAGCATAATTGGGAAAGTTGATGCCCTTAATCGCCTCATTTCTAGAGTGATTTGTAAGTATGTTCCTTTCTTTGACCTTATCAAAAGAGGATAGTGCAGTTTCTCCTAGACATTGGACCGTGTCAAGGCATTTCAAAATTTAGTGGATCACCTAGGGAGGCTACCATTTTTGTCAAACCAACAGATCAAGAAAATTTGCTCATTTATATGGTTATATCACTACAGGCTATTAATTATGCACTCGTGCACAATCATCATCATGTCCAAAGACCAATTTTCTATGTTAATACAATGTTGATTAGGGTAGAATGTAACTACCTAAAGATCGATAAACTGACCTACTGGCTCCTCATCGCATCCAAGAAACTCCATCAATATTTTCAGGCTTATCCAATTAAAGTTTACACTGGCCAGCCACTATGACAGATCCTGTAACGACCTAAAGAGTCTGGGAGATTGATGAAGTGGAATATTGAGTTGAGCCAATTTGATATAATTTGAATCCCTTAAAGAGTCATTTAGCAACAAGCTTTAACAAACTCCATTGCCAAATTTATGAGTAATTCTAAGAGCATGGTGATTCACTACCTGTTTAATGTACGATCGATTTATTGTTGCTAGAGTCATTCTTGTGACTCCCGAAGAGCGATAGATCTACTACGCTTTGAAGCTTAATTTCCCCGTGACCAATAACGAGGCAGAGTATGAAGCCTTGACTGTTGGACTTAAACTAGCCAAAAAATTAGAAGTCAAGTCAATCCAGATCTTTTGCGATTCTCGAATCGTGGTATGTAAGATCCGGCAAAAATTTCATGCAAAAGGGGAAAGACTGATACCATATCTTAATCGAGTCTATAAATTGCTGACAGACTTCGAGCATTTCACCATTTCACATATCTTCCACATGCTAAATGAAAAGGCGGATTCTTCTGCGTAGTTGGCTAGTTCTAGAAATGCATAACATATAGGTCTAGTTCCAATAGGTTTTCTTGAAGCCACTAATGTAAACCATATGGAAGTTGATCAGGTATAAACATTAGAGCGAAAGAACGAGTCATAGATGACACCAATCAAGAACTTCTCAATAAATGGAACCCTTAGAACGAACGAAAAACGAGCCACCCTCATCAGATGAAATCCTATATCATTCAAGAAGGCATGCTATACAGAAAAGGTTTCTTGGTTCCATTGCTTTGACGTATAGCCCATGATGATGCCAAATGCATGTTGCAGGTAGAGGATGAAGGCGAGTGTGGTAATCGCACTAGAGGATTAGAGGTTGGCGAAGAAGATACTCCATTGTTGATACTTTTGGCTTAACATTAAATGGATGCAGCCAGTTATTCGCAACAATGCGGAAAATGTTAGAAATATGCCAAGATTCCGAAAACCCCCCTAACAAAGCTAATCAAATGGCCAATTCTTAGCCTTTTCAGTTTACGACATCGAATCCTTGTTGAATTTTAAAGGTGGCATGACATATGCTATTATTATGGTTGATTACTTCACCAGATGGATTGAAACCGAGTCATTGACAACTATGTCCACCAATATAATTATCAACTTCATTATGTGAAACATCATCTATCTCTTTGGTCCTCCACAAACTATTATAACCGACAATGGGACGTTATTTGACATCTAATTTCGAGGCTTTTATACACATGGCCACATTAATAAGCGATACATGGCGATCGCTCGTCCTCAATAAAATGGATTGGTTAAAGCTATCAATAAATAACTAAGTCTACTTTTAAGAAGCGTCCAGAGAAGGCCAAGGGCAAGTGGGTCGACAAGTTACCATCGACACTATAAGCTTATAAAACCACCCATAAATCAACGACCAGTCACACTATATTTGCATTGGCCTATGAATCAGAAGTCATCGTCCTAGTTAAACTGGAAGTCACTTCTCATCAAGTAGCACATTATGATCCTTTCTAGTAAGGAGCTTCTCTTAGAATCCTTGGACATGATCTATGAGAAGCACAAATAAGTCGATCTAAGAGTGGCATCACATAGGTATTGAGTTGTTGACACTATAATACCACATACCAGGGTTTGACCTAGAAACTTTTACATTGGCAATCTTGTCTTAAGCATGTCTTTCCCGGCCCCATGCATCTAGGCATGAAATGGGAAAGACCATATGTTATCCAGTGGAGGTTTGAAAATGGAACCTTCAATCTAACAACCACCAACAGTGACGAATTACCGAGAGCTTGGAACAATGAGCATCTTAGGTGTTAATTTTACTTGATATTTTGTTGGCCTAAATGGAATTTTCACTTGTAAATATTATAAGTGGGTAAGGTGTATTGATCTTACTCGCCCTTTTTAATAAATATATTGGTCTCTTTTTTAATGTGACTCAAGTTATAGATCCATATTCAGGATACGACTAATGACATCTATGCACACTAAAATAGGTATGATTAGCTCGCTCACTAGCTAACCCTAATCCTCATAGGTTGGATTAGAGCTAACTCACTAATTAACTCTAATCCTCATAACTTGGATTAGAATATAAAATGGACAAATATGAATCGATCATGATAACTTTATTCCTCATAGCTTGGAGTAACATATATATTATGGTAGACATAATTATTAGCCACTAAGCCTACTCTCGGGAGCTAAGACTAGGGGTAATTAAGGCATACATGACCTGCTCACATGCCATGACACTTTTGATACTAGAGCTCGGATTGGAGTGTGAATCAAGGATGAGTGTGATAGGCATCCCTTGATAGGTACCTCCGGTACTAGAGATCAGACTGGGGTTTAGGTTAGAGTTAATAGGTTTAACTTAACACATAATAGTAATCTTGAGCAGCTAAGGAGTTGAAGTTATGATTTTTTTAACATAATTTGGATAACCTGATGGTATCATCGCAAGTGGATGTGGAGAAACGAGAGACTTTCATTCTTGAGGGCAAACCCTTTCTTCTATATAACAAACATCTCTTCTAAGCTTGGTTCACCAACCTTTATGCTTTCACATGTGACTAAAACCTCTTCTGAATCAATATCTATAACGACCCACATTTTACATATCAACCGGCCAAAAAATAATCATATATTATTCTCTACTGGTCAGATCATTCTTAAATTTTAATATGTTGGATGTGAGACATGTGCATGATTTTTACTAAATTAAATTATGACCATTTTGTCGTTTCTTTTACTGTTTGGGCTATTACGTTTAATAGGAATTGAATCAGGTGCTAAATTTGGTTTCATTAGATTGAAATAGTGGTTTACGATTCTGTAGAGTGGTCACATGAAGGATTTGGTTTAGCGATTTGGAAGGAATCACTGTTTAAGTTTCAGCTGCTGTTTAGGCAGACTAGTCAGCAGCTAATGGGCTAGTTAGACAAACCCATTAGGCCTAGAAGTAGCAGATATAAATAGGGGGACTTAGGGAGGGAACTAGGGTTACTCTCTTCATTCTAAACTTTAGGTTGGGCTCTGTGGTTTTCCGATTCAATCTAAAGCCCTATTTCTCCATTCTTTTCAATCAAATTCATTGTAGATTGCATCTAGAGGATAGATCAACAATAAAAAGGGATTACATCACATCAAATTGCATCAAATTTAAGGGGTTTCAGCGTTGTCCAGATCTGATATCATTGAATCTACATTAAATCTAGTAATTGGTGAGTGATAGATATCTCTTGCATGGAAGCTATAAATTGTATTGGTAAATTAGTATCATATTCATATGCTTAACGTTAAAATCACCTTAGATCTAATCATACATGTTTAACTCAGACTTAGAAACCCTAGGAAACCTAATTTGGTAATATTAATCGAATAGTCGTTAGATTAATCATGTTATTCATGTAACAACCCAGAAATCCGAGCCAAATTAAATTTTTTATTTTGGTTATTTAAATGAAATTTGATTATTTAAAATGAATTATTTTTAATGATAACGACGGAAAATTTATTTTCGACGAAGTTAAAACAAACAAATTTATTTTAATTATATAACGAGCCTGAAATGGCGCGGTAGTTTGAAAATTCGATTTCAAACTTCAAACGAATATACCGAATTCGTTTTAAGTCGAAATTGAACGAAACCAAAAATATTTGAATCTATTTGAAAATATCTTTCCAACAAATCTGAAAAATTGAAATTTCATAGTGGGGATAAAAAGTTATGCCCAGTTGAAAATTCAGAATAGTCGCTATGGAATTTTGGGCCCTTAAAAATGGAAATTTTGCAAACTACCTCGGTTTTCGACGTAACCAATTTTGTTGGATCCGTGATGTCGAGTTATTGCTAGATTCCAAAATTCATAATTTTCTAAATCAATATGTGAGCGTGGCAAAACAAAATGTGTTTTAACAGTTTCAGTCAATTTTGATCGACCAAAAAATAGCCATTTTTCAAACGGTCTCAAAATTTGACGAAATTAGTATTGTTAGGGCCGTATCGTCAATACGAAGCTAGAAATAATTTTTTTGGAATTTTTGGGGTCCGTATGTGACCCCGGTAAATTGAAATGTACGTTTAAAATTGAATATATAGATTTGTATTTTGATTTGAATGGAAACTGATCGTAACAAGTGAATTGGCTTATGAAACATATCCCATTGTGTTCGGAATGGGGGTAAATAGCTAGGGGCGACAGTCGTTGGGCCTTGTTTGGGATCCAAAAGAAAAGTCAACCTTTTTATTGAAAATTAAATTAAATAAATCAATTATATAAAACTCCCTCACCCCTCTCTCTCTCCACTCACTCTCATTCTCAAAAACAAAAAAAACCCAAATTGAATCGCAACCCCCTTTTTTTGCCGCCGCGACGGCCGCCACTGCCCCAGCCCGCCGATGACCCCCCTCTGGCCATCCTCCACGCTAGCGCCCCCTTCCGTTCCTTCCTCCTACCAAAAACCGTACACCCTAAACCCTCACCCAAATCGACAGCCGCACCCCCAAATCGTGCCACCACCAGGCCAACCGTTGGCGCTGCCTGCTCCCTCTCCGCCACCACCTCCTGAGCGCGATGATGACCCCCCCTTCAAAACAAAGGTAAATTTTATTTATTTCATTTCATTTTATTTCAGTTTCTTTAATTATTTACTTATATAAAACTAAAAATAAAATGATGATTTTAATATAGATAAAGTTAGAATTTTAAATAGATAAAGTTACAATTTTTAAATGGTTAAAGATAAGATTTTTAATCGGTTTAAAGATTAGATTTTTTCTATGTTAATCAAAATTAGATTCTTTTGTATATAAAGAAATGAATTTTGTTCATATGAAAATATGATTTTTAAATCATATCAAAGTTATAATTATTAATTATAAAAAAAAGATATGACTTTTCTTCAAATAAAAATATTTTTTATATAAGTAGCGAAATAAAAATATGATTTTTATTATATATATACGTTGAAATAAAAATGGGATTTTTATATATGTGGTAGCGAAATAAAAATTCGATCTTTATATAAGAAGTAGAAATATAAAAATATAATTTTCATATAGAAGGAAGAGTTGTAAAATATATGAAATTGAAATAAAAATATTATTTTTATTTATTGGGACAAACCGATAAAACTATGATTTTTACTATGAACAGTGGGAAAAGATGGGATGGTATCGACTAAAATCAAAACGAAACCCAAATAGTTCAAAAGGAAAGCACAGAGGAGTGGAACCCTCGGTGAGAACTCCTCACTTTTATTTTAATTTCTAGTTGAAATATATACTAGGCTGCAGACGGTGCTTAGCAGCACCCGACACCCGTCGTCCACAGACCATGGACGACTTGTTTGATTTTGTGTGTTGTGAAAATTGATTGTGATGTGTTGAAATAAAATATATATTCATGTGTTGAAATAAAATATATATTCATGTGTTGAAGTAAAAATAAATATTCATTTACAAATCAAACGATTTGTTTATGTACACTGATTTGACTGATATTGATTGGGACAATAAATTTTACACATCGTCCAACTGCACAAATAAAATATGTGTTTGATTGATTGAAACCCCACACGGTTATTAGGATGATAATTGACGTACACTAATCCCGATTGTTTAGTTGTATGTCAATCGATGGGTTGACAGACTGTGTAAGCGTTAATTATTTATATTTAATGCTTATGCAGTTGTGAGGTGCACTCTAGATGATGGTTGATGATTTATCGTTGCTATTATATACATGTGTTGTAGGGAATCCATATAATTAACGTTATATGGTAATTGATTGGGCCTCATTCCAATTTGGAAAATAAGGAATATTATAAAAGAAAATTCATGTGTTGAATAGAATAAAAGTTCGTGTGTTGAATAGAAAAAAATTCATGTGTTGAATAGAAAGAAACTTCATGTGTTGAATAGAATAAAATATTCATGTGTCGAATAAAAATATATATTCATGTATTGAAATAAAATATATATTCATGTGTTGAAATAAAATATATATTCATGTGTTCAAGAAAATATTCATTTGTTGAATAGAATAACGAAGTCATTGAAATATATAAAGTCGTGTTGATTAGATATGCACCATTTTGACGCGAACGATATTTATGTTGATTATATTCGTTTTTAGAATGAATATAGAAAAAGAAATAATTTCAAAATATTACGTTTGAAAATATTATCATTTGTATATCAATGATGTGGAATATTCAATTTTGATTAGAAATTGAATATGAAGTTGAAACCGTTTCGAAAACGAATTTAAAACGATTTATAAAATACGTTTTGAAAGGAAATCGACGAAATATATATATATATATATATATATATATATATATATATAATGGCCTGAATAGAATGCGCCGCGCTGCGGCAATTCATGAATTTCGACCATTGACTTCGAATGGACATTACGGGAGATCCGACCGTTGGATTCTCCTAAAACCAGAACCGTTGGGTTCGTATCGAAAAGAGCTTTCTAACGAATATTAGAGATTTGAAATCTAATAGTGGGATTTGGAATTATGTCCAAATCAAATTTGGAAAAGGTTGCTGTAAGTGCAGTTCGATGGCCGTTGATGGAAATCGACTGTACGGGCCTTGATAAAATTATTAAAAATAGTAATAATTTGTGTAAAATCATAAGAAATGATTTGGAAAGATTTGGGATGAAAAATTCCATATTTGAAAAGATAAAAATATATTTATATCAAAATGAACTAGTTTTGAACTAGAATTATAATCCATTTATTTTTGAAATAAATAAATTGGATTTGAAATGGTTTTGAAAATAACCAGAATTTTCAATAATTGAATTGGAATGGATGTGAATCGAAATTGTCTTTGGAATATTTCGATGCTGGATTTCGTGATTATACAGATAATGTTATGGAAATTTGAAAGATATATTTATATCGTTATTTCCAATACGATATTTGTTGGTCGTAGAATTTGATATTGAATATAAGCCGATATATTTTCTATTCAGAGCCTTGTATTTAATATCAAATGTGATTTTGGATTTATCGTGAACCGTGTTTTAAATGACATTGGTTCTTTAACCCAGTTAAAGAAAAGATATGATTTCCCAAGTTAAATAATCATTGATAGTGATTTTTGGGAAGATTAAAACTAAGTGGAGTTTTAATGAATCTTTAATTAGATTGAGAAGATCGAGAATGGAGTATCACCAGTTTTGCTCCAGGCGATAGTTAAATCTTTAATTAGATTTGAACGTGAAATGGTAATTGAATTTACCGATAACACCGTGGTGTTAGATATGAAGTATTACCAGTTTTACTTCATGGGATGAATAGGTTGGGATTGGAAAATAAAATAAATGATTACTTCGGTGTGGTTCGCTAATCCCGGCTAGTTTAGAAAACCTTAATACGGTTTGATTTGATATCCAAAGGAAGATTGAAGAATAAATTTAAAGAATTTATCTTTGATAAAATTAATGGGAACCGTTCCCAAAGTATAAGAATATTTGAATAAAAGAATATTCTGAATTGAAATGAGGCGTATGTTGTGTTTGTGTAACACTTGTTTATTATATACGCGAGTTATTCAGAAAGAACGGATTTATCCCATTCTGAATAACTGATTTGACGACGTGTCGAGGATGAAGACGGTGGTCGAAGACCGGAGGTCTTCACATCGTTTGGGTGATTACTGATGATATTAATTGGGCTGTACACCCAAGAGGAGGGAACCAGTTAGCGGTCGTCCAGACGTACTTGGAGATTGATGGATGTGCGAGGTACAAGGTGCCCCCGGTTTCGTTCAGACCCAGAACGGACTTGTAAATGGACGGTGTGTCTGACATTGGATATCATTCAGTGTGATTGATGGATATCGGTTGCATGGAGTGGTCTGCCTGTGTGGCATGCTAAGATGCAAATGTTCAAGACTTCTGTTGAAAAGTAGAGTCTTGTGGTTGATGATCAAAGCACAATCTGTGCGGCACAACTTTATGTAGCATTGAGTCGCGAGCCTCACACCCCGGTTGTGAACCAAAAACGGGAGAGGACATCAGGGAGGACATGCGTTTCTTTCTAATTAGAAGTGGCGTCAGTGGTTTGACACGCCCTGACGAGTTTGACTTATGTGGTTGTTGGGTTGCGAGGCTCCTCGGATATATCGGTGACTGTGTGGAGCCGATGGAGTCATTTGGTTCATTTACGCCCCAAAGGGCAGGAAAACGCAGTGTTCGGGCATTTCAATCCACATTGGTGGACCGGCCCTGACGATCCAAAGGTCACTCGAGTTCTGACCTGAGGGGTGGACTAGAGGCTCTCGAATTGGTAAGGACTATCTTCTGCCTTGGTTCACAGATGGAAATCCAACTTCCAATACGAGACTTTGCGGTTTCAGTTGTAAACCTATATATGGCGACATTGTGGTATGGGGCACTTATGCCATCTATGATTGATACTTATGATTGAAATTGTTTTGGCACAATACACTTATAGTAATAATAAAACATGAAATTTAGCATATCAAGCATGCTTTAGCTATTATAAGGTAAAACCCAATCCTACGGCTTGTGTTGCATTGTGTGATGGGACCTGGGTCTTATAATAGCTTCATTGTTCTTTATTTAGCATTGTGCTGTTGTTTTATGCACTGGTACTCTTAGGAGGAAACTCGTTCCGTGTTATACGGCGTGGTCCCTTGATTTACCTAACTTCAAAATAAAGATTAATAACTGTTTTAGTTCTCACACCAGTCACATGACTGACCTGGAGTTTATTGTTTTAACCTAAACTCTGGGTGCCTTATTTTCCGCATGGGCAACTAGTAATTTTTGTTTTGCATATTTATTTTCATAGGATCCTAGTTTATAGCTGGAACGATACTCGGAAAGCTCTGTATCCGTGTATTACTTTCAGTTTTGTTTTGTATTATTTTTCCGCTGCAGTAATGTATTTAAATCTCTGATATTTCTCTGATGTATTATATTTGTTTATACTCTGTATATTCTTGTATTCTGATGAATTGTTGTAATTAACAATGAAATGTTCTTCTGTTTGTGTTCCGATATGTGTTGTTCTCAAAGCAATCAGGGGTTTCGAACGGTCTTGGTCGGTTTAGCAATCGATTCGGATCGAGCGAAATTCCCAATTGTTACAGTTGGTATCAGAGCTTTGGTTTACAAAGCTCGAGGACAAGACACGTTAGAACCAAACGAAAGAATTCATCAGAAATTGGATTAGTAATATCCAATAGGAATGACTCGTAAGAGATAGGATCAGTAGTATCCTAGAACGAGTGTGAAGAGTGATAAATTGAAAACAAATTTTGTTTTGAAAATTTAAATCAATTATTCGTATTTGATTATTTATTTTATACTGAATTTGGACAATCAAGTATATAAAGATTTTACGTATACGTCTGAACCGCGTGTATTTGAAGTTTTAATATACTGGATAAATATAGAATCACACTCTAGTCGCCCGAAGAAGACTTTGATGATAGGTTGAACATCATCAGAATTGGTATTCGAGTTTCGAAGGTGTGATATTTATATATTTCCAATTGACTGGTGTGAGAACCAAAACTTGATAGGGTCTATTGTTGTGATTCGGCATCAAAAAGCTAATTTTTGGACTATGTATCCAAGTTATGAATTTGAAAAGCTAATCAACTAATTGACTGCTGATTGTGTTGTTTGATTATTGGTTGATTAATTAAAATTTGAACCATTTAACCAAATTGTATCAAATAGTGAGTTGTATTGAAAATTAGTCGCATTTGCGTGCATATACATGTACTTACATTGAACAGGTCATAGCAAGGAGGCTACAGCAGAAGAATAAAATTGTTTGCCCGACAAATAGGTATATGTTTATGAACTTATTGGGTTTGGATGATTTTATGAGCCGATTGGTTAGCCGCTTGGCTGTTTCTTTTTCATTTTGGATTGGTGAGGGCCATGGGAGGCTATTTGAAATATCCCCAAGCTCCCGGTGCAGGGGAGGTTATGGCGAAATTTTTCGAAAATTTAGGGTGTTAGCCAAATTTTTGAAAAATTGAAAAGTTTTTGGAAACTGAAAAGTTGAAGAACTTAGGCCATAATGAAAATAATGAAAGTTGAGTTAGTTTGTAAAACAACTTTCAGCTTCGTTTCTTTTCGGGAATGAAAAGTTTTAAGTGGGGTAGATTGTAATAACCTGGAAATCCGAGCCAATTTAAAAATTTTATTTTGGTTATTTTAATGAAATTTGATTATTTAAAATGAATTATTTTAAATGATAACGACGAAAAATTTATTTTTGATGAAGTTAAAACGAATAAATTTATTTTAATTATATAACGAGCCTGAAATGGCACGGTAGTTTGAAAATTCGATTTCAAATTTCAAATGAATATACAGAATTCGTTTTAATTCAGAATTGAACAAAACAAAAAATATTTGAATCTATTTGAAAATTTCTTTCCAACGAATCTGAAAAATTGAAATTTCATAGCGGGGATAAAAAGTTATGCCCAGTTGAAAATTCAGAATAGTCGCTATGGAATTTTGGGCCCTTAAAAATGGAAATTTTGCAAACGGCCTCGGTTTTCAATGAAACCACTTTTGTTGGATCTATGATGTCGAGTTATTGCTAGATTCCAAAATTCATAATTTTCTAAATCAATATGTGAGCGTGACAAAAGAAAACGTGTTTTAACAGCTTCAGTCAATTTTGATCGACCAAAAAATGGCCATTTTTCAAACGGCTCAGAATTTGACGAAATTAATTTTGTTAGGACCATATCATCAATACGAAGCTAGAAATAATTTTTCTGGAATTTTTGGGGTCCGTATGTGACCCCAGTAAATTGAAATGTACATTTAAAATTGAATATATAGATTTATATTCTGATTTGAATGGAAACTAATCATAACATGCGAATTGGCTTATGAAACATATCCCATTGTGTTCGGAATGGGGGTTAATAGCTAGGGGCAACAGTCATTGGGCCTCGTTTGGGGTTCAAAAGAAAAGTCAACCTTTTTATTGAAAATTGAATAAATTAATTATATAAAACTCCCTCACCCCTCTCTCTCTCTCTCCACTCACGCTCATTCCAAGATAAAAAAGAAAGAAAACCCAAATTGAATCGCGACCCCACTTTTTTCTCCGTCGCGACGGCCGCCACAGCCCTAGCCCGCCGATGACCCTCCCTCTGGCCATCCTCCACGCTAGCGCGCCCCTCCGTTCCTTCCTCCTACTAAAAACCGTACACCCTAAACCCTCACCCAAATCGACAGCCGCACCCCCAAATCGCGCCACTACCAGGCCAACCGCCGACGCCGCCTGCTCCCTCCCCACCACCTCCTCCTGAGCGCGATGATGACCTTCCCCTTTAAAACAAAGGTAAATTTTATTTATTTCATTTTATTTTATTTTAGTTTCTTTAATTATTTACTTATATAAAACTGAAAATAAAATGATGATTTTAATATAGGTAAAGTTAGAATTTTAAATAGGTAAAGTTATAATTTTTAAATGGTTAAAGATAAGATTTTTAATTGGTTTAAAGATTAGATTTTTTTCTATGTTAATCAAAATTAGATTCTTGTGTATATAAAGAAATGAATTTTGTTCGTATGAAAATATGATTTTTAAATCATATGAAGGTTATAATTTTTAATTATATATAAAAAAAGATATGACTTTTCTTCGAATAAAAATATGATTTTTACATACAAAGCAAAATAAAAATTTGATTTTTATTATATATATACATTGAAATAAAAATGGGATTTTTATATATGTGGTAGCGAAATAAAAATTCGATCTTTATATAAGAAGTAGAAATATAAAAATATAATTTTTATATAGAAAGAAGCGTTGTAAAATATACCAAATTGAAATAAAAATATGATTTTTATTTATTGGGACAAAGCGATAAATATATGATTTTTATTGTGAATAGCGAGAAAAGATGGGATGGTATCGATTAAAATCAAAACGAAACCCGAACAGTTCAGAAGGAAAGCACGGAGGAGTGGAACCCTCGGTGAGAACTCCTCAATTTTATTTTAATTTCTAGTTGAAATATATACTAGGATGTAGACGGTGCTTAGCAGCACCCGACACCCGTCGTCCACAAACCATGGACGACTTGTTTGATTTTGTGTGTTGTGAAAATTGATTGTGATGTGTTGAAATAAAATATATATTCATGTGTTGAAATAAAATATATATTCATGTGTTGAAGTAAAATAAATATTCATTTACAAATCGAACGATTTGTTTATGTACACCGATTTGACTGATATTGATTGGGACGATAAATTTTACACATCACCCAACCTCAAAAATAAAATATGTGTTTGATTGATTGAAACCCCACACGGGTACTGATATGATATTTGACATACACTAATCCCGATTGTTTAGTTGTATGTCAATCGATGGGTTGACAGATTGTGTAAGCGTTAATTATTTATATTTAATGCTTATGCAGTTGTGTGGTGCACTCTGGATGATGGTTGATGATTTATCGTTGCTATTATATACATGTGTTGTAGAGAATCCATATGATTAACGTTATATGGTAATTGATGGGGCCTCATTCCAATTTGGAAACTAAGGAATATTATAAAAGAAAATTCATGTGTTGAATAGAAAGAAAATTCATATGTTGAATAGAAAGAAAGTTCATGTGTTGAATAGAATAAAATATCTCTGTGTCGAATAAAAATATATATTCATGTGTTGAAATAAAATATATATTCATGTGTTGAAATAAAATATATATATTCATGTGTTGAAGAAAATATTCATTTGTTGAATAGAATCAAAGTTATTGAAATATATAAAGCCATGTTGATTAGATATGCACCATTTTGACGCGAACGATATTTATATCGATTATATTCGTTTTTAGAATGAATATAGAAAAGGAAATAATTTCGAAATATAACGTTTGAAAATATTATCATTTGTATATCGATGATGTGGAATATTCAATTTTGATTAGAAATTGAATATGAAGTTGAAATCATTTCGAAAACGAATTTAAAACAATTTGTAAAATACGTTTTGAAAGGAAATCGACGAAATATATAATATATATTATATATATAATGACCTGAATAGAACGTGCCGCGCTGCGGTAGTTCGCGAATTTCAACCATTGACTTCGAATGGACATTACGGGAGATCCGACCGTCGGATTCTCCTAAAGCCAGAACCGTTGGGTTCGTATCGAAAAGACCTTTCTAACGAATATTAGAGATTTGAAATCTAATGGTTGGATTTGGAATTATGTCCAAATCAAATTTGGAAAAGGTCGCTGTAAGTGCAGTTCGATGGCCGTTTATGGAAATCGAATGTACGGGCCTTGATAAAATTATTGAAAATAGTAATAATTTGTGTAAAATCATAAGAAATGATTTGGAAAGGATTGGGATGAAAAATTCCATATTTGAAAAGATAAAAATAGATTTTTATCGAAATGAACTAGTTTTGAACTAGAATTATAATCCATTTATTTTTGAAATAAATAAATTGGATTTGAAATGGTTTTGAAAATAACCAAAATTTCCAATAATTGAATTGGAATGGATGTGAATCGAAATTGTCTTTGGAATATTTCGATGCTGGATTTCGTGATTATACAGATATTGTTATGGAACTTTGAAAGATATATTTATATCATTATTTCCAATACGATATTTGTTGGTCGTAGAATCTGATATTGAATATAAGCCGATATATTTTCTATTCAGAGCCTTGTATTTAATATCAAATGTGATTTTGGGTTTATCGTGAACCGTGTTTTAAATGACAATGGTTCTTTAACCCTGTTAAAGACAAGATATGATCTCCCAAGTTAAATAATCATTGATAGTGATTTTTGGGAAGATTAAACTAAGTGGAGTTTTTAATGAATCTTTAATTAGATCGAGAATGGAGTATCACCAGTTTTGCTCCAGGGGATAGTTAAATCTTTAATTAGATTTGAACGTGAAGTGGTAATTGAATTTACCGATAACACCGTGGTGTTAGATATGAAGTATTACCAGTTTTACTTCATGGGATGAATAGGTTGGGATTGAGAAATAAAATAAATGATTACTTCGGTGTGGTTCGCTAATCCCGACTAGTTTAGAAAACCTTAATACGGTTTGATTTGATATCCAAAGGAAGATTGAAGAATAAATTTAAATAATTTATCTTTGATAAAATTAATGGGAACCTTTCCCAAAGTATAAGAATATTTGAATAAAAGAATATTCTGAATTGAAATGAGGCATATGTTGTGTTTGTGTAACACTTGTTTATTATATACGCGAGTTATAGAAAGACCAGGTTTATCCCATTCTGAATAACTGATTCAACGATGTGTCGAGGATGAAGACGGTGGTCAAAGATCGGAGGTCTTCAGATCGTTTGGGTGATTACTGATGATCTTGATTGGGTTGTACACCCAAGAGGAGGGAATCAGTTAGTGGTCGTCCAGGCGTACTTAGAGATCGATGGATATGCGAGGTACAAGATGCCCTCGGTTTCGTTCAGGCCCAGAACAGACTTGTAAATGGACGGTGTGTCTGACATTGGATATCATTCTGTGTGATTGATGGATATCGGTTGCATGGAGTGGTCTGCTTGTGTGGCATGCTAAGACGCAAATGATCAAGACTTTTGTTGAAAAGCAGAGTCTTGTGGTTGATGATCAATGAACAGCTTGTGTGGCACAGCTTTGTGTAGCGTTGAGTCGCGAGCCTCACACCCCGACTGTGAACCAGAAACGGGAGAGGACATCAGGGATGACATGCGTTTCTTTCTAATTAGAAGTGGCGTCAGTGGTTTGGCACGCCCTGACGAGTTTGACTTATGTGGTTGTTGGGTTGCGAGGCGCCTCGGATATATCGGTGACTATGTGGAGCCGATGGAGTCATTTGGCTCATTTACGTCCCAAAGGGAGGGGAAACGCAGTGTTCAGGCATTTTAATCCGCATTGGTGGACCGGCCCTGACGATCCAAAGGTCACTCGAGCTTTGACCTGAGGGGCGAACTAGAGGCTCTCGAATCTATAAGGACTATCTTTTGCCTTGGTTCACAGATGGAAATCCAACTTCCAATACGAGACTTTGCAGTTTTAGTTGTAAATCTATATATGGCGACATAGTGGTATGGGGCACTTATGCTGTCTATGATTGATACTTATGATTGAAATTGTTAGATTAATCATGTTTATTCATATGTTTAGATCCCAATCATGCTAGATCTCATAAATGTGATATGTTTATGTTTAATTGGAATTTGTTCATGTTTGTATGATCATTGTTATATGGGTTGACGTTTGTTTTGAATGAATTGCTTGTGTTGCTTGAGTTGTATGTTAGATTGGTTGCCACATGAATATAGGATTGAAGGACAGAGCAAATCGGAGATTCATATGATCTGATTCAGATGAAACTTAGCCAAGATCTTTGGAAGACGAAGGAAGAGAGCACAAAAAATTTGGTGCAAATATATGCTAAGTGTATGGGTCGACACTAATTTATGATTGGTCGGCACCGAACCATGGGGAAGGGTCATATGGGTTTGGAACTTGATGTGTGGCATCGGGGTGGTGAGTCAAAGCTACTGGTGAATTTTCAAGTCAATTAGATGTGTTTTGGTGTAGTTAAAGACTGATTGCTCGAAGACGAGTGGACCGACATAAGTTATCGTAGAAGCGTTGAATCGATGGGAGAACGGAATGGGAGGAAGTTCTTGATGCTTAGATGGATTAGGGAAACCTATTTGGCCAAAATTGGCTAAGTAGATGGGTCAGCACTGACTAATAAGGTTAGCTAATAGGGGGCTTTGATTTTGTGGGTATGATTCTCGTGGATCGTGGGAGTTGTCGGTGAAGTTTGGTGATGAATGGACTTCAGATGATCGATGTGCAACTCAGTTGTGGACGGTTCTTTGATTGTGAATTCATGTCGAAGTGGCCAAAGCCGGATTGATGTGACACTGGTCGTGATTCGATATATGATCCAATATGATGATGGATTGATAGGATGGGAGTCAATCATGGATGATATTGGAACGGTTCGAGAAATGAATTGAGTCACGGAGATGAAAGGCTTGAAAGATTTGATGTGCTAAGGAATCGTTGGTTATAGAAGTGTCCTAGCGGACTCAAAGCAGGGGTATCATGAGGATTCCCATTAGGGTCACATTCGAGAGATTGTGTACCCTGGACAGTCATGATGGGCCCAGTTGTCGAGAATGGAAATGAAAAACATACGAGTCACGATGTCGTATAGTAAATTGGCTTGAACGGGGGTTTTCCATCTGCCCCTTTGATTATCGAAATTCAATTTCGATAATCACTGGACTCATGGCTATAGATGGTGATTGCTAGGATATTGGACGCTATGCATATTATGGTTGATTTTGTGTTTATCTCCTCTCTTTTCTCTGGCTAGGCTATCACCGTAGGTTTTCTAATAGAATAGCGATCGAGGTTGTCCTTTCCTATTTCTGATGTGGCATGCGATAGATGATTTTCATGTGTTAACTTGATGGTTGCTGGGAGGATTAGATGGTTGATCCGCCTATACTCATATTATCCTATGTAACTGTCGTTAGCTATTTTATCACTCACTATGATTGTCGTCTGAATCAAGGTTTTAGGTTTGCCTCTTATTACCTTCGGTTGTTCATCAATGTTGTTGATGAGCAGATTGAGTAGCAGGTAGCCGGTTTGGTGCCGTTGGTACTGTGCAGTGACGATCAGTAGGATGTCGTATTACTACTACCTACTATTTAACTACTTCTTTTCTATTTCCGCTGTATGTTGATGTTACTGAGACTCAGAGGGATGCAATGAGGCATATTGCATTCAATGATTCTTGTATCGAGAAGAAGTATCGTACCCAAGATTCTTTCATTTTATGCAAATTTGATTCTTTGTTCAATTGTGCTTCATTACTATATCTTGCTGTATATTTTATTATTATATACTATCCATGCGCTGTGAGTTATACGGTATTTTTTTTGAATTATTCTTCCCTGATGATCGTCCTGTATCGTCCTGGCACATCATGTAGCGCACCTTTTCCGTAGCTCGGTGTAGGAGGTACGGGGCGGTCATTACAATATCCAGTTCAAAAGCACCAATGTCTGTGTCTTTAAGATCATTGATTATCTCCTTTTCTATGTCGACTCCCATACCTAGTGCAAAAGCAGAAGACATTTGAATTATTGAAGTTATCATGACTGGAGGCACAACTGGAGATTTTTGGGAACATGGACTTGTAACGGAAAAGCTATGAAAATCAAATACTGATCCCTTTCAGAAGACTCAAAGGAAAGCCCATTATATCTTTCGCACTCAATGAGAACTCTCTCAAAAGCTGAAGATATTACAGATATACCTTCGAAGTCATTTTCCTCGTCGCCATTGCCTTTTGAGGCATCTTATTCCCCAGGATAGGGGGTCAAAGACGATGGTTCCATTAAGCCCGGATGCTTGGGATCATAGAATACGTCAGAAGAAGAAGATTGCGAGGCTAAAATGCAAAGTACATCATGACTCGATGATTGAGCCATCAATCAAGTAGCCTGTATAGTGCCGACACTTTCAACAGAGGTGCTTTTACCTTTTCCTTTAGTCATCTTTACCGCATTTTCGACTTTTTCTTCCTCTTCGAGAATCCAACGGCCTTCTACAAGAATATCTTATTCGTTCCACTATATATACTTCCAAATCAGTTCTTTGTTCATTGGTGTCTTTATTTGCTATGAACTTTTCCTCCTTGATAAATATATTCCATGTAACACCCTGTAAAATTCATAAGTATATATAACAAATAAATAATAAAAAAATAAGCAATTAAATAGTATGGCAAGAAAATGAGATTTTGTAGCTTTAGGAATTTGGCTATGAAATTCTTTTATTTGGATTTGTGGCGAAATTCTACATCATTTTCGTATAAAATATGCAGAAAATGGTCAATGTATAAAGAAGTTGTGAACGAATGAATTTTGACAGTAAAAAAAGAAAATATATGTAATTATATGAATAATATACATATGTGTCCAAATTATAAATCAAAAACAAAGAGGGAGAATTCAAAATTTGAATTAGAGATAAGACCAAGGGGACAAAATATATTACAAAAATAGAATAAGATTAAGAGATTAAGGAACATATTAAATAAAATAAACAGCTTAGCAACGCAACCTTATTCGACGTTCCAACCCCAAAGGGGTCGACCGCCCCCTTTAAGGGGTATCGACCACTCGGCGGCTCGTCGGCCTAATAAAGCTAGCTAGTTAGGGTTTTTCATAGAGGATATATATATATATATATATATATATATATAAACTAATGGGTTAGATTAATTCTAAGTAATCTAACAGTCAATGCTCACATGGGCAACAATATATACCCCTCTTATCACACTATGAAAATCATAGTCATTCTCCTTCTCTACCTCCATGCTGCCTCTCCACCATTGTTAAATTCTAGAGAAAAATAATAAAATAGGTTAAGCTTTTCTTCTAATTCTCTAACTCTATTCTAATTCTCTATCTATCCTAATTTTCATAAGTATAGAATTCTGGAATTTAACATAAACATATATGTATAAAATTATAATGTATGTCACTAATATGTATATTATTAGGAGGATTATTGAAGCATGCACGTAAAGAATTATTGTGGATCTTGTAATTCTACCATAGATTTCTCTCTATTCCACCTAGATCTGTGAGTGGAACATGATTTACTTAAGGCATATTCATGTTTTAGATAGATTGTCATGTGAATAGATATGCCTAGGGGGATTTGGAAATTTGATGATGTAAACATGAAAACCTCTAAATCCTCTAACTTGTAATTGCGTATGAATTGTCATGATTAATTGGTTTTTGTGGATTTTTGGTTTTTGTATTGGATTAAAAATGAATATGGGTGTTGCTACTATTATTCCTATCACTACGCCATAGATGGCCTACTACAACGAAAATACAAGGTGTTGCTAGCTATAATTTTGCCATAGCTATGCTGATTTTTGTCTATTACAACACACGCTTCAAGATATTAGCATAGATAAATACTGTGTTGCTAGTAGTTATATTTATATTCAAATTTAAAAAATTAATAAAGTTACCAATCCACGTGAAAACGATCTAACAGTGTACGCTGCAATCCGCGTCAATCTTTCTTCATCGCTTCAGCTCCTTTCCCCCCAAGTTTTCATTTTCCCGACTGCACATTATTTCTTTTTCACTTAGACATAAATATAGCTAATTCCTCTTTAATGGCCAATCCAAATCTAGGGTTTTGCCCTTCAACAAATCGCGACTTCAAGATGCTTGTGCTGGACATTGAACATTGATTTCAAGTTGCAAGCTGATTTTGGGTTTGCTCTCTTCAACAAATCTAGGGGTTTTCCCTCTTCAACAGTCGCGCCTGTTCATGTTAGTGGCAATCGACGATCTGAATTCAACTTCTTTAATTCGAGACGGATTATGTCTACAAACGCTAGTGGGGCTGCTATAAGGGTAAGAACTGTTACAAATTATAAGATTTGGAAGACTATTAGGGCTAATTGATTTTCATATAAAAGGAAGATCTATGTAACACCCCTATTTTCTATGAATATTAAAATTAACGAATTAAGGAATACTTAATTTTTAGAAGAATAATTGGGTGAAATGGGTTACGCCATTGTGATCATCTTGGAATTCTGCTTGAGATAGAGTCCGAGTTTGCGTAAATCAGGCTCCGTATGAAGAAGTTATGGAGTTCAGAAGATTTCAAGTTTAAATAGAAATTAAATTAAAATAATAATTAAAGGTCAAAACTATCCAAAAATTTGAAATTCGGTAAGAGTGGGATGAGCGGGAAATTTCCCGCTCAGAGGTGTCGACCCCCCCCCCAAGGGGAGTCGACATAGGTGTCAACCCCCCCTATAGGGGTGTCGACATTGGTGTCGACCCCCCGTGTAGGGATTCAACCCCTTTGAGATCAATTCATGTGACGAATTTTTATAGCCCTGAGCTAATGTGGCCTTCTCTAATTGGCCTAATGTCAAATTTCTGAGGTATTAGGGCTTATGTGTCATGCTGTGGTTGGCTGGATGACACATCTCTTTGGTTTGGATGGCTCTGATTACTCCTAGACTAATCTAAAGGCTAGAATTAATCCTAGACTTTTAATCACCCCAAACCTCGACCCTAGGCCTCATAACCCTATTCTATGAAGTCGTCACACTATCCATGCCTAAGCTAGCCTAGTCTCCATCTTCTCCAAATTAGAAATCAAGTTAGAAAGCTCCAAACCAAATCCAAACTAGAGAATCAAACATCTACATCAAAGGATAAGCTTAACAAATTCAGAAATCTGATCCCAGAAAACAAGATCAGTTCTTTTTCTGTTAGTTCATGTTATTTTCAGATTTAAACACCTAATAGTAATCTTGGCACATAATAAAATGAATCTAAGTCCATGCTTGATGATAAGACAATCTTTTCAGATTTATCCCTATCTTTTTATTGAATCTATGATTTTACATGCCTAAGAAGTTATTATATCAATTCAATCATACCTATCTTTGTTGAACATCGGATATATAATCCTTTTAGGTTCATGATGTTATTCATATCAGATTTATAAGTCTACGACATTATTTCTGTCAGTTTATTTTTGATCTATCTTTGTTATACCCCAATTCTGACGGATCTGTAATCCTCTTAGGTCCATAATGTTATATTTGACAGATCTATCATTACGATGCCTTTTTATGCCTACTCTCATTTATGTTCCTTCTTTCTTCCCCCTTTATTTTATGAATCTAGATTAGCCTAGAATCTAGACTGAATCTTATAATACATGCAGTTGGAATGCAGGGATATTGGGGAATAATCTAATTGGTAATAGTGGAAAATAATTTGTAACTTGTGATTTGGGGCATAATTGTTATTGTTGCGAACTTGGGGTAAAATGAAATATTAAATCTAGATTGGCCGTAAACTGTAAATTGGAATATTAAAACTAGATTGGGCATAACTATTGATTGGGACGCCAAGCATAATGTGTATTGTGATTTTCGGGCATGACTATTATTGCAAATTTGGGAAGATTAGGTGTAACCTATTTTGAGTAATAGCTAGTAATTGAATTTGTAGGCCATAACTTGCAATTGGCTTTGTTGGACATAACTTGAGAATTGGAACATGACTAGTTTTGTAAATTTGGAATAATTAGCATATAAAATCTAGACATGGACATGTATGGTAAATAGGTAAATTGGATAAAAGATGAACGTGCCTAACCCGAGGTTAGATTGAGTTGCATTGTAAGTCTGCCCGAAACCGCCCGACACATCCAGCAACCGCAACAACAGGTCTAATGTGAGAGGTTAGCACATAAAGCCCAAAACCCGAGGTTAGAATGAGTTTGCGGTAGAAGTCTGCCCGGAACCACCCGGCACATCCAGCAACCACAAACAATAGTTCTAATGTGAGAGGTTAAGGCATTAAGGAATGAATTAATGCTAATGAACATGGTTAAGTTAATAGGAAATACTTAACCAAATTCAACATGATGAATGAGTAGGGTTAAGTTAACCAACATAACATGATGAACGAGTGGGGTTAAGTTAAGGGGAAACACTTAACCAATATAACATGATGAATAAACATGGTTAAGTTAATAGGAAACACTTAACCAATACAACATGATGAATGAACAGGGTTAAGTTAATAAGAAACACTTAACCAATATAACATGTTAGGTGGGTGGGGTAAGTTAACATGGACAAGAAGACAACCTAATGAATATTATATGGACAAAGTGGATAGATTTAAGGCAAGCTTAACCAATAATACATATGGACTTGATAAGGGGAAAGGGTAAGTAAATCTTGGGTAAGTGGGTAATTTTATTATATATAGGCCCACAAACTTAACCGCTGAATAAACATGCGTGAATTCAGTGAGAAGGTTAAGTAACATATGAATAGGCAACACTTAACTAGTACAACATGTTAATTAAGCAAATGGGTGGGGTTAAGTTAAACTGAGAACACTTAACCATTATAACATGTTGATTAGGAAACCCTAGTAACGGGGACCCATTTCAGCAGTAACCCACATAGATGTATCACGGTACCCTGAGATAGGCAGGGTGGGGAACGATTACTGGCCTGATTATAAGCGGTCAAAATAGCAGCAGGTGGTGCAGCAGTGTAGTTCCGACAAAGTATGGGCGTGCACGTGCTCCGGAGTGGAAAAGAAGGCATTGGGCATCAGTAGTATACACTGTGCATCTTGAATCGTGTTGGGTTGCCATCATGGGAATTGATACACCCCATGGTGGGGCCAACACAGGTATCTACATACAAGCAGGACCAAATGACACAAATAGTGAATACATACAAGCGGGGTCGGATGACACAAGTAATAAATGAATACAAGTAGGGAGCCGATCGATAGGGTAGTAAGGGTACATTATCGTTTTATACAGGTTACTAGTTGGGACACTAGTTAGGTGGTGCAGAGATTTAGAAATCAGAATAACAGGATAGTAGCGAAGCAGAGAAAGAGTAGAAGTGCATTCAGTTTATCTTGCCTTATCATATCTTATGCTAATCTTATCTTGTCCTCCCTGTTATCACAGTATTGTCTTATATTCATTTCATTCATGTCATGTTACTTTTACCTGTTTACATACTGAAAATCACTGGACTTACCAGGCTTTATGTCTGACCCATTTTCTTTTGTCTTCTTTTCTTCCGTTTCTTCCCCCAGGTAGTCAGAGAGGGAATGGCTCAGCTTAGTTTGGACTGTTTCTCTTTCCAATCTTGAAGATTCTTTGTTGTATTGCTTGGAACCTCTTATCTCTGGCTATGGCTGTGTTTGCACTTTAATTTGGGGACTTATGCTACTTTGCTATGTTTTATGTTTCTTATATACTTGGAAGTTTTCGAATCAAGACAGAAGTTTTATGTAATATTTTTAAGTATGATTGAGTCAATTATTGTAAAAGCTTGACTGAACTACGTTGCTTATAAAATGACTTTGTTTTCCGCCCCCTTTATTTGTCTGTCTTGTAATTTATCTGCATCTTTTACCTCTAACGCTTCACTAAAGTTAATGCATTCCCTTTGTGAATGACATTAACGGAGGTGGGGTGTTTCATTCTATATCTAGATTCAACGCTGAGCACTATAAGGGTGAGAAGGACATTGATGGTTAGGTTTGTTGCTGATGCGATGTGAAGTAGGTTCAGTTTCAGATGAGTTGTAACCTTCTGATATAAGCATCTTAGTAACTCATTGGAGTATCTTT
The DNA here is from genome assembly GCA_030737875.1 of Allium sativum. Taxonomy (NCBI): domain Eukaryota; kingdom Viridiplantae; phylum Streptophyta; class Magnoliopsida; order Asparagales; family Amaryllidaceae; genus Allium; species Allium sativum. The sequence goes on along the minus strand of CM060923.1, from coordinate 585,013,369 downwards.
ACAAAATGTTTAAGAACTAAATCAATCTCGCCCTTATTTTGAGGCAATTAATGTTTGGAACCTCAGGTTAAGTTAACATCGATTTCCTATATGTTGAAAAGAACTTTAAAAGAGTTTAATTTTAAAGTGCCTAAAAACATTCCACATAGCCTTTATGTTCTCAGAGTTTTGTAAAAGGCGAAGAATTTTTTTTTTTTTTTGGAAAACCATCATTGGTGTATTATGAATATTCTACATCTAAATATGTTGGTTCATGTACATTCAGATTATGTGTGCTGCATCCGGGGAGGGATTATACGAAGGACTTGGCTGGCTGTCCAACAACGTTGCTAGCAAGCTATCCATTCATCTTTCATTAACTTATTTCCTTCATGATCATGTACTGTATTTTAGTATTTTACATCCTATTCTGTTTAAATTGGTTCCTCATTTGAATGATAATATATTGACTTAATTTAAAGTAATGCTATTGTTTTTTCTTTTGATAGAAGAAAGTATTAATATTGAATGAAAACATTAACAATTTAATCTATAAACTCTGGAAGCATCTTCAAATCAGATTTGCTATTGTATTCATTTTATATGTTTCTAGACACGGTGTTAGCAGGCCACGAAATCACATCTTTCTTACTTTTGCTCATGTCTCAGGGGGAGACGGTTCTTCTTTGTCTACCAATAGAACCATTTGTGATTCCTTTTTTTGCACTCTTGTCAGGTAAGCTTTAGCTCTTCATATTTTGTTGTCGACTATTTCGCATTATCCATAGCTAAGAGTCTTCTTTGTCTACTAACAAAACCATTTGTGAAATCTCCTTAGCTCAAACTTGGATGTGAGTTGCTTTACCAAAACCGACGAATGTGATCAGATTAGTATATATTATAAAATATTAATAATGACCATGTGTTAATAATTTGAAAGCTAAAGGCTGCAAAATGTTAGTTACATGCAAGGATTAATCATCATATATGATAAGCATTAAAAGAACAATAGTTAATAATTTCTTTTCGTAAGATTACAAAGATGTGTTATTGATTGCTCTCACCCTCTTGGATAATGCATTAATTACTCATCGCTTTCAACTGGTTGTCATTTTTGTTTGGTACTAAGCACCGCCAATAGCAGTCCTAATCTTGCAATGTAAATGAGTTTATGTATAGAAAGGTACTATGAGTTGCCGTTAACTATGTATTTACTTCCAGGTATTTGGTTCAGCTATTTAGTTTCACTTTCATGTATATATTTGGTTTAGGTATTTAGTTATATTTCACCGTTTAGGTATTAGAATTTCTAAGCTTAGAGTTGAAGAATTTGCAGTAAAGTCTATTGTAGTGTATTATTTGTTTTCATTTGTTAAATCTGGAAATGTAGGCATCTTCTAAATTCTGTTCTTTGATTAGATAGCCAAACATTTCAGGTACGATTTATATATGCTCTATATGAGAGTGTTTATTTTTTATATATACTTCTATATGCTTTATATGGGAGTGTTTATTTTTTTATTTGTTTTAAATGATGGTATGCATATGAAGTAGCAGTAGTTATTGTCATAAACTGTTGATCATTCATATATATATATATATATATATATATATATATATACACATATATATTGGTAACCATAAAATACTTCTTTCATTGATTAAAAAAACATAACTGCTAGACAACGCTGAGTGTGTTTAACAGGTGTTACCATAATATATCTTATAATAATATGATAATGGTTTTATCAATGGATAGATAATTAGTTAATTATTGGTGCTAATGTCTATCTATTCTGATATGTTAATGTTTGCTGCACCCGAAGGACTCTATGACCTTACCATCTTATGCTCTGAACTTAATAACTTTGTCTAATGTGTTAATGTAAGGTTTTAAAAATGGGTTCTATGTATGTTAGTCATCTCTGGTTCATTCTGGTTGTATTGATCATGTAATCATTTTAAAATTGTGTATTTATTAAATTGAATCGACCATTATAGTTTAACACAGATAAGTTACAGATGGGAATGGGAACTCATTTGATTGATATGATGAGAATAGGCGGTCTATGATGAAGTCTACTTTGTACAAAGCGATAGATGCCAATTACGAATTTGAGGTATGTGTGAGTCTGCATATGAGTGAATCGAGTGATAATGTAGGGAGGAATGTATGTAAATATGAATGATTGTGTAATATACGAGTGAATGTACAATAGTGGAGTCAAAACATTTGTACCATTTGAAATGTTGAAATAAAATATTTATTCGAATAAAAAACCGCGTTATAGTAAAATTTATTATTATATTTTGAAATCTTTGATTAATAGAAGTTGAGGTGTAATTAGTTTTAGCAGTCGTAGAACAAATTTTAACAACTGCTAGAAATAATTGTAAAAAAGGTTGACTTTATTAGAATTGCCGGCTGTACTAGACATATTACAACTGCTTTTGGCAGTTGCGAAAGGTTGTATTGGTATCTGTGGCAACACCTGTACCAATTGCCATAGAGTTGCAAAGGCATTGCCTTTGACTCTAAGCCAACGCGGCAAAAGGCAACTCCAAAATAGTGTTGCCACATATCATTTTTTGCGTATAGCAACACTTTTTGGCACCTATCGCGTCACTTTCTGGGGTTGCTGTAGGCCATCTATGGCATAGTGTATTTTATGTAATTCACTTTTATTTACCATTAAGTGTAACCTAAAAAGGTTTAGATTTGATTATTTCATGATTTGGTTTAGTTTTGGATCCTATTTTGAATCCAAGCGCATTCAAAATTGAAATAGGTCAAATGCGTTTTTATGTACATAACGCCAAACATGACGAATTAGGTGAAATAGGGATTTTAAACATACAAGTATAAGTGTATGCAATACACTATTTTTAATCTAATATTGAAATCATTCCAATAAGCCTAGGATGCAAGTTGAAATTGTTATGCATGTATATTTTCCATTCACTGCTATTTGTTATATTGTCACTATGTCATCATGGTTAAGTTGTAGCGGTAAAAGTATGGAAAATCTAACTTGTATGCCTTAATTTGGACAATTTGACAATTGCTACCTCGTTAGAATGTTTTCCTCGTTTATACGAATATTTACGTTATTAGGCGTTGTTATTATTTTACTTATATAAACGTAATTAGCATTGTATTAGCATAATAAACGCGGTTTGGTTAGGTTCAAATTTGAAATGTCCCCTTAACAAATATATATTTGTTTGCTTGTGTGTGCGTATAAAGAATGGATTTAAGTAAATATATATATGTGTGTGTGTAGATATATAAATAGTGACACATAGACACGAGGTTAGTTGCCATTTGTGGTGGAAGTCTGCCCAAAACCGATCGACAAAATCCAACAACCACATGTTAGACCAACTAATGTGAGATGTCTAGGTGCCATGGCCCATTTGGAAATTTAGTACACTAGACATGAGGTTAAACCAACTTGTAGTAGAAACCTTCCCGGAACCAAACTGACATATCCAACATCTACAGGTGTACAGTTTAATGTGAGAAGTCAAGTTTGTATATATATAACTATATATATATATATATATATATAAGTCTATTGCGTGTGGAAATAAGTAGGTTTACTACGCCTTGAGAAGATCTTATGTGAGTGACTCCCTTTTTTTTAATCAAGTTTAGGCCTTTAATGGTTAAGACTAGGATCTCTCCGAAGGTTTATTCCTTGGAGAGAAAACAAAGTCATAGGACCCACCCTTTTTAGATTTGAGGCAAGTCTTTGGGTCCTCCTTCACTAAAAGTGGTTAGACATGAAACGGTAACACAGTAAGGTAGTTCACGGAGATGTCCACTTCCACTAGAAGTTTGTAAGGGTTCAACTAGGGACAGATTCGTAATTGAAGGATATGTGGCCATTGCATTCTCGCCAACTGTCTAAGGGAAGTCTAAAGCGACATAGGTGTCCTACTAGGTAATATCAATTAAGTAGTAATGTTCACAATAGTACTTATCGTATTATAAATAAGAGAATACACTTAAGAACACTAGCGTATTAGGATAGGGTCTGAAAGGGCTAGGGTCTACCTCAGGGTTATAAGAGATCGTAAGAATCCACCTTTAATAGGGCCATAAGTGACCGAGAACGCCACCTCATTGGGTCTTCACCCTAAAAACACCAATGGGCGATTGACTTGGATATCCACCCCAATGGTTAGATGCTTATGTTTGTGTGAATCTTGTGTGTTGTGTAGGCATACCTTGACATATGTAACCTGCTAAAAATGTAGGGTATAGACATTAAATAAAACTATATTTCAGTCACACAGAACTTTATGTTCTGACCCCTCTCCTTAACATCCAACAGGTCGGTGGATGGGGTAAAAGCCATGGACGAAGTCATGATTGAAGCCGATGAAGAAGATGAAGTTGTTATGCTATTATTAGAAGTTATTGCTTTACTTCTTTTGGAATCATATGAGAATGAACTATTTGATGCCCCTATTGAACAGATGTAACTGTGACTGTTGTATTTCTGAGATTTTGAAATAAGTGGTACATCTTATTTCAGTATTATATTTTCTCTTTCCACTGAGTGAAATTTCTATTTGAAGTAATGTTATTCTTATCTGTGCAAATGTAATCCTTACAGGGATCAACGACCCGTTTAGAATGGCTCTAAGTTTCGATGGGCCTTTTCTGGGTTGAAAGTTAGGCCCATTCCAGGTGGGTTGTTACATTTGGTATCAAAGCATAGGTTACCTGATTATAGGGGAATTACACGTATGAGAGGCATATTTGTATATTGAAAAAATATTTCTCAAATTATATATATGTATATATAATATTTACCCCAATAATAATACACATTTATACTAGGCATCTTTATCGTTTTATTCCTTTTTCAGCTTAAATACTAGCTTAGGAGTAAGGCCCTGCTACTTGCCAGAATGGTTTAAACAGTATCTCCGTTCTGTTGAACATGCCCCTCTTACAAATTCTACCCCAACGGCTCCAACATCTCCTATTGTTGAAGTGGCCTTTTATTTTCTCGCTTTTGTAAGACCTTTACGAATCTTGGAGGGAAGTCGTTTTCTAGAAAGGAAGGCTTTTCTATTGACCAATATTGGGTTATGGATTGTGAAAGAATCTTTGAGGCTACTGCCTAGCCCAATGAAGTAAAAGAGGAGGATAGTGGCCTGACATTTGAAGGATGAGTCCCTTGAGTGGTGGAAATTAATATCAATGGAGTACAGGGTCAGATCTTTACATAGGCCGAATTCAATACCCGTTATGAAGCAAAGTTTTTGCCAAGGGCAGAAATGACCATTCAGCTAGAGAAATTCATCCACCTCAAGCAAGGAAGCTTGAGCCTGCAAGAATATGTATCCAAATTCACGGAGTTATGTAAGTTTGGGAGAGGTTTTGTAGACACCCCATGAACAAAGCCCTTAGGTTTGTTAAAGGACTGAACTCCCCATTGAAGGAAACCCTATTAGCCCAAGTGACATTTGTTTCAACTTTAGAAACTCTAGTTGAGACAACTACCATTTGCACGAATGAATGCTCCAAGGAGGATAAAGAGGGTAAGAAAGGAGACAACTCCAACAAAAATAAGAAGGAATGGTGGAAAAACAAGAAGAAGAACAAATTCAAAGAGAACATATAGTCTTGTACGAGATGCAACCGCTAGGGCCATATGGCCAAAGATTGTAGGATCTCTTAGCGAAAAAGGAGTTCAAGGGAAAATGTTACAACTGCCATTAAGAAGGAAACATGTCCAAAGACTACCCAAAGCCCAAAATTGTCAAGAGTGGCCAAACTATGCAATAGAAACAACACTAGTTTAAAGTCGGCCCTCAAGAGACCAAGGGCAGCCTGCACTCGAAGTTATAACCCCTATTTTAGGAAATTCAGTATACACCCTGTTCGATTCTGAGGCGACCCATTCTTTTATCTCCAAGCGATTAGTAAATCTGTTGAACCTTTCCATATCTATCTCGGATAGTCCAATAGAAATGGCCAACCCTATCGGAGGATCTAAGTATAGTTAGCTGTTATGCAAAGACCTAGTACTGAAGGTCAACAATGTCGAGTTCCATTACGAAGCGTATGCATTGGATTTTATGGGGAATGACCTTATCCTATGAATGGACCAACTATCATTTTATGGGGCCATCCTAGATTGCGATAAGAGGATCGTTCATCTTAGGAGCTGAGGAGGACGTAGTTTGAATATTCCATATAATGTTAGAAACAAGGATAAAGCCTTATTATATTCTTTATCACCTAATTCTGAAGAACCATCTTCGGTCCTTATCGTTTGTGAATTCTTGGATTTTTTTGTTGGAGTCATGGGACTTCCACCCCGTAGAGAAATCTCCTTTCGTATCACCTAGAGAAGACGCTAGACCTGTAGCACTACCCTTGAGGCATATGGCGCCCAAAGAAAGAAGGGAGTTAGATAAACAGATTTCAGAGTTATTACAGAAAGGTTTCATTCATCGAAGTACCTCAGAATGGGGTGCACCTGTTGTATTTGCCACCAAAGCAGACGGATCTTTGAGACTTTGTATGGACTATAGGGAACTTAATAAATTGACCAAGAAGAATTGGTACCCTTTACCTAGAATCGATGACCTTTTTAACCACTTGGGAGGAGTACGAGTATTTTCTCAGCTAAACCTTGCAACTGGATTTCACCAATTAAGAATTGCGGAGGACATTAAGGACAAAACTGCGTTTAGGACGCCATACGGATTGTTCCAATGGGAAGTTATGCCCTTCGGACTAACGAATGCACCTGCCTTCTTTGTTGACCTCATGAGTAGAATGTTTACGGGCATTCTAAATAAAATTATAGTATTCTTCATAGATGATATCCTTATATTTTCAAAAGATTACGAAGAGCATGAAAAACATTAGAGACAAGTGTTAGGGATATTAAGAAAGAACCAATTGTAAGCAAAATTCTCGAAGTGCATTTCTGAAGGGAAGAAGTAAGATTTTAAGGACATATTGTGTAGAGCAAAGGCTTAGTCATGGATACTGCAAAGATCAAGGCAATCAGGGAATGGAGAACACATCGAAATGCTACAGAGGTAATAAGTTTCCTTGGATTGGTTGGGTATTTTAGGAAATTCATTAAAGATTTTGCCAGGATTGCTACTCCAGTAACCCTATTAACGAGAAAGAATTTGGTGTTCGCATGAAGTAATAAATGTGTGATAACCTCTAAGAAATTAATGGAGGCATTAACTAGCGCACCAGTCCTTATTATACCTTGTAACACCCCTTATTTCTGTTAATACTAATATTCACAAATTAAAAGAATTAATATTGAGAATTTGCACGAAATAGCCTTAAAAGGCATATAATAAATTTGAGATATGTGAATTGCCTTAAAAGGCGAAAAATGGAATTAAGACATTAATTGGAAAATTAATGTGTAGAAATGGTCATAAGTTAATTATGGATTAATTTGAATTCATGAATAGGTGCATGTGTATATATATATATATATTTATATATATATGGGCAGTTAATGTAAACATGAATAGAAGTTTATTAATTTGCTGAGTGTTTGCTGAGTCACTTCTGACTCATTGCTGAGTCAATAAGATAAACCCCATCTTGTCTGAATGGCTGCGGTTATTTCTAGGTTAAATCTAATGGCCTAAATGAATCCTAACATCTATAAATAAGTGGGTAGACTCTAACCCTAAATCACTTGAAAAATTGGAGAGCTACCGACATGCCGTTGCCATGGAGTTCAGCATAGCCGTCGCAAACTAAAGAAGAAGAAGGCCTAATCTACAAACTAAATCTTCTTAAATCAAATCAAAAGCTCTCTCTCTTTCTATTTCTCTTCTTTAAAATTGTGAGTATGATGAATCTCACAATATTATTATAAAATAATTTGATTAAGTTATGAATGGATCACAAGAAAGTGATATGAATTGTTATGTATTTGTAAATTATGTTGTGGATCTCTTGTTATGCTATTATGTTATCATATATATGTTGTTATGTTGTAGTGATTATGTTGTAAATAATCCTATGCTATGTCATATGTGATTAATCATGCTATGCTATGTTATAAATCATGTTATGCCATGTTGTAAATCATGCTATGCTGTAAATATCATGCTATGTTGCAAATTATGATATGCTATGTTGTAAATCTTATATATGTTGTAGATCTCATATTATCACATATGTTGAAATACTTATGTTATATGATAATGATGTCATGTTAAGTTGTGTTGAATCATACAAGTTGTAAAATCATGATGTTAGTATTTATGCGAATTGGATCATGTTTAAAGTTTATGTTTTTTTTATAATAGACCTTGATTATGGGAATTTTCCTATTGAGTTAGGTGTACCCATATACATGAATCTACAAATTAATTGGATCTTGAATATGGGAATTGCCTATTAAGTTAGGTGTACCCATATACATGAATCTATGACTAAATGAATTTTGATTTTTGGGAATTTGCCTATTAAGTTAGGTGTACCCATATACATGAATCTATGATTAAATGAATTTTGATTTTTGGGAATTTACCTCTTAAGTTAGGTGTACCCATATACATGAATCTATGATTAAATGAATTTTGATTTTTGGGAATTTGCCTATTGAGTTAGGTGTACCCATATAAAACCATATTGTTAATGATGTTGATTCACACATGTCCTATACAAGTTTATGAAATTTGATCAAAATCATATTACGTGAATTATGAATAAGTTGACACCCTTAGATCCATGACATGTATAACCTTATGCAAGTTGTAATGTATGCAAGTTTTACCCCTTGTTATGATTTATTTAGTCACATATATATGTTGTTGTTGTGATATTTTCTTTTATGCTATGAGTTAGACTAATCGGGTCTAGCATACATTTTGCGAATAAACGTTCAAACGTGGGGTAGGGGTAATATTAGGAAATTAATAAATTGGGGTGCAATTGATATGATTTTGCATGCCTTAAATGGATGTCCATAATTGAGTCAATTATGGACATTGTTAAATTTGAAATTAATTAATAATTCAAGTAGGGAATTATTAAAATTGGGAAAAGAGGATTATTAATAATAATCAATGCTTAGGACACGAGGTTGGACCCGTTTGTGACGTAAACCTGCCCGGACCCGCCCGGCAAATCCAGTAGTCACAAATGTCGGCCCAATGTGAGAGGTCCTAGGCCCAAACTAAAGCATAACAGTTGTAAAGACACGAGGTTAGACTCTTTTATGGTGTAAGACTGCCCGGACCCGCCCGGCAAATCCAGCTGCCATAAATGCCAGTCTAATGTGAGAGGTCTTTATGAGGTTATGGCCTTAATGAATTAAGAAATACTTAGCCAGATAATCATGTAAGGTGGGACATGGGGGTTAAGTAGGTGCCTTGGGTGGCATGAGGAATCTAGTGGTTGCCTTTAGAGGCATTTGAAATATGATTAGACTTAACCAAATACACATGTAAATGAACATGACTAAGTGGGTTAAGTGGATGGACTAATGGGACAAGCTTAGGTGGAATGCTTGTGGGAAATAATGGGGGCCCATTTCAACCAGTATCCCAAAACGTATCTTTGTGGGCTCGAACCAAGTCGAGGACGGGACACGCATACTGGGTTTGACTATAAGAGGCCAAAACAGGGAGCGGTGGCAACGCAAGTCCAACGGGTTTCATATGCGTGTGTGGACCCGGGCTGGTAGGTAAGACGTTGTTGCATCGTGTAGGTATAAGCCGTGCATCTCCGTTATATCGGGTTGCCACTTTAGGGGAATGATACACCCCACTGTGGGGCCAGCACGGGTATCTACGAGTAGGGAGCCGATCGAAAAATGGAAAGTAGGGTACACCTAGTGGAGATAGGGGCAGGCGGCATCTATGTAGTCAACTAGGAGTACGTAAAGCCATTAAGAAAGTTCCTAAGTGAAGCTAAGTGGAATCAATCCTTAGGGTGACTGGTGTGGTGCAGTATAGTGTTTATCCTTTAGTATTTAGGAGCGCCTATAACGTTTCCTTTAGCGATTGTCTATGTCCTTAATCTGCTCTTTCATAGATATTTCCTTGTTTTCCAGCTTATGCCTTAGTCCAGTTATTTTGATAATAGTATTGTAGACTTATCATACTCGCCAGACTTTATGTCTGACCCCCCCTCTTTTTCATCTTTTTCTCCCTTCAGGTCCTCAGGTAGGGCCAAGTTCCAGTGGAGTCTGATTGGATTGCTTATCTCTTGGAAAGCTTGGACTGCTGAAGTAAAGTCCAACTTGTTATCTTTCTTTTTAATGGCTATTTATGTAATGGGATTATGTACTCGTTTTATCAAGATAGATATTGTACTTGACTTTGATTATGGTGTTATGATGTAATCAAACATGTTTTGATTTCTGCTGCAATTGAAATAAAGTTTTTAAATTTCCAAGTACTATTTTATATCTGTCTTGTTGAAATTTTACTGTTCTATATTCACCTAAAACCTCCATAGAAGTTAATGCATTCCCTTTGTGAGTGACATTAATGGACGTGGGGTGTTACATACCTGATGGTTTAAAATTGTTCACCGTTTACACCAATGCATGTGGGACTGGTTTAGGAGCAGTCCTTATAAAAGAAGGAAGAGTAGTTGCCTATGCTAGTAGGCAACTCAAGGATCCAGAGAAAAGGTACCTAGTCCATGACCTTGAGTTAGCTGCAGTAATGTTCGCCCTTTAGATGTGGGGGCGTTAACTTTTAGGGAAGAAATTTGAACTCTTACCAACCATAAATCCATTAAGTATTTATTTTCTCAATATGACTTAAACTTGAGACAACTAAGGTGGATGAAGTATATTTCCTCATTTGAATTTACGATTCAGTATACCCCAGGTAAGGGGAATTTTGGGGTGGATGCTTTAAGTAGGAAACATGCGACTTTAAATGCGATAATCGAATGGAAACAATTAGAGTTCCTCGCTAATTTTAAATTGCATCCCTCACCGACCACTTCTAATGATTTTCTTGAGGCTATGATAATTAGACCTACCCTAAGAGAACAGATCCAAAGAGCACAAGACTTAGATAAGGAATTAAGAGGAATAAAGGAGAAAGTGGAAAGGAAAGAGACCTTTCCTCATTCAGTTAGGTATTCGATTAGCAACAATGGGATCTTACTTTTGGATGGACGACTTTACGTCCCTAAGGATGAAGGGCCGAGGAAAGAAATTCTAGAGAAATGCCATAAGTCAAAATTGACCATACACCCCGGTAGGGATAAAATGTACAAGTATATGAAGAGGAATCTCCATTGGGAAGGAATGAAGAGAGATGTAGCCGAATTTGTGGCCAAATTCTTGACGTGCCCAAAAGTCAAAGCGGAGCAAGGGAAGCATAGAGGACTGTTACTACCTTTAGAGATCCCACGTGTAAGTGGAAACATATTTCCATGGACTTTGTAGATGGACTTCCTAGAAGCCAAAAGGGTAATGAGGCCATTTGGGTTGTTATAGATCATGTAACCAAGAGCGCCCATTTTATACCAGTTAAGAAGACAAGGACTGCAGCCTCGTTAGCCCAATTATATGTCAAAGAGATAGTCAGACTACATGGTATCCCATTGAGTATCGTGAGTGACAAAGACCCCTTATTCACAAGTGAATTTTGGAGAAGCCTACAAGCAGCATTGTGGATAACCCTTAACTTGAGCACAACTTATTGTCTGCTGATCGACTGATAGACAGAGGGACTGAAAATAATCTTAGAAGACTTGCTCAGAGCTTGCATCATCAACTTTGGAGAAGTTTGGGAGCAGCACCTACTACTTGTGGAGTTCATGTATAATAATAGTTTTCAAGCGAAGATGGATATGGCCCCTTTGGAAATGCTTTACGGGAGGCATGCAAATTACCAACTAGTTAGTGGGAAACTATCGACAATGTTATACTCGGACCAGACTTTGTCATTGAATCCACGGAGAAGATATCTTTGATTAGGAAAAGAATGAAGGCAACCCAAGACCATCAGAAGTTGTATGTCGATATGCGAAGGAGGGAACTTGAGTTTAATGTTGGAGACTTGGTGTTCATAAAAGTATCCCCTCTTAAGAAAACTATTCGGTTTGGGAAGACTAGGAAGCCAACTTCCAGGTTTATTGGGCCTTTTAGTATCATCGAAAAGATAGGATCTTTGGCTTATCGAGTGGATATCTTGGAGCGTCTATCGGGAATCTATAATGTTTTTTATGTATCTCATCTAAGGAAATGTCTTCATGATTCTACTATCAGACTCGAGCTTGATGAAATTGGGGACATAGAAAAACTCGGGTTGGAGTCCATGGTGCCCTGTGCAACTACGAGGATTGTAGAGCATGAAATCAAGAGACTCCACAACAAAACCACTCGCCTCGTCCAAGTACAATAGGGAAATGACCCAGCGGAAAGCACATGGGAGACCGAGGATAAGAAGAGACAGACTCTCCCAGAGCTTTTCTTGGGTAATTTTTTCCTCAAATTTACATTTATGGATGCATCATGATTTGTAAATTCGATGATTGGAAATGGATGCAACACCATTGCACCGAGCACTCATATAGAAATATGTATATTTAAGTTGTTTGCATACATATTGCATCACTTATTACACCTACATGCTAGGGTAGAGCTCACTTTAGTGCGTCTGCAGTTCATAATCACTTCGAGTCATGGACGATTATGAATGAATTATAAATAACATATGTGTACAACATGGACAAGCAAGTTGTATTTTTCGCCCCTTAAATAGATTTCAGGACGAAATCTATTTTAAGGGGAGGGGGAAGGGGAGAATGTAACACATGTAAAATTCATAAGTATTAATAATAAATAAATAATAAGAAATTAAATAGTATGATTGTAAAATGAGATTTTGCTACTTTAGGAATTTGGCTATGAAATTCTTTTATTTGGATTCGTGGTGAAATTCTACATCGTTTTCATATATAATATGCTGAAAACGGTCAATGTATGAAGAAGTTGCAAACGAATAATTTGGACAGTAGACACATAAAACATATATAATTATATGAATAACATATATATGTGTCCAAATTATAAATTAAAAATAAAGAGGGAGAATTCAAATTTTGAATTAGAGATAAGATCAAGGGACAAAATATACTGCAATTATGGAATAAGATTAAGGAATATATTAAATAAAATAAACAACTCAGCAACGCAACCTTATTGGGCATTCCATCCCCGAAGGGGTCGACCGCCTCCCCTTAAGGGATGTCGACCATCGGTCGACCGCTCGGCGGTTGGACAACCCAATAAAGCTAGCTGGTTAGGATTTTTCTTAGACGATATATATAAATTAAAGGCTTGGATCAATTCTAAGTAATCCAATGGTCTATGCTCACATGGGCAACTATTTATACCCCTCCACTCACACTATGAAAACCTTAATCATTCTCCATCTATGCCTCTATTCTACCTCTCCACCATTGTTAAATTCCAAGGAAAAATAAAAGACTAGGTTAAGGTTTTCTTCCAAATCTCTAGCTCTATTCTAATTCTTTATCTATTCTATTTTACATAATTTTGGAATTATGGAATTTTGCATAAACATATATGTATAAAATTCTAATGTATGTTTCTTATATGTATATTATTAGGAGGATTATTGGATTACACTTGAACATAAAGAATTATTGTGGATCTTGTAATTTTACCATTGATTTCTCCCAATTCCGCCTAGATCTGTGAGTGGAATATGGTTTACTTAAGGCATATTCATGTTTTTAATAGATTGTCATGTGAATAGATATGCCTAGGGGGATTTGGAATTCGATAATGTAAACATGAAAACCCCCGAATATTCTATCTTGTAATCGCGTATGAATTGTCATGATTAATTGGATTTTGTGGATTTTTGGTTTTTGTATTGGATTAAAAATGAATATGGGTGTTGCAACTATTATTCCTATTTTATGTAATTCACTTTTATTTACCATTGAGTGTAACCTAAAAAGGTTTAGATTTGATTATTTCATGATTTAGTTTGGTTTTGGATCCTATTTCAAATCCAAATGCATTCAAAATTGAAATAGGTCAAATGTAAGCATTTTTATGTACATAACGCTAAAAATGGTGAATTAGGTGAAATAGGGATTTTAAACATACAAGTATAAGTGTATGTAATACTTTATTTTTAATTTAATATTGAAATCATTCCAACAAGCCTAGGATGTAAATTGAAATTGTTATGTGTGTATATTTTCCATTCACTGCTATTTTTTATATTGTCACTATGCCATCATGCTTAAGTTGTAGCGGTAAAAGTACAGAAAATCTAACTTGTATGCCTTAATTTGGACAAATTGACAATTGCCACCTCGTTAGAACGTTTCCCGGTTTATACGAATATTTACATTATTTAGGCGTTATTATTATTTTACTTATATAAATGTAATTAACGTTGTATTAGCATAATAAATGCGGTTAGGTTAGATTCGAATTTGAAATGTCCCCTTAACAAATGTATGTTTGTTTGCTTGTGTGTGTATAAGGAATGGCTTTATATATATATATATATATATATATATATATATATATATATAGTGACACATAGACACGAGGTTAGTTGCCATTTGTGGTGAAAGTATGCCCGGAACTGACCGACAAATCCAGCAACCACAAGTAGGCCCAACTAATGTGAGATGTCTAGGTGTCATGGGCCACTCAAAAACTTAGTACACTAGACAGGAGGTTAAACCAACTTTTAGTAGATGCCTTGTAATGACTTGGATTTTTCCCGGACCTAATCGACCGCAAAATCGACTAAGACCGTTCAAAAACCCTAATACGCTAACTCTAGGCATACAACACATCAGAACAAATAACAGAAGACTTTTGTAAACATCATAATAATGTTACATCGGAGTATAGAATATCAAAGTACATCGAATATAATACAACGGAAGATAATTTACAATAAATGTAATACAATGCAGCGGAAGACTATCAATGCTCTGGACACAGCTTTAAGCTTCGATCCAGAATCCTTCCCAATATATCTGCAAAATAAACTACTCGATTGCCCGTGTGGAAAAGTGGGCACCCGAGTTTGCAAGTGAAACAAACTACAGGCCAGTCATGGGACTGGTATGAGAAATCTACTTAGCATATCTAATAATAATAATGCTAATTACAGGACCACGCCTCTAGCGCGGAACGGGTTTACTCCATTGGATTGACCGTGAAAGAAATAAAGTAAATCGTTAAACAACGCAATGCTTTTTAGAAAAATGAAACCATTATAAGACTCAAGTCCCATCACACAATGCAACGCAAACCGGAGGATAGAGTTTTACCTTATAATGGTCAAAAATGCTTGATACGATAAAATGGATTTGATATTATTATTAGTGTATAAAAAACATTTCAATCATAATGTATCAATCATAGACGGCATAGCTACCATATACTATGTCGCCATACTAGTTATACAATCAAAACCGTATGGTGTCATATTGGAAGTTGGATTACCATCATGAACCAAGGCAAGGGATCGTCCTTACCGAATTCGAGGCACTCTAGCCGGTGCCTCAAGATACAGCCGCAATTGCACCTTGGATCTTCAGGGTCGGTCCACAAATATGTTAGTGGATTAGTTATGCCTGAACAATACGTTTCCCTGCCCTATAGAGCATAAATATAGAGCCACTATCGACTCAAATCCGAGGCGCCTCATTCCATCATCCACATAATAAAAATGCGGGGGATTGTAAAATGCTAACACCACTCCTAGCTAGAAAGAAACGTATGTCCTCCCTGCAGTCCTCTCCCATTTCTGGTTCATACCGGGGTGTGAGGCTCGCGAAGTATCACTACACAAAGCTATGCTAAATAAAGCTTTGCTTTGATCATCAACCACAAGACTCTGCTTTTCAACAAAAGCCTTGACCATTTGCATCTTAGCATGCCACATTGCCACTCCATACCATACCATTGATTTTTGCCAATATATAACATCTAAGCTCGTACGTCTCAGAGAAGGGTGTTATGCAAGAGAATAAATTCTCCGCCACCAAATAGATATATATTTAGCAGAGATCAACTAATACAACATAAAGGAATACAACGTCAGACATACCATCTATTTACAAGTCCGTTCTTGGTCTAAACGAAACCGGAGACACCTTATTCCTCGTCCTATATGTTTATATAGGACAGAGGTGATCTCATATCCGGTCGATCTCCAAGTACGTCTGGACGATCACCACTTATTACCTTGTCTTGGGATGCCTCCCAATCAAGACATCAGTAATCCCCCAAAAGATGTAAAGATCTCCGGTTTTCAACCATCGTCTTCATCTTCGACTTTTAATCTTCGTAGTAATTATTCAGAATGGGTTAAACCCAGTCTTTCTGAATAGCTCGCATACGCCTCATTCCAATTCAGAATATTATTTTAAATAAATATTCATATTATTAGGAAAGTTTCCCATTAATTTTATCAAAGATAAATTCTTTAATCTTCTTTTTAAAGATTCATTTAAACACCAATTTGGTTTTAATATCAAAAATCATTACTTTATGATTATTCAACTTTAAGAAATTAATCTTGTCTTTAACTGGGTTAAAGAACCAATGTTTTTGAAATACAGTTTACGATAAACCCAAAATCATCTTCTATTAAATATGGAAACTTCATAGAAATCAAATCAATATATAACCGATATAAATTTCTATATCAGACTAATAATATAAATGGATAACGGCAAAGCCCTTCTTAAATTCCAGATATATTAATGGTCTTCTTTTACAGAAGCTCATCTCGATTATTATTAAATCGAATTCCATTTAATTCCAATTTCTTCTATTAAATTGGAAAACTTTATTTTGGAAATTTTCTATTAAATCTAATAAAAGATTTATAAACTCCAAATTATATTCACTGTTAATTGGGATAAAGAACAAATGTCATTTAAAACACAGTTCACGATAAAACCCAATTCACATTTTCATTTCATTTCATTTACCAAATATAATTGGAAACTCTAATAATCTTAATTAAAATATTTATTCCTTTTACACAGGGTTTTAAGAATAGTGTTATTTAAGACACCATTCACGACAATCCCAAAAATCCAATTTCACTATTTAATTCCACTTAAATATTAATCACTTGGTAAATTTCATTAAATCTTAATTTAAAAGATTTACTCTAGTTAATAACTAGTTCATTTCGATAAAACTATATTTTTATCTTTTCAAATATGAAATATTTTATCCAAATTCTTTTCAAAACATTTATTATGATTTTACATAATTTTTCCATATTTTTAATAAATTTATTAAGGCCTGTACAGTCGGTTTCCAATAACGGCCATCGACTGCATCCATAGCTACCTTTTTCAAATTTTATTTGGACATAATTCCAAATTTAACCGTTATATTTCAAATCTCTTATATTCATTGCAAATCTCTTTTCGATACGAACCCAACGGTTTCAGATTTATGGGAATCCGATGGTCAGATCTCTCGCTGCAACAATTTGAAGTTAATGGTCGAAATTCGCGATTGGTCACTGCGCGGCGCGTTCTGCTCGGGCCATTTATATATATAATATGTAACAACCGGAAATCCGAACCAATTTAAAAAGTTTATTTTGACAATTTTGATGAATTTTGAATATTTAAAATGAATTATTTTAAATAATAACGATGAGAAATTTATTTTGAATAGAATTAGAATGTATATATTTATATGAATCTACGTTAGAATATAAATATTTATTTAAAATTATAAAAGGAATTGGAAATTGCGCGGTAGTTCAAAAATTCGACTTCAAATATCAAATGAATGTACAGGATTCAAAATAAACCGGATTTTAGTGAAACCAAAAATATTAGAATCTATTTGAGAATATCTATCCAAAGAATCCGAAAAATTTAAATTTCATGGCGGGAATAAAAAGTTATGTCCAATTGAAAATTCAGAATAGTCGCTATGGGAATTATAGCCCTTAAAAATGGAAATTTTGCAAACGACCTCCATTTTCGATGAAACCACTTTTGTTTGATCCGGAATGTCTAATTATTGCTAGATTCCAAAATTCATAATTTTTCGAGTTAATATGTGAGCGCGGCATAGGAAAACGTGTTTTGATAGTTTCAGTCAATTTCGATCGACCAGAAAATGGTCATTTTTCGAACGGTCTTCAAATTTGACGAAAATGGTCTTGTTAGGACCGTATCGTCAATATGAAGCTAGAAATAATTTTTCTGGAATTTTTAGAGTCCGTATGTGGCCCTGTTAAATTGAAATGTTCGTTTAAATTCAATATATAGATTTATATTTTGATTTTGACGAAAACTGATTGTAACAATCAAATCAGCCTATGATACATATCCCATTGTGTTCAGAATAAGGGTAATTAGCTGGGAACGACAGGTGGTGGGCTCAGTTTGGGTATCGTATGAAAATTCAACTTTTAGGAGGAAATAAAATAAAATAATTATATAAATATTATACATAACTCACCCCTCTCTCCTTCACCACTCAGATCGAAAAAAGAAAAGAAAAAAAACCCCTCCATCACGGCGCGCTCCACGACCCACCGCCAGACCTCGCCATCGCCTCCCCCTCTTCTTCCGCCGATCTCCTTCTTCCGCCTTCACCCTTCCTCCACACGTGAACCGCAAACCCCCCTAGCCCAAAGCCCTAAACCGCGCCATCAGCCTCCCTTGGGACCCACCGCCGCGTCTGCCACCTCCCCTTACCAGCCACGACACCTCAGCACCCCGCTCCGACGTACAGCCCCTCCTCTCGAATTTAAACTGTCAGTTTTCTTTTTTTTATTTTATTATTTTTTACTTATTGTTTTAATTTGTTTTGAATGGCATGATTTTCCTAAAGGAAAATTTGATTATTGTGATAAGGAAAACATGACTTTTATAAATAAAAAGAGATTTGATTTTTTTGTATAGAAAAGGTATGATTTTTAGCATTAAAAAGATTAGATTTTTAATATTAGAAAAGTTTGAATCTTTATATTAGAAAAGTTTGAATTTTTATATTAGAAAATATTGAATGTTTATATTAGAAAAGTTTAAATCTTTATATTAGAAAAGATTGAATGTTTATATTAGAAAAGTTTGAATCTTTATATTAGAAAAGATTGAAGGTTTATATTAGAAAAGTTTGAATCTTTACATAGGAAAAGTATGATTTTTACAAATAAAAAGGTATGATTTTTATTGTTTAAATGGTAAAGTAAAAATATAATTTTTATCTTGTAGGAAGAATTATGAAAATGTGATTTTTATAGATAAAAATACGATTTTTATCATGTTTTCATTATGATAAAGATACGATCTTTATATGGATATCATTAAGATAAAAATTCGATTTTTATTATATATTAAGCGAAATAAAAATTCGATATTTGTATAAGAAATAGAAATATAAAAATATATTTTTTATATAGAAAGAAGCGATAAAAATATATGATTTTTTATTATGAAATGCCTTTGTAAAAATGTGATTTTTAATGTGAACAGCGGGAAAAGGTCGCTTTGGAATTTTGGGCATATCCGAACCGTTCAGAAATAGATAATGGAGGAGTGGAACCCAAAGGTGAGAACTTCTCACTTTTAATTTGTTTTCTTGTTAAAATATATACTAGGATACAGACGGTGCTTAGCAGCAACCGACACCCGTCGTCCTCAAACCATGGACAACTTGTTCGTTTGCTTGACTGTATTGTGAAAAATGATTGTGTGTTGTGGAATGGAAATAAATATTTTATAGTTGTAAATATTTTATAGTTAAAAATATAATTTTTAACATGTATATGAATTAAATTAATATTTATATACAAATCGGGATGATTTGTTTATGTACACACCTTTGACTGATATTGATTGGGACGATAAATTTTACACACCGCCCAACTACACAAATAAAATTCGTTATTTGTTGATTGAAACCCCACACGAATATTGGGGTGATGTATGACATACACTAGTCCCAATAATTAGCTGTATGTCGATTGATTGATTGACAGGCTGTGTTAGCGTTAAATACTTATATTTAATGCTTATACAGTGTAGAATGCATTCTGGATGATGGTTGATTGTTTATTATTATTGTTATACACATTTGTAGTGTGAAATCCATATAAATAACGTTATATGGTAATTGACTGTGTCTGATTCTAGTTCAGAAAGAATAAATATTTTAAAATAATGAATATTTTAAAATAATGATTATGATAAAATAATGAATATTTTAAAATAATATTTAGTAAAGGATCAAAATATGATTTTGATGTCCGATTTGGGATGGTGTAATGACCCGGATTTTTCAGTACCTGAATATTTAATTTATTTAAGAATTAAATTAGAAATTGATTAAATTGAATTTAGAGTATACGAGTTATTAAATATAACTGAATCGAAAATGGAATTCAATATGAAATTTAATTGATTCTGAAGCTTATGAAATTCGTATTTGAATGCGAACGATAATATTAATTTATTATCGAAGAATCGAAGTGTTTGAAATCAAATAGTATAAACTAGGTTTTTTTAACATGTAAAATAATATTTTTGCAAACAGTATCGGAATTTGATGGAAACAGTTTTATCGAGTTCAGAATGGTGTATTGTAGTAATATATCAAATCTCGTGGTGATCGGAGTCTAGATGTGGTCATGGAAGCGTTAAACGTTCGATGCAATTACGCTTGATTATAAGTGAATATTATAATATAAAATATCTCAAGAAAATATCTAAAATTTACTACTATAAAATACCCTTAAGTTCTCTACCGTATAACCTAATCTATTCATTTTCACCGATCAGATAAATCCGCCGCCACTTCTATCTCTTCTCAAAACAAATCGCGACATATATAAAATCAAAACAATCCACATAAAATTCTATAAATCCAAATCCATATATTTTCGCACTCCTGGATGCAAGAGCTTCAACCTAATATGAGTTTTGAGGGGTTCGAATTTCTCTAAGATTCGCTGGAAATAAAGCACCTCGGTTCTAGAGTTTGGGAATAAGAAATTTCGATGTTTCGGTTGACGATTTAAAGTCGGGATCAGGGTTTAAGGAGGGCGAGTAGTAGCTTGCAGCAGGTTTCTGGAGGGAGCGGTAATTTTTTGTTTTGATGTTTTCTTGTATGGCGACATTAAGCTGTCGAACGAGTTAGTAATGGAAGCTGAAAGAGTGATTTGGAGTTTATACTTGAGTTTGTGGAGTCGAGAAGGAGGTGTCGAAGAGATCTGAAATCTGGAGTTCGCTTCAGGAGGGTGTGCAAGATCTGAGTAAGGAGAAAACGCAGTGAGTAGGTGTTGAAGAAGGCAAGTAGGGGAGACTGTGTACCAAGGTGAGGGTGGTGTGTGATGTGAAGTTCGACTGTAGGGTGTAAGTGGATGCAGGTTTTGAAGAGGTGTTTGGGTGTGACATGGGAGTTGGGTTTCGGAGTCTGGGGCGTGAACATGAAAGAGGAAGCAGGATTTCGGAGGAGAAGTTGAGTGTGAAACTTGCGTGGATGGAGGAGCAGTGGTTCACGGGTTCAGATGATTCAAGTAAAGAAGGAGAAGTGTTAGTGGAGTTTGTTTTGAGGGAAAGGGCGTTGTGTTAATGTATGGGTGGAGCAGCGAAATTGGAAGTTTTAGGGAAGATGAATTCAGCTGAAAGTGGCGCTAGGTGGTTCGTACAGCAGTATCGTGAGAAGGATAGTGTACACAAGAGGAATGAATCATTGGAAATGGCGTGGTAAATGAAGGATTTTACTGGACTCATGAGTTTGATGGAGTTTGTCTGAGTGGGAAGAAAAGTGAACTTGCTGTTCTAGTTTGAGATGAATGAAGGGGACATCAATGTTGGAATGACTTACGGGAATTTGCTGGAACAAGTATTAGTGAAGATGGACTTCTTTATGGGTCAGCGCAAGAAGGAAATTGGGCAGGGAAAATACAAGTTAAGCCCATTTGAAAATAGGTTATGTTTATTTTAATTTAAATTGTACATTAACTTGTAATGATCAAAGCAAATTCATACGTCAACAAAATTCAGTGAAAACGGCTTTATTGGAATCGTATCAGAAAATATTACGCGTACAATTCAGTTTGGAATGGATTGGAGATAACTACAATTTATATCGAAATAAATTGTCTGATCAGAATCGACGACCGTAAATCGTTATTTAACGATTACGGAGAATTTGAGTAAAACTCACCAACTCTGAACAGTTCTATTTTTATAACGTATATTTAGAACTGATAAATGATGACTGATTGTTGTGTGTTAACTATTTGGTTGAATTGTTTGTGTATTGATTAAAATCATAGATAACGATATATATATATATATATATATATATATATATATATATATATCGTTAAGCAAATATGGATTCCGTTTATCAGAATATTTTATATTCGTGTAGTTTAACATATGTGATGCAGGGAAACAGGTCGGAGGAATCCAACTGGACTCCTCAACATTTATTTTACTGTTTTCATATAAGGTGATATATGATGTGATATATAATCTGTTGTTGATTATGTGTGTTTGAATGATATCGATAATTGTGATTTGGTATTTTAAATACCGTAAGAAATACTGGGATGTAAAAAGGGGATTTTCAAAGTATATTTTGAAAATAAATTATTTATGTAAAATGAATGGATTTTATATATAAAAGGAAAAAGAATTTTATATAAGGAAATAATTATAAAATCAAAAGAGTTATAAAGGAAATATTTATTTGTTAAATAAATAGAAGTATAAAAGGATCTTTTATTTAGAAAATAAATAGAACAAATAGAAAGAGAAATATTTGCAAACCATTTACAAATAAATAGAATAATGGATTATCTATTTAGAAAATAAATAGAATAAAGGATTATTTATTTGGAAAATAAATAGAGGAGTTAATCGAATCAAGTTAATCAAAAGGAGTTAATCGAACAGAGTAAATCAAATAGAGTTAAACAAAATTAGAAAGTGATTAGAGATAAATAAATTGAACAGATTTCTAAGTGTCTATCTGATGTTGGTTTCGGCCTTCGGGATTAATACTTAGGGAATTGTTCTCATACTAGTTTACAGTCAGGGACTGGTAGTTGTGGAATGATAGTGATATGTAAATAAACAATGGAAATGTTTTCCAGTGTTAATAACATATATTTTCTAAACATAGAAAATAAGGAAATGTGAATATATATATATATATATATATATATATATATATATATATGTGTGTGTGTGTGTGTGTGTGTGTGTTAAATGATGATTGATCGATATAATTTCCATCTAGAAATAATATCATTGTTTGCACATGTGTTTTTCTTTGATAGTTATATCACAGACTATCAAAGTTTTGACCATTTTAACGTTGTTAATATGGAGAGACCGGTTGGATTATTATCCGAAGAACCACTCCGTATTGGCATAAGCGTTGCGAATCATATATGCCAAAGATATTGAAGACGGAGTAAAGTGCAAGGGCTGTTGTATAAATCTTAGATAACAATTGCCTAAGATGGATGTACTGAATAGTGCCTTCGGTTTGTCCAATCCCAGGACAACTTGTATGGACGAAGGTCTGACAGAGTATATCTGATAGATTGCGTAAGTTGATCTCTTCAAATGTATTCACGTTTGGTGGCGCAGGAATTCGTTTCTTTTAGCTGTATACCCATGTTATTTTTGGATAAATCAATTTGTGATTTAAAGGGTATGACAATGTGACATTCTAAGTGAATGAAGATGTGGCATGTAAAAGATAAGCGTAGCTTCTAGCCTCACATCCGGGAAATGGCAAAAATTGGGCAGCAACATGGCTATGTAGGTCGCACCTATTAGTATAATCACATGATCTAGAGTTTCATTTACTTCTAAAAATCTATTGTTGATGCTGTCCCATTCGGGCAACGGTTGCTGATCCCAACCGTTGGTGATATACATTTGATACAATCAAGCAAAATTAGTGGTCGGTCATGTGTGGCCTGGTTGCAAGGTGTTCTTGTTGAACCCAGTGTATTCCTCTCTAGAGGTACACTAGAGAAATGTGGTTCCATACCTTGTCATAGTCGGAAATCCATTACCCAATACGTGTTTGCGGTTTTGATTGTATACTATATATGTAGAACGTGAGATGAAAGCGTTTCTGCTAGATGATTATTATATTGTGGTTGATAGACATTATTATAATATCAAAAGGTTTTTGATATAAAGATATTTTGGATTCTCATAAGGGAAAAACCCGTTCCGTTATACGGCGTGGTCTTATGAGATATCGTTTATTGTCTCAAACTGTTTTAAGCTGTTTTACTCATACCAGTCCCATGACTAACCCGGAGTTTATTTTGTTCTTTTCCCTAAACTCTTGGGTGCCTAAATTTGTACGGGCAGTCAAGTAGTCGGGATTTTATAGATGTACTTGGAGAACTTGGAGCAGGAGGCTTCAGGATTATATAACTATAGTTATTTCCGTTGTGTTGTAAGTGTTGTACTCTGATAATGTTACTGTAAACATATACAGATTTATTTCAAGGATATATTATCTATTATATGTTGTTTGTTCCGCTGTGAGATTCGTGTTACTCTGATGTTGTATCTTCTTCTTCTTCTTCTTCTTCTTCTATTCTAAGCTTCTATCTTATCTATTCTCACCCTCTATTTTCTTTCATTAACTACCGGTATTTTCCGATCCTTGGATGTTCGATATGTGTTGTATATCGGATAACCAAGATCGTCAAAATCCAGGTCGTTACAGTTGGTATTAGAGCATAAGGTTAAGTGAATTACCTTGGATTTGTGGCGTGACTCAGTAGAGATGGGGTTAGTAATAGCCTAGATTGAGTTGAGTGTATATATATGAGCACGTATTTGTTATTTGATATAAAAATTTGTTTTATATTGTGGAGATGCATTGGTTAAGTTGTTTATGTGTTCTGGTCGACCAGTCTGATCCACTGTATCGGTAGGAGTTTATAAACACTCGAATACGATGAACCGTCATGGTATGTTTTGAAAAGAGGGTAAATGATATGTTTTTACCTAAATTATATTTTGATATAAAGAAGATCAATATTGAAATGATTATAATATATTGGATATATTGGTTGTTATTATAATCGAGTAAGATTATAAAAAGAGAAATGGTTATGTAAATAACCAAATAATAGTTCATATAAGTGAAATATATGAAATCGAATTAAATTAAATCCGAATTTAAATCAGAATTTGGAATTAAAATAAGGAAATTTTAAGTTCCTAGGAGATTTTGAAAATGTTTTTCAATTTGAAATTGATATAATATTGAACTCACCTTGATGACTGGAAAATAATTCCGAGGATGGATCAATACATCGTCGGTGTGATTTTCGAGTTCCTAAGTGGCGGATTACTACCAAAGATTTTGTTTTTGAGTTGTTTTGAGAAAACAAGTTGTTTATAAATTCAAAGGTTTTGAATTGGTATTATGATTTCAAAATTTATTTGAAATAAACCCAGGGATTTAAATTATGGAATTTAAATTTAACTTATGAAGTTAAATAGATTGAGATGGTAAAAGTAAATAAATAAATTGGAAGTTAACTTGAACTAAGCTAAATAAAACTCCATTGGATTACAGAATAATCAGGAATGAAATTGAGTTGATAAGTCAAGGGTTTGAAATTTGATACTGGAGTTTGAATGGAATTGGGCTCGGATAGGACCAAATGTTGAATTTGAGGATAAGTTGATTGGAATGCAAGGGTATATGCAGAAATGGGTAACAGATGGAAATGATGTAATGATATGCCCGACAAAAAGGTACAAGTTTATATTTTGTATAAGCATGAGATTTATGAGCCAATTTGGCAAGCCCCTTGGCTGTTTGATTTTCTTTTGGGTTGGAGAAGGCCTAGAGAGGCGAGTTGTGGTTTGTCATATCGACAAATACAAAGGAGGTTATGGATAAATTTTCTGGAAATTAAAGGCATTAGAAAATTTTCATGATTTTTTGAAATTTTAGTTAGTCGGAATGAAGTAATATTTTAATTGGAATTTAATGGTTCAGTTAAAATGGAAGTTAAGAAGTAAACCAAAAGATGTTTAAATCTGGATAATAGAGTTGGTAGCATTTTCCTAGCTTAGCAATTTCGGGGACGAAATTATTCTAAGGGGGAAAGAATGTAATGACCTGGATTTTTCAGTACCAAAATATTTAATTTATTTAAGAATTAAATTAGAAATTGATTAAATTGAACTCAGAGTATACGAGTTATTGAATATAACTGAATCGAAAATGGAATTCAATATGAAATTTAATTGATTCTGAAGCTTATGAAATTCGTATTTGAATGCGAACGATAATATTAATTTATTATCGAAGAATCGAAGTGTTTGAAATCAAATAAGTATATATTGGGCTTTTTTAACACGTAAAATAATATATTTGCAAACAGTATTGGAATTTGACGGAAACGGTTTTATCGAGTTCGGAATGGTGTAGTGTAGCAGTATATCAAATCTCGTGGTGATTGAAGTCTAGATGTGGTCGTGGAAGCATTAAATGTTCGATGCAATTACGCTTGATTATAAGTGAATATTATAATACAAAATATCTCAAGAAAATATCTAAAATTTACTACTATAAAATACCCTTAAGTTCTCTACCGTATAACCTAATCTATTCTTTTTCATCGATCAGATAAATCCGCCACCACTTCTATCTCTTCTCAAAACAAATCACGACATATATAAAATCAAAACAATCCACATAAAATTCTATAAATCCAAATCCATATATTTTCGCACTCCCGGATGCAAGAGCTTCAACCTAATATGAGTTTTGAGGGGTTCAAACTTCTCTAAGATTCGCTGGAAATAAAGCACCTCGGTTCTAGAGTTTGGGAATAAGAGATTTCGAAGTTTCGGCTGAGGATTTAAAGGCGGGATCTGGGTTTAAGAGGGTGAGTAGTAACTTGTACCAGGTTTCTGGAGGGAGCGGTTATTTTTGGGTTTGATGTTTTCTGGTACGACGACATTAAGCTATCGAACGAGTTAGTAATGGAAGGTGAAAGAGTGATTAGGAGTTTATACTTGAGTTCGTGGAGTCGAGAAGGAGGTGTTGAAGCGATCTGAAATCCAGAGTTCGTTTCAGGAGGGTGTGCAAGATCCGAGTAAAGGGAAAATGCGGTGAGTAGGTGTTGAAGAAGCCAAGTAGGGGGTGACTATGTACTGAGCTGAGGGTGGTGTGTGATGTGAAGTTCGACTGTAGGGTGTAAGTGGATGCAGGTTTTGAGGAGGTGTTCGTGTGTGACATAGGAGTTTGGTTTCGGAGTCTGGGGCGTGAACATGAAAGATGAAGCATGATTTCAGAGGAGCAATTGAGTGTGAAACTTGCGTGGATGGAGTAGCAGTGGTTCACGGGTTCAGATGATTCAAGTAAAGAAGGAGAAGTGTTAGTGGAGTTTGTTTTGAGGGAAAGGGCGCCGTGTTAATGTATAGGTGGAGCAGCGAAATTGGAAGTTTTAGGGAAGATGAATTCAGCTAAAAGTGGCACTAGGTGGTTCGTACAGTAGTATCGTGAGAAGGATAGTGTACACAAGAGGAATGGATCATTGGAAATGGCGTAGTAAATGGAGGATTTTACTGGAATCATGAGTTTGATGGAGTTTGTCTAAGTGGGAAGAAAAGTGAACTTGCTGTTCTAGTTTGAGATGAATGAATGGGCCATCAATGTTGGAATGACTTACATAAATTTGCTGGAACAAGTATTGGTGAAGAACGATTTCTTAATGGGTCAGCGCAAGAAGGAAATTGGGCTGGGAAAATACAAGTTAAGCCCATTTGAAAATTGGTTATGTTTATTTTAATTTAAATTGTACATTAACTTGTAATGAACAAAGCAAATTCATATGTCAACAGAATTCAATGAAAACGACTTTATTGGAATCGTATCAGAAAATATTACGCGTACAATTCAGTTTGGAATGGATTGGAGCTCACTAAAATTTATATCGAAATAAATTGTCTGATCAGAATCGATGACCATAAATCGTTATTTAACGATTACGGACAATGTGAGTAAAACTCACCAACTCTGAACAGTTCTATTTTTATAACGTATATTTAGAACTGATAAATGATGACTGATTGTGATGTGTTAACTGTTTGGTTGAATTGTTTGTGTATTGATTGAAATCATAGATAATGATATATATATATATATATATATATATATATATATATCATTAAGAGAATATTGATTCTGTTTATCAGGATATTTTATATTTGTGTTGTTTAACATCTGTGATGCGGGGAAACAGGTCAGAGGAATCCAACTGGATTCCTCAACATTTATTTTACTGTTTTCATATAGGGTGATATATGATGTGATATATAATCTGTTGTTGATTATGTATGTTTGAATGATATCGATCATTGTGATTTGGTATTTTAAATACCGTAAGAAATACTAGGATGTAATATAAAATCAACGGATTTTATATATAAAAGGAAAAAGGATTTTATATAAGGAAATAATTATAAAATCAAAAGAGTTATAAAGGAAATATTTATTTGTTAAATAAATAAAAGTATAAAAGGATCTTTTATTCAGAAAATGAATAAAACAAATAGAAAGAGAAATATTTGTAAACCATTTACAGATAAATAGAATAAAGGATTATCTATTTAGAAAATAAATAGAATAAAGGATTATTTATTTGGAATAAATAGAGGAGTTAATCGAATCAAGTTAATCGAAAGGAGTTAATCGAACAGAGTAAATCAAATAGAGTTGAGCAAAATTAGAAACTGACTAGAGATTAGTAAATTGAATAGTTTTCTAAGTGTCTATCCGATGTTGATTTTGGCCTTCGGGATTAATACTTAGGGAATTGTTCTCATACTAGTTTACAGTCAGGGACTGATAGTTGTGGAATGATAGTGATATGTAAATAAACAATGGAAATGTTTTCCAGTGTTAATAACATATATTTTCTAAACATAGAAAATAAGGAAATGTGTATATATATATATATATATGTTAAATGATGATTGATCGATATAATTTCCATCTGGAAATAATATCGTTGTTTGCACACATGTTTTTCTTTGATAGTTAAATTATAGACTGTAAAAGTTTTGACCATTTTAACGTTGTTAATATGGAGAGACTGGTTAGATTATTATCCGAAGAACCACTCCGTATTGGCATAAGCGTTGCGAATCATATATGCCAAAGATATTGAAGACGGAGTAAAGTGCAAGGGCTGTTGTATAAATCTTAGATAACAGTTGCCTAAGATGGATGTATTGAATAGTGCCTTCGGTTTGTCCAGTCCCAGGACAACTTGTATGGAAGAAGGTCTGATAGAGTATATCTGATAGATTGCGTAAGTTGATCTCTTCAAACGTATTCACATTTGGTGGCGGAGGAATTCGTTTCTCTTAGCTGTATACCCGTGTTATTTTTGGATAAATCAATTTGTGATTTAAAGGGTATGACAATGTGACATTCTAAGTGAATGAAGATGTGGCATGTAAAAGATAAGCGTAGCTTCTAGCCTCACATCCGGGAAATGAAAAAAAATCGGGCAAGCAGCATGGCTATGTAGGTCGCACCTATTAGGGTGTATAGTCACCTGATCTAGAATTTCATTTACTTCTAAAAATCTATTGTTGATGCTGTCCTATTCGGGAAACGGTTGCTGATCCCAACCGTTGGTGATATACATTCGATACACTCAAGCGAAATGAGTGGTCTGTCATGTGTGGCCGGGTTGCAAGATGTTCTTGTTGAACCCAGTGTATTCCTATCTAGAGGTACTGTAACACTCCACTTCCATTAATGTCACTCGCAAAGGGAATGCATTAACTTCTATGGAGCATTTTAAGTGTGTATAAAACAGAAACTTAACAACAAGACAAATATAAACAGTACTAAACTTTAAAATTTTATTCATTGCAGCGGTAAACACATAGGTTTGATTACATCATCAAAAACCAGAGTCAAAGTACATAATATCCATCTTGACTAAATCAAAGTACATAAATTGAAAGACATAACCCCAACACAAAATAGCCATAAATAAGATAGGCTGAACTTTTACTTCAGCGATCCAAGCAACTTCTAAAAGCAAGAGATACAACAGTCCAAAATCAAGCTCCACTGGTGCTAGTTCCACCCGGAGCACTTGGGGGGGAAAGGAAGAAAAGAGGTGGAATCAAAGGGGGTCAGGCATAAAGTCTGGCGAGTGTGATAACTTTAACAATATAATTACCAAAATAACTAGGCTAAGGCATAAGTTGGAAAATAAGGAAATGACTGTGAACAATTGGCTATAACAGAGTAAACAGGGAAATAAGATGAACAAAGATAATGTTAAAGGTGCACCTAAACCACTATAAGATAATTACAATACTGCTCCACCACTAGTCACCCTAAAGTTGATCCCGCCTACAGAACTTAATAATGATAATGGTAGTTTTGTGCACCCCTAGTTGCCTTCATAGGTGCCGCATGCCCCTATCTCCACTAGGTGTACCCACTAGCTCCATGTGATCGGCTCCCTAACTCGTAGATACCCGTGCTGGCCCCACCGTGGGGTGTATCACTCCCCAAAGTGGCAACCCGATACCACAAATAATGCACGGCTTATACCTACATGATGCAACAACGTCTTACCTACCATCCCGGGCCCACACACGCACATGAACCCGTTGGACTTGCGTTGCCACCGCTAACTTGTCTTGACCTCTTACAGTCAAGCCCAGTACGCGTGTCTCGTCCTCGACTTGGGTCGAGCCCACAAAGATACTTATGGGTTACTGGTTGAAACGAGCCCCCATTACTTGACACAAGCTATCCACCTAAGCCTGGTCCCCTTTAGTACATCCCACTTAACCCTCTTCTTATTCATGTTCACTTACATGTTTCCAATTTTTGGTTAAGTGTTTCTAATCGTATTTCAAATGCCACCCAAGGCACCCACTAAATTCCACATGCCACCCAAGGCACCCACTTAACCCCCCCATGCCCCACTACATGTTTATCTGGTTAAGTGTTTCTTAATTCATTAACACCGTAACCTTGTAAGGACCTCCCACATTAGACTGGCATTTGTGGCAGCTGGATTAGCCGGGCTGGTTCGGGCAGTCTTACACCACAAAAGAGCCTAACCTCGTGTCTTTACAACCGTCGCGCATTTAATTTATGCCTAAGACCTCCCACATTAGACTGGCATTTGTGGCAGCTGGATTTGCCGGGCGGGCCCGGGCAGTCTTACACCACAAAAGAGCCTAACCTCGTGTCTTAGGCGATTAATTACACAAAATTAATTATTCCCCCAATTTGAATTAATTCCCCTATTCAAATTATCAATCAATTCCAAATTTAACTATGGCCATAATTGACTCAATTATGTCCATCTATTTATGGTATGTAAAATCATACCAATTAACATCACAAATTTATTTTATGCAATTAAAGGCATTTATGCCAATCCTCAATATTAAATCTTTTAATATTATCCCATGGCCCCACTGATTGACATAGAAATATGTTTATTTTATGCTCTTATTTCTTATCTTTTGTATATAAATAAATATTACTTGGGTATTGTTTTGTTACTTTTACAGATATTCCAAACCAACCCGCATGCAACCAGAAATGTAGAGAAATAGAGTTCAATTTGCTGTGTATTTGCATTTTGAAGAATTGTAGATAAAGATCTCACATCTAGTTGCTGTGGACAAGAAAAAGATTGATAAAAATGCTTTGCACATCACAAATCAATGAAGAAGTGTCAAGGGAGCAAGAGGAAAAGAGAAAAGGCCCAAATTTGCTTTATTTATCTAAGGCCCATTTATGTTTCTCATTGTGAACTAATTAGTGATGTAATGACCAGGCCCATTTATCATTAGGGTTAGGGTTAGGGTTTGGCTATCTAACCTATAAATACCCTTGTAATAGCATTGTAGCCACCATCCTATCACATATCTCATTATATTCTCTTCAATAATAAAACTCATTTTTCTTTTTATTTTATGCAATTTTCTATTTCTTAGCAATTAGTGTTGTCTACACGATTAGATTCGGTAGAACACTATTTGTATTTTGCATTTCATTTCATTAGTGATTGACCGTCTGATTAGGTTCAGCGGTAATCCTAATTGTTATCTTCTGTTCGTTTAATTCTGTTCTGCAATTTTATTTCCATTGTTCTATTTTATCTTTAATCATTGAATTTATTACAGATCTGATTAGATTCGAATCTGCAGTAAATTTAATTGCATCTTTTAATTGTAGTTTCACTTTTCATTTTGTTTTGCAAAATCAACCTCCAGCTTCGTCTAACATGCCCAAGAAAAATAATAATAATAATTTTTAATTAAACCTCCCTGTGTTCGACCTGTATGCTACACACCTGTATGCTTGCAGAATTTAATTTAATGTCGCGCTTTTCTAATTCGTAGACTAGCGACGATCAAGTTTTTGGCGCCGTTGCCGGGGAGGTAACGATTAAATTTTGTTATTTATTTGATTTCTGATTCGTGTTAGTTTTTATTTTTGTTTTGTTTCCTTTCGTTTTCTTGTATATATATATATATAAAATCTCAATTAGTTGATTTGGTATTGATTGTTGATACTGTAATCATCTAAACAAGAGAAAAAAAAATTATTTTCCTTCTCATTGTTTTCTTTTATTTCTTTCCTGTTTTCAACTTCCTTCTACTTTCTCCTTTCTTTCATTTATTAGTTTCCCTCTTACAAAATTCATTTTTCTCTTTTAAAAAAAAAAATAATTTCTTTCCATTTTATTTTTGTTTCTTTCCCCTTTTCCAAATCGTCTTACAAGTTGTTACCGTTTTTCAATTTCTTTAATCTCTTCTTTTACAAGTAAAAAAAAAATTGTTATTTTCTTTCTTTTAATTTATCGCCATTTTCTGATTTCTTTCCTCTTCACTTTCCTTCCTCTTTTCAATATATTGACTTCCTCTTTTCCAAGTTTCCACGAAATAACCAAAAAAAAAATCTTGCTGATTTTTCTTTGACTTCTTTCCCTTTAATTTCTCAATCTATTCCTTTTCTTTTACAAATTCTTTCCACTTTTCAACATAATTAAAAATAAAATAAAAATCTTTTACAATTTCCTTTTCATTGATTTCTTTCCTCCTTCACTCTTGCTCTTCACATCCAATCTCCCTGACTTCACGCCATTCCCATTATCTCATATAATGCTGTAAACCTCATCTCCTAGCAAACCCTTTTCTCACAATCACCAATAACGTTCATCTCGTTCACCAAAAAAAAAAAAAAACCTTCTCTACCTGTACAAATCGCTCTTGCCAATGCCACAATTTCATCTTCAAAATACAATCCACGTCTGCACTCCAGCATCATCCTCACCCTTGCAACCACATACCCAACGTTACCTTCTTCCTTCCCATCATACATCATCCACCGTTCACACAAAGCCTTTGCACCGTTGCATCTCCATATCCGAACCCCATAATCGAAGCAAACCACCATTCAACAAGGCACCTCCTTCCATCAACCGACAAAACCAGATATCCAATTCGCTCATCACAAAGAAATCGTAGAAAAGACCAATTTTTTTTCCAAATAAAAATAAAAATAAACCACAAAATCGACATCGTCATCGAACTCTAGCAAAAGCCGCACCTGAATCCTCAACCGCAACTCCGACAATACATCAATTCGATCCTCGCAAACCCAGTTCGAACGCAATCCACATCAAAGACTCTTAGAACCCATAAATCGAACCAAAAAAAAATTCGAAAGCCAAGGAAAATAGAAGAGAAAGAGGGGGACGGATTTGTCTCCGAAATTAAAGGGGGGCGTGATTTGTTTTTTTTCTTTTTTTCTGAACAAAGGGGCGGCGCTTCTTTTCTTCATTTTTAGGGCAGTTGGAATTTTTTTTTCCCAGAAAGGAGTGATTTGTTTCCAAGGAAGGTTTGGTATTCATTTTATAAGAGTGGTTTATGCAGGTGCATCTTGACCGAGTCACGCCCTGTTTGACTAGTTGGGTGCGTTCTTTTGTTTTGAATACGTGAGTCCTTGAATTTGTACCAAGCATGGTTTTTCTTTTTCTTTTTCTGAGTTTAGTATTTTCTTCTTCCTTAATTTAGTTTTTTTTTTCTTTCCTTGTTTGTTTCCATTTCTTGTGTTTTTTTTCTTTTTGTTGTTTTTTTTTTCAAAAAAAAAAAAAATGTAAAAACGAGAAAAAAAAACAAACATAAAAGGAAGGGCGTGATTTGTCATTTGTTGTATTGGATTGATCTTGGGAAAGCAACTTCTTGTATTTGTCTAAAAAAAAAAGGACACAAAAG
Source organism: Allium sativum (assembly GCA_030737875.1). Taxonomy (NCBI): domain Eukaryota; kingdom Viridiplantae; phylum Streptophyta; class Magnoliopsida; order Asparagales; family Amaryllidaceae; genus Allium; species Allium sativum. Next base: position 584,979,063 of record CM060923.1, on the reverse strand, counting down.
AGAGAGAGGTCAAATTCAAAGCAAGGCAAGAGAAAAGTGTTGAAGAACCGTTTAACGATTTGCAGACAATGAGATTTTAATCGCTCAAATTACTTAATTGCTCTGGACGGACCGCCATACCCCACGGTAATACTTTTCTTTTAACTCTACAGGTGCTGAAGCTGATTTGAAAATATTGAAATTGTTGTAAAAATCTTTTGCAGGGGCGGCGGCTTGAATGTACAAAATTTTAGTTCTGCAATTTATATTTCTGTGACTATTCTGTGACTGTAATTTCTGAATTAATTTGGTGCGGACTGATATTTCCATAACTGAAGTCTTTATTCTCATTGTTTTCAACAATAATTTTTTTTTTTTTTTTCAAAATAATATAATTTTTTAATTATTAAATATTTAAACATGTTCTTATTTCAAATTAATTTTTAGTTATTATCCATTAGTTTTATTATTAATTTATTACTATTGAATAATATTTATTTATTTTATTAATTTTAAAATGTTAATTATTATTATTTATTAATTATTAATTATTGTTATTTAATTACTAGTTATAAATATCACTTTATAATACCTAAATTTTATTATTAATTAATAACTATTAAATATTTATCTTAATTATTATATAATTACTAGTACTTAATCATTTAATAGTAACTATTTAAAATTAATTATTAAAAGTTAATCATTAAAATATTATAATTATTTTTAATAGTATGTTTTTCGCAACTGGCTTTTCCAGTTGTAAAAAAATACACTTATTGCAAGTGGCGAAAACAGTTGCTAAAGATATTTATTCGCAACTGACTAGGAAGCGCAGTTGCAAATAATATATTTGTTGCAACTTTTCTGAAAGCACAGTTGCTAAAAGTATGCTTTTGCAACAGGAAGGTAAGCGCAGTTGCTAAAAATATGCTTTTCGCAACAGGAAGAAAATGTCTGTTGCTAAATCTCATCTATTGCAACTGCTACAATAGGTCTGTTGCGAAATGTCATTTACTGCAACTGTCATGTGTCGCTTGTTACAAATAACTAGTTGCAGTAGCGTATTTTTCTTGTAGTGTTAGGCGATTAATTACATAAAATTAATTATCCCCCCAATTTGAATTAATTCCCCTATTCAAATTATCAATCAATTCCAAAGTTAACTATGGCCATAATTGAGTCAATTATGTCCATCTATTTATAGTATGTAAAATCATACCAATTAACATCGCAAATTTATTTTATGCAATTAAAGGCATTTATGCCAATCCTCAATATTAAATCTTTTAATATTATCCCATGGCCCCACGTTGTACATTCGTTCGTTTAAGGTAAAATATACGTTAGACTCGAATAGTCTAACTTATGGAATAAAGAGAAAACATCACAACACACATACAGATAAAAATAGATCTAAACATAAGGGGTGAACTTGCATGTGTGAATAAGGTTCTTCATCTAAAACTTGTATAGGCTCAAGTCACAAACTTGCATAAAACTACATATGCAATAGATCTAAATTTAAAGGTGTGAACTTGTTTAGGTAATAGTCACGAACTTGCGGAAACCATGTATGTCATAGATCTAATCATAAGGTGTAAACTTGCATAGGCAATAACCACAAACTTACATTACATGATTCATACCCCAAACATATATATACATATACTTGCATATGTGATTTATGCAACATAACGATGGTGTGAACTTGCATCTAAACATGTAAACTAGCATACAGAATTTAACATATAACTCACACATGTCATAGCCTAAATTTAGATCCAATTTACATATAAAATAGATGTCATGAAACATGTAAGGTTGTACATAATTTCATTAACTTACATATGATTCATATCTAAATTAACCTCTAAACTTGCATACATACATATGATTTATCATATGAATTAGTTCCAACAACATAGCCAAACTAGCATATGAAACAACATTATGAATTGATTATACATAAGCTAGTCATAGAATTACAACATAAATGATAACATCATAGAACTTATAATCTAGATAATAACATGCAGTCAATAATTCACAACATAACCATATAATCCACATCATAGCTTAATCCAATTAAATTACTAATTATCTTATTAAAGAAATCGAACTCACAAGAAGAAGATCTTGCGTTCTGAAATCTGAGTTCTAAAATTGATTAAGCTCGCCTTTGTAGTTGATTCGTTGTTGTTTAGATTAATGTTGAGTAGAATTGAATTCATTAGCTTTGATGTAACAACCCGTATTTTAATAACGTGTTATAACCATAAATCTAGGCAGAATTAAATTTTAAAATAAGAATCAAGGGAAACGGGTTGCACCATTGCGTTCGTCTTGGAATTTTGCTTGGAAACGAGTCCGAGTTTGCAAGAATCGGGGTCCGTATGAGGGAGATATGACCCTCAGAAGTTTCAGGAATTTTCAGAATCGAAAACAGCTCGAAATTCGAATTCAAACCCAGAAGCGGGCTGGGCGGGAAATTTCCCACCCAGGACCCAGGTCGACTGGGGAGTCGACTAGGTAGTCGACCCACCCCCCCGACCAGGTCGACTGGGGAGTCGACTGGGTAGTCGACCCCCCCTGACCAGGTCGACTGGGTAGTCGACCTGGGGGTCGACCTGCTCCCGAAATCCAGTTTTTGAACCTGGTTCGTTCTGTTGTATTTGGTCACGTTTTCTGCCTAGGTTCGTCCGCCTAACCCTATATAAACAGCCCCTGACCCTAGACTTTCTATCACATTCTTGTCCGACCATATGTTGCTGAAGTTCTGACTGGAAGATAGAGAGTAAGGAGGCTATTCAGGACTTTGTTAGTGCTACGTTGGTTTGGAGTTTGCTAGAGATTCTGCTTCTACTCTTTTTGCTTTCTCATTCTCTAGACTACGATCTGTAAGCCCTTTGTCACTCTTAGATTTAAACTGTAAACTTGACCTGAACATGATGTAAACTGAAGTTATGCCTAAACATGATAACTAAGTTGGATCTACTCTTGTCTATCTTGGATCTATGACTATCACTTTTAAATCTGTTATTTTGGATCTAGTTTTGTACACTCCAGATCTATTCATCTAAAACGTTGACTTGTGGAATATCAGTATGAACTTGATTTGGATATATTCATGTTTAATCTAAAACCCCTTTTCGATCTTTATCTTGCCATGCCTGTGATGTTGAAACTATTATTGGGGTACTATTTTATGTCAATCCTTTACCATGTCTATCACCATGTCTCATCAAGTTGATGTTGAGACCCTATTTCATATGTCTGTAATGTTATAATCATCATGCTTAGCTTATGAACACCTTTGCCATTCTATGACTACCCTGTTTGTGTTATTCCCTATTTTGACATGCTGTATTAATGCGAATTCATGTACGTTGGGGACACGTTTTGGGTAGATTAGGCAAACTTGAAAATTGGCTATGGAATTGACATGATATGACATAAAAATATGACATGAAAACTTGACATCAGAATAAGCTTGAAAACATGAATTTGGGACATGACAATTAGATAACTTGAAAATGGCCAACTCGAGGTTGGGTTGAATTGCAACGTAAATCTGCCCGGAACCGCCCGACAAATCCAGTAGTTGCAAATAATAGGACCCAGTGTGGGTAGTTGGTCATATAGCACCTTAAACCCGAGGTTAGACTAGGTTATGGTGTAAATCTGCCTGGAACCGCCCGGCACATCCTGTAACCATAACCAAGTCTAATGTGAGAGGTTGGGGTGCATTAAGTGAATTAATGCCACATGGTAAGGTTAAGTCATGGACCCCTTGAAAATACTTAACCAATTTAACACATCAATTTGATAGGGTTAAGTCTTGAACTGCTTGTATATATACTCAACCAACTAGAAACATGTTTGGGTAAGGTTAAGTCATGACCTTTTTAATGACAATACTTAACCCATTAGAAATCCAAGCCACGTGGTCCCTTTCAACAGTAACCCACTTAGAAGTATCACGATACCCTGGGGACTAGGCAGGGTGGGGCACGATTACTGGGCTGATTGTAAGCGACCAAGAATAACGGCTGAGTAAGGTGCGCCAGTGTAGATTCAGGCGGACTAGGGTCGTGCACTTAGTCCGGAGTTGAAAAAGTAGGCATGGGCACCTGTAGTACCACATTGTGCGTGCTTGAATTGTGTCAGTGGTTGACACCCTAGGACCTGATACACCCTAGGGTGGACCTAGCACATGTGACTACATTCCGCGATTGGGCCGTATGACACCGATACACGACGAGTAAAGCCGATCGACTAGGATGGACTGTTGGACCCCATATTGGGTCATTTCATGTTATTGGGTTTAGGGATCATTTCTGGATTTATACTTGACATGGATTTGGACACTAGTACAGTTAGTGCGGTAAACCTTGTATATGCGATGCCACTCTTATCTTGTTACCTTTTATTATCATGCCAGTCCAGTTATTATCTTTATGTCTAATCTCAGTTTCACATGTCCAGTTAACTTTAATAGTTTTTATGCTGATAGGCACTAAGGCTTACCAGTCTTTTTGACTGACCCGTTTTCTTCCACTTCTTTTCTTTCGTTCCCCCCAGGTTCTCAGGGAGGAAACTCTAGCTCTTAGCTTGGACTTTGCTTGCTTTCTGATAGCTCATGTACGGTTTGGTCTTGAGCTATGCTATGGCTGCACTCATGCTCTTTTTGGGGAATAATATTGGACTTATGTTGTTTTAAGTACTTTGCTTCTTTATAACTTGATGTAATGAAATAATGACTTGGTATTTTGATGTAAGAGGTTTTGACTCTATTTTCCACGTAATAAGATCTGGATAAATTTATATCCACTGCTTTATACACTCTGTTTAATTTATGTTCTGTCTTGTGTTATCTCTGTGCCTGTTTACTAGATAATACCCCTCTATAACTAGTGCATTCCCTTGTGGGTGACCCTAGCGGAGGTGGGGTGTTACATTTGGTATCAGAGCATAAGGTTACCAGACTGGGCAAAAGTTTTAAAAACTTTCTGAAAATTATTTTCGAAACCATTTATAAAGAAGCATTTTTCAAGAAAAGTTCTATTTTTAAGAAAAGGCTATTCCCCAAAAGCCATTTGCACTTTCCTTGTTTCCTCGTTTGAATCTTTTTCTTTTCGTTTTTCAGCATGGCCGATCTTAACCTTCCCGAGGGAGTACCCATACCCGGATGTTTCCGAAGGTACTTGGAAGCTAGGGCCAACGATGCAGGCCCAGCAGACATCCCTCCTCCTCCTCCTCCAGTAGCCGCGGTTCCTCCTCCTCCTCCCAGCACCGCCTTCGCCAAAATATGCAAAGACTTTATAGGAATGGGCGGCAAAAGCTTCCTTGGAACTGAGACCTTCGCTGAGGCACGAAACTGGTTAAAGGAGACTGAAGACCTGTTCGTTATCTTCGAGTGGAGGATCAAAGGAAAGTTCAGTTGGCAGCATGGTTGTTGAAAGAGGAAGCTGCATTTTGGTTGGAAGTCACCAACGCTACCAGACCAATTGAGACTTGGGCAGACTTTAGAGAGAGATTTGGGCTTAAATTCTTATCGTCAGCAGAAGCGAACCTTCATATGGAGAGGTTCCTGGCACTCAAGCAAGGGGACATGTCTGTTAGGGAGTACGTGAATAAGTTTAATCAGCTTGCTCGGTTTGGTTTGGACTTAGTCAACACGGCTGAGAAGAAGGCTTTACGATTTGCTCGAGGACTGAGCGAGCCACTCCACACTATGGCCATGACTCATGTGCCCATGGGGGCGACCTTTGAAAGCTTGGTGAATATGGCCCTACTTCATGAGGAAGACAAGGGTGACAAAAATGAGGTTAAGTCTAATGAGGCTCAGAACAAGAAGGTTGACTTCAAGAAGGGAGGCAACAAGAATAACAAGAATAACAAGGGCAACAACAACAATGCTAACAAGCCACGTGAGACGAGGAAGTGCAACTTTTGTGGTATCATGGGACATATAGCTAAAGACTGTAGGAGGAAGAAAAGAAAGTTGGGTGAATGCTTTCACTGTGGGGATACTGGACACATCAGTAAGGATTGCCCTAAGAAGCAAGGATATGGGCTAGGGCAGACACAGCGAGTAGGACCTTCTGGAGGGCAGTTGCAGGCTCTCAACACCACTCTAGCTCTTGATCGAGGTAGTAATATTTCTGTAGAAAGCCTTGTTTACATTTCTGAATTTCCTATTCGAACCTTATTTGACTCTGGCGCATCGCATACTTTTATCTCTTCTGATATTGTTGAAAATATGCACTTAAGTACTAGTCTAGTTGATGATCCCGTTAGTGTTTCAAATCCGATTGGGGGCTCCGCCCATTTATCTATGATTTGTGTTGATTTGAGGATTTCCATCTTAAGCGTGGAATTCACGTGTAATGCTTATGTTCTCGGATTCATGAGATATGGTTTAATTCTGGGCATGGATTGGTTGTCCAATTATGGAGCTATCCTTGATTGTGAACGAAGGGTAGTGAGGCTCATGACACGCCTTGGTAATACCCTTGAACTTTCTTGTAACCCGAAGGGTCCGGTCATGTTATGTTATCTTGAATCTCTCGACTCGTCCGTCGACAATCTTCAATCTGTGAGGGTGGTCCGAGAATATCCAGATATCTTTGATGAGGTGAAGGGGTTACCCCCTAAACGCGAGATAGACTTCCGAATTTATCTTGTTGATAATGCCAAGCCAGTTTCATTGCCCGTTAGGCATATGGCCCCACGAGAAAGAAGAGAGCTCAGTAAACAAGTCAAGGAGTTGCTCGAGAAAAATTTCATAAGGCGAAGCATTTCTGAATGGGATGCTCCAGTGGTATTTGCTACCAAGGCGGATGGTTCGCTTCGTCTGTGCATAGATTATCGTGAGTTAAACAAGCTGACGAAGAAGAATAGGCACCCGCTACCAAGAATCGATGATCTTTTTGACCAGCTTGTAGGAGCATCTGTTTTCTCTCAACTCGATCTAGCCACAGGATTCCATCAACTTAGAGTGGCTGAGGATAGCATTGACAAAACTGCGTTTAGGATTCCAGATGGGTTCTTCGAATGGCTCGTCATGCCGTTTGGGTTAACGAATGCACCCGCGTACTTTGTAGACCTGATGAGTAGGGTGTTTCGGGAGTTCCTTAACAAGTTCGTGGTGGTTTTTATGGACGATATTCTAATCTTCTCAAAGGATGAAGAAGAGTGTAACATCCCGTGTTTTGGGCGGTCGAATATCTTATTTATTTATTTTAAATATTTTATTTGAAATATTAATTGTTTTAATATTTAATTCAAAGTTTGAACGTTATGTGTTATAAGTAGGGTCTGAGTAAAAACTTTAAATATAATCGCTATGGAGTCATTTACAAATAATAATGTTATTATTTTAGAATCGTATAAAATGTACTTAAGCTAAAAAAATATAGATATTTATTTCTTTAACAAGTTAAAATAAGATTTTTATTTTTTTAAGGTGAAATTTAGATAACTCAAGTAAATTTGGGGTTCTTTATATTGAAGCAAAGGCATTATTTAGACAAGATCAAACACATTAGAATGACATGTTTACTAGGATTATAGAAGCCTTAAATACTGTTATAAGACTGTCTTATATAGGCCATAGTAGAAATGGGATTCTTATTGTTAATTACATTCTTATATAACGGTTAAATTAGTTTTCGGGTAAACAAATTAAGTTTTTAACTAAAACAACAAGTCCATTTTATTTAAATGGCCACGAAAGCTAGGGTTAGTCGGAATATAAAACATACTAGCAAAACAAAGGCGCATGTGTCATTAGGCAAAAGCAAATGGTAAGATAATTCAATTCACAGACAAGCATGTATTGTTTGTAAGAAAGACTACAACTCAAATTTCATAAGAACAGTAACATATGGCAAGATGTACAGGCTTTCATAATAGACAGTCAACAAAAGACAGAGTTCAATATGACTTTAATTATCAATCCAGAATAGGAAAATTCAACAGCTAGGGAAGCTAAAGAAACAGAAAAAATATACATCATTAAATGCACAAGATCGAACAGCAGGAAAAATCTGAAACGGAATTTCCTCACAGGGTTGTGTCTTCCATCAAAACACCACTGTCTTCAGCAGTTAAATCTGACCTGAAAAGAGAAAAGAAAAATATGGCTATGAGTAGCTAGCATGTATGTATAGGTATATGTATGAAGTGAAAGATTTGAAAAAAAAAGAAAAAAAAGGAGATAGCCAAACAGCTAATAAAACAGCTAATGTATTTGAATATATTATCCGTAGACCTCATGTACAGAACTGTTCTGCATTTCATGTGGTATCACAGTTCCGAAAAGAAGGAAGAGGAAAATCAATAGATTACAATATGAACAGATAACTTGATCAAGACAACACGAACAAGAAGTTGTCATATACAGTATGAGTGACAATACAATTCAATAGTATACAGTACGAATAAAGGACATGTACAATATAAAATGCGAATAAACAATGCATAGATTCTCCTAAGAACAGCTTGATGGTTGTTTTACTGACCAGAGTTAGTACATGAACAAAATCCAACAGCATATCTTCACAATTCATTGTGAAACGTCACACATAAACCGAGTTCGATCATCAGCAGTTGATCTCACAGCAAAGATGAAATGAAAGAACAAACACCTAAGAACTAAGACTGAACAAAATCTAATCTATGATTTTACAATCGAAATTGACGCCGTTCATCAAACCGCAAGTATAAATAGAGGTCACACACCACATGTTAGAACACAACCAAAACCGAACGAGAAAAATCAAAATCAAAACAGGAATTTAATTTGAGAAAATACTTAGCTTCGGGATAACTAAGGATCGGCCTCGGCTTAAGGATCGAAGGGTGGATGGACGAGGTTTTGGCATAAGAACGGGCGTAAGCTGCGTCGCTTGACGGAGGATATGACAGTAGTACGGTGGAGCTACTCCTGTTGCGGTTGAAGTTGGAAGGCTCGAGGGGGGTTGATCGACGTAGTTGTGGTGCGGTTCTCAGATTGACGAAGGAGGAGGGCGTAGGGTTTTCTTTTACCCTAATTTTTGTGGCGGCGGACTAATGAAGAATGGAAAGGGGGATCCAATTGTTTAAGTAAAAATGGGTGCGGGCCTGCTCGTATGGGCTGAACAAATCATGGTATGGCCCAAATTTTTATTTTTATACACTAAGTTTAGTTTTAATTAAAATCTAAAGGAAGTTCCTAAGCTAAAGTGATTTTTAATTAACAAAAGTTAAAGCTGATTAATGAAATTTAAAGCCTTTTTATGTTGTTACTTAGTCAGTCAAGTTGATGGGATTATTTACGTTAATAAGAAACCTTATTAATCATTTGTTGATATAATTTAATTGTTAATTTAAGTGATTAAGGGTTTTTATTTTAATTAAATTATATAAACCCTGAACAAAGTTAACTGTTTAAAACAATAGTGAGTTAAGTATGGGTTAGGGTGGTAAGTTTAACAAAATGGGATTAGTTATTTAATCTAGTTAAGGGTCAAGTGAATTTAATTTAAATCGTTAACATTATGACTAAATTTATATATGGGCAGAATGGACAAATCAACTCGCGTTGCGATCATGGCAACAAGCAGAACTTTATGGAACAAATCTAGACGGAGCTGGAGACAGTGAGAATTACAGTTAAATTAAAACAACTGTTTAACTGTAACCAAACCAGTCCAGAAATATATGGGATCAGAACAAGGTGAGTTAAACTCACTCAGTTTCCCTATTTATATTTTATATAAATTGGGTTTTTATTTTGTGTGCTCTGATTGCTGATGTTGATTGTTTGCTAGTATATACATTGACTGTTGATTTGACTGATGAAATTAAACTGGGTTTAATTTCAGTGAAATTCCAAATCGTTATTTTAACGATTGGATCCAACGGAGGTAACCCACCCTGTTGGTCACGTTTATTTATAAACGTGATTAATTGTTTGAATTGTTCTGTAATCTGGTTGGTGTAAAATGGTCGTTGTTTATGATAAGTTAAATGTGATTGACTTGATTTCTGATTATTGGCTGAAAATTGCAACATCTGTTTAATTTGAACCAATGGGTGATATTGGCGGGGTATTTGTCAGCAGTATATGGCCTAAGAAATCAATTGTTTATAAACGACGATTTACCATCAGAGAAGAAGTTATAAAATTTACTTTATAACGGGATATATAAATTGAATTAAATTATATTAAAATAGAGTTTGTTTAAAAGGAATTAAACATTTCTTCCCTTTATTATTTAAATTTATTAACTATTGATTTATTTGTAAGGAAATTCTGATTTAATCAAATTGATTTACAAGTGAAGAGAAATTAATCCAATGACTTAATAGTTGGAATAATGGTTTGGTAAGAAACAATTAATGAAATCATTTAAATTAATTATATTTCTAATTAATTTAAAGGGGGAACGAATCAGAATGGGTTAAAGAAGTAATCTGGGGTTCAAGTGGACTAAACCGACTATTTTGACTGGAATCGACTATTATATGGAGTTGTTTTGAGTTAATCTTATCAAACAGTTTTAAAGGATATTTGGTTTCTTTTAACGAAGTTTTTTAAAGAGGAATTTACAAATTTTATTTTAGTTAATAAAGAAATTTACTACATTTAAAGTAGTTAGTGATAAAGTAAGTTATTATTCTGAGTAATAGAAATTTTGGGAAGTTAATTTATAATTGAATTCATGAAAAGTAATCAAAGTCAGGATGGAATATAGTTGAACAATGAAAGAAGTTATGAACGGATTGTATATTCAAAACCCGAAGTTTTACAACTAAGTTATCAAGGGAATTTAGGCGAATACGATGGCTTAAATCATGTTGACTTTAACTTTTGAATTAAGATAAAAGGAGAAAGTGATATGGGAAAAAGGGTTTAGACTAAACCAGAATGTAGTTGAAACAAGGTTTGTAAAGAGGCGATGAGGATTTATGTCGTAAATTCCAAAATTAACGTTATTTTGAAATGGAATTAAGAAAGAGGGAAATGGAAATAAGATTTCCAAAGTGAAAAGGGTTGAATAGAATTTGAAGGGAGACTGGAATAAAATATTGGGTTGATTACAACTTATATTTATCTGAAGATATGAACGTTGTTGATCAAGGTCTGAGAGGTAATTAAAATACCCCAACTTGAATGACATTAGGATTATCTGAAGATGATATTGGTTGGTAATCATAAAAGAGGTTAGGGATAAGAATTTAATTATCGTATTTTAAAATATTAAAAGAGTAGAATTTTATTAAACAAAAGTGAATCAGTTTGTTTAATTAAAGGGCCATGTGATGCTGAATACTGAACCAGTGAACTCATTGGAGTGTCATGGTTGAAACACTGTTTATTTTGATAGTTAAATCACCGATATCAAACCTGACCAATACGATTGTTGGTACGGAAAGACCGGAATCAAATTTATATTCGAAAACCATTCCGGCCAATAAATACGTGAAGATATCAGAAGATGATCGAGATGGAGCTGTGAAGGCCGTAGATTTTCATAAACAGGGGAATTACTAAGAATCTCTGGGATTGCAACTAGAGATAAACTGTGATTCTGTCGTGATTGGAATCTACGGGTTGCAAGGACTTCTCGCTACTGATCCATGGGGTGATTCCTATATGAGATGCAGCAGAGGAGTACCTTCGCTTCATCCTGTTCCTGGATGACTTGTATGGACGGATGTCTGACAAAGTATTTCCAAAAGGAATTACATGAGTGGATTTCTCCAAACGTACTATAGTTGATGGCGGAGTAATGGTTATTCTCTAGCCAGATAGCTAGAGTATGTTTGTGGACGTCAATTAAGTGTGATCTGGCGGATCTGATGATGTGACATCCAAAGTATATGATGACCAGATGTGTTCTAAACCTCAAGCCTCATCAACCGGGAGATGACAAAAATCGAGCAGGCAGCATGGCTATGTGGGTCGCGCCCATTAGGGTGTATAATCACCTATCTAGAGAAATTCCTATTTGTTCTTAAATCTATGTTTCGATGCTGTCCCTTTTCGAGAGACGGTTGCTGATCCCAACCGTCGGTGATATACATTCGATACACTCAAGCGAAATGAGTGGTCGGTCATGTGTGGGCTGGGTTGTAAGACGTTCTTGTTGAACCCAGTGTGTTTGCCTCTAGAGATACACTATCGGCAGGTGGTCCCATACCTTGTCATAGTCGGAATCCAATCTCCAATAAGTGCCCGCGGTTTTGTTTGTATACTATATATGTAGAGCGTGAGATGCAAGCGTTCTACTAGATTTCTATTTACTTGTATTTAGACATTATTATAATATCAGAAAAGATATTGTTTTCAAAACTGTTTTGGGTTATCGTAAGGTAAGAACCGTCCGTGTTTATGTGTGGATTTGGTCTTAAGATTATCCTTTTCTTTTGAAAAGATTTTGAACTTTAAAATCATGATTGGATGATTTACCCTTAATACTGTGCGAGTTTATCTCACTCTGGTTCACCAGACTGACCCGGTGTTTTGTAAAGGCTCGGGTTAGCCCGGAGTGTACAGGTTCAGGTTATTGAATGCTGTGAAGTCCAAAGACGAGCTGGAGATGTTCAGACGTATGATATTATATAGCTACTATTCCGTTGTGTGTTGTATATGGGAACAGATCATTATAACTGTCCCATTGTGTGATGTACTCTGATACTGTAAGTATTTTTAAAGCTCTCAATAAAGATTTATTTCTATATTATATTTTGTTCCGCTACGATGTGAGACTCTGTGTTGTGGTGTTTCTTCTTCTTCTTCTATTCTAATACTTCTTTCTTTCTTATCTCACCCTCTAATTTCTTTCTAATAACTATCCAGTGTTTTGGTGCTTGGAGGGTCGGCATGAGTTACAGTAAAGGTATTTATGTCGGTTTTCGAGGCGGAAAACGCCGGGTCGTTACAAAGAGCATGCTAGACACCTCAAGGAAGTCATGAATACGCTTAGAGCACACCAGTTAAAGGCTAAGTTCTCCAAATGCCATTTTTGGAGGGAGGAAGTTCGGTTTCTTGGGCACGTAATTTCTAAGCAAGGTTTAGTCGTGGACCTCGCAAAAGTGGTTGCGGTGCAAGACTGGCAAATTCCTAAGAATGCAACAGAGGTGAGAATCTTTCTTGGTTTGGCGGGCTTTTATAGGAAGTTCATTAAGGACTTCGCTAAGATTTCAGCCCCTCTTACTAAGTTAACAAAGAAAAACCTAGCATTTGCATGGGACATAGAATGTGAGATTGCTTTTCAGAGACTCAAGAGAGCCCTCACAACAGCCCCAGTTTTAGCATTACCCGATGGAGGAAAAATGTTTACAGTGTACACGGATGCATGCGGCACAACATTAGGCGCTATCCTAATGCAAGAAGGAAGAGTGATATGCTATGGGGGTAGACAACTTAAAGTTCATGAGAAGAACTATCCCACACATGACTTGGAGTTAGCCGCGATTGTTTTTGCACTTAAAGCTTGGCGCCATTATCTCCTAGGGGAGAAATTTGAGCTGTATACCGACCACAAATCGCTTAAGTATCTCTTTTCGCAAAAAGATTTGAATCTGAGACAGCAGCGGGATGGAATTCTTGGCCTCATATGACTACGACATAACTTATACCCCTGGCAAGGGTAACGTGGTGGCGGATGCGCTAAGTAGAAAAAGGTTAACTTTGAGCCCCTTATTTGTTGAAAGAAAAAATCTAGAGTTTATAGCGACCTTTGATTTTACGCATGTTGTTGAGTCATTGACTGGTACGTTAGCATCTCTTGAGCTGAGACCTACGCTTCTAGATCAAGTAGGGACTTCGCAGAAAGAAGACCCACAGATAGTCGAAATCATGAACAAGTTAATCAGTGGTGAGACGTCAAGTCACCTTGGTAGGTATGCCATTGATGACAAAGGATGGCTAAGGCACGATGGAAGGCTATGTATTCCACTAGTGGGAGACTTAGTAAATAAAGTTCTCTAAAGGCGCATCACTCGAAGATGACTATACATCCCGGAGGGGATAAGATGTACAGAGATATGAAACACATTTTCTTTTGGGCCGGAATGAAAAAGGACGTGGCAGAATTCGTCTCAAAGTGCATGGTGTGCCAACAAGTCAAGGCCGAATCTAAGAAGCCCGGTGGGCTATTACATCCTTTGGAGGTCCCGCAATGGAAGTGGGAAAGTATCTCGATGGATTTCGTGGATGGGTTGCCCAGGTCGAGGAAGGGGAATACTAGCATATGGGTCATTGTTGATAGACTCACGAAGAGTGCTCACTTCATTCCGGTGAAAAGCAAAAGGACTGCATCATGGCTAGCATCTATTTACCTTTGAGAGATAGTACGGTTGCACGGGGTTCCTTCTAGCATAGTCAGTGACCGTGACCCAATTTTCACTAGCCAGTTTTGGAATAGTCTGCAAGAAGCAATGGGTACGCAACTTAATTTAAGTACAGCCTATCACCCTCAGACGGATGGACAGATCGAGAGGGTAAATAGAGTACTAGAGGATCTTTTGAGGCTATGCGTTCTTGATTTTGGTGGTACCTGGGAAGACCATCTCCCTCTCGTGGAGTTTTCTTATAATAATAGCTACCAATCTAGCATAGGGATGGCACCGTTCGAAGCCCTGTATGGAAGACTGTGCAAGTCACCAACTTGTTGGTGGGAGACGACTGACAGACTTGTACTTGGGCCTGACATGATACGAGACACTTCTGAGAAGGTGGAGTTGATACGAAGACGAATGAAAGCGGCCCAAGATAGACAGAAATCTTATGCGTACAACAGAAGGACAGACCTAGAGTTCGAAGTCGGAGATATGGTTTTCATAAAAGTCTCTCCTTTGCGCAATGTGGTTCGTTTTGGAGCAATTGGAAAGCTAGCACCGAGATTCGTAGGATCGTTTCCTATCATTGAGAGGATTGGGCAGATGGCCTATAAGGTAGAGTTACCAGAGAGGATGGCCGGAGTACACAATGTCTTTCACGTCTCGCATCTCCGAAAGTGCCTACATGAATCAGCTGAGGTGGTTGACCCAAGCATCCTCGAAGTCGTAGAAGTGGAGAAAAAAGCAACGCTGAGGCGAGCTCCTATTCGTATCTTAGGGCCGGAGATCAAGAAGCTAAGGAATCGCGAAGTCAAGCTAGTCAAAGTACAGTGGAGTGAAGCCCAAGAAGACGCAACTTGGGAAACCGAGGAGAAGATACGCGCGCTTTACCCATTTCTTTTTTAGGGTACTTTCTCGATCTCTTTTTCCTTTGAGCTTGTAAACCTTTGGTATCATGCTACCTATGTTTGTCTTGAGAAACTTAGAACCCTCTTTCGATGTAAACATGTATTTGAAACATGTTATGGTTGATGTTTGCAAATGGTTGCAAGTGTTTGCAAGTGATTTCTAGTGGATGCATGACACACATTAGGCACTAGATCGGATCAGACACCTTTTCATGTTGCATTTGCATGGGTGCTTATACTTGTACGTGGATGAACTTGTTATGCTATCACGTGGATGTTGCATATGGATGATGTTTGTGCACTCATGTAGAAATTTTAAGTTATGTTAGGAATTTGCATACATGTTGGACTCATTACACTAACATATCTTGCATTAAGGAGGTTTACTGAATCAGTAACCGCCTGATCTTTTGCATTAGATAAGTACATATACACACACATGCTGCATATGTTCATACAACATTAGAGATCTTTTTAAGGACAATGGTTACTCGTGAATGATGTTGTGAGTAGATGGATGTGGATGGTAGGATGCGTCCTTCCTAACTTAGAGATTTCGGGGATGAAATCCTTTAAAGAGGGGAGAATGTAACAACCCGTATTTTAATAACGTGTTCTAACAATAAATCTAGGCAGAATTAAATTTTAATATAAGAATAAAGGGAAACGGGTTGCGCCATTGCGTTCGTTTCAGAATTCTGCTTGGAAACGAGTCCGAGTTTGCAAGAATCGGAGTCCGTATGAGGGAGATATGACCCACCGAAGTTTCAAGAATTTTCAGAATCGAAAATAGCTCGAAATTCGAATTCAAAATTCGAATTCAAACCCAGAAGCGGGCTGGGCGGGAAATTTCCCGCCCAGGACCCAGGTCGACTGGGGAGTCGATAGGGTAGTCGACCCTCCTCCCCCCCGACTAGGTCGACTGGGGAGTCGACTGGGTAGTAGACCCCCCTGACCAGGTCGACTGGGTAGTCGACCTGGGGGTCGACCTGCTCCCGAAATCCAGTTTTTGAACCTAGTTCGTTCTGATGTATTTGGTCACGTTTTCTGCCTAGGTTCGTCCGCCTAACCCTATATAAACAGCCCCTGACCCTAGACTTTCTATCACATTCTTGTCCGACCATATGCTGATGAAGTTCTGACTGGAAGATAGAGAGTAAGGAGGCTATTCAGGACTTTGTTAGTGCTACGTTGGTTTGGAGTTTGCTAGAGATTCTGCTTCTACTCTTTTTGCTTTCTCATTCTCTAGACTACGATCTGTAAGCCCTTTGTCACTCTTAGATTTAAATTTTAAACTTAACCTGAACATGATGTAAACTGAAATTATGCCTAAACATGATAACTAAGTTGGATCTACTCTTGTCTATCTTGGATCTATGACTATCACTTTTAAATCTGTTATTTTGGATCTAGTTTTGTACATTCCAGATCTATTCATCTAAAACGTTCACTTGTGGAATATCGGTATGAACTTGATTTGGATATATTCATGTTTAATCTAAAACCCCTTTTCGATCTTTATCTTGCCATGCCTGTGATGTTGAAACTATTATTGGGATACTATTTTATGTCAATCCTTTACCATGTCTATCACCATGTCTTGTCAAGTTGATGTTGAGACCCTATTTCATATGTCTGTAATGTTATAATCATCATGCTTAGCTTATGAACACCTTTGCCATTCTATGACTACCCTGTTTGTGTTATTCCCTATTTTGACATGCTGTATTAATGCGAATTCATGTACGTTGGGGACACGTTTTGGGTAGATTAGGCAAACTTGAAAATTGGCTACGGAATTGACATGATATGACATGAAAATATGACATGAAAACTTGACATCAGAATAAGCTTGAAAACATGAATTTGGGACATGACAATTAGATAACTTGAAAATGGCCAACTCGAGGTTGGGTTGAATTTGCAACGTAAATCTGCCCGGAACCGCCCGGCAAATCCAGTAGTTGCAAATAATAGGACCCAATGTGGGTAGTTGGTCATATAGCACCTTAAACCTGAGGTTAGACTAGGTTATGGTGTAAATCTGCCCGGAACCGCCCGGCACATCCAGTAACCGTAACCAAGTCTAATGTGAGAGGTTGGGGTGCGTTAAGTGAATTAATGCCACATGGTAAGGTTAAGTCATGGACCCCTTGAATATACTTAACCAATTTGACACATTGATTTGATAGGGTTAAGTCTTGAACTGCTTGTATATATACTTAACCAACTAGATACATGTTTGGGTAGGGTTAAGTCATGACCTTTTTAATGACAATACTTAACCCATTAGAAATCCTAGCCACGTGGTCCCTTTCAGCAGTAACCCACTTAGAAGTATCACGATACCCTAGGGACTAGGCAGGGTGGGGCACGATTACTGGGCTGATTGTAAGCGACCAAGAATAACGGCTGAGTAAGGTGCGCCAGTGTAGGTTCAGGCGGACTAGGGTCGTGCACTTAGTCCGGAGTTGAAAAAGTAGGCATGGGCACCCGTAGTACCACATTGTGTGTGCTTGAATTGTGTCAATGGTTGACACCCTAGGACCTGATACACCCTAGGGTGGACCTAGCACATGTGACTATATTCCGCGATTGGGCCGTATGACACCGATACACGACGAGTAAAGCCGATTGACTAGGATGGACTGTTGGACCCCGCATTGGGTCATTTCTTGTTATTGGGTTTAGGGATCATTTCTGGATTTATACTTGACATGGATTTGGACACTAGTACAGTTAGTGCAGTAAACCTTGTATATGCGATGCCACTCTTATCTTGTTACCTTTTATTATCATGCCAGTCCAGTTATTATCTTTATGTCTAATCTCAGTTTCTCATGTCCTGTTAACTTTATTAGTTTTTATGCTGATAGTCACTAGGGCTTACCAGTCTTTTTGACTGACCCATTTTCTTCCACTTCTTTTCTTTCGTTCCCCCCAGGTTCTCAGGGAGGAAACTCTAGCTCTTAGCTTGGACTTTGCTTGCTTTTTGACAGCTCATGTACGGTTTGGTCTTGAGCTATGCTATGGCTGCACTCATGCTCTTTTTGGGGAATAATATTGGACTTATGTTGTTTTAAGTACTTTGCTTCTTTATAACTTAATGTAATGAAATAATGACCTGTTATTTTGATGTAAGAGGTTTTGACTCTATTTTCCACGTAATAAGATCTGGATAAATTTATATCCACTGCTTTATACACTCTGTTTAATTTATGTTCTGTCTTGTGTTATCTCTGTGCCTGTTTACTAGATAATACCCCTCCATAACTAGTGCATTCCCTTGTGGGTGACCCTAGCGGAGGTGGGGTGTTATATTTGGTATAAGAGCATAAGGTTCCCCCCCCAGGTTCTCAGGGAGGAAACTCTAGCTCTTAGCTGGGACTTTGCTTGCTTTCTGACAGCTCATGTACGGTTCGGTCTTGAGCTATGCTATGGCTGCACTCATGCTCTTTTTGGGGAATAATATTGGACTTATGTAGTTTTAAGTACTTTGCTTCTTTATAACTTGATGTAATGAAATAATGACCTGGTATTTTGATGTAAGAGGTTTTGACTCTATTTTCCACGTAATAAGATCTGGATAAATTTATATCCGCTGCTTTATACACTCTGTTTAATTTATGTTCTGTCTTTTGTTATCTCTACGCCTGTTTACTAGATAATACCCCTCCAAAACTAGTGCATTCCCTTGTGAGTGACCCTGGCGGAGGTGGGGTGTTACATTTGATTTCCCCCTAGTTGGTGGCGGCTACTCTAGGTTACAAGATGACAGCATAACGACCATAGTTTCTGTTTTTATTTTGATTTAGGGTTTGAGTCTACCCATGTTTATATAGAATTTTAATTTAATTATAGCCGTCGGATGATCTTAGGGTTAATCAAAAGCATTTAGTCGGGATAGGGTGACACCTCAGCCCTAAAGACTCAGCAAGGAGTCAGAAAGGACTCAGCAATGAGTCACAACATGGATTAGACTGAACTTGAAAGCTGTGCAGGCCTGCTGCTCGGCCTAGGCGCACTTGGTAGGTGTGCCAGTGCAAATTTGTGCTGGCGTACTTCCCAAGTGCGCCAGTGCAATATTTTTTTTAGTTATTTCTTCTCCCGCCTGAGTTCATTCGTCCATATCTCCTTCGTCCGATATCCGTTTTATGCAAACTCGGACTCTATCTCGACCAGAATTCCAAGACGAACACAATGGCGCAACCCATTTCCCTTAATTCTCACGTCTGAGATTAATTATTCTTTAATTTAGTTAATTCGATTATTCAAAAATCCGGGGTGTTACAGGTACACTAGCAAAAGGTGGTTTCATACCTTGTCATAGTTGGAAATCCATTACCCAATACGTGCTTGCGGTTTTGATTGTATACTATATACGTAAAACGTGAGATGAAAGCGTTTCTGCTAGACGATTATTACATTGTGGTTAATAGACATTATTATAATATCAAAAGGTTTTTGATATAAAGATATTTTGGATTCTCATAAGGGAAAAACCATTCCGTTTTACGGCGTGGTCTTGTGAGATATCGTTTAATGGCTCAAACTATTTTAAGCTGTTTTACTCATACCAGTCCCATGACTGACCCGGAGTTTATTTTGTTGTTTTCCCTAAACTCTTGGGTGCCTAAATTTGTACGGGCAGTCAAGTAGTCGGGATTTTATAGATATACTTGGAGAGCTTGGAGTAGGAGGATTCAGGATTATATAACTGTAGTTATTTCCGCTGTGTTGTAAGTGTTGTACTCTGATAATGTTACTGTGTACATATACGGATTTATTTCAAGGATATATTATCTATTATATGTTGTTCATTCCGCTGTGAGATTCGTGTTACTCTGATGTTTTATCTTCTTCTTCTATTCTAAGTTTCTATATTATCATTCTCACCCTCTAATTTCTTTCATTAACTACCTGTATTTTTCAATCCTTGGATTTTTGATATGTGTTGTATATCGGATAACCAAGATCGTCAAAATCTGGGTCGTTACCGATAGGCACGAATATATATATATATATATATATATATATATATATATATATATATATATATAAAGCCGATTAGATTGACGTCATTTTGACGTGAACGATATTTGTATCGATTTTTATTCATTTATATAGTGAATATCGAAAACGAAATAGTTTTGAAATATAATGTTTTGAAAATATTATCATTTATATATCGATGATATGGAATATTCAATTTTGATTTGAAATTGAATATGAAGTTGAAATCGTTTTGATAACGAATTTTAAACGATTTATAAAATACGTTTTAAATGGAAATCGACGAAATATATATAATATATATTATATATATAATGGCCTGAATAGAACGCGCTGCGCCACGGCAGTTCGCGAATTTTGACCATTGACTTCGGACGGAGATTATAGGAGATCCGACCGTCGGATTCTCCTAAAACATGAGAAATTAGAAATCTAACGGTTGGATTTGGAGTCATGTCCAAACCAAATTTGGAAAAGGTCGTTGTAAGTGCAGTTCGATGGCCATTTATGGAAATCGACTGTAAGGGCCTTGATAAAATTATTAAAAATATCAATAATTTGTGTAAAATCGTAATAAATGATTTGGAAAGAATTGGGATGAAAAATCCCATATTTGAAAAGATAAAAATATATTTTTATGGAAATGAACTAGTTATTAACTAGAAAAATAAAATATTTATTTTTAGAAATAAATAAATTGGATTTGAAATGGTTTTAAAAATAACCAGAATTTCCAATATATGAATTGGAATGGATTTGTATCAAAATTATTATCGGAATATATCGATGTTGGATTCGGGATTATACGGATGTTGTTATGGAAATTTGGAAGATATATTTTATATCGTTATTTCCAAAGCAATATTTGTTGGTTTCAGAATTTGATATTGAATATAAGCCGATATATTTTCTATTCAGAGCCTTGTATTTTCAAAAGGGATTTAGGTTTGTCGTGAGTGGTGTCTTCACTAACACTGTTCTTAAACCCAGTATAGGAAAGATTAAATCTTTTTGTTTAGATTTAATGAAGGATACCAATTAATTAATATTTAACTGGAATTGAATTGAAATTTGTTTTGGGTTTATCATGAACGGTGTTTTAAATAACACTTGTTCTTTAAACCGATAATAAATGGAATGTGAATTGGGTTTATTTTGAATAGTGTTTTTAACGACATTCGTTCTTTAACCTGATTTACAGTAAAATGGGATTTGGAATTTATAAATCTTTTTATTTAGATTTAACGGGAATTTTCGAAAGTAAATTTTTCCAATTTAACATCTTAAATTGAAATTGAATGGAATTTGATTTGATAATAATCGAAATGAAATTCGGTGGAAGAAGACTGTTAATACATACGGAATTTAAAAAGTTTTGTCGTTATTCCATTTATATTATTAGTCGGATACAGAAATTGATATCGATTATATATTGATTTGTTTTTCCGTGAAGATTCCATAATTGATGGAATGGACTTAGGTTTATCGTGAACTGTGTTTTAAATGACATTAGTTCTTTAACCCAGTAAAAGACAGGATTACATGTCTATCGTTGTATTTCGAACTGTATGGTTGAGCTCTGCTTAATATATATCTGTTTGGCGGTGGAGAATTTATTTTCTTGCTTAATGCCCTTTTCTGAGACATACGAGCTCAGAGGTTATATATCGGTAGAAATCAATATTACGGTGTAGATTGTTGATGCGACATGTTTGATTTTCCAAAGTTAAATAATCGTTAATATTGATTTTTGGGAAGATTAAAACTAAATAGAGTTTGAATGAATCTTTAATTAGATTGAAAATGGGAATTGATAATTTAAATTATCAAATTTGCGTAATGATTGAGAATGAAGTATCGCCATATTTGTTCCAAGCGATAGTTAAATCTTTAATTAGATTTGAATGCTAAATGGTAATTAAATTTACGAATAATACCGTGGTGTTAGTTATGGAGTGATAACAGTTTTGCCCCATGGGATGAATAGGTTGGGATTGGGAAATAAAATAAATGATTACTTAGGTAAGGTGCGTTAATCCCGACTAGTTTGGAAAACCATAATATGGTTTGAAATGATATCCAAAGGAAGATTAAAGAATAAATTTTAAAGAATTTATCTTTGATAAAATTAGTGGGAACAAATGCTTAAAGATGTGAATATTTAAATAAAAGAATATTCAGAGTTGGAATGAGGAGTATGTTGTGTTTTATAGCACTTTTTATTATATACGCGAGTTATTTGGAAAGGCCGGGTTTATACCCATTCTGAATAACTGATTCGACGAAAAGTCGAAGATGAAGAAGGTGGTTGAAGACCAGAGGTCTTCACATCGTTTGAACGATTACTGGTGATCTTGATTGGGCAGTATACCCAAGAGGACGGAAATAGTTGGTGATCATCGACGTATTTGGATATCAATGGATATGCGAGGTGTAAGGTGCCTCCGATTTCGTTCAGACCCAGAATGAACTTTTAAATGGATTGTGTGTCTGACGTTGGATTTTATTCTGTGTTGATTGATTTCTATTAAATATATATCTGTTTGGCGGTGGAGAATTTATTCTCTTGCTTAACGCCCTTCTCTGAGACGTACGAGCCCATAGGTTGTATATTGATAGATATCAGTCGCATGGCATGAATTGCCTGTGTAGCATGATGAGATGCAAATGATCAAGGCTTCTGTTGAAAAGTAGAGTCTTATGGTTGATGATCAAAGCACGACTTTAATACAGCGTAGCTTTGTATATTGCATTAATTCGTGAGCCTCACACCTCGGTATGAGTTAGGGATACAGACCGCTGGGAGAACACGGCGTTTCTTTCTAATTATGGGTGGTGTCACCGTTTTACTAGCCCTGACATCGTGGATTATTATACCTTTATGGATGTTGCAATGTGAGGCACCTTGGATATATCGTCCTCTTTAGAGCCGATGGATATAGGTCCAACAGGACCGGGAAATGTGTGTTCAGGAATAACTAATCCATTAACGTAAGGGTGGACCAGCCCAGCCGATTCCAAGGGTTCTCTATGGGGAATCCTAAGACATTTGCTAGAGTGTCTCGAAGCCAGTGAGGAGCTTGCCCCTTGCCTCGACTCATGATGGAAATCCAATTTCCAATACGTGATATTTCGGTTTTATTTGTACAGCCTAGTATTGGCGACATGATAGATGGTACCCATGCCGCCTAGGATTGATACATTTATATTTGAAGTTGTTTTAACACTATACACTTATAATAGTATCAATAGATTTGTTTAAACGTATCAAGCATTATTTGGTTATTATAAGGGAAAACCCTATCCTCTGGCTTGCGTTGCATTGTGTGATAGGACCTGGGTCTTATAATAGCTTCATTTTTCCAAAAAGCATTGCATTGTTTATTCTATGCATTGTTTATTCTATGCACTTGTATTCTCGGGAGAAATCCCGTTCCGTGTTATACGGCGTGGTCCCTTGAATTACTCTCTTTTAAAGTAAAGTTTTAAATAACTGTTTTAGTTCTCACACCAGTCACATGACTGATCTGGAGTTTATTGTTTTAACCTAAACTCTGGGTGCCCCTATTTTCCACACGGGTAGCTAGTAATTTTAGTTTTGCAGATTTATATTCACAGGAACCTGGTTTACAGCTGGAATGATATCCGGAAAGCTCTACATCCGTATAACTCCTTCAGTTGTGTTTTGTACTATTTTTCCGCTGCAGTATTGTAATTTAAGAACTCTGATATTTCTCTGATGTATAATATTAATTCATACTCTGTATATTCTTGTATTCTGATGGAATTGTTGTAATTAACAATGAAATGTTCTTCTGTTTGTGTTCTGATTTGTCATGTTCTTAACTCAATCCGTGCTTTCCTTCATGGGGAAGTTCAGGTCGTTTCAGGTGGTATCAGAGCTCTCGTTTATAGAGCTTGAGAACAAGGCATATTAGAACCAAACGAAAGAATTCATCAGAGATTGGATTAGTAATATCCAATGAGAATGACTCGTTAGAAATGGGATCAGTAGTATCCTAGAAAGAGTGTGAAGAGTATATTTTTAAAATGAAAACAACTTTGTTTTGAAAATTCAAATATTATTAAGCGTATTTGGATATTTATTTTATATTAAATTTGGACAATCTAGTATATAAAGATTTTTGCATATACGCCTTGCAAACGTATATTCGAAGTTTTAATATATTGGATAGATATAGAATCATGCTCTAAAAGCCCGAAGATGATTTTGATGATTGAGTACTCATCATCAGAATTTATGTTCGAGTGACGATAGTGGGATTTCTATATGATTCCAATTGACTGGTGTGAGAGCCAAAACTAGATAGGGCTTATTGTTGTGATTTGGCATCAAAAATGTGATTTTTGACTATGTATCAAAATTATGAATTTGAAACGTTAATTCACTAATTGATTGATGGTTGTGTTGTATAATTATTTGTTATATAATAAAACAATTATGTGAATGTATGGTAAATTTAGGCCAAATTATACCAAATATTGAACTGTATTGAAAACTGTTTGAAATTGCATGTATATACATGTGTATCCATTGAACAAGTCATTGCAAGGAGGCTAGAGCAGTGGAATAAAATTATTTGTCTGACAAATAGGTACATGTTTATTTTCTTGGGTTTTGGATGATTTTATGAGCCGATTGGCTAGCCGCTTGGCTGTTTCTTTTTCTTTTTGGATTATAGAGGCCTATATGGAAATTTCAGGATTTTTCCGGTGCTCCCGTGCAGGGGAGTTATGGCGAAATTTTTCGAAAATTTAGGGTGTTAGCCAAATTTTTGAAAAATTTGAAAAGTTCTTAGAAGTGGAAAAGTTGAAGAACTTAAGCCATAATGAAAGTTGAGTTGGTTAGTTAAACAACTTTCAACTCCGTTCCTTTTCGAGGACGAATATATTTTAAATGGGAGAGATTGTAACAACCCGAAAATCTGAACCAATTTAAAAATTTTATTTTAATAATTTTGATGAATTTTGAATATTTAAAATGAACTATTTTAAATAATAACGACGACGAATTTATTTTGAATAGAATTAGAATGTATATATTTATATGAATTGGTGTTAGAATATAAATATTTATTTTGAATTATAAAAGGAACTAGAAATGGCGCGGTAGTTCGAAAATTCGATTTCAAATTTCAAATGAATGTACAGGATTCAAAATAAACCAGATTATAGTGAAACCAAAAATATTAGAATCTATTTGAGAATATATTTCCAATGAATCCGAAAAATTGAAATTTCATAGCGGGAATAAAAAGTTATGTCCAATTGAAAATTCAGAATAGTCGTTATGGGAATTATAGCCCTTAAAAATGGAAATTTTGCAAACGACCACCGTTTTTGATGAAACCACTTTTGTTGGATCTGGGATGTCTAATTATTGCTAGATTCCAAAATTCATAATTTTTCGAGTTAATATGTGAGCACGGCGCAGGAAAACGTGTTTTGACAGTTTTAGTCAATTTCGATCGACCAGAGAATGGCCATTTTTCAAACGGTCTTCAAATGACGAAATTACTTGAAGCTGGAAATATTTTTTTTGGAATTTTTAGAGTCCGTATGTGGCCCCGGTAAATTGAAATATTCGTTCAAATTCAATATATAGATTTATATTTTGATTTTGACGAAAACTAATCATAACGATCGAATTAACCTACGATACATATCCCATTGTTTCGAAATGGGGGTGATTAGCTACGGACGAAGGCGGTGGGCTTGATTTGGGGTTCGTATGAAAAGTCAACTTTTAGGAGGAAATAAAATAAAATAATTATATAAATATTATATATAACTCGCCCCTCTCTCCTTCACCACTCAGATCGAAAAAAGAAAAGAAAAAAAAAACCCTCCATCGCGACACGCTCCACGACCCACCGCCAGACCACACCATCGACCCCCCTCTTCTTCGGCCGATCTCCTTCTTCCACCTTCTCACTTCCTCCACACGTGAACCGAAAATCCCCCTAGCCCAAAGCCCTGACCCACGCCATCAGCCTCCCCTGGGACCCGCCACCGCACCTGCCACCTCCCCTTACCAATCGCGACACCTCAGCACCCCCCTCCGACGTACAACCCCCCTCTCGAATTTGAACTGTGAGTTTTTTAATTTACTTATTATTTTAATTTGTTTTGAATGGCATGATTTTCCTAAAGGAAAATATGATCATTGTGATAAGGAAAACATGACTTTTATAAATAAAAAGAGATTTGATTTTTTTTGTATAGAAAAGGTATGATTTTTAGCATTAAAAAGATTAGTTTTTTAATATTAGAAAAGTTTGAATCTTTATATTAGAAAAGTTTGAATCTTTATGTTAGAAAAGATTGAATGTTTATATTATAAAAGTTTGAATCTTTATATTTGAAAAGATTAAATGTTTATATTAGAAAAGTTTGAATCTTTACATAGGAAAAGTATGATTTTTACAAATAGAAAGGTATGATTTTTATTGTTTAAATGGTAAAGTAAAAATATAATTTTTGTCTTGTAGGAAGAATTATGAAAATGTGATTTTTATAAATAAAAATATGATTTTTATAATGTTTTCATTATGACAAAGATACAATCTTTATATGGATATCATTAAGATAAAATTCGATTTTTATTATATATGAAGCGAAATAAAAATTCGATCTTTATATAAAAATAGAAATATAAAAATATAAATTTTATACAGAAAGAAGCGATAAAAATATATGATTTTTATATATGAAATGCTATTGTAAAAATGTGATTTTTAATGTGAACAGCGGGAAAAGGTCGCATTGGAATTTTGGGCATATCCGAACCGTTCAAAATATATAATGGAGGAGTGGAACCCAAAGGTGAGAACTTCTCACTTTTAATTTGTTTTCTATTTAAAATATCTACTAGGATGCAGACAGTGCTTAGCAGCACCCGACACCCGTCGTCCACAAACCATGGACGGCTTGTTTGTTTGTTTGACTGTGTTGTGAAAATTGATTGTGTGTTGTGGAATGGAAATAAATATTTTATAGTTATAGTTATTTTATAGTTAAAAATAGAATTTTAACATGAATATGAATAAAATAAATATTTATAAACAAATCGGACGATTTGTATATGTACACACCTTTGACTGATATTGATTGGGACGATATTTTACGCATCGCCCAACTGCACAAATAAAATTCGTTATTTGTTGATTGAAACCGCACACGGGTATTGGGGTGATGTATGACATACACTAGTCCCAATAATTAGTTGTATGTCGATCAATTGATTGACAGGCTTGTGAGCGTTAAATACTTATATTTAATGCTTATACAGTGTAGAATGCACTCTGGATGATGGTTGATTGTTTATTATTGTTGTTATACACATTTGTTGTGTGAAATCCATATAAATAACATTGTATGGTAATTGACTGTGTCTGATTCAAGTTCAGAAAGAATAAATATTTTAAAATAATGAATATTTTAAAATAACGATTATGATAAAATAATGAATATTTTCAAATAATATTCAGTAAAGGATCAAAATATGATTTTGATGTCCGATTTGTGATGGACACGAAAATATTTTAATATATAAAGCCGTGTTGATTAGATTCACGCCATTTTGACGTGAACGATATTTATATTGATTTTTATTCATTTATATAATGAATATCGAAAACGAAATAGTTTTGAGATATAATGTTTTGAAAATATTATCATTTATATATCAATGATATGGAATATTCAATTTTGATTTGAAATTCAATATGAAGTTGAAATCGTTTTGAAAACGAATTTTAAACGATTTATAAAATATGTTTTAAATGGAAATCGATGATATATATATATATAATGGCCTGAATAGAACGCGCCCAGCCACGGCAGTTCTCGAATTTCGACCATTGACATCGAATGGACATTACGGGAGATCCGACCGTCGGATTCTCCTAAAACCGGAACCGTTGGGTTCGTATCCAAAAGAGCTTTCTAAAGAATATGAGATATTATAAATCTAATGGTTGGATTTGGAATCATGTCCAAATAAAATTTGGAAAAGTTCGCTGTAAGTGCAGTTCGATGGCCGTTTATGGAAATCGACTGTAAGGGCCTTGAAAAAATTATTAAAAATATCAATAATTTGTGTAAAATCATAGTAAATGATTTGGAAATAATTGGGATGAAAAATCCCATATTTGAAAAGATAAAAATATACTTTTACCGAAATGAAGTAGTTATTAACTAGAAAAATAGAATATTTATTTTTAGAAATAAATAAATTGGATTTGAAAAGGTTTTAAAAATAACCAGAATTTCCAATATATGAATTGGAATGGATTTGAATCAAAATTATCATCGGAATATTTCGATGTTGGATTCGGGATTATACGGATGTTGTTATGGAAATTTGGAAGATATATTTTATATCGTTATTTCCAAAGCAATATTTGTTGTTTTCAGAATTTGATATTGAATATAAGCCGATATATTTTATATTCAGAGCCTTGTATTTAATATCAAACGGGATTTGGGTTTGTCCTAAATGGTGTCTTCATTAACACTGTTCTTAAACCCAGTAGAGAGATTAAATCTTTTTATTTAGATTTAATGAAGGATACCAATTAATTAATATTTAATTGGAATTGAATTGAAATTTGTTTTGGGTTTATCGTGAACGGTGTATTAAATAACACTGTTCTTTAACCCGATAATAAATGGAATGTTAAGTGGGTTTATTGTGAATAGTGTTTTTAACAACATTCGTTGTTTTACCCGATTTACAATAAAATGGGATTTGGAATTTATAAATCTTTTTATTTAGATTTAACGGTAATTTTCCAAAGCAAAGTTTTCCAATTTAATATATTAAATCGGAATTGAATGGAATTCGATTTGATAATAATCGAAATGAAATTCTATGGAAGAAGACTATTAATACATATGGAATTTAAAAGGCTTTGCCGTTATTCCATTTGTATTATTAGTCGGTTGATATCGATTATATATTGATTTGTTTTTCCGTGAAGATTCCATAATTGATGGAATGGATTTGGGTTTATCGTGAACTGTGTTTTAAATGACATTAGTTCTTTAACCCAGTAAAAGATAGGATTACATGTCTATCGTTGTATTTCGAACTGTATGGTTGAGCTCTGCATAATATATATCTGTTTGGCGGCGGAGAATTTATTCTCTTGCTTAATGCCCTTCTCTGAGACATACGAGCTCAGAGGTTATATATCGGCAAAAATCAATAGTACGGTGTAGATTGTCGATGCGACATGTTTGATTTTCCAAAGTTAAATAATCATTAATATTGATTTTTGGGAAGATTAAAACTAAGTAGAGTTTTAATGAATCTTTAATTAGATTGAAAATGGGAATTAATAATTTAAATTATCAAATTTGGGTAATGATCAAGAATGGAGTATCGCCAGTTTTGCTCCAAGCGATAGTTAAATCTTTAATTAGATTTGAACGGGAAATGGTAATTAAATTTACCGATAACACCGTGGTATTAGTTATGGAGTGATAATAGTTTTGCCCCATGGGATGAATAGGTTGGGATTGGGAAATAAAATAAATGATTACTTCAGTAAGGTGCGTTAATCCCGACTAGTTTGGAAAACCATAATATGGTTTGAAATGATATCCAAAGGAAGATTAAAGAATAAATTTTAAAGAATTTATCTTTGATAAAATTAATGGGAAGAAATCCCTAAAGATGTGAATATTTAAATAAAAGAATATTCCTAATTGGAATGAGGCGTATGTTGTGTTTTATAGCACTTGTTTATTATATACGCGAGTTATTCGGAAAGGCTGAGTTTATACCCATTCTGAATAACTGATTCGATGATAAGTCGAAGATGAAGAAGGTGGTTAAAGACCAGAGGTCTTCACATCGTTTGAACGATTATCTTGATTGGGCTATACACCCAAGAGGAGGGAAATAGTTGGTGATCGTCCAGACGTATTTGGAGATCAATGGATATGCGAGGTATAAGGTGCCTCCAGTTTCGTTCAGACCCAGAACAAACTTGTAAATGGATTGTGTGTCTGACATTGGATTTTACTGTGTGTTGATTGATTTCTATTAAATATATATTTGTTTGGTGGCAGAGAATTTATTCTCTTGCTTAACGCCCTTCTCTGAGACGTACGAGCCCAGAGGTTGTATATCGATAGATATCAGTCGCATGGCATGAAATGCCTGTGCGGTATGCTGAGATGCAAATGATCAAGGCTTCTGTTGAAAAGTAGAGTCTTGTGGTTGATGATCAAAGCACGGCCTTAATACAGCGTAGCTTTGTGCATTGCGCTAATTCGCGAGCCTCACGCCTCGTTATGAGTTAAAAACGGGATACGGACCATTGGGAGAACACGACGTTTCTTTCTAGCTATGGGTGGTGTCGGCGTTTTACTAGCCCTGACATCATGGATTATTATTCCTTTGTGGATGTTGGAATGCGAGGCACCTCGGATATATCGGTCTCTTTGGAGCCGATGGGTATAGGTCCGATAAGACCAGGAAACGTGTGTTCAGGAATAACTAATCCACTAACGTAAGTGTGGACCGGCCCAGCTGATTCCAAGTCTTCTCTGCGGGGAATCCTGAGACATTTGCTATAGTGTCTTGTAGCCGATGCGGAGCTTGCCCCTTGCCTCGACTCATGACGGAAATCCAATTTCCAATACGTGATATTTCGGTTTTATTTGTAGAGCCTAGTATTGGCGACATGATAGATGGTATCCATGCCGCCTAGGATTGATACATTTATATTTGAAGTTGTTTTGACACTTTACACTTATAATACTATCAAATGATTTGTTTTAAACGTATCAAACATTATTTGGCTATTATAAGGGAAAAACCTATCCTCTGGCTTGCGTTGCATTGTGTGATGGGACCTGAGGTCTTATAATAGCTTCATTTTTCCAAAAAGCATTGCGTTGTTTATTCTATGCACTTGTATTCTCGGGAGAAAACCCGTTCCGTGTTATACGGTGTGGTCCCTTGAATTACTCTCTTTTAAAGTAAAGTTTTAAATAACTGTTTTAGTTCTCACACCAGTCACATGACTGACCTGGAGTTTATTGTTTTAACCTAAACTCTGGGTGGCCCTATTTTCCTCACAGGACGCTAGTAGTTTTGGTTTTGCAGATTTATATTCACAGGAACCTGGTTTATAGCTGGAATGATATCTGGAAAGCTCTGTATCCGTATATCTCCTTCAGTTGTGTTTTGTATTATTTTTCCGCTGCAGTATTGTAATTTAAAAACTCTGATATTTCTCTGATGTATAATATTAATTCATACCATGTATATTCTTGTATTCTGATGGAATTGTTGTAATTAACAATGAAATGTTCTTCTGTTTGTGTTCTGATTTGTCGTGTTCTCAACTCAATCCATGCTTTCCTTCACGGGGAAGTACGGGTCGTTTCATAATATATATCGTCGATTTCTATTTAAAATATATTTTATAAAATATTTATAAATTCATATTAAAATGATTTTAACTTCTTTTTTAAATTTTTAAATAAAATTTGGATATCCTATATTTTTATCATACTAAAATAGTTATATAGATTTGGGAATAACTTCTTTTTATATTTGCTTTAAAATGAACTAAATCAATCGATAAACCCGTTCGGGTTAAAAATGGCGTTTCAACTTAGTCCGGCTTCACATGTCAATATTTTTATTTCTTCATTGAATATTATTCTAAATTATTCATTATTTTAAAATATTCTTTATTTACAAGATTCCTTACTTTAAAATATTCTTTATATAAAGATATTCTTTATTTCAAAATATTATTCTATTAATAGTATTCTGAATCGGAATGTGACTCAATCAATTACCATATAAATTTAGTTATATGAATTTCCTACATCGCATATATATGACAATAATGATAAATAATCAATAGACCATCCATTCACATCCAGAGTGAAATCAATAATTGTGTGAGCATTAAAATAATAAATAAATAATGCTCATCACAGATTATCATTCAATCGATTGATAGATAACTAAATGATTAGGACTAGTGTATGACATTATCTCAATACCCGTGTGGGTTTTTCAGCCAATAACAGTTCATATAAATAAATCATTGGATAATGAATTTAACCGATTGCAATTCAGTTTGAATTATTTTTTATTTAACCAATTTTCACTATTAAATTATAAACAAATATTTCTAATAAATATTTATAATTTAATTTCAAAAAAACATATATTTTGACAAGTAATTATTTTTATTCTTGTCTAACAACATTACATTATTATTTTAAAATGACGTTTCTAAATAAATGACATATTCATTTAACATGGATATAATCCAAATAAATGACATATTATTTAACATGAACATGATCTAAATATATGACATTCTTAATGTAACATGAACATCACCTAATATATGACATTTTTAATGTAACTTGACATTATCTAAATAAATGATATATTCATTTGACAAATCATTACTCTAAATAAATGACATTTTTAGTTCTCTAACATAAATGACATATTTAACTAAAATGACATTTTCTTCTAACATGACATTCTTATCCAAAATGGAAATTTATTCCAACATGACCTTTTTACCTAGAATGACTAAATTAATTTATTCCAACATGACCTTTTTACCTAGAATGACTAAATTAACAATTTAATCCTAACATAACATTTTTATCTAAAATGACAATTTTAACTAAATAAAGAACATATTTAATTCAAGTGAACTTAATCTAAATAAAGGGCATATGTAATTCTAGTTTACAAAATATGTTTTAATCTAAATGACATATTTATTGAACAAAGATGTGTTCTAATCTAAATGACATATTTGTGGACGAACATGTGTATTAATCTAAATGACATATTTAGTTGACAAATATGTGTTTAAATCTAAATGAAATATTTGTGGACAAACATGTGTTTTAGTCTAAATGACATATTTGTTGTGTTACATAACATGATTCTAAAAAAAAAAAATTATCTAACATAACATTTCTAACTAAAAATGACATTTTATATTCTAAATAAACATTTCTAACAGGGTGATGTTTTTATTCTAAATAAACAATTCTAACAAAAGTGATGTTTTTATTCTAAATAAATATTTCATAACAAAAATGTTATTTTTTAATCTAAATAAACATTTTAAAACAAAATTTTTGTTTTTATTCTAAATAAACATTTTATAACAAAAATGTTATTTTTATTCTAAATAAACATTTTATAAGAAAAATGTTATTTTTCTTCTAATGCCACATTTTATAACAAAAGTGTTATTTTATTTCTTATGCAACTTTTATAATAAAAATGGTATTTTGTTTCTAATGTAACACTTCATAAAAAAAATGGTATTTTATAATACTAATTTTTTTAACTAAAATGTCAATTTTATTATAATGTAACATTTTTAACTAAAATGTCGATTTTATTCTAATGTAACATTTTATAACAAAATGTGATCTTTATTTCTAATATAGCATTTTTAACAAAAATGACATTTCTATTTACAACCTATAACTCTAACTAAATGTCATATTTTATTTACAAACTATGATTATACTTAGATGTCATATTTGATTTACAAAGTATGATTCTAACTAAATGTCATGTTTTATTTACAAAATATAATTATAACTAAATGTCACATTTGATCTACAAAATATATTTCTAATGTGATCATATTTCTAATGTCATCATTTTTATAATGTAATCATATTTCTAATGTAAACATTTTCTAAGGTAATCATATTTCTAATGTAAACATTTTCTAAGGTAATCATATTTCTAATGAGATAATTTTTTTCTAAGGTACAATAAAAATAGGATTTTTTTCTAAACAAATTTCTTAACCAACATGAGTATTTTTCTACGTACAATAAAAATATGATTTTTATTGTCTACACAAATCTTATTTATCCATATTTAAAATAAAAATATGATTTTATTTGTCTAAACATGTTCTTACTAAACATGTACATTTTTCTGACATACACAATTCAAACAAGTCATTAATCACAATCACAAACAATCGATTCATATTTTAGATAATACATAAATGGATCTCACATCGCAATCAATATAAACAAATTTTATTTTAAAATTTAGAAATCTCTCGTTGATTTTATCTGAATTTCCAACATGCTCTGTTTTCAGATCTGGTCTGTTCCATGTTGTAGATCCGGTCAACACGAGTCCAACGCAACAAAAATCGTTCAATTTTTATTCTGTATGAACAAGTTTGGAGTTTACAACATTTTATTACGTAATTTAGATAATTAATTAATTAATTAGACCTTCTAGTCCTTACTCCTTCCTTCTGTTCAACGCTCCTCTTTCTGAACTAATAGAAACCCAACGTCGTTCCAAACTTCCACCTGCGCACTGCACTTCAGAGGACCGGAATTCGATCGGGGATCACCACCACGTCGGCCTTACCCTCGCCTCTCCATGCCAATTGCCGCAGTCAACTCGCTGCCCTTGTCCATGTGGAAATCACCGCCGAACGAGGCTGCTTTGGGCGCCAGAATCGAGAGAGTTCCTCCATCATATACGATAATATCCGTACAGAATTAAAGGCCTCGCTTTGCTCTTCGATCTTTGCTTTGGATCTATGTTATAATTTTTTGTGGATTGGGATTAATCAGCGACTCTTTTGCGGAGCTTTGTGGTCATTGGAATTAGATAGGTGGCGGCTACTTCTGAAATAGGATTAGGGTTTGCACTAAGATCGAGGGGTATTTATACAAGTATATATATATATATTTAATTTAATTTTAATTCCGATAATTCTTGTTTAATGCCACGAACTCCGAATCAAACCCAATGACTGTCGCCACTTGCTAAATACTCGGTTCCAGGCACAATGGAATATGTCTCGTAACCCAGTTCGGCTATTACGACTAGTTTTCCTTTAGATTAAAATATAAATCATTTAATTTTTTAATTTGATCGTATATTTTAACTTACCGAGGCCACATACTGACTCTAAAAAATTACAGAAAAATTATTTCTAGCTTTGGTTCGACGTTAGGTCCTAGCAAAATTAATTTCATCGAACTTGGAGACCGTTTCAAAAATGGTCATTTTCTGGTCGATCCAATTTGACTGAAATTGGCAAAACACAATTTCTTTTGCCACGCTCACAGATTAATTCGAAAAATTATGAAAATTGAAACCTAGCGATAATTTGACATTCCAAATCCAACAAAAGTGGTTTCGTCGAAAACGGAGGTCGTTTGTAAAATGGCTATTTTTAAGGGTTATACATTACATTAAAATATACATAATTTCTACAACGACTTTTCTAGATTTTTAACTGGACATAACTTATAATTTGTAAAGTGAAATGTAACGACCCGTATTTTTCTGCTTATTTATTTGGAATATTTTGATTATTTTAATTATTTAAAATATTGGTTTGAATTTAAAAGAGCGAATTTAACAATTTTATTTGGAATATATTATTTAAATAAATAATAAAATATTATTTTAATTTCAAAAATATTTGGGGAAATATAGAATTTGAAATATATTGTGACCGGGCAGTTTAAAGTGGTCAAATATTGGTTATATTGAAGATATAGTGACGATTTCGATTCGAGAACGACGGTTGAGTGATATGGTTTATAATTTAATTAAATAACGAGCTGCAGCGGCGCGACAATTCGCGATTTGGCGTTTTGAACTTCAATTAGTTGTACCGGGTTCAAAATAAGTCGGGTTTCCTCGAAACAAGAAACGTCAGGACCGGTTTGACGATATCTTTCCAATGGTAGAGAAAAATCCAATTTTCATCGTGTAGATTTTATTTTATGTCCAAATCAAATTTTGAAAAAAATGCTATGGAATTTCCTTTATATATATAGCGCTGTGTTTGTAAAAAAAGAGGGTTTTTAAATATTTTAAATATCGATTTGGCTTGGTATTCAACCCGTGATATTTTATCTTGTAATATACGATATTCTGGTCGTGTATGGCCAATTGCAATATTTTATATATATTATATTGAAGTATTTTAAAATTGGTTTATTTTATTTGAATTGACCAGTTAAAAAAGGGACTTTATTCAAATGACCTCAGTTTTCAACGAAACAAATTTTATTGGGACTGCAATAGTATATTATTGCTATATTTCAAGTGGCGCATCAATCGGGGTTAATTTGTGAGCGTGGCAAAATAAAATACAAATATAAACGACCATTTGAATGTGAACGAGGGCCATTCGAGCAAACGGACTCGGAATTCGACGAAACAAGTTTCATTAGGACCGTATCGTCAAATTATGCTATGCCGTCCATTCGCGTCTCGAACGAGGTTTGTGTGTGAGCGCAGCAGCGAATAATCGACGTTCGAAATAGCGATAAGCACAAAATAAAAATCGTTAGTCAACATCGTTTGTCAAATCAACTTAAATTATATTATTTTTACCTTATAAGTACCCCTCCAATTCAGAATCCTAAGCCCCAATTCTGAAAGCGTTCATACATTTTGCGAATAAGCCCTCGGTTACAAATTTAATTTTATCTCCAAATCTATTGCGAATCAGTGAGGGGTATCTGAACGAAATATGTAGATCGGAGTAAGATCTAGCTCCAGTAAAGATTTGGGGACCTATGGTGGCTTGAGGTGGCCGAAATTGGATAAAAACTGAAGAAAATGGGTTTCGTTCTTGACTGATTTTGAGGAGCGGAGACGATTTCAGGTGCCAGCCTTGGGGGAGCATGTTCAGGGGACAGAGGGCTTTCAAATGGTAGTGGTGTGGAAGGTTATCACTGATGGTGGTCGGAGGAATCAGTAGATTAACAGAGGGGATGTTTTTCGAAAAGATGAGAAGGTAAATGGCCAAATTCTGGCGCCTTGGGTCAGTAATGGTGGCGGCGCTCTGACGGGGCTGGTGCTGGGTGGCGAGGTCTGCCGAGTAGAGGTGGCCCCGTGACCTGGAAGTAGCGGTGGTGGAGGAATATGGCCGATGATCAGATAAGGGGGAAAACCGAAATTCCGGCGGTCGTTGTTGGCTTGGGGCTCATGGCTCTTGGCGATGGGGCATCATGGAGAGGCAGTTCTGTTGGTTAGGTTCGGGGGGTGTGCAGGTGCCGTACGGCGACGGCGATGGGCGATAAAGGTGGTCGGTTTTGTTTCAGGCGAGAATGGATTTGTGAAGCATCGGGTTTGAGCATCCTTGAGAGGAGAAAACATGTGAAGGCTTTAGTGGATGGCTGACGTGGATAGACCGTTAGATTTAGGTAAGGATGTCTGTTTTTATTAATTATTAATTATTTATTTAGTTAGTTAATAATCGTATATATATACAATCTTTAAATCAACATATTTTCTCGTACGATAACGAAATTTAACGAAACTGGATCCGTTGGGATCGCAGGGACGAGACCTATCCGATGGCACTGACTAGGAGTCGGTTGGACACAACTGAAATTTCAAACAATTTTGAATGGTCGTCCCAAATTAAATGCAAAAAACGCGTTAACCGTCGACCGAAATGAACTAGTTAGTTAATTCTCACACCTTCTGGAATACTATGATGTGGTACATTCATAGTAAAGTATAGATTACAGTTAACAGTATAAATTGGCTGATTGGATGCGATGGATGCAAATTGGTTGTTATTGTTTGATTTGTTGCAGTTATTAATGTTCCATCATTTATTTAATCCGTATATTTCACCCAACTGTTATATGTGATGCAGAGAAGGACTGGTTGGAGGAATCCGAACAGATTCCTCAAATAAACTGTATTTTTAACTGCTGTGCATATATGAAGTGCTCAACCGGACTGACACCAAAACCTATTTAAATGTGATGGTTGAATATATATTCATCATTGTTGTGTTTGAAATCAATCGACAGTTCTAATTTGGAAAATGGCCTAAATGGTATTGTTTAAACGTCGTTCTACTGTCAGGTGGATCGACGTAGTTTTAAAGTTATAAATTTATGTTATAACTGAATTAAAGTTTTCAATTATTTTATGTAAGTAATTAGATTAGAAGTTTTATAAATATATGTGTTAATCGAGTTTATAAAGGGATTATTTAAATGGTTTACACCAACTTTAAAAGCAGAGAAAACCACAGATTTTACCTGCGGACTGATGGGAAAATTGTTTTCAAACAACTAAAAGGTGATTTTAAATTAATTGAGTTATTTAATTAATTTAAAAGGGAAATGACAAATGGAATTCATTTAATGGTTAACCGAGGTGTACAGTTGACCAAATCAACCGTGTTTAGCTTAAATTGAAAATGAGACCAACTTGAAATGGAATGGAATTAATTGGGTTCTGAATATTCGTCAAATTTCGCGAGAGGTGTTTAATAATTAGTTAATATTTGATTAACTATAATTAAGGGAATTCTTGAATTGTTTTGTGTTATTTTAGTTAATCTTCGATTAACTAAACCTCAAAATAATAATTAATTGGTTAGGGTTAATAAAGTAAAGTATTGTTTAATCAACTTTTAAATGTGATAATTATCATATTTTTGATAAATAGCAAAGTTAACTATTCTTATATAGTTAATGTTGAAGTTATTATTATTTTTAACAATTAGAGAATGACTTTTAAATAGGAATTCAATTAAGAAATGACTTAAGTGGCATTATGGTTCGACCATGGAAGTGGGGAAAGTTTATAAAGAGGTTTATAATCCAAGTTTCAGAAGAGCATGGTAAATGGAATCAGTAAGTAAAGGTGGTATTTTATGGATCTCAAACAAGTTATGTAAAGAGAGGATTAAATGAGGATTTCAATATAAGAGATGGTTTTAAAACCAGATTTGAAATCGAAGGGAAAATGAGATTTGGATGTTAGTGGTTAAACTAATATTATTCTGAGGTAAGAACGGATTGATCAAGGTTTGAGAGGTAACTAAAATACCCCAACTTGATTGGCTTCACTACTACCGGGGAATGGCATTAGTTTGGAGTGAGTGAAGGTGTTGAAATTGGTTTTACTTTATACGAGGAATATCGAACTCTAATGCAGGGTCTTGGGAAATTAAATAATATTGCAATATTAGTTTAAAGAGAAATAAGAACATTGATTTCAAATTTTATTGAATATTTGTTATTCAATTAGAGTTGATCAAATATAGTATTTGAGGTAGAGTTAGCCAAACAGAGTTATTCAGGAAGAGTTGCCATTGCGTACGACTTCTAGCGTAATTCGCCGAGCTGTAGATAGCCTATGGCGGTCGGATGTTTCCTGAGGGAATCAGGCGTAACCATTGTGATTGCTGCGATCTAGAGTCAAGCGAATGGAGTTAAGTCGAATATTAGTTAATCGATAGGAGTAATCAAGTCGAATATTAGTTAATCAATAGGAGTAATCAAGTCAAGTTAGTCCAGTTGAGTTAAATAAGTCGAGCTAGTCAAGTTAAAATTAATCGATCAGAGTAAATCAGTCAGAGTTAGTCAGAGGAAATTTGGTTTATATCATTAGGTATATACATATATGGATATCGTGAGTTGCCCGAAGGGAAACGAAAAGGGGAAAAGGTTTCAAAGAAATATATCGATATTACCAATGGAAATGGAAAGCTGGATATATATATATATATATATATATATATATATATATATATGTATACGTACCCCAAATCATACAAACAGTTCGGTTATAATAGAATAAGAATAAATAAAATGTTTTGAATATACTGGGAGATTTTAAAGTTGATTAACCATTTGGTTAAGTACATATATAATTTAAATAGGCCAGGTAGTGCCAAGTACTAAATTAGAAAACTCATTGACACATTTGTTATTTGATAGTTAAATCACCGACTATCAAACCAGACCAATCCGCTTGTTGGTATGGAAAGACCGGGATCGAATTTATATTCAAAAACCATTCTGAACAACAAATACGTGAAGATGGTAATTGAAGATGGAGCAAATGAAGACTGTGGATCTTCATAAGCGGAAGGACTAAGTGTGACGGCCCGCCCCGCACCAGCCTGCATTTCCTCCAAAAGTGCGCTGTACACATGCCCGACTAGCACAAGACGGTCGTCATAAGAAAGGAAAGAAGGGAATGAACTAACCAAAGAACCTGTATAATGTCTCACAGCGCATGGAATAAAATATAATAATAACATACTTGACATAAAACAGGCGAGACAGTGCATAAGCTGATAACTAATAATCAATGTCAACAACAGAGCAGCGGAAATCCAAATACAGCTTATTACAACTTTTCCAAATTTACTGTCTCTAAGCAAAAGAAAGTTAAAGTAGAAGATACACCAACAATGCCCAAGCAGTGATCTTCAACAACACAGGGAGAATATTATGTATATAGTACGTGGAAGCCTCCTGCTCGTCTCCGGATCATCTACCCGTGCATCACCAGCTAACCTGTCTCTAGTCTGCTCGTGTGAGCACCCAGAGTAATAAGAGGAGACATAAAACTCTGGGTCAGACATAAAGCCTGGTATGAGCGATAAGCATCTTAAACAGAATAATAACAGATATACTAAACCATACCTGAACCTGGACCTGCAACCAAAGAGTTAGTACCACATACCGTACAATACTCCAAGGTGCCATAATAAATAGTGTAAGAATACGGGGGTGGGGTGTACATGTCACCATGATAGCAAACAAATCATCCATAGCAACCATCCTCACATCTCTCACTCAGTGCGTAAAGCGTACGACATCTACCACTTTGGAACACTAGACAAACTGAGGTAACGACGAATCCCGACTTGTAGAAACCCCGCTGTGACCAAGCCAAACACTTGGAGTCATGACCCAACATTTCAATGACCCACTTCATTGGTCGTAGCCCTTGGTTCTACCGATGCCATAATGGCCCTGAATCCGCCTTCGCACCTCCTACCATAGTGGTCCAAAGCTATAGACGTCGATAGCTCCTTAACACGCGTCCCGCAGCAGAGCCCAACCATGAAGCGAACTCGTTGATTCCCTTCTGAATCTTGAGCTCTAACTTCTCATTTGGACTTCCTTTGCGTCTCGGGTTTGGTCGAATTGGAGTGGGTCTTCAGAAGAGTTGTCGCGCATTAACAGTCCTAGAGTTCTGTTCGGTTCGGTAGTCATCACCATCATCGGGTCGGGTCGGTAGTCCACTTCGGGTCGGGTCGGTTCAGTGATTCTCCCCCCTTCAGATATCGGTTCGGTTCGGGTGCCTCTGCTTGAGTTCAGTGGTTGCTCCCTTCTAAGTTCCCATTCCCGATCCTGTCCTTCTCCAATTGCCGATCCGCTCCGTCCCCTTAGCTTTCCCGATCCGATCTGCTCCGATCCGATCCGCTCCACAGCTCCGATCCGATCCGCTCCATCGCTCCGATCCGATCTTCTATCCAACTCCAACTCTAAGCAATGGCCTACCTTCCTGCCAAACTTCTTCCAGTGGCAAGTCCCCATCCAGTTCAGATTCCCTTGGTCAGTTCCCTAGTCCGATCCGACCCCTTTCTCCGATCCGAAACGGTTCGGAACCTGCACACTTCTGCAACTTTCCAGCGAGCTTTCTACGCCATTCGACGACGTTTTCGAGCAATTTAACTATTCTAACCAATCATGAAACATACCATAGAGTCATAGCAACATGTAATAGCAACCACAAACAGCAAACAACAATTTAAATGAATCAAAATGAATCAAAAGTGGCTAAAACCTTACATTTGCCTATAATCCCTCTTAATCATGTTTAAGCATACGATTAGCAAAACACATCGAAATTAACCCAAATTTCTAACAGAGCCTTAAAACATTATTTTAGAATTTTAAGAATTTTTCCAGAATTTATTTACGTATAAATTCGCTAATCCTCACTAATTACCCCTAATCACCGTAATTAGTGCAAAAACTATGCAAATCACTCACCTTGGCCACAAACAAAATTCTCAGAACTGAAACTCCTCTGATTTGGGCGAGTACTGATGTCCAACAGCAGCTCTAACCTTGCTTTGGTGCTTTTCTCCTTAATTTGATGCCTCTAAGCCTTAATCCTTGATTAGTGAGTGATTTTTGGGTGTTTTAGAGAGATTTAGAGAGTGGAGGCCATGGCTATGTCAAGAGAAATGAAAGTGGCGGCTGGAAAATGTCTAAAGAAATGTTTTCTAACCCTAATCAGCACCTATTTACCCCTAAACCCGAAATTCCCCTTGGGCCTAGCTGCTAATCACCCGGTTAAGCCCAATTAAGCTGTTTTTCACCATCTGAAACTTGTTCCAGCCATATCTCCCAAACGGTGAGTCCGTTTGGCTAATGTGACCACTCTACGGAAAGAGAAACCATCATCCGAAGCCAATGGAAGTGGTTTCAGGTCAAAATTCCTTTTCAGTCAAAAGTTATGGCCAAAACAGTGCCAACTAGGGGCAAAATGGTCATATAAAAATCGAGAAAAATCATGAACATGGGAAATGACCCCAATAGTCGTCTCCCAAAGTTACACGACCATACGACTTCGTATGTGACAGAAATAAATATTCTACGATTCTATGATGCGTAGAACGCGGGTCGTTACACTCTTCCCCCCTTAAGAAATTTCGTCCCCGAAATTCCTTAACCCAAAACATACAAAGGATCCCGCATGCCTAACAACCACACATAACAATCAACCATGCAAACAAGCAAACAAGCCCATCCTAGCATGCGGAAAAATTAAATCGAAGTTAAAATCTTACCAGACAAAGAGTTCTGGATACTTCTTCCTTATATCCTCCTCTGTTTCCCAAGTACAATCACTCTCGTCC
Organism: Allium sativum; assembly: GCA_030737875.1. Lineage (NCBI taxonomy): Eukaryota > Viridiplantae > Streptophyta > Magnoliopsida > Asparagales > Amaryllidaceae > Allium > Allium sativum. The sequence continues at coordinate 584,936,087 of CM060923.1, read as the reverse complement.
TCGCTCCACTGTACCTTGACTAGCTTCACTGCCTTCCTTCGAAGTTGCTTCATGTCGTACTCGACAATACGGGCCGGCTTGCGGTTCCCAACCGCCTCGGGTTCTACTTCGAAGTCCTCTAACTTATCAGGTGAAATAGTTATATCTGAGTCGTGAACGAACTTCCTTAGTTGGGAAACATGAAATACGTTATGAACTCCTGCCATCTTCTCTGGTAAGTCAATTCTATATGCTAAATTCCCGACTAGTTCAAGAACAGGGAATGGGCCAACGAATCTTGGTGCCAACTTGCCTTTCCTGCCAAATCGTACTACGCTCTTCAACGAAGAAATCTTGACAAACACCAAGTCGCCAACGGAGAATTTTAAGTCTCTTCTCCTCTTATCAGCATAACTCTTCTGTCTATCTTGGGCAGCCTTCATTCGTTGCTGAATGATCTTGATCTTATCTGAAGTTTCCCTCACCACATCTGGTCCAAGCATAAACTTCTCGCCAGTCTCTATCCAACATGATGGTGAGTTGCACGGTCTTCCATACAAAGCTTCAAACGGAGCCATACCGATACTAGATTGGTAGCTATTATTATATGCAAACTCTACTAGATGCAAATGGTCATCCCATGATCCACCAAAATCCAATATACATGCTCTCAAGAGATCTTCCAAAATACGGTTCACCCTCTCCGTCTGACCGTCGGTCTGAGGATGATATGCGGTACTGAGATGTAACTCTGACCCTAGAGCCTCTTGTAAGCTCTTCCAAAACCCACTAGTGAACAACGGGTCTCGGTCGCTCACAATGCCTTTAGGTACTCCATGAAATCTCACTACCCACTTCATATACAATTCTGCTAACTTAGCTGCCGTTCTTGTCGATTTGACTGGTATAAACCTTGCACTTTTAGTCAGTCGATCTACAATTACCCAAATGCTGTCATATCCCGATCTAGTCCTTGGTAAACCATCGATGAAATCCATCGAGACTTGCTCCCATTTCCATTCGGGAATTTCTAAAGGCTGTATCAACCCACTAGGCTTCTTTTGCTCGGCTTTAACTAGCTGGCAATTCATGCACTTGGATATAAACTTCCCAACGTCTCTTTTCATCCCTTCCCAGTAGTAAGTCTGCTTCATATCTCGATACATCTTATTACCACCGGGGTGTATAGTTAGCTTTGAGTGATGACATTCTCTAAGCACTTCATCTCTCAATCCATTGACATTGGGTACAACAAGCTTTCCATTCTTTCTAAGCCATCTATCTCGATCAAGCCCATACTTGTTCATCTCCTCATCGATACCCATCTCTAACTTGGAGATGATTTCCAATAGGTTAGGATCGTCCCTCTGACTAGAGCCGATCCGCTCAATCAAAGTGGGTCTGATCGTCAAACTTGCTAACATTTCTGGATCCAATTCGCACTTTGGTCTGAAATCAAACCCCGCGATAAACTCCAGTTGCTTCCATTCAAGGAACATAGCCCCTAAGCTGGCATGTCTCCTACTCAATGCATCAGCCACCGCATTGCCCTTTCCTGGTGTGTATGCTATGTCAAAATCATAGGAAGCTAAGAACTCTAACCATCTCTGCTGACGGAGATTCAGATCCTTCTGGGAGAATAGATACTTCAACGACTTATGATCTGTAAACAGCTCAAATCTTTCTCCCAAGAGATAGTGTCTCCACATCTTTAACGCGAACACGATCGCTGCCAATTCTAAATCATGGGTAGGGTATCTTCTCTCGTGCGGTTTCAACTGCCGACTTGCGTAAGCTACAACCCTACCGCCTTGCATCAATACAGCACCCAGTCCGGTACCACAGGCATCCGTGTATACCGTCATCTCTTCATCCCCCTTAGGGATGACTAACACTGGTGCGCTTGTCAACTTGTCCTTTAGACTCTTGAATGCATTCTCGCACCTTTCATCCCAGACAAAAGCTTGATTCTTCTTGGTCAACTGGGTCAATGGTGCTTCTATCTCGGAGAAACTTTGGATAAACTTACGATAATACCCCGCTAACCCCAAGAAACTCCTTACATCTGTTGCATTCTTGGGCGTAGGCCAATCCTGTACCGTAGCCACCTTCGCCGGGTCCACGGCAATCCCATTTCCTGATACAACATGGCCCAAGAACCTCACTTCCCTCTTCCAGAAGTGGCACTTAGAAAACTTTGCTTTCAATTGGTGTTTTCTCAACACCTCCATCACTATTCTTAAATGTCCCTTGTGTTCTTCTTCTGTCCTCGAGTAGACCAAAATATCATCAACGAACACAAGGACAAACCTATTCAACTGATCTCTGAATACCCTATTCATAAGATCCACAAAATATGCTGGGGCATTGGTCAGCCCGAATGGCATGACCAACCACTCATAAAACCCAGACGGCGTCCGAAATGCCGTTTAAGCTATACTCTCAGCTTCCACTCTAAGCTGATGAAAACCTGTCGCGAGATCCAACTGAGAAAATATTCTCGCGCCACTTAACTGATCGAACAATCATCTATCCGCGGTAGAGGATACTTGTTCTTCCTCGTCACTTTATTCAACTCGCGGTAGTCTACACACAAACGAAGGGAACCATCCGCCTTGGTAGCAAACACAACTGGTGCTCCCCATTCAGAAACACTCCTTCTGATAAATCCCTTCTTCAAAAGATCGCTGACTTGCATCTCGAGCTCCTGCTGCTCTCTTGGTGCCATACGACGAAGTGGCATCACTATAGGTCTGGCATCTTTTACCAAATCAATACGGAACTCAATCTCTCGGTGTGGTGGAAGTCCGGTCACTTCTTCGAAAACATCCGGATACTGGCCAACCACGGGCAAACCTGACAACTCACTATGCGGAATGTCGAGGGAGTTTAGAAAACTAGCCAATACCCCCTTACTGGGTAGACCACCAAACACTATCCTCCGCCCATCATCCGCTCTAGCTGTCACCAACAAACCCTCACAGTCTACCACCACCCCGTATCTTTGGAGCCAATCTACTCCCAAAATAATGCCAAACCCAGTAAAGCCCAAAACAAAGCAATCACAAACAAACATGCATCCATGACTCGATAGGACCACATTACGACAAATCATGCTAAGGCTAGTCGAACCACCAATCGGGTTCGTCGCTACTAAGGGTCTATCGACAATCTCGGGCTCCAATCCCAACCTATCTACCAGGTCACTAGATATGAAAGAACTGGAAGCTCCGGTATCAAACAAAACTCTAACAGGAACATCATAAACAGAAAGCATACCTTGAATGACGACATTCTTTCCCTTCTCCGCCGCTGTTGGGGCATTCGACGAAGAAGGAATAGCATTAAGAGCGTAAGCTTTCACCATTTGCTTTTCCTTAAGGGGCTGTGGACACTTGTCCTTGTGATGTCCCAATTGGCCACAATTGAAGCACTTCCTATCCGCTGGCTTGGCCCGACAATTACTAGCATAATGGCCCTTCTTACCACAGCTGAAGCACTCCACATCTTGCTTATTCTTTTTCTTCTGGCCGTCCTTAGCCTGATTCTGCTTTCTTTTATTCTGGGAGCCACCCTTGCCTCCACCACTTGCTTGTGGCTTTGGCTCATCTGCGGATGCAACCTCAGTCTTCGGCTTAGGGTAGAGACTTTCCGATCTTAACGCTTTCCCCACAATCGATTCAAACGTCTCATCGATGTGGTTAATAAGCTTTTCCCCTAAGTACTGATCCAAACCAGTTATGAATTTCTCATTCTTCTTCTCGGCAGTATCAATAAGAGATAATCCATACTTCGACAAAGTGTCGAATTCAGCAATGTACTCCGAGACAGCTCTGCCATTCTGCTTGAGCTCCAAGAATTTCTTAAACAGCATTGACTTCTGAGCAGCTGGAATGAACTTCTCACTAAAGCGAGTCTTAAACTGCTCCCAAGTAATCTGATCTTCGGGAGTAGCTGCCTTTATAGCATTCCACCAATTCATTGCCCGCCCTTGCAGCTGACGGGACGCTAGCTTTCTCTTCATCGCATCCTCGATACCCAAATCCTCGAAGATACGTTTGCAACTATCCAACCAATCCTGGACATCCGTGGCCGTCTCCGTTCCGTGAAACGGCTTCCCACCAAGGCTAGTATAATCCTTGTTTAGCTTGGCGAAGTCGACTCTTGGCGCCTGCACTATTGGACCACCACCATTTCCACCATTTGGAGCTGCCCTCTGCACATCTCTAAGCATCTCTCTCATGAGGTCTGTAAACATCGTCCTCATGTCAGCAGCATTCCCATTATTGGCTCCCCTACCAGCACCTCTAGTATCTCGGCTCATCGTCAATCTGAAAAAGGAAACGATTAACGATTCCATAGTGGTGCTAGTGCAGTACGACTTCATCCTTATACTACTAATAGTATACATATATATATAGCTTTTAAAAACCAAAGTAATCACAAATACGCTCTCTCGTATACGTGTATTATCTCTCCCTGATAACTTCCCTAGGTTAACTACGCAACCTAGAGCTCTGATACCAAGTGTGACGGCCCGCCCCTCACCAGCCTGCATTTCCTCCAAAAGTGCGCTGTACACATGCCCGACTAGCACAAGACGGTCGTCATAAGAAAGGAAAGAAGGGAATGAACTAACCAAAGAACCTGTATATTGTCTCACAGCACATGGAATAAAATATAATAATAACATACTTGACATAAAACAGGCGAGACAGTGCATAAGCTGATAACTAATAATCAATGTCAACAACAGAGCAGCGGAAATCCAAATACAGCTTATTACAACTTTTCCAAATTTACTGTCTCTAAGCAAAAGAAAGTTAAAGTAGAAGATACACCAACAATGCCCAAGCAGTGATCTTCAACAACACAGGGAGAATATTATGTATATAGTACGTGGAAGCCTCCTGCTCGTCTCCGGATCATCTACCCGTGCATCACCAGCTAACCTGTCTCTAGTCTGCTCGTGTGAGCACCCAGAGTAATAAGAGGAGACATAAAACTCTGGGTCAGACATAAAGCCTGGTATGAGCGATAAGCATCTTAAACAGAATAATAACAGATATACTAAACCATACCTGAACCTGGACCTGCAACCAAAGAGTTAGTACCACATACCGTACAATACTCCAAGGTGCCATAATAAATAGTGTAAGAATACGGGGGTGGGGTGTACATGTCACCATGATAGCAAACAAATCATCCATAGCAACCATCCTCACATCTCTCACTCAGTGCGTAAAGCGTACGACATCTACCACTTTGGAACACTAGACAAACTGAGGTAACGACGAATCCCGACTTGTAGAAACCCCGCTGTGACCAAGCCAAACACTTGGAGTCATGACCCAACATTTCAATGACCCACTTCATTGGTCGTAGCCCTTGGTTCTACCGATGCCATAATGGCCCTGAATCCGCCTTCGCACCTCCTACCATAGTGGTCCAAAGCTATAGACGTCGATAGCTCCTTAACACGCGTCCCGCAGCAGAGCCCAACCATGAAGCGAACTCGTTGATTCCCTTCTGAATCTTGAGCTCTAACTTCTCATTTGGACTTCCTTTGCGTCTCGGGTTTGGTCGAATTGGAGTGGGTCTTCAGAAGAGTTGTCGCGCATTAACAGTCCTAGAGTTCTGTTCGGTTCGGTAGTCATCACCATCATCGGGTCGGGTCGGTAGTCCACTTCGGGTCGGGTCGGTTCAGTGATTCTCCCCCCTTCAGATATCGGTTCGGTTCGGGTGCCTCTGCTTGAGTTCAGTGGTTGCTCCCTTCTAAGTTCCCATTCCCGATCCTGTCCTTCTCCAATTGCCGATCCGCTCCGTCCCCTTAGCTTGCCCGATCCGATCTGCTCCGATCCGATCCGCTCCACAGCTCCGATCCGATCCGCTCCATCGCTCCGATCCGATCTTCTGTCCAACTCCAACTCTAAGCAATGGCCTTCCTTCCTGCCAAACTTCTTCCAGTGGCAAGTCCCCATCCAGTTCGGATTCCCTTGGTCAGTTCCCTAGTCCGATCCGACCCCTTTCTCCGATCCGAACCGGTTCGGAACCTGCACACTTCTGCAACTTTCCAGCGAGCTTTCTACGCCATTCGACGACGTTTTAGAGCAATTTAACTATTCTAACCAATCATGAAACATACCATAGAGTCATAGCAACATGTAATAGCAACCACAAACAGCAAACAACAATTTAAATGAATCAAAATGAATCAAAAGTGGCTAAAACCTTACATTTGCCTATAATCCCTCTTAATCATGTTTAAGCATACGATTAGCAAAACACATCGAAATTAACCCAAATTTCTAACAGAGCCTTAAAACATTATTTTAGAATTTTAAGAATTTTTCCAGAATTTATTTACGTATAAATTCGCTAATCCTCACTAATTACCCCTAATCACCGTAATTAGTGCAAAAACTATGCAAATCACTCACCTTGGCCACAAACAAAATTCTCAGAACTGAAACTCCTCTGATTTGGGCGAGTACTGATGTCCAACAGCAGCTCTAACCTTGCTTTGGTGCTTTTCTCCTTAATTTGATGCCTCTAAGCCTTAATCCTTGATTAGTGAGTGATTTTTGGGTGTTTTAGAGAGATTTAGAGAGTGGAGGCCATGGCTATGTCAAGAGAAATGAAAGTGGCGGCTGGAAAATGTCTAAAGAAATGTTTTCTAACCCTAATCAGCACCTATTTACCCCTAAACCCGAAATTCCCCTTGGGCCTAGCTGCTAATCACCCGGTTAAGCCCAATTAAGCTGTTTTTCACCATCTGAAACTTGTTCCAGCCATATCTCCCAAACGGTGAGTCCGTTTGGCTAATGTGACCACTCTACGGAAAGAGAAACCATCATCCGAAGCCAATGGAAGTGGTTTCAGGTCAAAATTCCTTTCCAGTCAAAAGTTATGGCCAAAACAGTGCCAACTAGGGGCAAAATGGTCATATAAAAATCGAGAAAAATCATGAACATGGGAAATGACCCCAATAGTCGTCTCCCAAAGTTACACGACCATACGACTTCGTATGTGACAGAAATAAATATTCTACGATTCTATGATGCGTAGAACGCGGGTCGTTACACTACTTGTCGAATTTCTTTGGCTTGCAACTAGGGTTATTTGATTTGTGATTCTGTCGCGGTTGAATCTACGGATTGCAAGGACTACTCGCTACTGATCCTTGGGGTGATTCCTACATGAGATGCAGTAGGAGAGTGCTTTCGGTTCATCCTGATCCTGGACGACTTGTATGGATGAATGTCTGACAGAGTATTTCTTAAGGGTCACGTACGTTGATTTTTACAAACGTATTTCTATTAGTGGCGGAGAGGGGAACCTCTCTAGCTTAACGACCAGAATATTTTTGTGGACGTCAATTAGTGATTTGTAAGATCGGACAATGTGCCATTCAAAGTGTATGATGACCAGATGTGTTCTAGCCTCAAGCCTCATCAACCGGGAAATGACAAAAATCGGGCAGGCAACATGGCTATGTGGGTCGCTCCCATTAGGGTGTATAATCACCTATCTAGAGAAATTCCATTTGTTCTTTTATCTATATTTGATACTGTCCCTTTTTGGGAGGCAGTAGCTGATCCCAACCGTCGGTGACATACATTCGATACACTCAAGCGAAATGAGTGGTCAGTCATGTGAGGGCCGGGTTGCAAGACGTTCTTGTTGAACCCAATGTATTCGCCCCTAGAGATACACATTCGGAAGGTGGACCCATACCTTGTCAAGGTTGGAATCCAATATCCAATAAGCGCCCGCGGTTTTTGATTGTATATTATATATGTGGAGCGTGAGATGCAAGCGTTCCACTAGATTGTTATTTACTTGTATTTAGACATTATGATAATATCAGAATAAGTTATGATTTCAAAAAAGTTTTGGGTTATAGTAAGGTAAAAACCGTCCATGTTTAAGTGTGGGTAGGTCTTACTATTATCCTTTGATTTCAGAAAGGATTTTTCCAAAGTTAAACAAGTTGTGTGTTCTGTGAATTTATCACCGAAAGTATTCCAGACTGACCCGGTGTATTTTGCTTTTCCTAAAATGTGCTCGGGTAAGACCGAGTATGTTCCAGGTTAGGTTTCGCTTGGAGTTTCAGGAGCTAGAAGCAGGCGGCTTCACCGTTAGTTATATACAGATATTTTTTTCTGATGTATGATGTACTCTGATAATTGGTATGTATATACAGTTCGTTGTATAAAAAGATTTGTTATATTATTTTTTATCTGTTCCGCTGTGAGATTCTGATGTGGTGTCCTTCTTCTTTCTTCTGTTCCGCTGTGAGATTCTGATGTGGTGTCCTCCTTCTTTCTTCTGTTCTAATATTTCTTTCTTTCTATTCTCACCCTCTAATTTCTTTCTCACGACAATCTGGGGCTCGATACTTGGGTTTTTGGCAAGTAATACGGGTTTATGTATTGTTGTCAAAAATTCGAGCGTCAAATTTTTTCTTGGGTCGTTACAGTGGTATCAGAGCTGGTTGCTTAATTGGTACGGATGATAGGGGGTTCTCGCTTCGCGTTAGGTGACGAACGAGAGACTCTTAACCCTACATCTCCTGACAATGTGGGTTGGTCGAGTCGCGAGGCTGGCCGTGAAAGCAGTTCTGAGGTACCAGTGTAAGCCACAGGGGGAGGTTAGCCCTCTGCCTTGGGGGATGAGGGATGGTTGAAAAGCCTACCAAATTTCCTGGGTCGTTACAGTGGTATCAGAGCTATTGGTTTAGTGATTACCTTTGCTCTGTGGTGTGACTCAATAGAGATGGGGTTAGTAATACCCTAGATTGAGTTTGTGTATATACACGAGAGCACGTATTTGTAAATGTGATTATAAAATTATTTTTGAAATTATTTTTGCCCAATTTATTTTATAATATAATAAAAGTAATGATTATTATAGTATTGGCAAATTATTTTGATTTGTTGATGTTGATTAGGTGGTATGTTGGGATGGTGTGCTCGATCTCATGGATATAAACCTGAACATGAATCGATTTATTTAAAACCAATATTCAAATAAATCAATCTAGATAATTAAATCTGAATGTATAATTAAAGAAATAAATGGATGAATAAGAAGTGATTATAAGTAATTATAACCTCGTATGGATTGAATTGTGTGTGAATTAGTTGATATGAAGGATATGGATGTTTTTTTAGCATAATTGACATTGGTTTCGGGAACTAATGAATTGGTTTGAGTTAAGAACAGGTGCATACAAGCCAGTTCAGCTTTAAATCAGTTCAAAGGGGAAATTCTGGAGTTAATCGAATCCAGAACTACATAATGATTAAGCAAGCTCGAATAAAATATATCGCTTAATAACGCTCGCCAAAAGGTACGCTTACGCAAATATGAATTTTTGGATTTTGATTTGGGTTTTGAGTTTGAATTTTGGATTTTCCGACCATGATGGTCGATGTCTATTTATTTCTTGATCCTGCAATTTTGTAGATGGTCCTCCGTGCAGGGGAGACTCTGCCGAAATTTTTCCAAAATTTAAGGAGTTACAAATTTGTGGGAAATTGTTTTATTTGAAATAAATTGGTTTTAAAACCAATTGGGTCAGTTTAGAAATAAATTAAAGTTTTAAAATTAATTCTTTTTGGAAAAGATAAAATGGATTTAACGTTCTTTCTGCCTTAGTAATTTCGAGGACGAAATTATTTTAAGCGGGAAGGAATGTAACGACCCGTATTTTTCTGCTTATTTATTTGGAATATTTTAATTATTTTAATTATTTAAAATATTGGTTTGAATTTAAATGAGTGAATTTAGCAATTTTATTTGGAATATATTATTTAAATAAATAATAAAATATTATTTTAATTTCAAAAATATTTGGGGAAATATAGAATTTGAAATTTATTGTGACCGGGCAGTTTAAAGTGGTCAAATATTGGTTATATTGAAGATATAGTGACGATTTCGATTCGAAAACGACGGTTGAGCGATTTGGTTTATAATTTAATTAAGTAACGAGCTGCAGCGGCGCGGCAGTTCGCAATTTGGCATTTTGAACTTCAATTGGTCGTACTGGGTTCAAAATAAGTCGGGTTTTCTCGAAACAAGAAACGTCGGGACCGGTTTGACTATATCTTTCCAATAGTAGAGAAAAATCCAATTTTCGTCGTGTAGATTTTATTTTATGTCCAAATCAAATTTAAAAAAAAACGTTATGGAATTTCCTTTATATATATAGCGTTGTGTTTATATAAAATGAGGGTTTTTAAATATTTTAAATATCGATTTGGCTTGGAATTCAACTCGTGATATTTTATCTTGGTAATATACGATATTTTGGTCGTGTATGACCAATGGCAATATTTTATATATATTATATTGCAGTATTTTAAAATTGGTTTATTTTATTTGAATTGGCCAGTTAAAAAAGGGACTTTATTCGAACGACCTCAGTTTTCGACGAAACAAATTTTATTGGGACCGCAACAGTAAATTATTGCTAGATTTCAAGTGGCGCGTCAATCGGGGTTAATTTGTGAGCGTGCCAAAATAAAATACAAATATAAACGACCATTTGAACGTGAACGAGGGCCATTCGAGCAAACGGACTCGGAATTCGACGAAACAAGTTTCATTAGGACCGTATCGTCAAATTATACTATGCCGTCCATTCGCCTCTCGAACGGGGTTTGTATGTGAGCGCAATAGCGAATAAACGACGTTCGAAATAGCGATAAGCACGGAATAAAAATCGTTAGTCAACATCATTCGTCAAATCAACTTAAATTATAATATTTTTACCTTATAAATACCCCCCAATTCAGAACCCTAAGCCCCAATTCTGAAATCGTTCATACATTTTGCGAATAAGCCCTCGGTTACAAATTTAATTATATCTCCAAATCTGTCGCGAATCAGTGAGGGTTATCTGAGCGAAATATGTAGATCAGAGTGAGATCTAGCTCTAGTAAAGATTTGGGGACCTATGGTGGCCTGAGGTGGCCGGAATTGGCCAAAAACCGAAGAAAATGGGTTTCGTTCTTAGCTGATTTTGAGGAGGGGGAGACGATTTTAGGTGCCGGCCTTGGGGGAGCGTGTTCAGGGGACAGAGGGCTTTCAAATGGTGGTGGTGTGGCAGGATATCACTGAAGGTGGTCGGAGGAATCAATAGATGAACAGAGGGGACATTTTTCGAAAAGCTGAGAAGGTAAATGGCCAAATTCCGGCGCCTTGGGTCAGTAATGGTGGCGGGGCACTGACGGGGCTGGTGCTAGGTGGCGAATTCTGTCGAGTGGAGGTGGCCCTATGACCTGGAAGTAGCGATGGTGGAGGAATTGGCCGGTGATCAGAAAAGGGGGAAAACCGAAATTCCGGCGGTCGAGGTTGGCTTGGGGGTCGTGGCTCTTGGCGATGGGGCATCATGGAGAGGCGGTTCTGTTGGTCAGGTCCGAGGGGGTGTGCAGGTGCCCTACGGCGGCGACGATGGGTGATAAAGGTGGTCGATTTTGTTTCAGGCGAGAATGGATTTGTGAAGCATCAGGTTTGAGCATCCTTGAGAGGAGAAAACGCGTTATGGCTTTAGTGGATGGCTGATGTGGACAAACCGTTAGATTTAGGTAAGGGTGTTTGTTTTTATTAATTATTAATTATTTATTTAGTTAGTTAATTATCGTATATATATTCAATCTTTAAATCAACATATCTTTCTCACAATAATGAAATTTAACGAAACTGGATCCATTGGGATCGCAGGGACGAGACCTATCCGATGGCACTGAGTAGGAGTCGATTGGAAACAGTTGAAATTTTAGACAATTTTGAACGGTCTTTCCAAATTAAATGCAACAAACGCATCAACCGTCGACCGAAATGAACTGGTGAGTTAATTCTAACACCTTCTGGAATCCTGTAATGCGGTACATTCATAGTAAAGTATAGATTACAGTTAACTGTATAAATTGGCTGATTGGATGCGATGGATGCAAATTAGTTGTTATTGTTTGATTAGTTGCAGTTATTTATATTCCATCATTTATTTTATCCGTATATTTCACCTAACTGTTATATGTGATGCAGAGAAGGACTGGTTGGAGGAATCCGAACAGATTCGTCAAATAAACTGTATTTTTAACTGTTGTGCATATATGAAGTGCTCAACCGGACTGACACCAAAACCTGTTTAAATGTGATGGTTGAATAGATATTCATCATTGTTGTGTTTGAAATCAATCGATGGTGTTGATTTGGAAAATGGCCTAAATGGTATTGTTTAAACGTCGTTCTATTGTCAAGTGGATCGACGCAGTTTTAAAGTTATAAACTTATGTTATAACTGAATTAAAGTTTTCGATTATTTTATGTAAGTAATTAAATTAGAAGTCTTATAAATATATATGTTAATTGAGTTTATAAAGGGATTATTTAAATGGTTTACACCAGCTTTAAAAGTAGAGAAAACCACAGATTTTACCTACGGACTGATGGGAAAATTGTTTTTAAACAACTAAAAGGTGATTTCAAATTAATTGAGTTATTTAATTAATTTAAAAGGGAAATGACAAATGGAATTCAGTTAATGGTTAACCGAGGTGTACGGTTGACCAAATCAACCGTGTTTAGCTTAAATTGAAAATGAGACCAACTTGAAATGGAATGGAATTAATTGGGTTCTGAATATTCGTCAAATTTGGCGAGAGGTGTTTAATAATTAGCTTATATTTGATTGACTATAATTAAGGGAATTCTTGAATTGTTTCGTGTTATTTTAGTTAATCTTCGATTAACTAAACCTCAAAATAATTATTAAATTGGTTAGGGTTAATAAAGCAAAGTATTGTTTAATCAACTTTTAAATGTGATAATTATCATATTTTTGATAGATAGCAAAGTTAACTATTCTTATATAGTTAATATTGAAGTTATTATTATTTTTAACAATTAGAGAATAACTTTTAAATAGGAATTCAATTAAGAAATGACTTAAGTGGCATTATGGTTCAACCAAGGAAGTGGGGAAAGTTTATAAAGAGGTTTATAATCCAAGTTTCAGATGAGGATGGTAAATGGAATCGGTAAATAAAGATGGTATTTTATGGATATTTACTTAATCAAACAAGTTATGTAAAGAGAGGATTAAATGAGGATTTCAATATAAGGGATGGTTTTAAAATCAGATTTGAAATCGAAGGGGAAATGAGATTTTGATGTTAGTGGTTAAACTAATATTATTCGGAGGTAAGAACGGGTCGATCAAGGTTTGAGAGGTAACTAAAATACCCCAACTTGATTGGCTTCACTATTATCGAGGAATGGTATTAGTTTGGAGCGAGTGAAGGTGTTGAAATTGGTTTTACTTTATACGAGGAATATCGAACTCTAATGCAGGGTCTTGGGAAATTAAATAATATTGCAATATTAGTTTAAAAAGAAATAAGAACATTGCTTTCAAATTTTATTGAATATTTGTTATTCAATTAGAGTTGATCAAATATAGTATTTGAGGTAGAGTTAGCCAAACAGAGTTATTCAGGAAGAGTTGCCATTGCGTACGACTGCTAGCGTAATTCGCAGGACTGCAGATAGCCTATGGCGATCGGATGTTTCCTGAGGGAATCAGGCGTAACCATTGTGATTGCTGCGATCTAGAGTCAAGCGAATGGAGTAAAGTCCAATATTAGTTAATCGATAGGAGTAATCAAGTCGAATTTTAGTTAATCAATAGGAGTAATCAAGTCAAGTTAGTCCAGTTGAGTTAAATAAGTCGAGCTAGTCAAGTTAAAATTAATCGATCAGAGTAAATCAGTCAGAGTTAGTCAGAGGAAATTTGGTCTATATCATTAGGTATATACTTATATGGATATCGTGAGTTGCCCGAAGGGAAAAGAAAAGGGGAGAAGGTTCAAAGAAATATATCGATATTACCAATGGAAATGGAAAGCTGGATATATATATACACACACACACACACACACACACACGTACTCAAAATCATATAAACAGTTCAGTTATAATAGAATAAGAATAAATAAAATGTTTTGAATATACTAGGAGATTTAAAAGTTGATTAACCATTTGGTTAAGTATATATATAATTTAAATAGGCCAGGTAGTGCCAAGTACTAAATCAGCAAACTCATTGACACATTTGTTATTTGATAGTTAAATCACCGACTATCAAACCAGACCAATCCGCTTGTTGGTATGGAATGACCGGGATCGAATTTATATTCGAAAACCATTCCTGCCAACAAATACGTGAAGATGGTAATTGAAGATGGGGCAAGTGAGGACCATGGATCTTCATAAGCGGAAGGACTACTTGTCGAATTTCTCTGGCTTGCAATCAGGGTTTTTTTGATTTGTGATTCTGTCGTGGTTGAATCTACGAATTGCAAGGACTACTCGCTACTGATCCTTGGGGTGATTCCTATATGAGATGCAGTAGGAGAGTGCTTTCAGTTCATCCTGTTCCTGGATGACTTGTATGGACGAATGTATGACAGAGTATTTCTTTAGGGTCACGTACGTTGATTTTTACAAACGTATTTCTGTTAGTGGCGGAGAGCGGTACCTCTTTAGCTTAACGACCAGAATATTTTTGTAGATGTCAATTAGTTATTTGGCGGATCTGACAATGTGGCATTCAAAGTGTATGATGACCAGATGTGTTCTAGCCTTAAGCCTCATCAACCGGGAAATGACAAAAATCGGGCAGGCAGCATGGCTATGTGGGTCGCTCCCATTAGGGTGTATAATCACCTATCCAGAGAAATTCCATTTGTTCTTTAATCTATATTCGATGCTGTCCCTTTTCGGGAGGCGGTTGCTGATCCCAACCGTCGGTGATATACATTCGATACACTCAAGCGAAATGAGTGGTCGGTCATGTTAGGGCCGGGTTACAAGACGTTTTTGTTGAACCCAGTGTATTCGCCTCCAGAGATACACGTTCGGAAGGTGGACCCATACCTTGTCAAGGTTGGAATCCAATATCCAATAAGCGCCCACGGTTTTTGATTGTATACTATATATGTGGAGCGTGAGATGCAAGCGTTTCACTAGATTGTTATTTACTTGTATTTAGACATTATGATAATATCAGAATAAGTTATGATTTCAAAAACGTTTTGGGTTATAGTAAGGTAAAAACCGTCCGTATTTATGTGTAGGCAGGTCTTACTATTATCCTTTGATTTCAGAAAGGATTTTCCAAAGTTAAACAAGTTGTGTGTTCTGTGAATTTATCACTGAAAGTATTCCAGACTGACCCGGTGTATTTTGCTTTCCCTCAAATGTGCTCGGGTTAGACCAAGTATGTTCCAGGTTAGGTTTCGCTTGGAGTTTCAGGAGCTAGAGGCAGGCGGCTTCACCGTTAGTTATATACAGATATTTTTTTACGTTGTGTCTGATGTATGATGTACTCTGATAATTGGTATGTATATATAGTTCTTTGTATAAAAAGATTTGCTATATTATATTTTATCTGTTCCGCTGTGAGATTCTGATGTGGTGTCCTTCTTCTTTCTTCTATTCTAATATTTCTTTCTTTCTATTCTCACCCTCTAATTTCTTTCTCATGACAATCTGGGGTTTGATACTTGAGTTTTTGGCAAGTAATACGGGTTTATGTATTGTTGTCAAAAATTCGAGCGTCGAATTTTTTCCTGGGTCATTACATGAAATTTCAGTTTCTTACATTCGTTAGAAAAATATTGTTGAACAGATTCAAATATTTCTTGTTTCGTTCAATTCTAGTTTAAAATGAATTATGTATATTCAACTGAAATTAGAGATCGAATTTTCGAACTGCCGCGCCATTTCAAACTCCTTTTATAATTAAATTAAATTTATTCGTTTTAACTTCAATTAAAATAAATTTTTAGTCGTTATTCTTTAAAATAAATCATTTTAAATATTCAAAATCCATTAAAATTTCTAAAATAAAAATTTTAAATTGGTTCCAAAATTCTGGGTTGTTACAATCTCCCCCACTTAAAATCTTTTCATCCTCGAAAAGGAATGTGTAAGGACCCAGAACTTCCCCGGTCTCCAAGGAGAAGAGGAAGAATGGATTGCTTTCAGAACAAGATGAATCAGAAAACAAACAGAAGAACATTTTATTGCTAATTACAACAATTTCATCTGAATACAAGAATACACAAAGTATGAATAAATATTACACATTTACTAAATATCAGAGATTTACAAGTTACAATGCAGCAGAAAATAATTCAAAACACAACTGAAAGAGATACACGGATACAGAGCTTTCCGAATATCATTCCAGCTGTAAACCAGGATCCTATGAATATAAATAGGCAAAACCAAAACTACTAACTGCCTGTGTAGAAAATAGGGCACCCAGAGTTTAGGTTAAAACAATAAACTCCAAGTCAGTCATGTGACTGGTGTGAGAACTAAAACAGTTATTAATCTTTATTTTAAAATTAGGTAAATCCAGGGACTACGCTGTATAACACGGAACGGGTTTCCTCCCAAGAATACCAGTGCATAAAAATAACAGCGCAATGTTAGATAAAGAATAATGAAGCTATTATAAGACTCAGGTCCCATCACACAATGCAACGCAAGCCGAAGAATAGAGTTTTTACCTTATAATAGCCAAGAATGTTTGGTACATAAAATTTCATGTTTTATTGTGTGGTGTCAAAACAATTTCAATCATAAGTATCAATCATAGATGGCATAAGTGCCCCATACCACTATGTCGCCATATATAGGTTTACAATTAAAACCGCAAAATGTCGTATTGGAAGTTGGATTTCCATCTGTGAACCAAGGAAAGGGATCTTCCTTACCGCTTCGAGACAGTCTAGCCCGAGCCCCAGGATCAGAGCTCGAGTGACCCTTGGATCATCAGGGCTAGCCCACACTTAGTGGGTTAAAAATACCGTAAACGATATGTTAGTCTGCCCTATGGGTGCATAAATGAGCCAAATGACTCCATTGGCCCCAGATCGACCGATATAACCGAGGCGCCTCGCTATCCATCATCCACATAAGTAAAATGTCCAGGCGTGTAAAACCCAAAACACCACTCCTAGCTAGAAACCAGCATACGCCCATTTCCCTGAGGTCCTTCTCCCGTTTCTGGTTCGCACCAGGATGTGAGGCTCGCGAATTAACGCTACACAAAGCTATGCTGTATTAAAGCTGTGCTTTGATCATCAACCACAAGACTCTGCTTTTAACAGAAGCCTTGATCATTTGCATCTCAGCATGCCACATAAGCAATTCACATTATGCAACCAATGTCAATCAATCACACAGAATGAAATCCGATGTCAGACACACATCCATTTACAAGTTCGTTCTGGGTCTAAATGAAACCGAAGGCACCTTATTCCTCCCCAATATGTCCAATACAGGGGAGAGGCCCTCGTATATCCGTCGATCTCTAAGTACGTCTGGACGCTCTCCACTTATTACCTCGTCTTGGGTGTACAACCCAATCAAGATATTAGTAATCATCCAAACAATGTGAAGACCTCCGGTCTTCAACCATCTTCATCCTCGACACATCGTTGAATCAGTTATTCAGAATGGGACAAACCCGGTCTTTCTGAATAACTCGCGTATATAATAAACAAGTGCTATAAAAACACAATATACGCCTCACTCTAATCTAGAATATTTCTTTATCCAAATACTCATATACTCTGGGAAAGGTTCCCATTAATTTTATCAAAGATAAATTCTTTAAATTTATTCTTTAATCTTCCTTTGGATATCAGTTCAATCTAATTAAAGATGAATTAAAACTCCACTTACTTTTAATCTTCCCAAAAATCAATATTAACGATTGTTTAACTTGGGAAATCATATCCTGTCTTTAACTGGGTTAAAGAACAAATGTCATTTAAAACACTGTTCACGATAAACCCAAAATCACATTCCATTCCATCAGCCTTTAATCGTAAATTAGCAAGTGAACAAATTCCCTAAGTATTAACCCCGAAGGCCAAAACCAACATCAGTTCAATACCCAGGAAACCATTCAACTTAACTAATCTCAAGTTAGTTTCTGATTTTTTTAACTCCATTAAGTCTAAGAATAGTATTATTAAAGATACCATTCACGACAACCCAAAATCTTATTTCTGCCTTTAACTGGGTTAAAGAACCAATGTCCTATAAAACACGGTTCACGATAAAACCAAAATCACATTCCATTCCATCAGCCTTTAATCGCAAATTAGAAAGCAAACAATTCCCTAAGTATTAACCCCGAAGGCCGAAACCAACATCAAATCAATACCCAGGAAACCATTCAACTTAACTAATCTCCGGTTAGTTTCTGATTTCCTTAACTCCGTTGAGTCTAAGAACAGTATTATTAAAGATATCAGTTCACGACAACCAAAAATCTCATTCCATTGTTAATCGGGTTAAAGAACAAGTGTTATTTAAAACACCGTTCACGTTAAACCCAAAGGTCAATTTCAATTCAATTCCAATTAAATATTAATTAATCGGTATACTTCAATAAATCTAAATAAAAAGATTTAATCTTTTCTCAATTGGGTTCAGGAACGTTGTTAATGAAGATACGATTCACGACAAACCCAAAATCACATTTAATATTAAATACAAGGCTCTGAATAGAAAATATATCGGCTTATATTTAATATCAAATTCTGGAATCAACAAATAACGTATTGGAATAACGATATATATCTTCCAAATTCCTCCACAATATCGTATAATCACATAATCCAATATCGAAATATTCCGAAGATAATTTCAATTCAAATCCATTCCAATTCATATATTGGACATTCTGGTTATTTTTAAAACCATTTCAAATCCAATTTATTTATTTAAAAATATTGGATTATAATTCTAGTTAATAACTAGTTCATTTTGATAAAAATCTATTTTTATCCTTTCAAATATGGAAATTTTCATCCTAATTCTTTCCAAATCATTTATTATGATTTTACACAAATTGTTGATATTTTTAATAATTTTATCAAGGCCCATACAGTCGATTTCCATAAACGGCCATCGAACTGCACTTACAGCGATCTTTTCCAAATTTGATTTGGACAAAATTCCAAATCTAACCATTAGATTTCAAATCTCTAATATTTGTTAGTGATCTCTTTTCGATACGAACCTAAAGGTTCTGGTTTTAGGAGAATCCGACGGTCGGATCTCCCGTAATATCCATTTGAAGTAAATGGTCGAAATTCGCGAACTACCGCAGCGCGACGCGTTATATTCAGGCCACTATATTATATATATAATATATATTTCATCAATTTCCATTTAAAACATATTTAATAAATCGTTTTAAATTCGTTTTCAAAATGATTTCAACTTCGTATTCAATTCCTAATCAAAATTGAATATTCCATATCGTCGATATATAAATGATAGTATTTTCAAAACATTAGATTTTGAAATCAATTCCTTTTCGATATTCATTATAAAAATGAATAAAATCGATATAAATATCGTTCACGTCAAAATGGCGTCATCTATTCAACAGGACTTTATATATTTATATATATTCGTGTCCATCCCAAATCGGACATCAAAATCAGATTTTGATCTTTTATTGAATATTATTTTAAAATATTCATTATTTTAAAATAATCGTCTTTTTAAAATATTTATTCCTTTCTGAATTGGAATCAGACACAGTCAATTACCATATAATGTGATTATATGGATTTTATACAACACATGTATACAACAACATCAAGAACAGTCAACCATCATCCGGAGTGCATTATACACTGCATAAGCATCAAATATAAATATTTAACGCTTACAACAGTATGTCAACCAATCGATTGACATACAACTAACTATTGGGATTAGTGTATGCCCGATATCATCTCAATACCCGTGTGGGGTTTCAAACAATCAAACATAGGTTTTATTTGTGCAGTTGGGCGATGTGTAAAATTTATCATCCCAATCAATATCAGTCAAATGTGTGTACGTAAACAAATCGTCCGATTTGTTTATGAATATTTATTTTATTCATATACACGTTAAAAATTATATTTTTAACTATAAAATATTTTATTCCATTCCACATCACAGAATCAACTTTCAAAACATAATCAAACAAACAAACAATTCGTCCATGGTCTGTGGAGAACGGGTGTCAGGTGCTGCTATGCACCGTCTGCATCCTAGTATATATTTTAACTAGAAAAATAAAATAAAAGTGAGAAGTTATCACTGACGGTTCCACTCCTCCATTCTTTATTTCTGAACGGTTTGGATTTTGTTTTGATTTCAGTCCGTTCCATCGCACTCCTTTTCATGCTGTTCGTAGTAAAAATCATATTTTTATTTCAACACTATATGGATAAAAATCACATTTTTATCCCGCTACTATATATATAAAAATTCCATTTTTACTTCACTATCAACATAAAAATCATACCATTATATGATTAAAAATCATATCTTTACATTATAAAAACCTCCTCTTTATATTTATAAAGATCATACCTTTTCATTTCTAAAGATCGTTCCTTTTCATATTAAAAATCTTATCTTTTCTTATATAAAAATATACACTTTCTACATATAAAAATATAAACTTTCTACATATAAAAATATAAACTTTCTTCATATAAAAATATAAACTTTCTATTACTAAAAATATAATCTTTATATTATATAGAAATCAATTCTTGTCCGCTTTAAAAATCAAATCTTGTTCATGGATAAAAAAACACATCTTTAATTTCATGGATAAAAATCACATCTTTAATTTCATAAAAGTCTAAATAAAAATCTAATGTTTATGTAAATAAAAATCATGTTTTTGTGTAATGCCATAGTATATAAAAGTCGATCTTTAAAGTTATGCTAATTAAATAAATAAATAAAAGCTGTTAAAAGTAAATAAAAACTTACATTTCGTGTTAATAATCCAATCTTTGGATGGAGGAGCTTTCATGGCCGGAAATGGTGATCGAAGGATCGGCTCAGGCGGCGGTCAGAGGTCCAGGGGGTTGACAGTGGTGGTGTAGGATTTGGCTTTCGATTTGGGGCTAAACGTGAGGGGATGGAGTGAACGACGGAGAGGGGTCGCGGTCAGGGGGGGGAGATGGCGGCGGCTCCTGGCGGCGCGACGGGCTGAGCTCGGTGGTAAGGAACGAAGGGCGACGGGGGAGCGCTGCATGGATATTTTTTCTTTATTTTTACTGGCAGCTAGAATGAATCTGGGAGAGAGAAAGGAGATAGGGGAGGGGTGTTGACCTAGTTAATAAAATATTTATTTATTTTAATTCTCCCAAAAAGTAACTTTTTATTTCGAACTCCAAATCGAACCCACCGACTGTCGCCCCTAGATAATTACCCCCATTCCGAACACAGTGGGATATGTATCATAAGCCAGTTCGGTTGTTTTGATCAGTTTTCGTCAAAATCAAAATATAAATCTATATATTGAATTTGAACGCAAATCTCACTTTATCGGGGCCACATACGAACTCTAAAAATTCCCGAAAAATATTTTCTAGCTTCGTATTGACGATATGGTTCTAACAAAACGAATTTCATCAAATTTGGAGACCGTTCAAAAAATGGCCATTTTCTGGTCGATCCAAATTGACTGAAACTAACAAAACAAGTTTTCTTATGCCACGCTCACATATTGATTCCAAAAATTATGAAAATTGAAATCTAGCAATAATTTGACATCCTGTATCCAACAAAAGTGGTTTCGTCAAAAACGGAGGTCGTTTGCATAATTTCCATTTTAAAGGGCTATATTTCCATAACGACTATTCTGAAATTTCAACTGGGCATAACTTTTTATTCCCACTATGAAATTTCAATTTTTCGGATTCGTTGGAAAGATATTTTCAAATAGATTCTAATATTTTTAGTTTCTCTAAAATCCGTTTTATTTTGAATCCTGTACATTCATTTGAAACTTGAAATCGAATTTTCAAACTACCGCGCCATTTCCAATTTATTTTATAATGAAAATAAGTATTTATATTCTAACTTCGATTCAGATAAATATATACATTCTAATTCTATTCAAAATAATTTTCTCGACGTCATTATTTAAAATAATTTATTTTAAATATTCAAAATTCATTAAAATTGCCAAAGTAAAAAATTTAAATTGGTTCGGATTTTCCGGGTTGTTACAAAACGGAGCTGAAAGTTGTTTTAACTAACCAACCCAATTTTCATTCTTTTATAAGTTTCAATAATTTTATCAGTTGATCTTTTCAAATACATGTAACTTTTACATATTCAAAAATCATATTTTCTAAAATCAGATTATATATATAATCACAAATACCGTTAATTATAAACTTGTTACTCTCAACTCATCCTAGGGAATTTCTAACCCCATCTCTAACGAGTTTTCTCATTCTAGGATGCTACTGATCCTATCTCTAATGAGTATTCTTATATAGGATATTACTAATCCTACCTCTGATGAGTCTATTGATCAGTTCTAACAAGTTGTACCCCAAAGATTTGAGATAACCAAAGCTCTGATACCAACTGTAATGACTCGGATTTTTCCCGGACCTAATAGACCGCAAAATCGACTAAGACCGTTCAAAAGCCCGAATACACTAACTCTGGGCATACAATACATCAAAAAAATAGAAGACTTTTATAAACATCATAATAATGTTACATCAGAGTACAGAATATCATAGTACATTGAATATAATACAATGGAAGATAATTTACAGTAAATGTAATACAATGTAACGGAAGACTATCAATGCTCTGGACACAGATTTAAGCTCTGATCCAGAATCCTTCCCAATATTTCTGCAAAATAAGCTACTCGACTCCCCGTGTGGAAAAGAGGGCACCCGAGTTTTCAAGTGAAACAAACTACTGGTCAGTCATGGGACTGGTATGAGAAATCTACTTAACTTATCTAATAATAATAAGGCTAATCACAGGACCACGCCGCTAACGTGGAATGGGCTTACTCCATTGGATTTCCTGTGCAAGGAATAAAGTGAATCGTTAAACAATGCAATGCTCTTTAGAAAAATGAAACCATTATAAGACTCAAGTCCCATCACACAATGCAACGCAAACCGGAGGATAGAGTTTTACCTTATAATGGTCAAAAACGCTTGATACGATAAATTGGATTTGATATTATAATTAGTGTATATATGTTTCATAAAATCATTTCAATAATAATGTATCAATCATAAACGGCATAGCTACCATATACTATGTCGCCATACTAGTTATGCAATCAAAACTGTATGGTGTCGTATTGAAGTTGGATTTCCATCATGAACCAGGGCAAGGGATCATCCTTACCGAATTCGAGACACTCTAGCCCGTGCCTCAGGATACAGCCGCAACTGCACCTTGGATCTTCAGGGTCGGTCCACAAATATGTTAATGGATTAGTTATGCCTAAACAAAACGTTTCCCTGCCCTATGGGGCATAAATATAGAGCCACTATTGACTCAAATCCGAGGCGCCTCATTCCATCATCCACATAAGTAAAAATGTCAGGGCTTGTAAACGCTGACACCATTCCTAGCTAGAAAGAAACATGTCCTCCCTGCAGTCCTCTCCCGTTTCTGGTTCATACTGGGGTGTGAGGCTCGCGAAGTATCGCTACACAAAGCTATGCTAAATAAAGTTGTGCTTTGATCATCAACTACAAAGCTCTTCTTTTCAACAAAAGCCTTGATTATTTGCATATTAGCATGCCACATTGTCAATCTGTACCATACCATTGATTTTTTCCAATATATAACCTCTAAGCTCGCACGTCTGAGAGAAGGGTGTTATGCAAGAGAATAAATTCTCCACCACCAAACAGATATATATTTAGCAGAGATCAACGAATACAGCATAAAGGAATACAATGTCAGACATACCATCCATTTGCAAGTCCATTCTGGGTCTGAACAAAACCTGAGACATCTTATTCCTCGTCGCATATGTCCAATACAGGAGAGAGGTGCTCGCATATCCGTCGATCTCTATGTACTTCTGGATGATCTCCACTTATTACCTTCTCTTGGGATGCCTCCCAATCAAAACATCAGTAATCACCCAAACGATGCGAAGATCTTCGGTCTTCAACCACCGTCTTCATCTTCGACTTTTAATCGTCGTAGTAATTATTCAAAATGGGTTAAACCCGGTCTTTCCTGATAACTCGCGTATTTTATTATCAATAATAAAATACTATAAAAGTGCATCATATGCCTCATTCTAATTTAGAATATTCTTTTAAATAAATATTCATATTAGTAGGGAAAGTTTCCCATTAATTTTATCAAAGATAAATTCTTTAATCTTCTTTTTAAAGATTCATTAAAACATCAATTTGGTTTTAATACCAAAAATCATTACTTTATGATTATTCAACTTTAAGAAATTAATCTTTTCTTTAACAGGGTTAAAGAACCAATGTCTTTTAAAACACTGTTCACGATAAACCCAAAATCATCTTCCATTAAATATGGAAACTTCACAGAAATCAAATCAATATATAATCGATATAAATTTCTGTATCAGACTAATAATATAAATGGAATACCAGAAAAGCCCTTTTTAAATTCCATATATATTAACGGTCTTCTTTTACAGAAGCTCATCTCGATTATTATTAAATCGAATTCCATTTAATTCCATTTTTTAATTAAATTGGAAAACTTTATTTTAGAAATTTTCTATTAAATCTAAATAAAAGATTTATAAACTCCAAATTATATTCACTGTTAATTGGGTTAAAGAACAAATGTCGTTTAAAACACAGTTCACGATAAACCCAATTCACATTTTCATTTCATTTCAATTATGGAATATAATTGGAAACTCTAATAATCTTAATTAAAAGTTTATTCTTTTTACATGGGGTTTTAAGAATAGTGTTATTTAAGACACCATTCACGATAAACCCAAAAATCCAATTTCACTATTTAATTCCAATTAAATATTAATCACTTGGTAAATTTCATTAAATCTTAATTTAAAAGATTTACTCTAGTTAATAACTAGTTCATTTCGATAAAAATATATCTTTATCTTTTCAAATATGAAATATTTCATCCAAATTCTTTTCAAATCATTTATTATGATTTTACATAATTTTTCCACATTTTTAATAATTTTATTAAGGCCTGTACAATCGGTGTCCAATAACGGCCATCGAACTGCATCCCTAGCGACCTTTTTCAAATTTGATTTGAACATAATTCCAAATCTAACCGTTGTATTTCAAACCACTTATATTCATTGGAAAACTCTTTTCGATATAAACCCAACGGTTCCGAATTTAGGAGAATCTGACGGTCGGATCTTCCGTTGCATCAATTTGAACTTAACTGTCGAAATTCGCGAACGGTCGCTGCGTGGCGCGTTCTCTTCAGGCCATTTATATATATAATATATATCGTCGATTTCTATTTAAAACATATTTTATAAAATGTTTATAAATTCATATTAAAATGATTTTTACTTCATTTTTAAATTTTTAAATAAAAATTGGATATCCTATATTTTTATCATACTAAAATATTTATATTTTCAAAATATTAGATTTGTGAATAACTTCTTTTTATATTCGCTTTAAAATGAACTAAATCAATCGATAAACCCGTTCGGGTTAAAAATGGCGTTTCTACTTAGTCCGGCTTCACATGTCAATATTTTTGTTTCTTTATTGAATATTATTCTAAATTATTCATTATTTTAAAATATTTTTTGTTTACAAGATTCTTAATTTAAAATATTCTTTATATAAAGATGTTCTTTATTTCAAAAAATTATTCTACTAAAAGTATTCTGAATCGGAATGTAACTCCATCAATTACCATATAAATTTAGTTATATGAATTTCCTACATCGCATATATATGACAATAATGATAAATAATCAATAGACCATCCATTCACATCCAGAGTGAAATCAATAATTGTGTGAGCATTAAAATAATAAATAAATAAATAATGCTCATTACAGATTGTTAATCTATCGATTGACAGATAACTAAACAATTGGGACTAGTGTAAGACATATATCATCCCAATATCCGTGTGGGGTTTTCAGCCAACAACAGTTCATATAAATAAATCATTGGATAATGAATTTAACCGCTTACAATTCAGTTTGAATTATTTTCTATTTAATCAATTTTCACTATTAAATATAAATAAATATTCTAATAAATATTTCTAATTTAGTTTCAACAAAACATATATTTTGACAAGTAATTATTTTTATTCTTGTCTAACAAGATGACATTATTATTTTAACATGACATTTCTAAATAAATGACGTATTCATTTAACATGGATATAATCTAAATAAATGACATATTATTTAACATGAACATGATCAAAATATAAGACATTCTTAATGTAACATGAACATCACCTAATATATAACATTTTTGATGTAACATGCCATTATCTAAATAAATGATATATTCATTTGACAAATCATTATTCTAAATGAATGACATTTTTATTTCTCTAACATAAATGACATATTTAACTGAAATGACATTTTCTTCTAACATGACATTCTTATCCAAAATGGCAATTTATTCCAACATGACATTTTTACCTAGAATGACTAAATTAACAATTTAATCCTAACATGACATTTTTATCTAAAATAACAATTTTAACTAAATAAAGAACATATGTAATTCTAGTGAACTTACTCTAAATAAAGGGCATATGTAATTCTAGTTTACAAAATATGTTTTAATCTAAATCACATATTTATTGAACAAAGATGTGTTCTAATCTAAATGACATATTTGTGGACAAACATGTGTTTTAATCTAAATGACATATTTATGGACAAACATGTGTTTTAATCTAAATGACATATTTAGTGGAGAAATATGTGTTTAAATCTAAATGACATATTTGTGGACAAACATGTGTTTTAATCTAAATGACATATTTATTGTGTAACATAACATGATTCTAAAAAAAAAATTATCTAACATAACATTTCTAACTAAAAATGACATTTTATATTCTAAATAAACATTTCTAACAAAGTGATGTTTTTATTTTAAATAAACATTTCTAACAAAAGTGATGTTTTTATTCTAAATGAACATTTCATAAGAAAAATGTTATTTTTTACTCTAAATAAACATTTTAAAACAAAAATGTTATTTTTATTCTAAATAAACGTTTTATAAAAAAAATGTTAATTTTATTCTAAATAAACATTTTATAACAGAAATATTATTTTTCTTCTAATGCAACATTTTATAATAAAAATGTTATTTTATTTCTAATGTAACTTTTATAATAAAAATGCTATTTTGTTTCTAATGTAACACTTCATAAAAAAAAGGGTATTTCATAATACTTACATTTTTAACCGAAATGTCAAATTTATTCTAATGTAACATTTTTAACTAAAATGTCAATTTAATTCTAATGTAACATTTTATAACAAAATGTGATCTTTATTTCTAATATATAATTTTTAACAAAAATGACATTTCTATTTACAACCTATAATTCTAACTAAATGTCATATTTTATTTACAAACTATGATTATACTTAGATGTCATATTTGATTTACAAAGTATGATTCTAACTAAATGTCATGTTTTATTTACAAAATATAATTATAACTAAATGTCACATTTGATCTACAAAATATATTTCTAATGTGATCAAATTTCTAATGTAACCATTTTTCTAATGTAATCATATTTCTAATGTAAACATTTTCTAAGGTAATCATATTTCTAATGTAAACATTTTCTAAGGTAATCATATTTCTAATGAGATAATTTTTTTCTAAGGTACAATAAAAATAGGATTTTTATTGTCTAAACAAATTTCTTAACCAACATGAATATTTTTCTACGTACAATAAAAATATGATTTTTGTTGTTTACACAAATCTTATTGATTTATATTTTAAATAAAAATAAGATTTTATTTATCTAAACATGTTCTTACTAAACATGTACATTTTTCTGACATACACAATTCAAACCAGTCATTAATCACAATAACAAATAATCGATTCAAATTTTAGATAACACATAAATGGATTTCACATCGCATCAATATAAACAATTTTTTTTAAAATTCAGAATTCTCACATTGATTTTATCTTAATTTCCAATATGCCCCGTTTTCAGATCTGGTCTGTTCCATGTTGTAGATCTGGTCAACACGAGTCCAATGCAATGAAAATCGTTCAATTTTGATTATGTATGAACAAGTTAGGGATTTTACAACATTTTATTACGTAATTTAGATAATTAGTTAGTTAATTAATTAATTAAACCTTTTAGACCTTCTTCCTTCCTTCTGTTCAATGCTCCTCTTTCTGAACTAATAGGAACCCAGCGTCGTTCCAAACTTCCACACCTACACCGCACTTCAGAGGATCGGAATTCGATCGGAGATCACCACCACGTCGGCCTTGCCCTCGCCTCTCCACGCCAAGCGCCGCGGTCAACTCGCCGCCCTTATCCATGTGGAAATCGCTGCCGAACGTGGCTGCTTTGGGTGCCAGAATCGAGAGAGTTCCTCCACCATAGAAGATCTTATCCGTACAGAATTAAAGCCTCACTTTGCTCTTCGATCTTTGCTTTGGATCCATGTTATAATTTTGTGTGGATTGGGATTAATTAGTGACTCTTTTCGGGAGCTTTGTGGCCATTGGAACTAGATAAGTAGGGGCTACTTCTGAAATAGGATTAGGGTTTGCACGAAGATCGAGGGGTATTTATACTAGTATATATATATATATATATTTAATTTTCTTTTAATTCTGATAATTCTTGTTTAATGCCACGAACTCCGAAACAAACCCAATGACTGTCACACTAGCTAAATACCCCCATTCCAGACGCAATGGAATATGTCTCGTAACCCGGTTCGGCTGCTATGACTAGTTTTCCTTTAGACTAAAATATAAATCATTTAATTATTTAATTTGATCGTATATTTTAACTTACCGGGGTCACATACTGACTCTAAAAATTACAGGAAAAATATTTCTAGCCTTGTTTTGATGATATGGTCCTAAATAAGTTAATTTCGTCGAATTTGGAGACCATTTGAGAAATGGCCATTTTCTGGTCGATTCAGTTTGATTGAAATTGACAAAAACACATTTTCTTTTGCCACGCTCACATATTAATTCAAAAAATTATGAAAATTGAAAGCTAGCGATAATTTGACATTCCGAATCCAACAAAAGTGGTCTCGTCAAAAATCGAGGTCATTTGTAAAATGGCTATTTTATGGGCTATATATTATATTAAAATATATATAATTTCTACAACGACTTTTTTTAAATTTTAAAATGGACATAACTTATAATTTATAAAGTGAATTTCAGTTTCTTACTTTCATGAGAAAGATATTGTTGAATATATTCAAAATATTTCTTGTTTCATTCAATTCTGATTTAAAATGAATTCTGTATATTCAATTGAAATTAGAGATCGAATTTTTGAACTGCCGCGCCATTTCAAACTCCTTTTATAATTAAATTAAATTTATTCGTTTTAACTTCAATTAAAATAAATTTTTAGTCGTTATTATTTAGAATAAATCATTTTAAATATTCAAAGTCCATTAAAATTTCTAAAATAAAAATTTTAAATTGGTCCCAAAATTCCGGGTTGTTACATACCTGCCCGGAACCAACCGACATATCCAGCATCTACAGGTGTATGTTTTAATGTGAGAGGTCTAGTGTGTGTATATATAACTATATATACAAGTCTATTGCACGTGGAAATAAGTAGGTTTACTACACCTTGTGAAGGTCTTAAGTGGCTGACTTTCTTTTTTTTATCCAGTTTGGGTCTTAAGTGGTTAGGACTAGGATTCCTCTGAATCATTATTCCTTGGAGTGGAATCAAAGTCATGGGACCCACCTTTATTAGATTTGAGGTAGGTCTTTGGGTCCTCCTTCTCTAAAAGTGGTTAGGCATAAAACGACAATGGAGTAAGGTAGTTCATGGAGATGTCAACTTCCTCTGAAGCTTGTAAGGGCTCAACTAGGGAAAGATTGGTAATTGAAGGATATGTGGCCATTGCATGCTCACCAATTGTCTAAGAAAAGTCTTAAGTGACATAGGTGTCCTACCGGGTAATATCAGTTAAGTAGTAACATTCATAATACTACTTCTCGTATTACAAATGAGAGAATAGACATAAGAACATTAACGTATTAGGACGAGGTTCGAAAGGGCTAGGCGTTTGCCTCAGGGTTATAAGAGATCATAAGAATCCACCTTTAATACGACCATAAGTAACCGAGAATGCCACCTCGTTCGGTCTTTACCCTAAAAACACCAATGGGCGATTGACTTGGACATCCACTCCATTGGTTAGATGCTTATGTTTGTATGAATCTTGTGCGCTGCGTGGACATACCATGACGTATATAACATGCTAAAAATATAGGGTATAGTCATTAAGTAACGCTATATTTCAGTCACACAGAACTTTATGTTCTGACCCCTCTCCTTAACATCCATCAGGTCAGTAGATGGGGTAAAAGCCATGGATGAAGTCATGATTGAAGCTGATGAAGAAGACGAAACTGTTATGTTATTATTAGCAATTATTGCTTTACTTCTTTTGGAATCTTATGGGAATGAATTATTTGATGTACCTATTGAACAGATGTAATTGTGACTGTTGTATTTCTGAGATTTTGGAATAAGCGGTATATCTTATTTTCAGTATTGTAATTTCTCTTTCTGCTGTATGAGAATTCCATTTGACTCTAAGTTTGGATGGGTCTTTTCTAGGTCAAAATTTAGGCCCATTCCGGGCGGGTTGTTACATTCCAAGAGTCAGTAAGTTTTACGGTGTACTCTGGAACCCAATAAATGTTGCAATGGCTAAGAACCTTCACATAAAATCCAAGTACGATGGGTTAAAGATCATCTTTTTCCTACCCAACATCTTTAAGTTTAGATTTGACTTCTATCATCGGTTTTTTAGCCTTATCCTCTCATTCATTGCCTCCTCCCAGTCTAACTAAGCCATCTCCTTTATAGACGTATTTTCCGGCTCAGTCTCGATGAGTTAAGATATGGGAGTGGCAGTTTCATCCTTCGTGCTCTAATTCTCAACAGAAAGAGCTTTGTTATCTTTTTCTGAAGAATCGGTCTTAAGTGATAAACTATCTAACTCCTCTAATAGATATTGCCTACTTTTAGTCAGCTCCTTCCTAGCAATTTTAATCTATTTGATCACTTCAGTCAGCCTGATCTTGAGGTCAGCCACTTCCTTATATAAGCACTTAATTATTTTCTTTTTAAAATTATCACTTTGCTCAGTATTTGCAAAATCCATCTCCAAACTCCTAAATAACTACCGATATTTCTTCACAACATTGAATAATTCCCAATACTGCTTATATATGGTGTACATTTTAGTCAAAACCCCTTTGTGAACTTCTGGAGGAGGGGGACGTATCTTTTGAACGAACATCAGTCGATCAAATTAAGGAGTTGGGAAGGTCGTTTAAGGTTGAGGTTTTTGCTCATGGGTAGGGAGGTCTGAATATGGAATAAGAGAAACTCAAATGATCCCTCGATGGTTGAACGTAAGTAAGGAGTTTCTTTATTGGCTCCATCACATTTTTATATTGAACTCGACCCTCATGATTTGGAGATGAAATCGAAGGATAAGAATAATCAAATTCTTTTCAATGGTCAGTATAGCAAGGTGGCCTATCTCGGCCGTTACCAATAGGCGAATATCATCTAGCATGGTATTCACTATCAGATGCGCGTCTGCAATCTTGACAGCTATCATAATGATTCTTAGACTCTGAATGATGTTCTTTGTAGACACCGAAACTCAAGTTGCGACCATAGCAATGACTCCTCGTCATCGTGCCGATAAAAAGGACATAAATTGATTTAGAATCATCCTAAAAAATATAGGGAAAATGCGATGAAGTGTAGTGATAATCCTAGTGTCCCTAGATAGATCGCTTTTTTAAACTCCAACTTGTTGAAGTAATCTCCCCAACTTGGACAAAAATGTTAGTTCTACTTGAACTTGCAAATAAAGCACTGGAGTTAACATATCAATTGTATGACGTATTTCTGAGAGGAATATCATCCAAGCCTTTATGTATCTCCTCTAGGTCCATTAAGGTTCGTTAATCTGACCTAATTGAAGGAGTTTAAGGCTATACAGATGTTTTTTTGCAAAGCACCGATGGAAAAGGAACTATAGGATAAGGTGGTCTGATATCTTCTTTATCTCATGCTCTTGGCTCTTGATTTAGAGACATATCTCTGCCTTTATTTTGTTATAGGTCCCTTTACATCGTATTCATTTGCCAAAGACGATACGAGGCCATCATCCTCTCCGCTAGCACTTTCACCTCTGATATGGGCATCTCCTAGAGCTCCCACTCCATTGGTCCAGCACCCCGTCCATTTTCAAACAAGCTGAAACCACAAAAATGCTTGTTGTTAATAAAGCTTTGGGAGTTACAACAATTTGCAAGTGCTCGTTGCAATTTAGTGAGTGATAATTTAAATCACTTTCATGTTGGCCTTGCAAGATTTCTTGAGTTAGATTGAAGATATCTTACTAGTCATAACCAGGATAGTACATTACAATTATGACAATTCTAATATGAATCATAAAGAAAGTCACACTTCCTTCCTTCTATCCACCTCCTGCCAAACCTTTTAGGCATCAAACATAAAAACAATTTGATCTCAAGGCACTGCGCATGTTCCAGTCATCCACCAATATCCTATTGTTGAAGTGGCTTCAAACTAAGTAAAGGACGGTAACCCACTTCCTCGCTTGTAATCAAAGAGAAAGAAAATGTCATCTATGGTTGTGACATGATGTACATAATCCAGATACATAATGTATGTGTAGAGGAGGCATGCGTGAGTATTTAAATGAAGTTGCATATGTGCAAGTCTCCTATAACGAAAAATGTCATAGGTGTTCGAGTTGAACGGCTGGACACACCCAATGATGCACACATATCGGTTGCAAATGATATAGCATTATGGAGCTAGGTGTGCCATATTACCTGGCCGAAAACCACGACATCATAGAAAAGGATATTGTAGTTTAGAATCTCCTTGATTTGAATTCACTTATCATTGGAGGTAAGGAATCAGGTGGATCTGCAAATACTACAACACATTATAAGGTGTCAAGAGCCTGAATGATTTTGGGTGGCAACTATTTCCTCCTTATGTTGTTCTACATGTTTTTCTACTTGGTAGTCGAATGTCATCCCCTATGAATATTTAGATGAACCAGAAGAACTAGGAGGACTACTAAGACCTCTAAGCTTAACTTCTTATCTAGTAGCAATCTTGGTAACGTGGATAGATCATCCTACATCCATTAACTATGAAAGTTAGCAAGTTAATGCAGCTATAATAATAAACTTGTACCCCTTATGTATGAGAGAAATAGTATAGTGTATGCTGATATGAAGTTCTAGAATCAATGGTGTTATCGGAAGTGGAATGTAGAAGTTAGAGAAAAAACCATCATCACTGACCGTTCCACTAGTCTCTATTACTCTCTAAATTGGCAAATTGGGTCAAGTGATCCTTTAAAATAGTTGGAACCAGATTGGTATGGTCATACTGATCCGAAATATAAGAAAACAGGGAGAAGGAAGGGTTCAAGCTAATGATGTAAACCACGTACGGTACTATGATTTCTTTCTCACAATCAAAAATTAACTATGTCCTAAACCATTTTGGATAAAAGAATATAAGGTGTGTGTGTACTATCTAAGAATGTGTACATAGCTCACAACCAAGTTCTCGATTTCTTAAAAATAAAGTATCTCACCTAAAAACTGTGGAGAATGAGACTAAGTGAATAATGTCATATGTCTCGATGGGATCAATCAGAATGAAGTGCGGTCTATTCGGATTTTATACGTAAACAGAAGAACTAACCAAGAGTTGCAGTGATTCCCAACAACGCGATATGCCTCCGAGAAAGCTCCAATTTGTTCAGAGACAGAATAACATCCTTGCATATTACAATAGTCAACTCAGATTTAAAGCAAGTCATGTTTACATAAGTCATAATTTGAGGAGAAGAATGTTACCCAGCTTTTCAACTTGACTATTTTTGACCTCCCACCATATGGTTAATTAAATGGACATTGATAGATTAGTCAGAAACAGTAATACAATTGACCATATTCAAAGTCCACTTACAACAAAGATGACGATTCAACAAATTTTAGACAATTACAAGATTAACTCTCGAAACCAAAGTATAGGAAGTCTTAAATCCGGATCAACCCAAAACAAAATCAAGACAATTCAACTGGATCACCAAGTGGCAAGAGACAAATCTAAAAACCCAGCTCAAAGGCTAAAGCGGAGAACAAATTCCGCTACCAATTTGTATCAGCATATGGAGGTGTCAAATTTGGATTGGTACGGATTCAGACTAACCCCCTCATGTTGTTCCAAATTACATCTAGACGTGGGTTGGTTACCCACATACTCTCTCTCCCCCACATTCTCGACTTCTCTTTCCGAGATTTTCGAACCTCCAGTGCTGATATGAATGAGAGGCCTAGGCGGAGGGAAGGACCTTTTAGAATTCTTGATTATTACTTGATAATTTATACTGACTCGGGTCTTCATCGATCTTAAAACGTTTTAATAATAAAATTCAAGTGAGTTAATGCAGTTTTTTTATAAAAAAAAGTGGATGTAGGTTTTCATTGTTGAATCGTTGTAAATGTTGTATGTGATTATATTTGCATTTTCCTCTATTTTATTCATATCTTCATTATTCCCTTCCTATAATCCATTTCGGGTGTTAGTATAATTTTGCATGCTAATAATGGAGCAAGTAGAGAGGTAAAGATTATCTATAATTTACTACGGATCCTCTATAGGTAAAGGCATGATCATCATGTAAACTGGATCCAAACCAGATATTGAAGTTATATTCCAAGTCTACTTTTAAGTAAATTAAATGTTTATTAATAAATGTTTAAAGTTAATAATTCTTTAATCTATTAATAAGTGTTTTAAAGGTTAGTTATTAATATTACTGATAGTTTGAAATTAATAATTATTTTTTAAAATTAGATTGATTATTTTTAGGAATGTTTAAAGAATAATTAACTATTATGCTAAATAATAAAATTTTAAAATTATTCATTATTATTTATGATGCTTCAAAATTTAATAATTAGTTACTAATGATGACTTAAATGTTATTAATTATTTTACTATTGTTAAAGGTTTAAATTAACAACTATTATATTAATAAGATTTCATATTTAATAAATATTGTATTGGAAAATGTTTTAAATTTATTGAATGATGGTTTAAAGATAGTTTCTTAATTGAATAATGGCCTTTTTTAAAGAATTATACTTTCTAATGATATTTGTAAATAAGCTTTATAAATAATGTTTTATAAAGGAAATTTATAAATGATATTTTATTTAAGTATTTTCATTTATGGGCTTAACAAACAAGTTCTGACCCATTCATTATGATTTGAAAATAAGGAAGTTCTCTTAGCTCTTTGTGAATATAATCAAACAAGTGACAATAGTATAATTATTTTCTTTCTAAGTATTGAATTTCAATATAATTGTTTGTGATATACTTATTCCTATGAGATAAGTATATGGAAATGTTTTCCATGTATATAAAGACATTTAATCAGTAAAAAATAATTAAATGAGGCTTAGTGGTTTCCATGGAAAATTAAATATATTGATTTGATTGTTTGTTTTGCTCGATAGTTAAATAATTGACAATGAAACCTTAATCAAATTTGTAACAATCCACCTGGAACGGTACTAATTCCCGACACAGAAAAGGCTCATCCAAATTTATAGATGTTCTAAGCAAGTCGTTGGTATCTATAAGAAATGAAAATAACAAAACCAAACTAAAATGAAATCAGATCTAATAGCTGAGTGGATAAAATATAATAATCAAACAGATGTACCACATCATAAAATATCAAAATGTGGAATACATCAAACCCCAGCATGATAACTAATAAGTCAAGGTACATCATAATGATAGCTGAAATACAACTGGATAATAATAGTAAAATAAATAATAATGCCCATCGCCAAGCTCCATCATTGTCTAGCATGCTCCACCATTCTGCCTAGTGTGTGTTGTTAATAGGAATGGATGTTATAACAATAGTTCTAGTGAATAAATTTTTTGAAGCTGAACCTATGTCCTATACCTGGTAGTATATAACCTATCGGGTTTATATCTAGGAGAATTCAAACATACATATAAAAATTTCTGCATTTAATGAGAAGAGGTGAAACCGTCCTAGTCATTTAAGGCCATTATAAATGTGGACGGATTTTGATGATCACTTAATATCCTTTGGCGGACCCTAGTCACTTATGACTCATTTCCTAGTAGACTGCGCCATATATATATCTCTTTACATAATGTTAAAGGTAGTAATCAACCAATTAATACTGGGTTTTAAGTAGAAACTTAATGCCATAGTGACCTTTTCGGTGGACCTTACATTACGATCTAGCTGCATTACATGTGAATTCCTAGCCACTTAATTCTTCCCTTAGACAGGTGGTTTCAATGAAACTCTTAGTAGCCCATCCATGGGTATTCCCTCACATAACCTCTAGATAAGAAGCAAACAACTTCCAAAGAACTATCTTTCTTATCCGAGACCATTTAATACCTTATAATTATTAGAGAAAGGTGGACCCACTGATATCTTAATATTTAATAAGGTCGGGCCCTATGGCTTTAGTCTAAACTCAATGGATGGAGCCTTAGGAGCGGACCAAGTCCAACCACTTAATACCTCACAAGGTGGGTCAACCACTTAATACCTTCTAGATGTAGGCCTATACACGCTAAATGGCCCATAGCACAAGATTTCTCACGTTAATCCGACTTCTTGTAGCCATTGGATTTGCTGGGTTATCCATACAAACTTCCACTACAAGTTGGGGTTAACCTCACATCCACATGTCATTTAATATTTCAAAAGACCATTAACTCAGGCATAACACACAATTTTTTTAATGTGACATTTAATATGAATTTCCTAATTTAATGCGATGAATACACATTAAAGATATATGAATTATGATATTTATAAATATATATAAAGGCGCAATTAGTGGTGGACGTAAAAGAAAGCGCACTAAATGACGAAATGTTAATTTTTTTCTCCAAACAAAAGGATGCAAGTCATATTTTCCAAATTCAAAATACGGCACATAAATCTTTATTTCAAAATCAAAGCATCTCAATAGGGAAATAAACATAACGCAAAAAATATAGACTTGTAATCCTAGGCCTTTTAAGATTACGTCAATAAACAAAAAGGAGCAAGATGATCAAATAATAATATATGTGTATTCTTTCTAATTATATTTTACTATCCTTCCACTTTTATTTGTACACGAAAGTAAGGATTTTGGTCACATTCTTATATTGTTCTTAAATCTACTATTTTATATAAAAATAGATATTTAAATACATATGAGTTACAATACCCAAATCCTCAGTTATTATGTCAATTTAGAATTTACAAAAAAAGGAAGGGAAAGTAAAAGAGATTAAACTATGAATCTACATTTGAACAAAATCAAGATAAAATTCTTTTTATTTGTATTCGCAATCAAAAACGCAAAAATTAAGTTAGATTGACAATTTTGTAGTGTTAGATGTTTGGGGAATTTTGTATGTTTTTCCATGAATCCAAAACTTTGTATGCATAATCAATCCAGATTTGTACTGGTAAACTATATAAATTGGGTAAACTGAAATAATCCTACTCATAGATCAATAGAGAGAGAGAAAACAGTGAATTAATCTAGATCTGGAATGTCGCCACATACAAGCACACTTCCATTCTTCTTTCTTTAAAATTATAAATGTTAGATCCAACGATTTAGAAAATAAAATAAACAAAAGAGAATATGAGGGAAAAGAAGAAGAACCAACCTCCACTTATACTGCATACAAACACTAACAGAGACAAAGGAGAAGAGAATGGATATAGAAAGCTACAGAATATGTGACTAAAAGAAGGAGCCTAAGGCTCTATTTTTAGTTGTCAAAGTGTTGCGAGAAGCGTTGGATTTAAACTTAACAAATACAAGATATCTGTTGACACAAAAAACTAATATATCAAAAAAAAAACTAACCGTCACCCACCCTCCTAGGTGCAAAGCGGTCGACCTCCCCCTAAAAGGGCGGTCAATCGGGTGATCGACCCTTCTCCTAATTGGGCGGTTGGTCCCCCTTCTAGGGTAGGTAGCGTGAATTTAATTCACCAGTTCATTTTGATTTGTTAATTAACGTAAGTGATTCATTTCCATTCTTTTAACATGTCCCCTTATTATAAACACACACAAAAAACTTTGAATTTGTATATAGAATATTCCTTTATACCAATTGTATTTATTTTATTCCATACTTACCTAATTAATTTCTATTAACCAAATTTTTGGCAAAAGCTTTCATGACTCAAGATTGAGGCTTATTACCAGACATCGGCCCAGTTCTATGCCTCTATGGTCAACTTCTATCCTAGGTCGAAATCTATTATAATTCAATTTGAATCAGCTCTACAGTTAGTAAAGACTCTCTCCTTCTAAGTTGGCATTCTCCCGAAGTCAAAACAAAACCGATCAATCGGATCATCAATCGATCAATCGGGTTATCCCTGAAAGATTAGATCAAGC
Source organism: Allium sativum (assembly GCA_030737875.1). NCBI lineage: Eukaryota > Viridiplantae > Streptophyta > Magnoliopsida > Asparagales > Amaryllidaceae > Allium > Allium sativum. The sequence continues at coordinate 584,897,409 of CM060923.1, read as the reverse complement.
CTAGAATATCGAATCAAAAATATCAAGCCAAATTATTTACTACAAGACGAAGCCCTAGTCCCAAGGCTACTGAACAGGTCAGCCTTGACTTGCACAACTTTTTATATGCCAAAATTCAAGTTCCACATATGCCACATTTCTCGAAGAGAATTGTTCATTAGCAAGAGACCGGTTCACTCCGCCTATAAATACTTTATAGGATCGAGTTACACGTGGTAAAGCCCAAAAAAGATGTATGCCACGCTGCATACAAACTCGGCTCACCTTCTCGCCTATATATACATCCGTTTACAGAAATGGAAGGGCGTGATGGAAAATCTACTATAGAAAAGCTCCTATTTGACATCCCAAAAATAATATGTCGTATACACCAAGTACAACACAAGGATTTTGTGTGTAAACCACTTCTTTCTTCCAATAAAAAATAATTATAACTTGCAATCTACGGTATAAACAGAGATTATAAAGTGGACGTAGGCTTGATTTAAGCCGAACCACTATAAAAATACTGTGTCCCCCTTGTTTATTTTAAAACCCCAAGAGATTTTCGACCCGAAATTGACACAAAAACATCACGCCGACTATTCAAGCACGAAAAACACAGGAACATTATTAGAATAAATAAGAGGGTGAGATAAGAAAGAAAGAAATATTATAATAGAAGAAGAAGAACCAACACAACACAGAAACAGAATCTCATATCGCAGTGGAACAAAATATAATATATATATTCAAATCTTTACTAAGAGCTTTAAAAGTACTACAATTATTAGAGTACATCAACACATCTGGATAGTCATAATAACCTATCCTTAGATATAACACACAATTGAACACAACTATATAATATATCATATGTCTGAACCTTTCCAGCTCGTCTCTTCACAACATCTGATAACCTGAACCTGTACAACCTGGTTTAACTTGAGCACTACAAACGTCGGATCAGTCTGGTGAACCAGAGTGAGAAAAGCACATTAAGTTTAAAGGTATCACATAACTTGTTTTTAAAGTCAAAATATTTTTCAAAGGATAATCGTAAGACCAAATTCGCACATAAATACAGGCGGTTTTTACCTTACGATAACCCAAAACATTTTTGAAATCAATATCTTTTCTGATATTATAATATTGTCTAAATACAAATAAATATCGATCTAGCGGAATGCTTGCATCTCACGCTTCACACACATAACATACAATCAAAACCGCGGGCACTTATTGGAGAATGGATTTCCATGGCAAGGTTTGCACAACCACCTTTATGACAATGTATCTCCAGAGAGGAATACATTGGGGTTCAACAAGAACATCTTGTACCCCAGACTAAACATGACCAGCCCTTCACTTCGCTTGAGAGTACCAAGTATATCATCACCACGGTGGGGGGCCAACCAACCGAACCGGTAGCATATAAACAAAATAACAAGACAACCGAAGGCATTTGATTTCTCTAGATCATGTAATGATATGCCCTTTTGATAAGTGCAACCTACATAGCCATGTGTCCTACCGGATTTTATACCATTTTCTGGTTGATGAGGCTTGAGGTCATACTTACTTTTTATAATATCTTGCCACCATTCACTTTGAATGCCACATTGTTAGATCTGTCAGAAATCACTAATTGATGTCCACAAAAATACTCTAGTTGTTAAGCTAAGAGAAGCGCCCTCTTCTCCGCCATCAACTTGGTATGTTTGAAGAAATCAACATACGCGACCATTTTGGAAATACACTATCAGACATTCGTCCATACAAGTCATCCAGGGACAGGATGAACCAAAGGCACCCTCTTGCCACATCCTATATAGTTATCACCCCAAGGTTCAGTAGCGAGTAGTCCTTGCAATCCGAAGATTTCACTCACGACATAATCGCAGTCGAAATATCGCCAGCCGCTAAACTAGTGAAATTCAACATGTGGTTCTTCCATTTATGAAGATCCGCGGTCTTCAATGCTCCATCTTCAATCAACATCTTCCACGTATTTTCTGGTTGAAATGGTTTTCGAATATAATTCAATCCCGGTCTCTCCGTACCAACAATCATATTGGCAAGATTTGATAGTCAGTTATTTAACTATCAAATACATAATCATGAGAATAAAATGAGTTCACCGATTCAGTACTCAGCATCACTTGGCCTTTTAATTAAAAGTAGTTAATGAATAGTTAATTTAACTTCAAAATATCTCAATATTTTTAACGCAGTATTACTTCTTGTTTAACATAGGATTTATTTTCAAAACTATTTCGAATACATTAGAATTAAATCATATATATATATATATATTCCAATACTTGGTTTTAACAAATTTCATGTAAAACATTGTTACTTGAAAACAATATCCAATTTCTATTCCTAGAATAAACTCATTCCAAAAACATAACTTTTTTTATTTCCTTTTACTTTTGGAAATATCAATATATATATATATATATATATATATATATATATATATATATATATTTATATACATATATATTCTCAAATCTTCTCATTTCCATTACTTTGTAAATCTTAATATATATTCTCAAAACTTGTGATTAACATTGCGTTATTATTTTACATATGGAAATAATAAATTATTCTTAACCTCTTTTCCATTACAAACTAATATCATCCTTAGATAATCCCGAAGTCGTTCACGTTGGGGTATTTATTTACCTCTCAGACCTTGATCAACAACATTCATATCTTAAGATAGATATAAGTTGTAATTCACAAACCCATATCCATTCTAATATCAAACTCATCTCATTAAACTATTTTATTTAAAATATGGTTTATAAAACCTTCTTACTTTTGGAAATATCTCTTTAAAATATAACTTATTATTACTTAATAAAAATCGCTTCTTAACCTTAACTTCTTTAAAAGAATTCATTTTATAACTCGAATTACTATTACCAAATCTCATTACTAAAACTTCTACCAAATTCAATTGCAAATCTATTTTTGATAACCTCATTTCGATTTCAATTATTTCTCCCAGTTCCATTATTTAATAACGTTAATTTAAAATTAACGCTTTAACTTCACATCTCTTTTTATTAACCTTGTTTATAAAACTCAGGTTTGATATAAAACCCCTTTTACCTTTATTTAATTCAGATACTACGTAAGCATTTATTTTAACCTATCGTCTTTGCTTAAAATTTTCTTTTATAACTTCATTATAAAAACTCGGGTTTTAATATAAAACCCGTTCATAAATTTCTTTCACCATTCAATTCGATTTCACCTCAACTTTGATTTACTTTTTAAATGAATTCCAATTAAAAAGTAATCTCCTAAATGTTTATTAATTAAAGTAATAATTTACGTAAATCATTAACTATAGTAGCAATAGTTAACTTCTTAATTAACTAAAATAAATAGTAAGTTCCATTTTAAAATCTTATTAAAATTAAAACAAATACTCGTTAAACTATTTCATTAGATTAGTTCAAACAAATTAATTTAATAACACATCCCAGATAAAACAGTCGACTTAGTCAACCTAAACACGACTAATTCGGTAATCGAATCCAATTGGTTTCTGCTTTAAATTAAATAAATAATATAATTAATTTAAATGATTCCATTTAATTGTTTCCTAAAACAATTATCCAATTCCTTATCGTTTAGGTTAATTATCTACTCTCTTCCTTATAAATTTGATTAATATCAGAATTTGTTTCAAAAATTCAATTAATAATTAATTATGAACTTAATTAATAAATAATAAATATTTATTTCCTTTCTACATACTTTTATTTAAAATACAGATTTAAAAATCTGTCTCTGGCTATAAAATAAAGTGTATAACTTCATTTCTGTTGATTCACTTGATGGTAAATCACCATTTATAAAATGATTGATTTATAGGCCATATGCTGCCAAATACTCAACCAATACCGCCCATTTGTAAAAACAAAGCCAACGTTGAATTTCACTTCAACGGTCGACAACCAAATTAATCATCCAATCAAAACAGTTCATATAATGATAATATGAAAATAAATATTAAATATATTTCAGGAATCCTGTTGGATCCCTCTAACCCGTTCTTCCTTGCATCAAAATAGATTGTCTCACATAAATTCATTCAATTCAATTTAACTGATTATTTCTATAACAGTAAATAACGATTATTTAACATCAGCTAATTAACAAAACAATTCAAATAATTAATCATGTTTATTTAATAAACGTGACCAATAAGGTAAGTTACTTCCATTGGGTCCAATCATTAATATAACGATTGGGTGTTTCACTAAAATTAAACAACCATTTAATTTCATCGGTTCAATCAATACATTCAATATATAATTAATAAACAAACAGTCAACCATTAGCAACCATAGCACACAATTATAAAACCTGACTTATATAAAATATAAGTGGGGAGAACTAAGTTAGTTTAACTCACCTTGATCTGATACGTTGTCGCTAAAGCGATTCGGGTTTCAATTAAATTAAACAACATTTAATTTCACTAGTAATTTCAGTCGTCTTTACTTCTATCCAAAATAATTCCAAAGTGTAGTGCTTGGAAATACGATCCCAACGTAGTTCGTTTCGTTCAATTCTGTTAACTGCAAAACAAGTTATTAGCATTTTATTATACACGATTTTAAATTAGATCAATAATTAATCCTTAACTATCTATATATATAATGATGTTTATGTAATGACTCGGATTTTGCCCGGACCTAAGCGGTCGCAAAATTGACTAAGACCTTTCAAAAACTCAAATACGCAAACTTTGGGCATACAACACATCAGAACAAATAATAGAAGACTTTTATAAATATTATAGTAATGTTACATCAGAGTACATAATATATCAGAGTACATAGAATAAAATACAGTGGAAGATTAAATTACAATAATCTATCACAGCGGAAGACTATCATTGCTCTGGACACAGCCTTATGCTTCGATCTAGAATCATGTTCAATATATCTGCAAAATAAGCTACTCGACTGCCCATGTGGAAAATATGGGCACCCGAGTTTGTAAAGTGAAACAAACTATGAGTCAGTCATGGGACTGGTATGAGAAATCTTACTTAAGTTATTTAATAATACGGTCAATCACAGGACCACGCCGCTAACGCGGAATGGGTTTACTCCATTGGATTGCCGATGCATATATAAAGTAAATCGTCAAACAACGCAATGCATTTTAGAAAAATGAAACCATTATAAGACTCAAGTCCAATCACACAATGCAAGGCAAATCGGAGGATAGAGTTTTACCTTATAATAGTAAAAAATGCTTGATACGATAAAGCGGATTTGATATTATTATTAGTGTATATATATTTCAAAAACATTTCAATCATAATGTATCAATCATAGACGACATAACTGCCATATACTATGTCGGCATACTAGTCATACAATCAAAACCATATGGTGTCGTATTGAAAGCTAGATTTCCATCATGAACCAAGCCAAGGGATCATCCTTACCGAATTCGAGACTCTCTAGCCCGAGCCTCAGGACTCAGTCGCAACAGCACCTGGAGCCACAGGGCCGGTCCCCAACTTATGTTGGTGGATTATTTATAAATTTCTGAACAATACGTCTCCCCACCCTAAAGGGCATAAAATAGATCCACTAGGGACTCAAATACCGAGGCGCCTTGCAATCCATCAGCCACATAAGTAAAAATTTATGGGCTTGTAAAACCCTAACACCACTTCTAGCTAGAAAGAAACACATGTTCTCCCTGGATCCTTCTCCCGTTTCTGGTTCATACCGGGGTGTAAGGCTCGCCAAGTAACGCAATACACAAAGGTGTGCCAAAATAAGCAATGCTTTGATTATCAACCACAAGGCTCTACTTTTCAACAATAAACCTTGATCATTTGCATCTTTGCATGCCACATTGTCAATCCATACCATACCATTGATTTCTGCCAATACATAACCTCTAAGCTTGTACGTCTCAGAGAAGGGTGTTAAGCAAGAGAATAAATTCTCCATCACCAAACAGATATATATATATATATATATATATATATATATAGCAGAGATCAACAAATATAGCATAAAGGAATAAAACTTCAGACATACCATCCATTTACTAGTTCATTCTGGGTCTGAATGAAATCGGAGACACCTTATTCCTCGTCCCGTATGTCCAATACAGGAGAGAGGTGCTCGCATGTCCGGACAATCAACAAGTACGTCCGGACAACTACCACTATAACTATAACCCTTTCAAGGAAGCAACTCCAATCAAAGGCATCAATAGCCATCCATTTGATGTGAAGAACGTCGATCTTCAATCACTGTCTTTATCTTCGAATTTTAATAGTTGCTGTAATTATTCAAAATAGGTTAAACCCGTTCTTTCTGAATAACTTTCTTATTTTATAATCAAAAATCAAGTGCTATAAAAACACATCATATGCCAAATTCCAACCCAGAATATTCTTTTAATAAAATATTCACATTATTAGGGAAAGGTTCCCATTAATTTTATCAAAGATAAATTCTTTTAAATTTATTCTTTCTAATGATTCATTGAAACACCAATTTGGTTTTAATATCAAAAACCATTACTTAATGATTATTCCACTTTACGAAATTAATCTTGTCTTCAACTGGGTTAAAGAACCAATGTCGTTTAAAATACAGTTCATGATAAACCCAAAATCATCTTCCATGAAATATGGAATTTCATAGAAATTCAATAAATACATAATCGATATAAATTTCCGCATCAGACTAATAATATAAATGGAACAATGGCAAAGCCTTTTAAATTCCATATATAGTAACGACCTTCTTTTACAGAAGCTCATCTCGATTATTATTAAATCGAATTCCATTCAATTCAAATTTAATATATTAAATTGGAAAACTTTACTTTGGAAAATTTCCATTTAAATCTTAATAAAAGATTTATAAATTCCGAATTATATTTTCATTGTTAATTGAGTTAAAGAACAAATGTCGTTAAAAACACAGTTCACAAAAAACCCAATTCACATTTCATTTTATTCCAATTACTAAATATAATTGGAAACTCTAATAATCTTGATTAAAAGATTTATTCTCGACTGGGTTTAAGAACAGTGTTATTGAAGACACCATTCACGACAACCAAAATCAAATTTATTTATTTAATTCTAATTAAATATTAATTAACTGGAAAACTTCATTAAAGCTTAATAAAAGATTTACTCTAGTTAATAACTAGATCATTTTGATAAAAATATATTTTAATCTTTTACAAAATTGGAATTCTTCATCCAAATTCTTTTCAAATCATTTATTATGAATTCACTTAATTTTTCCATATACTTAATCATTTTCTAAAGGCCATTTCAGTCGATTTCCATAAACGGCCATTGAACTGCACTTACAGCGACCTTTTCTAAAATTGATTTGGACGTAACTCCAAAACTATCTGTTAGATTCCAAAATTCTTATGTTCGTTTGAATTCTCTTTTCTAGACGAACCCAACGGTTCTTGTTTTAGGTGAATCCGACGGTCGGATCTCCCGGTACATCAATTTGAAGTTAATGGTCGAAATTCGCGAACAGTCGCAGTGCGGCACGTTCTATTCAGGCCATTTAATATATATAATATATATTATATACATTTCATTGATTTCTATTTAAAACGTATTTTATAAAATATTTACAAATTCATTTAAAATGATTTTAAACTTCATTTCCAATTTTAAAGCAAAATTGGATATTCTATATTATATTATATTAAAATACTAATATTTTCAAAATATTAGATTTTGAAGCCCTTCTTTTCGATGTTCATTATAAATTAAATGAAATCGATCGATAAACCCGTTCGGGTTAAAATCACGTTTTCTACTTAATTCGGCTTCACATTTTTATATTTTTGCGCCCATCTAAGAATGGAAATAAAAATCATAATTTTATTTTCCATTTAATATTATTTTAAAACATTCGTTATTAAAAATATTCTTTATATCAAAGGATATTCTGAATCGGAATGCAACTCAATCAATTTCCACATAATTTCAGTTATATGAATTTTCATACATCGCATGTATTTAACAACAATGATAAATAATCATTCAACATACATTTACATCCAGAGTGAAGTTTGACAACTGTGTAAGCATTAAAATAAATAAATAACGCTCATCACAGGCTGTCAATCCATCGATTGACATATAACTAAATATTGGGAATAGTGTATGTCAAATATCATCCCAACACCCGTGTGGGGTTTTCAAACAACAACTGTTTACATAAACAAATCATTGGTTAATAAATTTAACCAATTATAACTCGGTTTGAATTATTTCTAATATCGCTACCATAATAATGATAATGTTTTACAAATGTACATCTTTCTACTTCTCTAACATGTTAATGTTAGTATTGAACAAATGAACATTTTATACTTCTATAACATGTAAATGTTAATATTAACAATGCATATTTTAATGATGATCCCTACTTACATTAAAAATGTAATTTTTAATGTAAAAACATTTTTATCAAACAATGCATATTTTAATGATTCCTACTTACATTAAAATGTAATTTTTAATGTGAACAAATTTTATCAAACTATGGTCTTTTTATTGAATCCTTTTTTTAAAAATGAGCTTTTTAATGTAAACATATTATAATCTAACTTTAATATTTTTATATAAACATTTGTACATTAAAAATGTACTTTCTTATGTTAACACATTTTTACCAAAGTTTAATCTTTTTAATCAATCCTTTATTACATTAAAAATGAAATATTAATGCTAAGATCTTCTTATCAGAGTGTGATCTTTTTAACAATCCTTATTGCATTAAAAATAAAATTTTAATGTTAACATCTTTATCACTTTTGAATCCTTTTTAATCTTCATATCTTACATTAAAAATGTAGTCTTTTATTTTCAAACACTGATCATTTTTATGTATACAACAAAAATGTAAATTTCCATGTTAACGTATTTTCATTTCAAATAATTAATCTTATTTGATGATTCATTTACATTAGAAAGGTAAATTTTAGTGTAAAAACATTTTCAAACAATAAATCTTATTTAATGATTCATATTTACATTAAAAAGGTAAATATTAATGTAAAAACATTTTTTAAACAATAACATTTTCTTACAAAAATGATATTTTTTATTCTAACATAACATTTTTATATTAACATGACATTTCTAAATAAATGACATCGTTATGTAACATGAACATATCTAACTGAAATGACATTTTATATTAACATAACATTTCTAACTAAAAATGATATTTTTATTCTAACATAACATTTTTATATTAACATGACATTTCTAAATAAATGACATCGTTATGTAACATGAACATATCTAACTGAAATGACATTTTATATTAACATAACATTTCTAACTAAAAATGACATTTTTATATTTACATAACATTTCTAACTAAAAATGACATTTTTATATTAACATAACATTTCTAACTAAAAATGACATTTTTATATTAACATAACATTTCTAACTAAAAATGATAATTTTGTATTAAAATAACATTTCTAACTAAAAATGACAATTTTATATTAACATAACATTTCTAACTAAAAATGATGTTTTATATTAACATAACATTTCTAACTAAAAATGATGTTTTTATTCTAAATAAACAATTCTAACGAAAGTGATGTTTTTATTCTAACAAGACATGATCTTGCAAAAATGACATATTTAATTAACATGACACGATTATAGCAAAATGATATTTTTAATGATCACCATATGAAATAAAAATGTAATCTTTTTATTGTTGAAATATTTTATTTCATCAATGAATATTTTTGACTAACACAAATAAAATTAACGAATGATTAATTTATTATTCATTAACATGCTAAGGATGACAAATTTTAACGAACAACATATATTTACATCCAACATCACAACCAAGATCAAAATCAGTTTAAATATATATATATATATATATATATATATATATATATATATATTATTTTGACAAACATTGCTCTACATAAATGACATTTTATTTTGAACAAACATTACTCTACAGAAATGACATTTTATTTTGACAAACATTACTCTACAGAAATGACATTTTATTTTGACAAACATTACTCTACAAAAATGACATTTTATTTTGAACAAACATTACTCTACATAAATGACATTTTATTTTGACATTAACATAACATTTCTGAATAAATGTTATTTTTATTTAAATAATTAAAGATTATATTTTTATCTTACAAAAATATAATCCAACAAATCATCACCAACACAGTCAATCGATCAATCTAAATTTTATACGATGCATATATTTAATATTACAATCAAAATCAATATATATATATATATTTCTATATATTTTTAATTTTAATTTTAAATCGATAAATATCACCATGGTTTTATTTCTTCTGAATTTGTAGATAGCCCCAAATCTATTTCAAACTTTTTCATCATGTAGATCTAGAATTTACGGTCGCGACGCATTCAGTTTCATCAAATTCTGATTAGATTTGAACTAGTTATGGCCAATAAAACATTGCATAAATTAAACGAGTAATTACTAAAATTAATTAATAATTAATTTAATTAATCCTTCTCTAATCCTCACCCCCTTCATCGTTTTCTTCTTCATGAGAACCCAAAACCCGTCGAGTTGAAATATTCCATCCCGCCGCTTCTAGAGGCCGTCGGCCTCAGATCCAACGTCGCCCCATCGATCGCCAGTCCGACTCCTCCCCGCACCCAGTGTCGTCCCCAAATGGTTGGGCCCAGTCTCACCCGAAAACGCTGTAAAGATAGCGGCTTTGAGTGGCAATTGCGAGCATAGCATGCCACGAAAATTTATCATGTCCGTATAGAAATAAAGAGCAGAAGAATCTCTTTAATTTTCATGAATTAAGTTATTGAAAATATGGCATGGATTTTAGAGAGGACATGATAAGAGAGAGAGAGAGAGATGAATATAGGATTTATTTCCCTTGATTATTCCTTCACCTGCAAATGGATTTTGAGGAAATTTTTCTCCATGCTTTTTTGTGATGTAGATCTAGATTCAAAAAGGAAGAAGGAGAATTAGAGTTTTCTAGTAGAGAAGGAGAAATTAAAAGATATATACATGATTTATTTAACTAAGATGCCCCTTTATATTAGGTAAGTTATAAATTAATTAAACGTGGTTTATTAAGGCTGAGGTGGCAATATTTATCTCATATTCAAAATTCAATAATAAATCACAAAGAGAAAACAAAGAAAATGAATGCATAAGAAATTAATTTGTGTGTCTTCTTTAATTTCAAAACATATAACATCATAATTGCAGAGAACATATTAAATTGTACAGGCAAGAATAAGGCAACGAAAATGTCTATAAATACATACGGATAATGTAAACAAGAATAGATATAGAAGGGAATAATATATATATATATATATATATGTGTGTGTGTGTGTGTGTGTGTGTGTGTGTGTGAGGATTGTTTGTTTTTAGAGATAAAAAATAACAAGAAAAAAAAGCGAGAAAGGAGAATAAGGGAATGTAAATTTAAGGAATAAGAATACATAAATAAAATAAGATTCATGAAAATATAATGCTTGAAAAGAAATTAATAGGATTAAGGAAAAGAAATTAATATAATAAAGGAAAGTAATCAATGTGCACTTAATGAAGGAAAAAGGAAGGAGTAATATGTGAAAGATGAATGGAAGTAAGAGGAGTGACGAAAGAATAAATAGAAGAAAGAGAAAGGAATTAGAATGGGTAGAGGGTGCATTAACTCTTCATGTGTTTTGTCTTAATGCATTTTTTATTTAGTTTTATTTATTTAAGAATTGTAACGTTATGAAAAGATGAAAGGGAAGAGAGAAAGGTGTAATTCTAATAAAGAAACTTTCTCTCCATTTGTTTGTTTTAGCATATTTTTATTATACTTAAATAGAAATGGGTAACATATGCATTAAATAGGAAACAATGAATGCTACATTAATGAAGAAATAGAGTGAAGAGAAAGAAGCACTGAATTTGAGGAAATTAGAAAAGGAATAGGAAAGAAAAGTAAACTTGCATGAAATGTGATTGGATAGAAAAATTATTTGTGTACTTTATTTAGAAAAACTTTTTGAATCCAATAATTTAATTTGATAATGGAAATTTTTTTAAATTCTGACGCATTTTCTTACAAAAACTTCCTTAAAGTAAATTTTTAAATTGGTTCTAATTTTCCGGGTTGTTACAATCTCCCTCACTTAAAATATTTTCGTCCTCGAAAGGAACAAAGCTAAAAGTTATTTAACTAACCAACTCAATTTTCATTCTTTTATTTGTTTAAATAATTTAATTAGTTGAACTAATAATCACACAATACAATCATCAATCAATTAGTTGATTATCTTTTCAAATATATTTAACTTTTATATATTCAAAAATCATATTTTCTAAGATCGGATTATATATATAATCACAAATATGTTAATTATAAACTTGTCACTCTCAACTCATTCTAGGGCATTTCTAACCCCATCTCTAATGAGTTTCCTCATTATAGGATACTACTGATCCTATCTCTAATGAATATTCTTTTATAGGATATAAATAATCATACCTCTAATAAGTCTTTTGTTTAGTCCTAACGAGTTGTACCCCAAAGATTTGAGCTAACCAAAGCTCTGATACCAACTGAAATGATTCGGATTTTGCCCGGACCTAATCGATCGCAAATTCGACTAAGACCGTTCAAAAACCCGAATACACTAACTTTGGGCATACAATACATTAGAAAAAATAATAGAATACTTTTATAAACATTATAATAATGTTACATCAGAGTACAGAATATATCAGAGTACATCGAATAAAATACAATGGAAGAATAATTACAATAATCTATCAAAGCGGAAGACTATCATTGCTCTGGACATAGCTTTATGCTTCGATCAAGAATCTTGCTCTATATATCTGCAAAATAGGCTACTCCACTGCCCAGGTGGAAAATATAGGAACCGAATTTGCAAAGTGAAACAAACTACGAGTCAGTCATGGGATTGGTATGAGAAATCTTACTTAGCTTATTTAATAATAAGGTCAATCACAGGACCACGCCACTAACGCGAAATGGTTTTACTCCATTGGATTGCCAGTGCATATATAAAGTAAATCGTTAAACAACGCAATGCTTGTTAGAAAAATGAAACCATTATAAGACTCAAGTCTCATCACACAATGCAACGCAAACTGGAGGATAGAATTTTTCCTTAGAATGGTCAAAAATGTTTGATACGATAAAACGGATTTGATATTATTATTAGTGTATATATGTTTCAAAAACATTTCAATCATAATGTATCAATCATAGACGACACAACTACCATATACTTTTTCGCCATACTAGTCATACAATCAAAATTGTATGGTGTCGTACTGGAAGTTGGATTTCCATCATGAACCAAGGCAAGGGATCGTCCTTACCGAATTCGAGGCTCTCTAGCCCGAGCCTCAGGACTCAGTCGCAACTGCAGCTGGAGCCACATGGCCGGCCCCCAACTTACGTTGGTGGATTATATATAAATTCCTGAAAAATACGTCACCCTGCCCTATAGGGCATAAAATAGAGCCACTAAGGACTCAAATACCGAGGCGCCTTGCAATCCATCATCCACATAAGTAAAAATTTCTGGGCTTGAAAACCCTAACACCACTTCTAGCTAGAAAGAAACGCATGATCTCCCTGGATCCTTCTCCAATTTCTGGTTTATACCGGGGTGTGAGGCTCGCGAAGTAATGCTATATACAAAGCTATGCCGAAATAAGCTCTACTTTGATCATCAACCACAAGGCCCTGCTTTTCAACAATAAACCTTGATCATTTGCGTCTTTGCATGCCACATTGTCAATCCATACCATAAAATTGATATCTGCAAATACAATACCTCTAAGATCGTATGCCTCAGAAAGGGTGTTAAGCAAGAGAACAAATTCTCCGCCACCAAATAGATATATATATATATATATATATATTTAGCAGAGATCAACGAATACAACATAAAGGAATACAACGTCATACATACCATCCATTTACAAGTTCATTCTGGGTCTGAACGAAACCAGAGACACCTTATTCCTCATCCCCTATGTCCAATACAGGAGAGAGGTGCTCGCGTATCCGTACAATCAACAAGTACGTCCTGACAACTACCACTGTAGCCCTTTCAAGGCAGCAACTCTAATTGACACGACCCGAACTTCCCCGTGAAGGAAAGGGCAGATAGCATTGAGAACAGGACAAAATAGAACGCAAACAAAAGAACATTTCATTGTTATTACAACAATTCCATCAGATACAAGAATATACAGAGTATAAATGAATAAATTACATTCGATAAATATCAGAGATAACATTAAATTACATAGCAGCGGGAAAATAAACAAAGGCACAACTAGAAGTGATACACGGATACAGAGCTTTCCGAGCATCGTTCCAGCTATAAATCAGGACCCTGTGAATATAAATCTGCAAAACCAAAACTACTAGCTGCCCGTGCGGAAAATAGGGGCACCCAGAGTTTAGGTTAAAACAATAAACTCCGGGTCAGTCATGTGACTGGTGTGAGAACTAAAACAGTTAATAATATTGGTTTTAAGGTTAGGTAAATCAAGGGACCACGCCGTATAACACGGAACGGGTTTCCTCCCAAGAATACCAGTGCATAGAACAAACAGCGCAATGCTAAATAAAGAAAAATGAAGCTGTTATAAGACCCAGGTCCCATCACACAATGCAACGCAAGCCGGAGGATAGGGTTTTCCCTTATAACAGCCAAAGCATGCTTGATACGTTTAAAACACATTATTTGATACTATAATAAGTGTATAGTGTCAAAACAATTCAAATCATAAATATCAATCATAGGCGGCATGGGTACCGTCTATCATGTCGCCATACTAGTTCTACAATTAAAACCGCAATACACGTATTGGAAATTGGATTTCCGTCATGAGTCGAGGCAAGGGGCAAGCTCCTCTCCGCGTTCGAGACACTCTAGTAAATGCCTCAGGACCCCACTTTGATCCTTGGAATCGGCTGGGCCGGTCCTCTCTTACTTTTGAGGATTAGTTATTCCTGAACACACGTTTCCCGGTCCTTACAGACCTATATCCGAGGCGCCTCATATCCAACAACCACACAGGTGAAAAGTATATAAATGTCAGGGCTGGTAGGTCACTGACACCACCCTAGCTAGAAAGAAACGTCGTGCTCTCCCAGCGGTCCGTCTCCCGTTTTTGACTCATACCGAGGTGTGAGGCTCGCGAATTCATGTTACACACAAAGCTACGCCACACAGGCCGTGCTTTGATCATCAACCACAAGACTTTGCTTTTCAACAGAAGCCTTGATCAATTGCCACTTACGCATGCCACACTGGCAATTCACTCCATGCGACTGATGTCCATCGATATACAACCTCTGAGCTCGTACGTCTCAGAGAAGGGCGTTAAGCAAGAGAATAAATTCTCCGCCGCCAAACAGATGTATATTTAATAGAGATCAATCAACACAGAATAAAATCCAATGTCAGACACACAATCCATTTACAAGTTCGTTCTGGGTCTGAACGAAACCGGAGGCACTTTCCTCGCATATCCATCCATCTCCAGGTACGTCTGGACGATCACCAACTGATTCCCTCATCCTGGATGTACAGCCCAATCAAGATCATCAGTAATCACCCAAACGATGTGAAGACTTCCGGTCTTCAACCACCGTCTTCATCTTCGACATCTCGTCGAATCGATTATTCAGAATGGGTATAAACCCGGCCTTTCTGAATAACCCACGTTTATAGTAAACGAATGTTACACAAACACAACAAACGCCTCGTTCCAATTCAGAATACTCTTTTATTCACAAAATCACATTCTTAGGGAAAGGTTCCCATTAATTTTATCAAAGATAAATTCTTCTAAATTTATTCTTTAATCTTCCTTTGGATATCATTTCAAACTAGTCGGGATTAGCGAACCACACCGAAGTAATTATTTATTTTATTTCCCAATCCCAACCTATATATCCCATGGAGAAAACTGGTAATACTCCACATCTAACACCACGGTGTTATCGGTAAAATTAATTACCATTTCACGTTCAAATCTAATTAAAGATTTAACTATCGCTTTGGAGCAAAACTGGTGATACTCCACTCTCGATCACTTTTCAGATTTGATAATTTAAATTATCAATCCACATTTTAATCTAATTAAAGATTCATTAAAACTACACTTAGTCTTAATTCTTTCAAAAATCAACATCTTGCCTTTAACTGGGTTAAAGAACCAATGTCATCTAAAACACGATGAACCCAAATCACATTTGACATTAAATACAAGGCTCTGAATAGAAAATATATCGACTTATATTCAATATCAAATTCTGAAACCAACAAATATCATATTGGAAATAACGATATAAAATATCTTTCAAATCCCCATAATAATATTTGTATAGTCACGAAATCCAACATCAAAATATTCCGAAGATAATTTCGATTCAACTCCAGTCCAGTTCACGTATTGGAAATATCGATTATTTTCAAAATCACTTTCAAATTCAATTTATTTATTTCAAAAATAAATTGATTTTAATTCTAGTTCAAAACTAGTTCATTTCGATAAAAAATCTATTTTTATCTTTTCAAATGTGGAATTCTCCAGCTCAATTCTTCCCAAATCATATATTATGATTTTACACAAATTATAGATATTTTTAATAATTTTATCAAGGCCCGTACAGTCGACTTCCCACAACGGCCATCGAACTGCACTTACAGCGACCTTTTTCAAATTTGATTTGGACATAATTCCAAATCCAACCGTTAGATTTCAAATTTCTAATATTCATTGGAAAGCTCTTTTCGATACGAACCCAACGGTTCCAGTTTTAGGAGAATCCGACGGTCGGATCTCCCGCAATGTCCGTTTGAAATAAATGGTCGAAATTCACGAACTGCCGCGGCGCGGCGTGTTCTATTCAGGCCATTATATTATATATAATATATATATATTATATATTTCATCGATTTCTATTTAAAAACGAATTTTATAAATCGTTTTAAAATTGTTTCAAAAGCAATTTCAACTTTCTTTACAATTCAAATCAAAATTGAATTCTTCTTTATAAATTCGTTTTAAAATTCATTTCTATTCAATTCAAATTTTAATTCAATTTGAATTCATTTCAATTCACTTTCAATTCAATTTGAATTCGTTTTCAATTCAATTCATTTCGAAATCGTTTTCAATTCAATTCATTTCGAAATCGTTTTCAATTCAATTCATTTCGAAATATTCGATTTCGAAATCACTTTTCAATATTCATTTCGAAATCGTTTTCAATTCAATTCATTTCAAAAATCGTTTTCAATTCAATTCATTTCTAAATCGTTTTCAATTCAATTCATTTCGAAATATTCGATTTCGAAATCACTTTTCAATATTCATTTCGAAATCGTTTTCAATTCAATTCATTTCGAAAATCGTTTTCAATTCAATTCATTTCTATTCAATTCGAATCGAATTCATTTTCTATTCAATTCGAATCGAATACATTTTCTATTCAATTCGAATCGAATTCATTTTCTATTCAATTCGAATCGAATTCATTTCAAATTGATTCAATAAAATTTCCATTTGAATTTTTAATCTAATTCAATTTGAATTTCCTTTCAAAATATTAAATTTTGAAATCACTTTTCAATATTCATTATAAAACGAATAAAATCGATATAAACATCGTTCGCGTCAAAATAACGCATCTCTAATCAACACGGCTTTATATTTTCAATACTTCTTTATTCTATCCAACTAATGAATATTTATCCCATTCAACACATGAATCTATATTTCTTCCAACACACGACTAATCTCAACACATGAGTACTGTCAACACATCACTATTTTTGTTAAGTAAAATATTTTATAAAACTATGGTATCTATCGTTTGATTTTCAATTAGACTTCTACTGGGAAGTAGTTCTAATTTTAAATATGATAAAGATGTAAATTTTATTATATAAAATATTTCACTCGACACATGAACATCGTCAACACATGACTATTCTTATTATTCAACACATGAATTTTCTTTTATAATATTCATTATTTTCCCGATTGGAATGAGGGCCAATCAATCACCATATAATGTTAATTATATGGATTTCATACATCACATGTATATAATAGCATTGAAAAATAATCAATCATCAACCAAAGTGCACCACACTGTATAAGCATCAAATATAGATATCTGACGCTTATAACAGCCTGTCAATCAATCGATCGACATATTTAATCAATCGGGATGAGTGAACTTCAAATTTCATCCCAACACCCGTGTGGGGTTTCAAACAACCAAACACAGATTTTATTTGTGCAGTTGGGCGATGTGTAAAATTTATCGTCCCAATCAATATCCTTCAAATAGGTGTACATAAACAAACCGTCCGGTTTGTAAATGAATATTTTATTTTATTCACTTCCACGTTAAAAATTATATTTTTAACGATAAAATATTCTATTTCAACACATGAATTTCTATTCATTTCATTTACACAATAAAAATGATATTTTTATTTTTCTAACATATTTTAGAAAATTTCGGCGGCATAACGGCACGATACTAGAAACGGGATAAGGCCTAGCCTTGTCCCCGGTCTAATAATGGCCACCGCCATACCCATATCAATCAAATCACTTTCGTTATGCAAACCACAAAATTTGGAGTAAGAGTCTAACCTAGCCTTACTCCTTCGCCTTATAACGGCGCACGTCTAATCCTAACCAATTTATCGATTCGATTTTTCACACCACAAACTACATTCAAACCAATATCGCAATCAATAACCAAACAGCCAAACAAACAAGTCCATGGTCTGTGGACGATTGTGTCGGGTGCTACTAAACACCGTCTGCATCCTAGTATATATATATATAACTAGAAAAAGAAATTGAAAGGTGAGAAGTTCTCACCGAAAGCTATCCAATACCACGACTCTTCATTAATAGAAATCTTCTTCGTTATCCCATCTTCGTCATCTTCGTTGCCCGTAGTCACTATATATATAAAAATCACACATTTTTATATTTCGATGTCTTTAAAATAAAAATCACATTTTTATTTATTCACTTTCAATTTAAAAGTCATATTTTTATAATCACTTCATATATTTAAAAATCTAATTTTCACTTCGCTATTCAATATATAAAAATAAGCATATTTTCACAACGCTACTATATAGATAAAAATTATATTTTTATCCCCTTATTCTTCATATAAAAATTTCACCCTTTCAAAAAATAAAGTTTTCGCCTTTATAAAAATAAAGTTTTCGCCTTTATAAAAATAAAGTTTCGTCTTTATAAAAATAAAGTTTCGTCTTTTCACTTTTTTAAAAATAAAGATCTCGCCTTTAATACGTCTATCATGTAAAAATTATATTTTCACATCTTCTACATGGTAAAGATCATATTTTTAATATTTTTAAAAATATAAAAATCATATTTTTATTACTTTAAAAATATAAAGATCATATTTTTATCTTTCTACAATATAAAAGATTGTATTTTTATTTGCTAAAATTAATTAAACAAAACGAAATAAAAATAAAAAGGAAAAGGGGCTCACAGTGTTCGACTGCAGAGGGGGGGGGGGGTTTCACCTTCGTCGGAGGGGGCTTCGGGTGGCTCGAAGGTGGGCTTCGCGGCTCACGGTGGCGCAGGAGCCTCGTCAGGCGGTGGTGGAGCTCGGTGGGCGATGGGTCAGAGGGTGGAGGGGTGCGGTGCTCGAATTGGGGGTTTAGGGTTTGGGTGGGTTCGACGCGGGTTCGGCGAGGAGGAGAAGGGGAGGTGGAGGAAGAGGGGGGCCACGCCCTAGTGGCGGCGCGCCAGGGGGGGGTCGCGGCGGTGCTGCTGGGAGGAGCGCCTCCCTCCCTTCGTTTCTTTCTCTTTTTTTTCTATTTAAAACTGAATCGGGAAGAATAAGGGGGGGAGGGGCTTTTATAAAATTTATATTATTTAATTTATTATTTAATTCTTCACCAAAAAGCAACTTTTATTTTCGACCTCAAAACGAGGCCCACCGCCTGTCGTCCATAGCGTTTTACCCCCATTCCGAACACAATGGGATATGTATCGTCAGCTGATTCGGCTGTTACAATCAGTTTCCGTTAAATTTACATTTAAATCACTATATTGAATTTTAAACGTACATTTCAAATTACCGGGGTCACATACGAACTCTAAAAATTCCAGAAAAAATATTTATAGCTTCGTATTGACTATACGGTCCTAACAAAACTAATTTCGTCAAATTCTGAGACCGTTTGAAAAATGGCCATTTTCCAGTCGATTAAAATCAACTGAAACTGGTCAAACGCGTTTTCCTTTGCCACGCTCACTTATTGATTCGAAAAATTATGAAATTTGGAATCTAGCAATAATTTGACAACACTGACCTAACAAAACTGGTTTCGTCGAAATCCGAGGTCATTTGCAAAATGTCCATTTTTAAGGGCCTGAATTCCATAGCGACTATTCAGAATTTTCAACTGGACATATCTTTTGATTCCCGCTATGAAATTTTGATCTTTCGGATTCGTTGGAAAGATATTATCAATTAGATCCTAATGTTTTTGGTTTCACTAAGATCCGGATTGTTTTGCACCCGGTACATTCAATTGAAGTTTGAAATCGAATTATCGAACTATCGCGCCATTTTCAATTCCTTTTATAATTTATATATAAATATTTATATTCTAACGACGACGTATATAATGTATACGTTCTAATTATATTCAAAATAAATTTCTCGTCGATATTATTTAAAATAATTCATTTTAAATATTCAAAATTCGCTAAAATCGCTAAAATAAAAAATTTAAACTGGCCCAGATTTTCCGGGTTATTACAATCTCCCCCACTTAAAACTTTTCGTCCCCGAAAAGGAACAAAGTCGAAAGTGGTTTGATTAATCAACTCTACGTTCGATCTGGCTTGCATTCTCCAACTTTTCAGTTCCTGAGAATTTTCAAATTTTCAAAAATTTGGCTAACACCCTAAATTTTCGAAAAATTTCGCCATAACCTCCCCTGCACCGGGAGCATCGGGGAATTTCAAATAGCTTCCCCGGTCCTTCAGATCTCAAAAAGAAAAAGAAAAAGCCAAGCGGCTTGCCAATAGGCTCATAAAATCATCATCACCCAAACAAAACAGTAAATTATGTAGTAAACATGTACCTATTTGTCGGGCAAACAAATTTTATTCTTCGGCTCTAGCCTCCTTGCTATGACCTGTTCAATGTAAGTACAAGCATATGCATGCAGTTGCGACCAATTATCAATATAGTTCAATATTCGGTTCAATTAGGCTAAATGGTTAAAATTAGCAAACAAATAGGCAAACAACACAAACATCAATCAATTAGTGGATTAAAGTTCCAAATTCATAACTTTACTACATATAAAGAAAGTCATGTTTTTGATGCCAAATCACAACAATGTATTCTAGCTATATTAGTTTTGGTTCTCACACCAGTCTAATGGAAATATATAGATATCACACCTTCGAAACACGAATATAAATACTGATGATGTGGCCACATCACTAGAATTATCCCCGGGTGTCTAGAATGTGACTCTATATCTATCCAGTATATTAAAACTTCGACTATACGTTCATGACGCGTATACGCGAAATATACTCGATTGTCCATATTCAAAATAAATAAATATTCAAATACGTATAAAACGATTTAAATTTTAAAACAAAATTGTTTTCAATTGGAAAATATACTCTTCACACTCGTTCTAGGATACTATTGATCCTATCTCTAACGAGTCATTCTAATTGGATGTTGCTAATCCAATATCTGATGAATTCTTTCGTATGGTTCTAATGTGTCTTGTTCTCGAGCTCTGTAAACCAAAGCTCTGATACCAAACTGACACGACCCGAACTTCCCCGTGAAGGAAAGGGCGGATAGCGTTGAGAACAGGACAAAATAGAACGCAAACAAAAGAACATTTCATTGTTATTACAACAATTCCATCAGATACAAGAATATACAGAGTATAAATGAATAAATTACATTCGATAAATATCAGAGATAACATTAAATTACATAGCAGCGGGAAAATATACAAAGGCACAACTAGAAGTGATACACGGATACAGAGCTTTCCGAGCATCGTTCCAGCTATAAATCAGGACCCTGTGAATATAAATCTGCAAAACCAAAACAACAAGCTGCCCGTGCGGAAAATAGGGGCACCCAGAGTTTAGGTTAAAACAATAAACTCCAGGTCAGTCATGTGACTGGTGTGAGAACTAAAACAGTTATTAATATTGGTTTTAAGGTTAGGTAAATCAAGGGACCACGCCGTATAACACGGAACGGGTTTCCTCCCAAGAATACCAGTGCATAGAACAAACATCGCAATGCTAAATAAAGAAAAATGAAGCTGTTATAAGACCCAGGTCCCATCACATAATGCAACGCAAGCCGGAGGATAGGGTTTTCCCTTATAACAGCCAAAGCATGCTTGATACGTTTAAAACACATTATTTGATACTATAATAAGTGTATAGTGTCAAAACAATTCAAATCATAAATATCAATCATAGGCGGCATGGGTACCATCAATCATGTCGCCATACTAGTTCTACAATTAAAACCGCAATACACGTATTGGAAATTGGATTTCCGTCATGAGTCGAGGCAAGGGGCAAGCTCCTCTCCGCGTTCGAGACACTCTAGCAAATGCCTCAGGACCCCACTTTGATCCTTGGAATCGGCTGGGCCGGTCCTCTCTTACTTTTGAGGATTAGTTATTCCTGAACACACGTTTCCCGGTCCTTACAGACCTATATCTGAGGCGCCTCATATCCAACAACCACATAGGTGAAAAGTATATAAATGTCAGGGCTGGTAGGTCACTGACACCACCCTAGCTAGAAAGAAACGTCGTGCTCTCCCAGCGGTCCGTCTCCCGTTTTTGACTCATACCGAGGTGTGAGGCTCGCGAATTCACGTTACACACAAAGCTACGCCACACAGGCCGTGCTTTGATCATCAACCACAAGACTTTGCTTTTCAACAGAAGCCTTGATCAATTGCCACTTACGCATGCCACACTGGTAATTCACTCCATGCGACTGATGTCCATCGATATACAACCTCTGAGCTCGTACGTCTCAGAGAAGGGCGTTAAGCAAGAGAATAAATTCTCCGCCGCCAAACAGATGTATATTTAATAGAGATCAATCAACACAGAATAAAATCCAATGTCAGACACACAATCCATTTACAAGTTCGTTCTGGGTCTGAACGAAACCGGAGGCACTTTCCTCGCATATCCATCCATCTCCAGGTACGTCTGGACGATCACCAACTGATTCCCTCATCCTGGGTGTACAGCCCAATCAAGATCATCAGTAATCACCCAAACGATGTGAAGACTTCCGGTCTTCAACCACCGTCTTCATCTTCGACATCTCGTCGAATCGATTATTCAGAATGGGTATAAACCCGGCCTTTCTGAATAACCCACGTTTATAGTAAACGAATGTTACACAAACACAACAAACGCCTCGTTCCAATTCAGAATACTCTTTTATTCACAAAATCACATTCTTAGGGAAAGGTTCCCATTAATTTTATCAAAGATAAATTCTTCTAAATTTATTCTTTAATCTTCCTTTGGATATCATTTCAAACTAGTCGGGATTAGCGAACCACACCGAAGTAATTATTTATTTTATTTCCCAATCCCAACCTATATATCCCATGGAGAAAACTGGTAATACTCCACATCTAACACCACGGTGTTATCGGTAAAATTAATTACCATTTCACGTTCAAATCTAATTAAAGATTTAACTATCGCTTTGGAGCAAAACTGGTGATACTCCACTCTCGATCACTTTTCAGATTTGATAATTTAAATTATCAATCCACATTTTAATCTAATTAAAGATTCATTAAAACTACACTTAGTCTTAATTCTTTCAAAAATCAACATCTTGCCTTTAACTGGGTTAAAGAACCAATGTCATCTAAAACACGATCCACGATGAACCCAAATCACTTTTGATATTAAATACAAGGCTCTGAATAGAAAATATATCGGCTTATATTCAATATCAAATTCTGAAACCAACAAATATCGTATTGGAAATAACGATATAAAATATCTTTCAAATCCCCATAACAATATTTGTATAGTCACGAAATCCAACATCAAAATATTCCGAAGATAATTTCGATTCAACTCCAGTCCAATTCACGTATGGGAAATATCGATTATTTTCAAAATCACTTTCAAATTCAATTTATTTATTTCAAAAATAAATTGATTTTAATTCTAGTTCAAAACTAGTTCATTTCGATAAAAAATCTATTTTTATCTTTTCAAATGTGGAATTCTCCAGCTCAATTCTTCCCAAATCATATATTATGATTTTACACAAATTATAGATATTTTTAATAATTTTATCAAGGCCCGTACAGTCGACTTCCCACAATGGCCATCGAACTGCACTTACAGCGACCTTTTTCAAATTTGATTTGGACAAAATTCCAAATCCAACCGTTAGATTTCAAATTTCTAATATTCATTGGAAAGCTCTTTTCGATACGAACCCAACGGTTCCGGTTTTAGGAGAATCCGACGGTCGGATCTCCCGCAATGTCCGTTTGAAATAAATGGTCGAAATTCACGAACTGCCGCGGCGCGGCGTGTTCTATTCAGGCCATTATATTATATATATAATATATATATTATATATTTCATCGATTTCTATTTAAAAACGAATTTTATAAATCGTATTAAAATTGTTTCAAAAGCAATTTCAACTTTCTTTTCAATTCAAATCAAAATTGAATTCTTCTTTATAAATTCGTTTTAAAATTCATTTCTATTCAATTCAAATTTTAATTCAATTTGAATTCATTTCAATTCACTTTCAATTCAATTTGAATTCGTTTTCAATTCAATTCATTTTGAAATCGTTTTCAATTCAATTCATTTCGAAATCGTTTTCAATTCAATTCATTTTGAAATATTCGATTTCGAAATATTCGATTTCGAAATCACTTTTCAATATTCATTTCGAAATCGTTTTCAATTCAATTCATTTCGAAAATCGTTTTCAATTCAATTCATTTCTAAATCGTTTTCAATTCAATTCATTTCAAAATATTCGATTTCGAAATCACTTTTCAATATTCATTTCGAAATCGTTTTCAATTCAATTCATTTCGAAAATCGTTTTCAATTCAATTCATTTCTATTCAATTCGAATCGAATTCATTTTCTATTCAATTCGAATCGAATTCATTTTCTATTCAATTCGAATCGAATTCATTTCAAATTGATTCAATAAAATTTCCATTTGAATTTTTAATCTAATTCAATTTGAATTTCCTTTCAAAATATTAAATTTTGAAATCACTTTTCAATATTCATTATAAAACGAATAAAATCGATATAAACATCGTTCGCATCAAAATAACGCATCTCTAATCAACACGGCTTTATATTTTCAATACTTCTTTATTCTATCCAACTAATGAATATTTATCCCATTCAACACATGAATCTATATTTCTTCCAACACACGACTAATCTCAACACATGAGTACTGTCAACACATCACTATTTTTGTTAAGTAAAATATTTTACAAAACTATGGTATCTATCGTTTGATTTTCAATTAGACTTCTACTGGGAAGTAGTTCTAATTTTAAATATGATAAAGATGTAAATTTTATTATATAAAATATTTCACTCGACACATGAACATCGTCAACACATGACTATTCTTATTATTTAACACATGAATTTTCTTTTATAATATTCATTATTTTCCCGTTTGGAATGAGGCCCAATCAATCACCATATAATGTTAATTATACGGATTTCATACATCACATGTATATAATAGCATTGAAAAATAATCAATCATCAACCAAAGTGCACCACACTGTATAAGCATCAAATATAGATATCTGACGCTTATAACAGCCTGTCAATCAATCGATCGACATATTTAATCAATCGGGATGAGTGAACTTCAAATTTCATCCCAACACCCGTGTGGGGTTTCAAACAATCAAACACAGATTTTATTTGTGCTGTTGGGCGATGTGTAAAATTTATCGTCCCAATCAATATCCTTCAAATAGGTGTACATAAACAAACCGTCCGGTTTGTAAATGAATATTTTATTTTATTCACTTCTACGTTAAAAATTATATTTTTAACGATAAAATATTCTATTTCAACACATGAATTTCTATTCATTTCATTTACACAATAAAAATGATATTTTTATTTTTCTAACATATTTTAGAAAATTTCGGCGGCATAACGGCACGATACTAGAAACGGGATAAGGCCTAGCCTTGTCCCCGGTCTAATAATGGCCACCGCCATACCCATATCAATCAAATCTCTTTTGTTATGCAAACCACAAAATTTGGAGTAAGAGTCTAACCTAGCCTTACTCCTTCGCCTTATAACGGCGCACGTCTAATCCTAACCAATTTATCGATTCGATTTTTCACACCACAAACTACATTCAAACCAATATCGCAATCAATAACCAAACAGCCAAACAAACAAGTCCATGGTCTGTGGACGATTGTGTCGGGTGCTACTAAACACCGTCTGCATCCTAGTATATATATATATAACTAGAAAAAGAAATTGAAAGGTGAGAAGTTCTCACCGAAAGCTATCCAATACCACGACTCTTCATTAATAGAAATCTTCTTCGTTATCCCATCTTCGTCATCTTCGTTGCCCGTAGTCACTATATATATAAAAATCACACATTTTTATATTTCGATGTCTTTAAAATAAAAATCACATTTTTATTTATTCACTTTCAATTTAAAAGTCATATTTTTATAATCACTTCATATATTTAAAAATCGAATTTTCACTTCGCTATTCAATATATAAAAATAAGCATATTTTCACAACGCTACTATATAGATAAAAATTATATTTTTATCCCCTTATTCTTCATATAAAAATTTCACCCTTTCAAAAAATAAAGTTTTCGCCTTTATAAAAATAAAGTTTTCGCCTTTATAAAAATAAAGTTTCGTCTTTATAAAAATAAAGTTTCGTCTTTTCACTTTTTTAAAAATAAAGATCTCGCCTTTAATACATCTATCATGTAAAAATTATATTTTCACATCTTCTACATGGTAAAGATCATATTTTTAATATTTTTAAAAATATAAAAATCATATTTTTATTACTTTAAAAATATAAAGATCATATTTTTATCTTTCTACAATATAAAAGATTGTATTTTTATTTGCTAAAATTAATTAAACAAAACGAAATAAAAATAAAAAGGAAAAGGGGCTCACAGTGTTCGACTGCAGAGGGGGGGGTTTCACCTTCGTCGGAGGGGGCTTCGGGTGGCTCGAAGGTGGGCTTCGCGGCTCACGGTGGCGCAGGAGCCTCGTCAGGCGGTGGTGGAGCTCGGTGGGCGATGGGTCAGAGGGTGGAGGGGTGCGGTGCTCGAATTGGGGGTTTAGGGTTCGGGTTTGGGTGGGTTCGACGCGGGTTCGGCGAGGAGGAGAAGGGGAGGTGGAGGAAGAGGGGGGCCACGCCCTAGTGGCGGCGCGCCAGGGGGGGTCGCGGCGGTGCTGCTGGAAGGAGCGCCTCCCTCCCTTCGTTTCTTTCTCTCTTTTTTTTCTATTTAAAACTGAATCGGGAAGAATAAGGGGGGGAGGGGCTTTTATAAAATTTATATTATTTAATTTATTATTTAATTCTTCACCAAAAAGCAACTTTTATTTTCGACCTCAAAACGAGGCCCACCGCCTGTCGTCCATAGCGTTTTACCCCCATTCCGAACACAATGGGATATGTATCGTCAGCTGATTCGGCTGTTACAATCAGTTTCCGTTAAATTTACATTTAAATCACTATATTGAATTTTAAACGTACATTTCAAATTACCGGGGTCACATACGAACTCTAAAAATTCCAGAAAAATTATTTCTAGCTTCGTATTGACTATACGGTCCTAACAAAACTAATTTCGTCAAATTCTGAGACCGTTTGAAAAATGGCCATTTTCCAGTCGATTAAAATCAACTGAAACTGGTCAAACGCGTTTTCCTTTGCCACGCTCACCTATTGATTCGAAAAATTATGAAATTTGGAATCTAGCAATAATTTGACAACACTGACCTAACAAAACTGGTTTCGTCGAAATCCGAGGTCATTTGCAAAATGTCCATTTTTAAGGGCCTGAATTCCATAGCGACTATTCAAAATTTTCAACTGGACATATCTTTTGATTCCCGCTATGAAATTTTGATCTTTCGGATTCGTTGGAAAGATATTATCAATTAGATCCTAATGTTTTTGGTTTCACTAAGATCCGGATTGTTTTGCACCCGGTACATTCAATTGAAGTTTGAAATCGAATTATCGAACTACCGCGCCATTTTCAATTCCTTTTATAATTTATATATAAATATTTATATTCTAACGACGACGTATATAATATATACGTTCTAATTATATTCAAAATAAATTTCTCGTCGATATTATTTAAAATAATTCATTTTAAATATTCAAAATTCGCTAAAATCGCTAAAATAAAAATTTTAAACTGGCCCAGATTTTCCGGGTTATTACACTAATCTAAGGCATCAATCGCCGTCCATTCGATGTGAAGATAGGCGGTCTTCAACCAACGTCTTTATCTTCGACTTTTAATCGTCGCAATAATTATTCAGACTGGGTTAAACCCGGTCTTTCCGAATAACTTGCGTATTTTATAGTAAAAAATCAAGTGCTATGAAAACACATCATACACCACATTCCAAACCAGAATATTCTTTTAATAAAATATTCAAATTATTAGGGAAAGATTCCGTTAATTTTTTGAAAGATAAATTCTTTTAAATTTATTCTTCTAAATGATTCATTGAAAACTCCAATTTGGTTTTAATATCAAAAACCATTACTTAATGATTATTCCACTTTAAGAAATTAATCTTGTCTTCAACTGGGTTAAAGAACCAATGTCATTTAAAACACAGTTCACGATAAACCCAAAATCATCATCCATGAAATATGGAATTTCAAAGAGATCCAATCAATACATAATCGATATAAATTTACGTATCAGACAAATAACTAATAATATAAATGGAATAACGGCAAAGCCTTTTAAATTCCATATATAGTAACGGCCTTCTTTTACAGAAGCTCATCTCGATTATTATTAAATCGAATTCCATTCAATACAAATTTAGCATATTAAATTGGAAAACTTTACTTTGGAAAATTTCCATTTATAAAAGATTTATAAATTCCGAATTATATTTTCACTGTTAATTGGGTTAAACAACAAATGTCGTTAAAAACACAGTTCATAACAAACCCAAATCACATGTCATTTTATTCCAATTACTAAATATAATTGGAAACTCTAATATTCTTGATTAAAAGATTTATTCTCGACAGGGTTTAAGAATAGTGTTATTAAAGACACCATTCACGACAACCCAAAATCAAATTTATTTTGTTTAATTCTAATTAAATATTAATTAATTGGAAAACTTCAAAGCTTAATAAAAAATTTATTCTAATTAATAACTAGATCATTTTGATAAAAATATATTTTTATCTTTTACAAAATTGGAATTCTTCATCCAAATTCTTTTCAAATCATTTATTATGAATTCACCTAATTTATCCATATATTTAATCATTTTCTAAAGGCCATTTCAGTCGATTTCCATAAACGGTCATCGAACTGCACTTACAGCGACCTTTTCTAAAATTGATTTGGACATAACTCCAAATCTAACTGTTAGATTTCAAAACTCTTATGTTCGTTTAAAATCTCTTTTCGATACGAACCCAACGGTTCTGGTTTTAGGAGAATACGACGGTCGGATCTCCCGGTGCATCAATTTGAGGTTAATGGTCGAAATTTGCAAACGGTCGCTGTGTGGCGCGTTCTATTCAGGCCATTAAATATATATAATATATTATATACATTTCATTGATTTCTATTTAAAACGTATTTTATAAAATATTTACAAATTCATTTAAAATGATTTTAAACTTCATTTTCAATTTTAAAGCAAAATTGGATATTCTATATTTATATCGTATTAAAATAGTAATATTTTCAAAATATTATATTTTGAAATCCCTTCTTTTCAATGTTCATTATAAAGTGAATGAAATCGATCGATAAACCTGTTCGGGTTAAAATCATGTTTTCTACTTAATTCGGCTTCACATTTTTATATTTTTGCGCACATCTGAGAATGGACATAAAAATCATAATTTTATTTTCCATTTAATATTATTTTAAAACATTCGTTATTAAAGATATTCTTTATATCAAAGGATATTCTGAATCGGAATGCAACTCAATCAATTTCAATATAATTTCAGTTATATGAATTTTCATACATCGCATGTATTTAACAACAATGATAAATAATCATTCAACATACATTTACATCCAGAGTGAAGTTTTACAACTGTGTAAGCATTAAAATAAATAAACAACGCTCATCACAGGCTGTCAATCCATCGATTGACATATAACTAAATATTGGGAATAGTGTATGTCAAATATCATCCCAACACCCGTGTGGGGTTTTCAAACAACAAATGTAACAATCGTGATTTTTGACTGTTCAAATCGACAATGATCCTTAATGTCGACATAAACAGATCAAAAATACGGATAGTTATTAGGATTAAAAAAAGGAAAAAGAAGAAAGAAGAAAACAAATACAGAATCTCGCAGCCGAAGGACAAAATATAATAAATAAATAACAGTTCATGAAGCTGTTAAAAAATACATTTTATTATATTTTACAACGATTATCAGAGTAAATTAACATACAACATACCAATGCATTGCAACGGAATAATAATAATAATACGTCAGTTGAGCTCCATCTTCATCTTCATAATAGTATCTTCAAACTAGTGAAGCTTCACTAACTGCAACTCGGTCTGACCCGAGCGTATTGCAAAAAAAAAAAAAAACACAACAAACACTCGGATCAGAACTAAATCATTCTCATATTAGTTAAATCAAAGTTTATGTAATAATATGAGTGCAATAACTTAAGAGATGTTACGGGAATTTCCATCTCCTAAGGATCCGTCAAACTAATATCATATAATATAATATGCTATTATAATAATGTCTATGGTTAAATATAACATATTAAAATAGCGTAAGCGGGATTACATTTTTACCCTTACACTGTTTATACATTGTCGTAAACATTGCATATAAAACACCAATAAGGTCGGTGGATAGGGATGCGCTGCTATACGACAACGTTAAATCAAAATCGTAGGGGCCTCGATTAGGATAATATGACAAGGCACACGAGGAATGCCCAGAGTATGAATATACTAGTTGCACGCCCGGACTGGTGGTAACGTATAGCCGCGACTACCGCCCACCTCGGACAACACTCCCAAATCACGGATGCGCATCAAATCAAATCAATCAAACCGAGGAATTATAGTAATAAAGGAAGAAGTTTTGCCGATGGAGGTAGCTAACCCCACTTGGTCACGGTATAGCCCTGTTTTAGTCATTTTAATTATGACCCGAAGGTCAAGGATATCCATCGTCATTCTCTTTCTTCAAATTCATTAATCGCCTCCAAATCCATCCAACACCATTTCTGGAACTCCACCGTGTACACAGTTGTTAAAGTGGTTTTCGGTATTGGCAGAGAGTATAACAATATCCGATCCCAGTCTCTTTAACAACCAATCGTTTACATTTTTCACAGCGGTCAGTTCTTTTACATTTCGAAGAGGTTCATACTTCATATCAAAATATCATATTTCAAAATCATTTAATATTCAAGATTAGAATATTATTCATAATAAAATCTCCATTTAAACCAATTTAAAATCTTGAAACAATTCCAACTTAAATAATTTGAGTATTTAAAAAGTTAATGGTATATTTAAAATAGTTTATATATATAATAGAAATAGTTTGAAAATAAATAGTTAATTATAAAATAATTTATAAAATAAGTAGTTATAACATAAAATAGTTTGTATAAAAAAAATTATTAAAATAATTTATAAAATGGTTTAAAATACTATAGTTGGAATTAGAATTGTTTCTTTGAAAAATTCAATTTAACTTGCAGTCATATTTCAACTTCAATTCAACTCAAATTTCAATAATTACATAGATTAAACTTCCAATTTACATTCATTTCTATTCGATCAAATTAATTCAAATAGTTACATTCCAAATCAGGTTCTCATTTTCAATGATTTCAATTTTAACAAATATCGAGTTCACAATTCATATATAATTCAAATCAATGTTGATTCATAATAAATTTCAAAGGTGGGTGAAACCATTCAATTTCAATAGATTCGATTTACATTATATTTCACTTTATTTAGCTTCAGTTACAACACTAATTTATTTCCCCCTTTATTTATATTTCAAAATTCAAGGTTAAAGTTCAAAGGAAATAAATTATAGAACATCGCTTATATTGTCTTTAAAACAATACTTCAAAATTCATGGTTAAAACAAATTTTATTTAACCAACCGGTGTCCGTATATAATTTTCTATCCTATGGCCAAGTGATACTTAAAATTTAATTTTAGTAATTTGGGAAAGGATATATATCATTTCAATTCAGATCAGGGTCATAGGTATTTATCATTTCAACCTACGTTCTTAGTTCATTTTAATGATTAACCCCGGGTTTATTCGATGCCCGTAACATCTAGGGTAATGATTGGGATTAATCAACACAACAATGGTCATATATAAATAAATGTGAATAACAGGTAAATTCACACAATTAACATCAATATGTCAAACATATTAAATTCAAGTCATTCATCACATCAATACATACAAACAGTCAAATATCATATAAATTTACCAATTTTCAAGTGTTAGGTTTTAAAACAGTAATTAAATGTCAAAATTGAACTTAACCGTAAAATTAAATCTAACAGTCAAATTAAACTACACTATCGATGCAAATCAATATAAATATGCAGTTTAAACTGTAAAACATCAATCCAAACAATCATATCATGACATAATATTAATTTAACTAATATTAGAATACTTTAGTTAAGCGTGAGTGGGTTAAATCACTCACCTTGGCTTTAAACGAGATTGAAATCCAATTTTTAGCCCAAATTTTGACAGTCTCAGAATCAGTACAAACTAGCGTCATCGCGAAGAGCTCGTCGATACGATTCCAAGGCAACAAACCGTGTGTCATTCTGAATTCGTATGAAGAAGTTATGCAAGTTTTAGTGGTTGAAAAATTAAATTAAATAAAAACGAAAATTGGAACAAAATTACACCACTTGCCACATCAGCAGCAAAAGGCCGCCTCCTTCTTCCAACCTGCTATCGTGTTTCAGCCGAAAACAAGAACCCAAAGCCGTTGCTTCCTCTCTCCTCTTTGCCACCACCATGTTGCTCCGTTCAAGATCTCGAACCCACCACGATAAAGGTCATCAAAAACCGCACCTACAGCCAAAGACCGTGCCTCCTCCGGCATCTTGAACCACGCGCCCGAACCCAAACCAACGGCCTCTTCACAAGAACATTCCTCCCTCATTGCTGCGTTAAAACCCATCATATCCGTATAGATTCGAAGAGGGCATTGAGAGCTTCATTTTCCTTTTTGAATTATTGAATTTCATTGAGAATCGAAGGAGAAAATAAAGGGAAAAGATTACAAAATTTCAGCCATTGATGAAACATAGAACGGCGGCCAAGAATTAGGGTTTAGAAAATAATATTTTAATAATATTTTGTCTCGGTTTTCTTGTTTTAAAGTCCAAAATTCGAACGAACTCCAAATTAGGCCCGCTTACTGCCTACCCATATGTTTTGACGCCTTCTGAACGTAGTGGGACTAGTTTCAAATCCTAATTACGAAGTTTGTAACAGTTTCACTTAAAATGTAATATTTTTAACTAAGCAACGCAAAAATTTCAATGTTCATTAATTTTAATTCAAATCAAATAAAATTCATGTATACTTATAAATCAAAATTTTATTATTGCGACTACAATTATCATTAAATTTAGCAATTCACTTTGTTTTCAATGTCAGATTTCAAAACTAAATCATTAAATATTATTTATAACCATATAATATCAAAAATCATATTAAATAAAATAATTTAATTTATCGCAAAATCTAGGGATGTTACATTCTCCCCAATGTAAAAACTTTTCGTCCTCGAAAAGGAACGTAGAAATGAAGTGGAATTTTTTTTTTTGAAATAATATACAATTTCTACTAAACTTAGAAAATATTTACTTAAATACATAGAAAACATTAGTTTGCAAACAAACTTCACAAAATTTTCTAAGTCATAAATTCACCAAAAATTTCGGTAGAGTCTCCTTTGTACGGTTAGGTCCGAAAACAATAATATATATAATCATAAATATACATCTCATCTCAATGATGAGGCATCCCAAAATTGGGGAAAACAATATAAAATGCCAAAATATGGTATATAATTCGATATACGTACCTTTCATTTGCGTTATTAGCGAATTTGTTTATTTTTGAGCAAGCATTAACAAATTTATATGCGCAAGTAGCTCCAATGCAAGCAAATTGCCTCCAATACCTATTAATGCTCAACAACATATAAAAGAAATAATATACATACATATATATATATATATATATGTTTACAGTAAACACACATGAATTAGCAAATGCAACTAAAATATAAATAAAATATCCAATCAAATATATTTATTCAACCAAGCAGATATACAGAATTTTTCAATGTCGCTATTTTATTTGTATGATTTCATTGTTTGCTTCACTTTTAAACAATTCATATTTTCATCTGTTATATTTCATTCTCAAGTTCATTACCAATTCCAACGCTTGGTTTATTATATTTGTTACTTATTAATTACCCAAGCTACGAGTTGTTGCCATTTTATTTCAACGACAAAATTATCCAATACCTATTTAGCCGACTGACACTGAATTATGTTCCACATTTAGTTTCAATTTCCTTCAACAATTCTATTGACTTTATTATCGTCCATTTTATTTATAATTTAATTTTAATTCGTGAATTTCCCTGGCGCTGTTTTTCTGAAATTTTGATTTACACATATCTTCAAATTTACAAGTTGAAATTTAAAATTTTCTTTTTCATTAGTAAACTATAATCCAATAGAACTGGAAGATTCTTGTTTCAAAGAATTCCGAC
Source organism: Allium sativum (assembly GCA_030737875.1). NCBI lineage: Eukaryota > Viridiplantae > Streptophyta > Magnoliopsida > Asparagales > Amaryllidaceae > Allium > Allium sativum. Next base: position 584,862,098 of record CM060923.1, on the reverse strand, counting down.
TTATTTTGGATTCTATACATTCATTTAAACTTCAATTCGGAAAATTACGAACTACCGCTGCGCGACGAGCTCGTTTTTAATTAAATTAAATTTATTCGTTCACCCTTCGTTAAGTTTATAAATTATAAGCCTACTCACTTATATTTTCGCAAAACCAAACATTAATATCAATATATTTGGTTTATTACTAAATAATTTGCTCAATCAATTTTTCATTGATTCGGTTAATTCATATTACTACCCGTAACATAACTAAGTATACATCGTTTATTACATAGCTTAAGTTTTATTTTAACCAATCACAGCTTCCCCTTCATTATCCATTCTTATACTTGTGCTTTTTTTTATTATTCTTATAACATTAAACTTCTTAATTAATTGGTAAGCTATTCATGCTATAGAACATAATTTGCTATTACACAAGTTTCAATGGTTACCATCTTTTACATTTTATTATCCAATTCTTGAATTTTATTTTAATCATAACTCTCTTAATATTCAGAAGTTTCAATTCATTACTTACTCAAGATTTCAAGAATTAAATTTCGGGTTCCTTTTTTTCAAAATTTATATATATATATATAATATTGTTTACATAAAACCATACTATACAAGGGATTTAAATAAAGTTCAATTTCGTAAAATAAATTACAAAATAGTAAATGTCTCCCTACTTAGGCTCTTGAAAATAAACATCGAAGATGCGTGCACTCATCGCCGAAATCATTTTCAAAGAAAAGAGGGTATACACTTACTTCTTCCATTTTTCCGATAATTCATTTAAAAACAGTTTCTATATGAAACACTTTTAAAATATAAATATATTATTTCAAACCATTTGCAAATCAATATTTCAAAGTCACCCGAAATCAAATTCTCAAATTCATATTTTACTTCTTATTTCATTACTGAATTAATTTTTTTCAATATTCAAATTTTTATTTCTTAAATCATTCAATAACCAATAATTTTAAATTATTAATTAATCGAGAAATAATTGATGAAAATTCAATATTATCATCAACAAAATCAAAATTCACATATTCCAAATAATTTTATATATTAAAAAAATATAATTCAAAACAATATTATGCCAACGAATCCTATTCAAGTGCTTAGAAATCCCTATCGATGCCTTGGTGTCCCAAGTACCGACCAGAACTCATAAACACTTAATAGAACAAATTAACACAATTCAAAACCATTTTATATCAAAATTACATGTACGTTCTCTCATATACGCTCAAACTCATTCTAGAGTATTACTACCCTATCTCTAATGAGTTAATCCCAAATGGAGCCAAGGTTTTCGCTAAACCAACGCTCTGATACCAAATGTAACATCCGTGATTTTTGACTGTTTAAATCGACAATGATCCTTAATGTCGACATAAACAGATCAAAAATACGGATAGTTATTGGGATTAAAAAAAGAAAAAGAAGAAAACAAATACAGAATCTCGCAGCGGAAGGACAAAATATAATAAATAAATAACAGTTCATGAAGCTGTTAAAAAATACATTTATTATATTTTACAACGATTATCAGAGTAAATTAACATACAACATACCAATGCATTGCAGCGGAATAATAATAATAATAATACGTCAGTTGAGCTCCATCTTCATCTTCATAATAGTATCTTCAAACAAGTGAAACTTTGCTAACTGCAACTCGGTCTGACCCGAGCGTATTGCAAAAAAAAACACAACAAACACTCGGATCAGAACTAAATCATTCTCATATTAGTTAAATCAAAGTTTATGTAATAATATGAGTGCAATAACTTAAGAGATATTACAGGAATTTCCATCTCCTAAGGATCCATCAAACTAATATCATATAATATAATACGCTATTATAATAATGTATATGGTTAAATATAACATATTAATATAGCGTAAGCGGGATTACATTTTTACCCTTACACTGTTTATACATTGTCGTAAACATTGCATATAAAACACCAGTAAGGTCGGTGGATAGGGATGCGCCGCTACACGACAACGTTAAATCAAAATCGTAGGGGGCTCGATCAGGATAATATGATAAGGCACACGAGGAATGCCCAGAGTATGAATATACTAGTTGCACGCCCAGACTGGTGGTAATGCATAGCCGCGACTACCGCCCACCTCGGACAACACTCCCAAATCACGGAAGCGCATCAAATCAAATCAATCAAACCGAGGGACTATAGTAATAAAGGAAGAAGTGTTGCCGATGGAAGTAGCTAACCCCACTTGGTCACGGTATAGCCCTGTTTTAGTCATTTTAATTATGACCCGAAGGTCAAGGATATCCATCATCGTTCTCTTTCTTCAAATTCAGTAATCGCCTCCAAATCCAGCCAACACCATTTCTGGAACTCCATCGTGTACACAGTTGTTAAAGTGGTTTTCGGTATTGGCAGAGAGTATAACAATATCCGATCCCGGTCTCTTTAACAACCAATCGTTTACATTTTTCACACCGGTCAGTTCTTTTACATTTCGAAGAGGTTCATACTTCATATCAAAATATCATATTTCAAAATCATTTAATATTCAAGATAGAATATTATTCATAATAAAATCTCCATTTAAACTAATTTAAAATCTTGAAACAATTCCAACTTAAATAATTTGAGTATTTAAAATGTTAATGGTATATTTAAAATAGTTTATATATATAATAGAAATAGTTTGAAAATAAATAGTTAATTATTAAATAATTTATAAAATAAGTAGTTATAACATAAAATAGTTTGTATAAAAAAAATTATTAAAATAATTTATAAAATGGTTTAAAATACTATAGTTGGAATTAGAATTGTTTCTTTAAAAAATTCAATTTAACTTGCAGTCATATTTCAACTTCAATTCAACTAAAATTTCAATAATTCCATCGATTAAACTTCCAATTTACATTCATTTCTATTCGATCAAATTAATTCAAATAGTTACATTCCAAATCAGGTTCTCATTTTCAATGATTTCAATTTTAACAAATATCGAGTTCACAATTCATATATAATTCAAATCAATGTTGATTCATAATAAATTTCAAAGGTGGGTGAAACCATTCAATTTCAATAAATTCGATTTACATTATATTTCACTTTATTTAGCTTCAGTTACAACACTAATTTATTTCCCCCTTTATTTATATTTCAAAATTCAAGGTTAAAGTTCAAAGGAAATAATTATAGAACATCGCTTATATTGTCTTTAAAACAATACTTCAAAATTCATGGTTAAAACAAATTTTATTTAACCAACCGGTGTCCGTATATAATTTTCTATCCTATGGCCAAATGATACTTAAAATTTAATTTTAGTAATTTGGGAAAGGATATATATCATTTCAATCCAGATCAGGGTCATATGTATTTATCATTTCAATCTAGTTCTTAATTCATTTTAATGATTAACCCCGGGTTTATTCGATGCCCGTAACATCTAGGGTAATGATTAGGATTAATCAACACAACAATGGTCATATATAAATAAATGTGAATAACAGGTAAATTCACACAATTAACATCAATATGTCAAACATATTAAATTCAAGTCATTCATCACATCAATACATACAAACAGTCAAATATCATATAAATTTACCAATTTTCAAGTGTCAGGTTTTAAATCAGTAATTAAATGTCAAATTTTAACTTAATCGTAAAATTAAATCTAACTGTCAAATTAAACTACACTATCAATGCAAATCAACATAAATATGCAGTTTAAACTGTAAAACATCAATGCAAACAATCATATCATGACATAATATTATTTTAACTAATATTAGAATACTTTAGTTAAGCGTGAGTGGGTTAAATCACTCACCTTGGCTTTAAACGAGATTGAAATCCAATTTTTAGCCCAAAATTTGACAGTCTCAGAATCAGTTCAAACCAACGTCATCGCGAAGAGCTCGTCGATGCGATTCCAAGGCAACAAACCGTGTGTCATTCTGAATTCGTATGAAGAAGTTATGCAAGTTTTAGTGGTTGAAAAAATAAATAAAATAAAAACGAAAATTGGAACAAAATTAACACCACTTGCCACATCAGCAGCAAAAGGCCGCCTCCTTCTTCCAACCTTCTATCGTGTTTCAGCTGAAAACAAGAACCCAAAGTCGTTGCTTCCTCTCTGCTCTTTGCCACCACCATGTTGCTCCGTTCAAGATCTCGAACCCACCACGATAAAGGTCATCAAAAACCGCACCTACGGCCAAAGACCGCGCCTCCTCCGGCATCTTGAACCACGCGCCCGAACCCAAACCAGCGGCCTCTTCACAAGAACATTCCTCCCTAATTACTGCGTTAAAACCCATTATATCCTAATAGATTCAAAGAGGGGATTGAGAGCTTCATTTTCCTTTTTGAATTATTGAATTTCATTGAGAATCGAAGGAGAAAATAAAGGGAAAAGATTACAAAATTTCAGCCATTGAAGAAACATAGAACGGCGACCAAGAATTAGGGTTTAGAAAATAATATTTTAATAATATTTTGTCTCGGTTTTCGTGTTTTAAAGTCCAAAATTCGAACAAACTCCAAATTAGGCCCGCTTACTGCCTACCCATATGTTTTGACGCCTTCTGAATGCAGTGGGACTAATTTCAAATCCTAATTACGAAGTTTGTAACAGTTTCACTTAAAATGTTATATTTTTAACTAAGCAATGCACAAATTTCAATGTTCATTAATTTTAATTCAAATCAAATAAAATTCATGTATACTTATGAATCAAAATTTTATTATTGCGACTACAATTATCATTAAATTTAGCAATTCACTTTTGTTTTCAACGTCAGATTTCAAAATTAAATCATTAAATATTATTTATAACCATATAATATCAAAAATCATGTTAAATAAAATAATTTAATTTATCGCAAAATCTAGGGATGTTACAACAACAGTTTACATAAACAAATCATTGGTTAATAGATTTAACCAATTATAACTCGGTTTGAATTATTTCTAATATCGCTACCATAATAATGATAATGTTTTACAAATGTACATCTTTCTACTTCTCTAACATGTTAATGTTAGTATTAAACAATGAACATTTTCTACTTCTATAACATGCAAATGTTAATATTAACAATGCATATTTTAATGATGATCCCTACTTACATTAAAAATGTAATTTTTAATGTAAAAACATTTTTATCAAACAATGCATATTTTAATGATTCCTACTTACATTAGAATGTAATTTTTAATGTGAACAAGTTTTATCAAACTATGGTCTTTTTACTGAATCCTTTTTTATTAAAAATGAGCTTTTTAATGTAAACATAATATAATCTAACTTTAATCTTTTTATTAACCATTTGTACATTAAAAATGGATTTTCGTGTGTTAACACATTTTTACCAAAGTTTAATCTTTTTAATCAGTCCTTTTTTACATTAAAAATGAAATTTTAATGCTAAGATCTTCTTATCAGAGTGTGATCTTTTTAAACAATCCTTATTGCATTAAAATAATTTTAATGTTAACATCTTTATCACTTTTGAATCCTTTTTAATCTTCATATCTTACATTAAATATGTAGTCTTTTATTTTCAAACAATGATCATTTTTATGTATACAACAAAAATGTAAATTTCTATGTTAACATATTTTCATTTCAAATAATTAATTTTATTTGATGATTCATTTACATTAGGAAGGTAAATTTTAATGTAAAAACATTTTCAAATAATAAATCTTATTTACTGATTCATATTTACATTAAAAAGGTAAATTTTAATGCAAAAACATTTTTTAAACAATAACATTTTCTAATAAAAAATGATATTTTTTATTCTAACATAACATTTTTATATTAACATGACATTTCTAAATAAATGACATTATTATGTAACATGAACATATCTAACTGAAATGACATTTTATATTAACATAACATTTCTAACTAACAATGACATTTTTATATTAACATAACATTTCTAACTAAAAATGACATTTTTATATTAACGTAACATTTTTAACTAGAAATGACAATTTTATATTAACGTAACATTTCTAACTAAAAATGGGCATTTTATATTAACGTAACATTTCTAACTAAGAAGGACGTTTTTATTCTAAATAAACATTTCTAACGAAAGTGATGTTTTTAATTCTAACAAGACATGATCTTGCAAAAATGACATATTTAATTAACATGACATGATTATAGCAAAATGATATTTTTAATGATCACCATATAAATAAAATTGTAATCTTTTTATTGTTGAAATATTTTATTTCATCAATGAATATTTTTGACTAACACAAATAAAATTAATGAATGATTATTTTATTATTCTTTAACATTCTAAGGGTGACAAATTTTAACAAACAACATATATTTAGATCCAACATCACAACCAAGATCAATCAAAATCAGTTTAAATATATATATATAATTTTTATTTTGACAAACATTACTCTACATAAATGACATTTTATTTTAAACAAACATTACTCTACAGAAATGACTTTTTATTTTGACAAAGATTACTCTACAGAAATGACATTTTATTTTGACAAACATTACTCTACATAAATGACATTTTATTTTGAACAAACATTACTCTACATAAATGGCATTTTATTTTGACATCAACTTAACATTTATAAATAAATGTCATTATTATTTAAACAATTTAAGATTATATTTTTATCTTACAAAAATATAATCCGACAAATCATCACCAACACAGTCAGTCAATCAATCTAAATTTTATACGGTGCATATATTTAATATTACAATCTAAATCAATATAAATAAATATATATATATATATTTTATTTTAAATCGAGAAATCTCACCGCGGTTTTATTTGTTCTAAATCTGTAGATGGCCCAAAATCTATTTCAGTTCCATCAGGTAGATCTTGAATTTACGGTCACAACGCTTTTAGTTTCATCAAATTCTGATTGGATTTGGACGAGTTATGGCCAATTAAACATTGCATAAATTAAACGAGTAATTACTAAAATTAATTAATAATTAATTTAATTAATCCTTCTCTAATCCTCACCCCCTTCATCGTTTTCTTCTTCATGAGAACCCAAATCCCGTCGAGTTGAAATCTTCCATCCCACCGGCTCAAGAGGTCGTCGGCCTCCGATCCAACGTTGCCCCATCGATCGCTGGTCTGACTCCTCCCCGCACCGAGCGCCGTCCCCAATTGGGTGGGCCAGTCTCACTCGAAAACGCTGTAAAGATAGCCGCTTTGAGTGGCAATTGCGAGCAGAGCAGGCCACAAAAATTCATCACTTCCATATAGAAATAAAGAGCAGAAGAATCTCTTTAATTTCCATGAATTAAGTTGAAAATATGACATGGATTTTAGAGAGGAGATGATAAGAGAGAGAGGAATATAGGATTTGGTTTCCTTGATTATTCCTTCATTTGCAAATGGATTTTAAGGAAAATTTTCTCTATGAATTTTTGAGATGTAGATCTAGATTCAGAAAGGAAGAAGGAGAATTAAAATTAGAATTTTCTGATAGAGAATGAGAAATGAAAAGATATATACATGATTTATTTAACTAAGATGCCCCTTTGTATTAGGAAAGTTATAAATAAATTAAACGTGGTTTATTAAGGTTGAGGTGGCAATATTTATCTCATGTTCAAAATTCAAAAATAAAAATAAATCACAAAGAGAAAGAGAAAACAAAGAAAATGAATGCATGAGAAATCGTTTGATGCTAATCGTTATAAATTTGCGTGTCTTCTTTAATTTCAAACATATTACATCATAATTGTAGAGAACATATTAAATTGCACAGACAAGAATAAGGCAATGAAAATGTCTACAAATACATACAGATAATATAAACTAGAATAGATATAGAAGGGATATATGTATATATGTATATATATGTAACACCCCATGTCCATTAAAGTCACTCACAAAGGGAATGCATCAATGCCCATGGAGCGTTATTGTTGTATACAACAGATAAATTACAAGATTAAATAAATAAAACAACACAACGGAAGATAAAACTTATTTCATAGCATCATAACTCAAAACAAGCTTACATAAGTAGTTTCCAAAACCATTACAACAGGATCAATAGTCTTTTCCAAAAACTTCAAAGTACGTAAAGAAGCAAATACTTAAATAACATAAATGCATAAATCCCCAATAAGCATAAGCAAAGCCAGAAAGATGAGAGAGTCCAAAGCGATACATCTACTCTTTTCAAGCAACTGAAAGAAATCAGCACTAAGCTGTAGTATTCCCTCCTTGCAAACCTGGGGGGGGGGGGGAGGAAAGAAAAGAGACGGAAACAAACGGGTCGGACATAAAGTATGGCAAGTCCAGTAATTTTAACAAATAATAGGTAAGGTAAATGATCAAGACATAAATAGGAATCATGATATGGCTGTAACATAGATAAGGTAGATAAAAAGGATGGACAAGATGATTTCGTTCCTAAGTACTAAGACAATCCTACACCTTGGCTAAGCGAACAACCCTCCAAGTACTAACCCGGAAGACCGAAGTCAACATCAGACTAGCATCCAAAGGATATCCAACTCAACCAACATGTATTTCGTTACACTGCACTTTTGCTAAATTACACCACATTACTTAATTACACCGCACATCTACTAGTCTCTTTTTACTAGAGGTTGATCCCTTCCCACTAACTGTACCCACATGACAAACTTGGTAGTTACTTATACCTAGCTGCTATCGTAGGTGCCGGCTTTCTCCTACCACCGCTAAGGTACCCTTAATCTACCCATTCGATCGGCTCCCTAAACCACGTAGGCACCCATGCTGGCCCCACAATGGGGTGTATCACTCCCCAAAGTGGCAACCCCGATACCAACATGAAATGCATGGCCATACCTACACGATGCAACAACGTCTTACCTACCAGCCCGGACCCATGCATGCACATGAACCCGTTGGACTTGTGTTGCCACCGCTATTCACGTTTTGACCTCTTATATTCAAGCCCAATAAGCGTGCCCCAACCCCGGCTTAGTATCGGGCCTAATTAGATACTGAAACGGGTTACTGGTTGAAACGGGTCCCTATCCGACACAAGCCTCCCACCTATGCTTGGTCCCCACTAGGTTTTTCTTCCACTTAACCATTTTAATTTAAATGTCGATGTCTTACACATGCTACGGTTAAGTCTATACTTACATGTTATAATTTACATGTCCTATCTTATTCCGGTTAAGTCCATATTTACATGTCATAATTTACATGTCACCCCACTTTACCCTCTAACCATACCCATGTCTTATCATGGTTAGTATTCTTTAATTCATTCCTTATGACGAACGGTGCATGACCTCTCACATTAGACCGAATACTTTGTGGCCGCTGGATTTGCTGGGCGGTTCCGGGCACTCTTACGCCACAAACCAGGTCTAACCTCGTGTCATTAACTGTTACGCCTACAATTCATTCCTTTGACCTCTCACTTTAGACGTCTAATTGTGACCGCTGGATTTGCCGGGCAGTTCCTGGCAGTCTTACGTCATAATTGCACCTAACCTCGTGTTAAAGGTTCATTAACATCGTATTTCAACCATACCCAATTTTCATGTCATATATATCCAATTAAACATATAATCATGTCTATAATATTGCCTATTCCAAATTGTCACTAATTACACATTAATTAGTCTCAATTACAAATTTACAATTTTAGGCAATTTCATCAATCCCATGTAATTCATACCCAAATATGTCAATTTCACATATTATCCAATTATCCAAAATATCCAATAATATCCAATTTTCCAAATTTCCCATATTCCCAATATTCCACATCGTTCCCACGTATTCGCATTCGCGCGTATTTTTAATATAGGCTCGAAGGTAGCCTAGATCAACAAATAAAAGGAATAGGGGTAAGAAGAGAGAATCAATTCATTAAAAATTGGAATAAAACATCATCATGAAATAAAGAGGCACATAAACTAGCATAGAGGCATAATAAAAGATTCAGCATGAATAAACTGGTAAAAGGTATGAACTTTACATAGAAACATAGGCATATGATGACATGAATCAAAAAGGTGAAGACATGGTGAGATTTTCATTACAAACATATATATGAATCCTTTTTACAACTTTTCCATGTTACTTTAATCCCATTAAATTTGTGAAAATAACTGTACTCACCTTTCGTGGCTTAAGAAAAGGATTAACGAATTGAAATTGGTGTAGAAATATTGCGGTGATATTGATTGATCTTCTTTAACTGTTGTTGAAGCTCTAAACTTTGATTTGAATTGTGTATGAACAGTTGAATTTGATTAGAGGCGGCGACTAGGGTTTCAGGAGAGAGTTTGACAGCATAATGGTGTCTTAGAAATTATTTTATGAATTAGGGTTAGGTTGATGACATATTTATAGGTGTAGGAAGTTATTTAGACCTTAGGATTAACCCTAGAACTGATCTGGGCCATCAAAAATCGTCCCAGGCCCAAAAATCGCACCACGCAGCAAAACTGGCCGAACCAGGTTCGACCTCCTAAAGGGGGAGGTCGACCCCCAGGTCGACTTGAGGTACCCAGGTCGACACCATGGTCAACCTCCCCCTTGGGAAGTCGACCTCCCTGGTCCGCCTGCTCACATATTTTTTTTACCTTCCGAGGGTCATATCTCCTTCGTCCGTACTCCGTTTTTCGAAAACTTGGACTCTGTTCCATGCAGAATTCCGAGACAAACGCAATGGTGCAACCCGTTTCCCTTCATTTCTCTTTTAAAAATTAAGTGTTCTTAAATTTAGTTAATTCGATCATTCAAAATTCGGGGTGTTACATTCTCCCCAACTTAAAGGATTTCGTCCTCAAAATGTCTAAGTTAAGAAGAACGTATCCTACCATCCAATCATCCATCTACTCAACCATCAATCACAAGCAACCATTATCCTTAAAAATATCTAATGCTTTTCATGTACATATGCATAGTGTGTGTATATGTTCGTATACTAATGCAAAATCAGGCGGTCCATTGATTCAGTCGACCTCCTTAATGCAGATAATGAGAGTGCCATGTATCCATCATGTATGCAAAGAACCCTACACATATCATTCTACATGTGTGCGCAACCATTTATTTAAATGCAACATCCATATGATACACACATTCAATGTACATTCATTTTACTAAATACATCCATTTATATGCAATATGCAATATGGAAGTGACTGAGCCGATCTAGTGCCTAAAGTGTGTGTATATGCATCCACGAGAAACCACTAGCAAACACTTGCATCCACACGCATCCACCATACATAACATGTCTCAAACACATGTTTCAACCATAGGACTACCCTATCTAAAGGTCAAAGATACTAGCGAGAGGGCATACTAAAGATAGAACAAGTACAAGCTAAGCGATAAAGGAGAAATTAAAAGATATACCCTCGAAAACAAAAGGGTACAATGAACGCATCTTCTCTTCCGTCTCCTAAGTAGCGTTGCTCTCATCATCTCCCCATTGCACTTTGACTAGCTTGACCTCTCGATTCCTCAACATCTCCGACCCAAGAATGCATGTAGGAGCTCGTTGAATCGTCGCATCACGCTCTATCTCCACCTCTCTAAGCAAGCTCGGATCTACCACTTCCGCGGTCTCATGCAAGCACTTCCTCAAATGTGATACATAGAATACGTCGTGTACACCACTAAGTCTCCCGGGCAACTGCACTCTATACGCCATCTGTCCAATCCTCTCCTTAATAGGAAACGGCCCTACGAACCTTGGTGCTAACTTCCCAATGGACCCAAAGCGAACAACATTCCGTAATGGAGACACCTTGATAAAGACCATGTCCCCAATATAAAATTCAAGATCTGTCCTCCTCTTGTCCACATACGATTTCTACCTATCTTGCGCCGTCTTCATCCTCCTTCGAATCAAATCGAACTTTTCCGAAGTCTCTCTAATCATATCGGGCCCGAGTAAGATCTTATCCGTAGATTCCCACCAACATGTAGGTGAATGACAAGGCCTTCCATAAAGAGCCTCGAAAGTTGCCATGCCAATGCTAGACTAAAAACTATTATTATATGCGAACTCCACCAAAGGAAGATGATCCTCCCATGTACCACCGAAGTCTAAAACACATAGCCTCAAAAGGTCCTCTAGAATACGATTCACCCTCTCGGTTTAGTCGTCCGTCGGAGGATGATATGCGGTGCTCAAACATAACTGAGTTCCTACCGCCTCTTGCAAGCTCTTCCAAAACTCGCTAGCAACGACAGGATCGCGATCGCTTACTATGATAGAAGGAACACCGTGCAAACGAACTATTTCTCGAATGTATACGGAGGCTAACCATGGAGTAGTCCTCTTACTCTTCACGGGAATGAAATGGGCGCTCTTAGTAAGTCTGTCTACCACAACCCAAATCCCCGTATTACCCTTCCTCGATCTCGGTAACCCATCAACAAAGTCCATCGAGACACTCTCCCACTTCCATTGTGGGACCTCAAATAGGTGAAGCAACCCACCAGGCTTCTTTTGCTCTGCATTTACTTGTTGGCACACCAAGCATCTAGCGACAAACTAGGCCACATCCTTCTTCATACCAGCCCAAAAGTAAACTCGTCTCATGTCCATGTACATCTTGTCCCCGCCAGGATGAATGGTCATCTTCGAACGATGTGCATCATCAAGAATGGTCTTCCTGAAGTTCTCGTCTCGTGGTACACAAAGTCTACCGTCCCTACGTAACCAACCCTTATCATCTAGGGTATACCGACTGAGATGGCTCGATGACTTCCCCCTTATGAGATTCTCTACCAACTCAACCAACTATGGGTCATCTCGCTGTGCCTCACCAATCCATCCCAAAAGCGTAGGTCTAACCTCTAAGGATGCTAGAAAACCGGGTACAGAGTCAATGGAAGGTCTAAAGTCAAATGTAGAGATGAACTCTAAGCTTGTCGCTCAACAAACAATGTACTCAAGGACAACCTTTTCCTACTTAAGGCGTCTGCCACCATGTTAACCTTGCCAGGGGTATATGCTATCTCGAAATCATAGGATGCTAAGAATTCCACCCACCTTTGCTGCCTTAAGTTCAATTCCTTCTGAGAGAACAAGTATTTTAGTGATTTGTGGTCTGTGAACAATTCGAATTTCTCGCCAAGAAGATAATGGCGCCAAGACTTAAGCGCGAAAACAATATCGGCCAACTCTAGGTCATGCGTAGGGTAATTCCTCTCATGCACTCTCAACTGCCTTCCTCCATAGGCTATTACCCTCCCCTCTTGCATTAAGACTGCGCCTGGACCTGTCCTACAAGCATCGGTATAAACGGTAAATGGCTTACTCCCATTTGGCAATACTAAGACTGGGGCTGTGGTCAAAGCTCTCTTTAAACGTTGGAGCGCATCATCACAATCTACGTCCTACGTGAAAACTAGGTTCTTCTTCATCAAGTGTGTCAATGGGGCTGATATCTTTGCGAAGTCCTTGATAAACTTCCTATAGTAGCCTGCCAACCCCAAGAAACTCCTCACCTCAATAGCATTTTTTGGGACCTTCCAATCTTGGATGGCCACCACCTTCGCGGGATCCACAGCTATCCGTTCTTTGGAACCACGTGCCCTAAGAATCGCACTTCCTTCCTCAAAAAGTGACATTTAGAGAATTTAGCTTTAAGGTTATGCGCTCGAAAGGTCTCCAACACTTCCCTAAGATGTAGGGCATGCTCTTCCTTGCTCTTAGAAAAGATCAAGATGTCATCCACAAAGACCACCACGAATTTATTAAGGTACTCCCTAAACACCCTACTCATCAAGTCAACAAAGTATGCGGGGGTGTTTGTCAAACCGAAGGGCATTACAAGCCACTAATAGAAACTGTCCGGAGTCCTAAAGGTAGTCTTGTCTATGCTATCTTCGGCCACTCTCAACTGATGGAAATCAGTGGCTAAGTCCAACAACGAAAATACTAAGGCGCCAACTAACTGATCGAAGAGATCGTCAATCCTCGGCAGCGGGTGCCTATTCTTCTTAGTAAGCTTATTAAGTTTTCTATAGTCCACACAAAGTCTAAGTGACCCATCCGCCTTCGTGGAAAATACTACTGGAGCACCCCACTCCGATAAACTACGTCTTATGAATCCCTTCTCAAGCAACTCCCCTACTTGCTTATTGAGCTCCCTCCTCTCACGAGGAGCCATGTGGCATACTGGAATAGATACTGGTTTTGCATTGTCTACAAAATAAATACGAAAGTCTATCTCATGTTTTGTTGGTAGACCCCTCACCTCATCGAAGACATCGACATGTTCACAGATTATACGAACAGAATGTAAATCACCATTGGATGCGTCAAGTGACTCAAGATAACTATGCATCACCGATCCTCTAAGGTCATAAGAAATATCAAGGGTCTTTCCACTACGAGTCAACAATTTTACTACCCTTCGTTCACAATCTAGGATGGCACCGTATCTGGCTAGCCAATCCATCCCTAGAATCAACCCATAGCCCATGAAACCAAGCACAAAAGCATTACATTCAAAACTAACGCCTAAGATAGACAATCTCTAATCCCTACAAACCATGGATAAATGAGCCGACCCACCAATAGGATTTGAGAGTACAATGGGATCTACAACGAGACTAGTATTTAAGTGCAGTGTTTCAACTAATGATGTAGAGATAAACGAATATGATGCGCCAGAATCGAATAAAGTACAGACAGGATGATCAAACAAGAAAATCAAACTTTCGACAGAAATTTTTCTACCTTCTTCTTGTCCCGGAGCCATGAGAGCGTGAACCTTCCCTCCCGAAGTAGAACCTACCCTCTGCCCTTGCTTATTAGGACAATCCTTCACAGCATGACCCGCATCACCACAAGGATAACAAGCGAACTTCTTCTTCTTCCTACAGTCTTTCTTCAAATGGCCGGGTATCCCACAGTTGTGGCACTTCCTCTTTTCTTTACCACCTTTCTTTTGTTGTTGGGCTTTTTTGGATCCTTCTTCTTATCTTGCGGCCCAAAAGTACTTACACCCTTCTCTAATTCATGCTTATATGCCATATCAACAAGATTTTCATACGTAGCCCCCATTGGAATGTGGGACATAGCCAAACTGTGAAGCGGTTCATTTAGGCCCTTTGCAAACCTCAAGGCCTTCTTGTGAGGCGTATTCACCAACTCTAGTCCAAATCTCGCCAACTTATTAAATTCAGTAACATACTCGTTCACGGTCAAGTTTTTCTTCTTCAATGTCAAGAACCTCTCCATGTACATACTCTCCTCAGCTTGAGAAAGGAATTTCAACTCAAACCTTCCCCTAAAATATGCCTACGTCTCTACAGCACGCTCTCCATTAGTAACCTCCCACCAAAACGAAGCTTCGTCCTCCATCAACCAAGCAGCCAATTGGACCTTCTTACAATCATCCAAATCGAAAATGCCAAACAGATTCTCCACTTCTTTCAACCAATTTCTAGCTTCAACGGACGTTTCAGACCCACTAAAAGGTTTTCCACCCATCGAATGAAAGTCTTTACATATCTTGGAGAAAGCATCTCCACGCGGAGGAATGATTGGAGCTGGGGGAGGAGGAGGAACGTTGGCCGGACCCATGGCAGCGGCCCTAGCCTCGAGATATTGACGAAACCAACCGGGTACATGAACACCCTCTGGTATCTCAGATGCTCCAGACATGCTGAAAAGAAAAAGAAAGAGTTTAAAAACAAGGGAAACGAAAGAAAGATGTATGGCTTGCGGGGATTATGCTTTTTAAAGTAAACTTTCCTTGAAAATAGCTTCTTTAAAACAAGTTTTTGAAAATACTTTCTAGGAAAATAATACTTTTGAAAGATCTTTTCAAAACATTTTATCTGTTCTTGTAACCATAGCTCTAATACTACGTGTAACACCCCATGTCCATTAATGTCACTCACAAAGGGAATGCATCAATGTCCATGGGGCATTATTGTTGTATAGAATAGATAAATTACAAGAATAAATAAATAATACAACATAGCGGAAGATAAAACTTATTTCAAAGCATCATAACTCAAAACAAGCTTACATAAGTAGTTTCCAAAACCATTACAACAGGATCAATAGTCTTTTCCAAAAACTTCAAAGTACATAAAGAAGCAAATACTTAAATAACATAAATGCATAAATTCCCACTGAGCATAAGCAAAGCCATAAAGATGAGAGAGTCCAAAGCGATACATCTAGTCTTTTCAAGCAAGTGAAAGAAATTGGCACTAAGCTATAGTATTCCCTCCTTGCAAACCTAAGGGGGGAAAGGAAAGAAAAGAGGTGGAAACAAACGGGCCAGACATAAAGTCTGGCGAGTCCAGTAATTTTAACAAATAATAGGTAAGGTAAATGATCAAGACATAAATAGGCATCATGATATGGCTGTAACATAGATAAGGTAGATAAAAAGGATGGACAAGATGTTTTCGTTCCTAAGTACTAAGACAATCCTACACCTTGTCTAAGCGAACAACCCTCCAAGTACAAACCCCGAAGTCCGAAGTCAACATCAGACTAGCACCCAAAGGACTATCCAACTCAACCATCATGTATTTTGTTACACCGCACTTTTGCTAAGTTACACCACATTACTTAATTACACCGCACATCAACTAGTCTCTTTTTACTAGAGGTTGATCCCTTCCCACTAGCTGTTCCCACATGACAAACTTGGTAGTTACTTGTACCTAGATGCTATCGTAGGTGCCGGCTTGCTCCTACCACCGCTAAGGTACCCTTAATCTACCCATTCGATCGGCTCCCTAAACCCCGTAGGCACCCGTGCTGGCCCCATAGTGGGGTGTATCACTCCTCAAAGTGGCAATCCCGATACCAACATGAAATGCACGGCCGTACATACACGATGTAACAATGTCTTACCTACCAGCCCGGACCCATGCACGCACATGAACCCGTTGGACTTGCGTTGCCACTGTTAGACCTCTTATATTCAAGCCCAGTAAGCGTGCCCCAACCCCGGTCTAGTACCGTGCCTAATTAGATACTCAAACGGGCTACTGGTTGAAACGGGTCCCCATCCGACACAAGCCTCCCCCTATGCTTGGTCCCCACTAGGTTTTTCTCCCAATTAACCATTTTAATTTTAAATGTCCATGTCTTACACATGCTACGGTTAAGTCCATACTTACATGTCATAATTTACATGTCCTATCTTATTCCGGTTAAGTCCATATTTACATGTCATAATTTACATGTCACCCCACTTTACCCTCTAACCATACCCATGTCTTATTACGGTTAGTACTCTTTAATTCATTCCTTATGACGAACGGTGCATGACCTCTCACATTAGACCGAACACTTAGTGGCCGCTGGATTTGTCGGGCGGTTCCGGGCAGTCTTACGCCACAAACTGGGTCTAACCTCTTGTCATTAACCGTTACGCCTACAATTCATTCCATTGACCTCTCACATTAGACGTCTAATTGTGAACGCTGGATTTGCCGGGCGGTTCCGGGCAGTCTTACGTCACAATTGCGTCTAACCTCTTGTCAAAGGTTTATTAACATCGTATTTCACCCATACCCAATTTTCATGTCATATATATCCAATTAAACATATAAACATGTCTATAATATTGCCTATTCCAAATTGTCACTAATTACACATCAGTTAGTCTCGATTACAAATTTACAATTTTAGGCAATTTCATCATTCCCATGTAATTCATACCCAAATATGCCAATTCCATAAATGGTCATTAACCCGTTTCCCTTCAGTTCTCTTTTAAAAATTAAGTGTTCTTAAATTTAGTTAATTCAATCATTCAAAATTCGGGGTGTTACAATATATGTGTATATATATATATATATATATATATATATGTGTGTGTGTGTGTGTGTGTGTGTGAGAGAGAGAGAGAGAGAGGATTGTTTGTTTTTAGAGATAAAAAATAACAAGAAAGAAAAACAAGAAAGGAGAATAAGGGAATGTAAATTTAAGGAATAAGAGTACATAAATAAAATAAGATTCGTGAAAATATAATGCATGAAAAGAAATCAATGGGATTAAGGTAATGAAATTAATATAATAATTGAAAGAAATAAATGTGCAGTTAATGGAGAAAAAAGCATATGTGAAAGATGAATGGAAGGTAAGAGGAGTGACATAAGAATAAATAGAAGAAAGAGAAAGGAATTAGAATGGGTGGAGGGTGCATTAACTCTTCATGTGTTTTGTCTTAATGCGTTATTTATTTATTTATTTTTATTTAAGAATTGTAACGTTAAGAAAAAATGAAATGGAAGAGAATTCTAATAAAGAAACTTTCTCTCCATTTATTTGTTTTAGCATATTTTTATTATATTTAAACAGAAATGGGTAACGAATGCATTAAATAGGAAACAATGAATGCTACATTAACGGAAAAATAGAGTGAAGAGAAAGAAGCACTGAATTTGAGGAAATTAGAAAAGGAATAGGAAAGAAAAGTAAACTTGCATGAAATGTGGATGGATAGAAAAATTATTTGTGTACTTTATTTTAAAAAACTTTTTAATTCCAATAATTTAATTTGATAATGGAATTTTTTTTTTAATTTTGATGCATTTTCTAACAAAAACTTCCTTAAAGTAAAATTTTAAATTGGTTCAAATTTTCCGGGTTGTTACAGTATAATTACTAGCTAGTCTGTTAGATTACTTTGATTTGGCCCAGGCAGATACTGATTAACTATAAACAATGCTTTGGGTATGGATTACTAACTATTTCGTTCAGCTAGGTTATAAATATATTAATTAACTTCTTAAATGTATGGACTAATTAATACTTAAAATATTTACTTCATTAAGCCTAAGTATATAGGCCCGACATTCACTAGATTTGGAGAATCAGGGCCGACACTTTATACTTCATGCAACATCGTTTCAGATAATTTACTATTACTTATAATAATTAATTTCGTAATTTAGTTTTAGTATTCACTAATTGCATAGGTTATAACAATTATTAAACTAACATGCTGATTTCGTCATAAAGGAACATGTGGTGGACCCTTTCTCCTAATTTCATTTTACTAATTAACCTATTCATTGTCTTATTATGATATAATTATTCCTACGTTTTGAAAGAACAAACTGACAAAACTTTTACTATGGTCAACAATAATAAAACATGCTGATAATATAATAATCATATTATCTAAATATTGGGCTAATCCCTCTGTTAATTTCCATATAACAGTCCAGTTACTTCAGCATGAACCACACAAGTTCCATTCCTTCTCCCTACTGCATAAATCCACCACGCACCTAGCAAACACCCCACTGCCGCTCCTTAGGTCATCATCTGACCACCGATCAGGAGCTGCTACTCCACTCGCCTTCACGTCGATGACCACTGTGCCAAGCCTCAAGTCAATCGACTCTCCACTTCGCTCCTGAACCTGTACGTAACTCGTTGCCTGTAACAACCCGGAAAATCTGAACCAATTTAATTTTTTTATTTTGGTAATTTTGATGAATTTTGGATATTTAAAATGATTTATTTTAAATAATAACAAAGAGAAATTTATTTCGAATAGAATTAGAATGTATATATTTATTCTAATTGATGTTAGAATATCAATATTTATTTTTAATTATAAAAGGAATTAGAAACGGCGCTTTAGTTCAAAAATTCGATTTCAAATGAATGCACATGATTCAAAATAAACCAGGTTTTAGCGAAATCAAAAATATTAGAATAAATTTGAAAATATCTTTCCAACGAATCTGAAAATTTGAAATTTCATAGCGGGAATAAAAAGTTATGCCCAGTTGAAAATTCAGAATAGTCGCTATGGAGGATATAGCCCTTAAAAATAGAAAATTTGCAAACGACCTTCGTTTTCGACGAAACTACTTTTGTTGGATCCAGGATGAAAAGTTATTGCTAGATTCCAAAATTCATAATTTTCTGAATCAATATGTGAGCGTGGCAAAAGAAAACGTGTTTTATCAGTTTTAGTCAATTTGGATCGACCAGAAAATGGCCATTTTTCAAACGGTCTTCAAATTTGACAAAATTAATTTTGTTAGAACCGTATCGTTAATATGAAGTTATAAATAATTTTCTGTAATTTTTAGACCCAGTATGTGGCCCCGGTAAATTGAAATGTACGTTTAAAGTTGAATATATAGATCTAAATGTTAATTTAAACGAAAACTGATCGAAACAACCGAATTGGGTTACGAAACATATCCCATTGTGTAATAACCCGAAAATCTGGGCCTGTTTAAATTTTTTATTTTGGCAATTTTAGCGAATTTTGATTATTTAAAATGAATTATTTTAAATAATATCGGCGAGAAATTTATTTTGAAAATAATTCGAACGTATATATTATACGCGTCGTCGTTAGAATATAAATATTTATATATAATTATAATAGAATTGAAAATGGCGCGGTAGTTCGATAATTCGATTTCAAACTTCAATTGAATGTACCGGGTGCAAAACAATCCGGATTTTAGTGAAACCAAAAATAATGGAATCTAATTGATAATATCTTTCCAACGAATCCGAAAAATCAAGATTTCATAGCGAGGATCAAAAGATATGTCCAGTTGAAAATTCTGAATAGTCGCTATGGAATTCAGGCCCTTAAAAATGGACATTTTGCAAACAACCTCGGATTTCGACGAAACCAGTTTTGTTGGATCCGCAGTGCCAAGTTATTGCTAAATTCCAAATTTCATAATTTTTCGAATCAATATGTGAGCGTGGCAAAGGAAAACGCGTTTGACCAGTTTCAGTTGATTTTAATCGACTGAAAAATGGCCATTTTTCCAACGGCCTCAGAATTCGACGAAACTAGTTTTGTTAGGACCGTATCGTCAATTCGAAGCTAGAAAATATTTTTATGGAATTTATAGAGTTAGTATGTGACCCCGGTAATTTGAAATGTACGTTTAAAAATTCAATATAGTGATTTAAATGTAAATTTAACGGAAACTGATTGTAACAGCCGAATCAGCTTGCGGTACATATCCCATTGTGTTCGGAGTGGGGGTGAAACGCTATGGGCGACAGGCGGCGGACCTCGTTTCGAGGTCGTATGTAAAAGTCAACCTTTTTACGATAATTAAATAATAAAAGGAAGAAAAAATATATTATTTTAATTTCTTTCCCCCCCTTTTTCTTCTTCATTGGCCCCCCCGATCTATTATTCATTTTCAGAAATTGGAAAAAGAAAAAAAAAACCAAACGAAACCCAAATCCTCGGTCGCACCTCCGCCTCCCGCCTCCCTGACCTGCCGCCTCCCCCTCCGTTCAACCTCCCCTCTCGCGCCCGTCCTCCCTCCTCTTCAAGCCATACCCGAAAACCCCAATCCCCAAATCCAGATCGAAACCCCTCCCTCAACCCAACGTAGCCGCCGCCGAGTTCGCCCAAGAGGGGTCGCCATAAAGCTCTCGCGTCGCCGCATATGGTGGTGATGGCCGATTTCGTTCAGATGGGTCGTGGAAGAAGCGGGGAGAAACCCTATTTTGGAAGACAAAGGTTTGCTTGGTTCAAGGGGTTCCAGTGAGAAACGAGGAGGGAGCCGCTCTTTCCTGTAGCGTGGAAGAAACCCAGAAAAACAACATGGCCTTGGGCAACGAAGGTGACAAAAAGGTGAAACGACGAAGATTTCTATAAATGAAGAGTCAAGATGATTGGATAGCTATAGGTGAGAATTTCTCACCTTTCAATTTAATTTTTCTAGTTATATATATATATATATACTAGGATGCAGACGGTGCTTAGTAGCACCCGACACAATCGTCCATAGACCATGGACTTGTTTGTTAGGTTGCATAGATTAGTTGAATTATTTGTTTGAATTGAATTGTTGGGTGAGATGAAATTGATTTGATTGATGTGTGAATGGCGTGGGCCTTCACTAGACCGGGGATAAGGCTAGGCCTCGTCCCGTTTCTAGTATCGTGCCGTTATGCCGCCGAAATTTTCTAAAATAAGTTAGAAAATAAAAATATCATTTTATTTAAAGAATGAACTGAATAGAAATTCATATGTTGGAATAAAATGTTTTGTCGTTAAAAATATAATTTTTAACGTGAATGTGAATAAATAAATATTCATTTACAAACCAGACGGTTTGTTTATGTACACCTATTTGAAGGACATTGATTGGGACGATAAATTTTACACATCGCCCAACTGCACAAATAAAATCTGTGTTTGATTGTTTGAAACCCTACACGGGTGTTGGGATGATAGTTGACGTACACTAATCTCGATTGTTTAGTTGTGTGTCGATCGATTGATTGACAGACTGTTATAAGCGTTGAATATTTATATTTGATGCTTATACAGTGTAGAATGCACTTTGGATGATGGTTGATTATTCATCGTTGTTGATATATACATGTGTTGTAGAAAATCCATATAATTAACATTATATGGTAATTGATTGGGCCTCATTCCAGTTTCGAAAAAGAAATATTTGAAGTGAAAATATTTGAAATAGAAATATTTGAAATAGAATATTTGAAAATAGAAATTTATGAAGCCGTGTTGATTAGTTTGACGCCATTTTGACGTGAACGATATTTATATCGATTTTAAAACGATTTCGAAATGAAATGAATTGAAAACGATTTCGAAATGAATTGAATTGAAAACGATTTCGAAATGAATTGAATTGAAAACGATTTCGAAATGAATTGAATTGAAAACGATTTCGAAATGAAATGAATTGAATTGAAAACAATTTCGAAATGAATTGAATTGAAAACGATTTCGAAATGAATTGAATTGAAAACGATTTCGAAATGAATTGAATTGAAAACGATTTCGAAATGAATTGAATTGAAAACGATTTCGAAATGAATTGAATTGAAAACGATTTCGAAATGAATTGAATTGAAAACGATTTCGAAATGAATTGAATTGAAAACGATTTCGAAATGAATTGAATTGAAAATGATTTCGAAATGAAATGAATTGAATTGAAAACGATTTCGAAATGAATTGAATTGAAAACGATTTCGAAATGAATTGAATTGAAAACGATTTCGAAATGAATTGAATTGAAAACGATTTCGAAATGAATTGAATTGAAAACGATTTCGAAATGAATTGAATTGAAAATGATTTCGAAATGAATTGAATTGAAAACGATTTCGAAATGAATTGAATTGAAAACGATTTCGAAATGAATTGAATTGAAAACGATTTCGAAATGAATTGAATTGAAAACGATTTCGAAATGAAATGAATTGAAAATGATTTCGAAATGAATTGAATTGAAAACGATTTCGAGATGAATTGAAAACGATTTCAAATTGAATTGAAAGCAAATTGAAATGAATTCAAATTGAATTGAAATTTGAATTGAAATTTGAATTGAAATTTGAATTGAATAGAAATGAATTTTGAAATGAATTTATAAAGAAGAATTCAATTTCGATTTGAATTGAAATGGAAGTTGAAATTGCTTTTGAAACGAATTTAAAACTATTTATATAATTCGTTTTAAATGGAAATCGACGATATATATATTATATATATTATATATATAATATAATGGCCTGAATAGAACGCGCCGCGCCGCGGCAGTTCGCGAATTTCGACCATTTATTTCAAACGGACATTACGGAAGATCCGACCGTCGGATTCTCCTAAAACTGGAACCGTTGGGTTCGTATCGAAAAGAGCTTTCTAATGAATATTAGAAATTTGAAATCTAACGGTTGGATTTGGAGATACGTCCAAATCAAATTGGAAAAAGGTCGTTGTAAGTGCAGTTCGATGGCCATTGATGGAAATCGACTGTACGGGCCTTGATAAAATTATTAAAAATAGTAATAATTTGTGTAAAATCATAAGAAATGATTTAGAAAGAATTGGGATGAAAAACTCCATATTTGAAAAGATAAAAATAGATTTTTATCGAAATGAACTAGTTTTGAACTAGAATTTTAATTCTATTTATTTTTAAATAAATAAATTGAATCTGAAATGGTTTTGAAGTTAACCAAAATTTCCAATGGTTGCATTGGAATGGATTTGAATCGAAATTGTCTTCGGAATATTTCGATGTTGGAATTCGTGATTATACAGATGTTGTTACGGAAATTTGAAAGATATATATTTATATCGTTATTTCCAATACGACATTTGTTAGTCGTAGAATTTGATATTGAATATAAGCCGATATATTTTCTATCCAGAGCCTTGTATTGAATACCAAATGTGATTTGGGTTTGTCGTGAATGGTGTCTTCACTAACACTGTTCTTGAACCCAGTGGAGGAAAGATTAAATCTTTTTATTTAGATTTAATGAAGTGTACCAATTAAATAATATTTAATTGGAATTGAATTGATATTGATTTTTGGGTTTATCGTGGACAGTGTTTTAAATAACACTTGTCCTTTAACCCGATAATTAATGAATGTGACTTTGGGTTTATCGTGAACCGTGTTTTTAAATGACACTGATTCTTTAACCCAGTTAACGATTAAAACTAAGTGGAGTTTTAATGAATCTTTAATTAGATTAAAATGATCGAAAATGGAGTATCACCAGTTTTGCTCCAGGCGATAGTTAAATCTTTAATTAGATTTGAACGTGAAATGGTAATTGAATTTACCGATAACACTGTGGTGTTAGATATGAAGTATTACCAGTTTTACTTCATGGGATGAATAGGTTGGGAGTGGGAAATTAAAACAAATGATTACTTCGGTAAGGTTCGCTAATCCCGACTAGTTTGAATTGATATTCAAAAATAGATTAAAGAATAAATTCAAGAATTTATCTTTGATAAGATTAATGGGAACCTTTCCCTATGAATGTGAAATTCAGAAACTAACTGTCGGTTAGCTAAGCAGAATGGTTTTCTGGATATTGATCTGATGTTGGTTTCGGCCTTCGGGGTTAATATTTGGGGAATTATTCTCTTGATTAATTTACGGTTAGTGACTGATGAATTGGAATGAGGCGTATGTTCTGTTTGTGTAACACTTATTTAAAATATACGCGAGTTATTCGGAAAGACCGGGTTTATCCCATTCTGAATAACTGATACGACGATAAGTCGAAGATGAAGACGATGGTCGAAGACCGGAGGTCTTCACGTCGTTTGGGTGATAACTGATGATCTTGATTGGGCTGTACACCCAAGAAGATGGAAACAGTTAGTGATCATCCAGACGTACTTGAAGATCGATGGATATGCGAGGTACTAGGTGCCCCCGATTTCGTTCAGACCCAGAACGGACTTGTAAATGGACTGTGTGTCTGACATTGGATTTTAATCCGTGTGATTGATCTCTATTAAATATATATCTGTTTGGCGGCAGAGAATTTATTCTTTTGCTTAACGCCCTTCTCTGAGACGTACGAGCTCAGGGGTTATATATTGATGGATATCAAACGCATGGAGTGAATTGCCTGTGTGGCATGCCTAAGTGGCAATTGATCGAGGCTTCTGTTGAAAAGCAAAGTCTTGTGGTGATGATCAAAGCACGGCCTTTGTGGCGTAGCTTTGTGTAACGTTTACCTCGCGAGTTTCACACCCGGTATGAACCAAAAACGGGAGACGGACCTCAGGGGGGACATGCGTTTTCTTTCTAGCTAGAAGTGGCGTCAGTGGTTTTACACGCCCTGACGAGTTTGACTTATGTGGTTGTTGCTGTTGCGAGGCGCCTCGGTTCGATCGGACGATCCGGGTCCGATGGAGTCATTTAGTTGGCTCACCTACGCCCCAAAGGGCGGAGAAACGTATTGTTCAGGCATTATAATCCACATCGGTGGACCGACCCTGACGATCCAAGGTACGGTTGCGGCTGTGCCTGAGGGGCGGGCTAGAGCGTCTCGAATCGGTTGAGGACTATCTTTTGCCTCGGTTCATAGACGGAAATCCAATTTCCAAATACGTGACTTTGCGGTTTTATTTGTAAACCTATATATGGCGACATAGTGGGATGGGGCGCTCATGCCGCCTATGATTGATACTTATGATTTGAAGTTGTTTTATACACTATGCACTTATAATAGTATCAAATGATTTGTTTTAAACGTATCAAGCATTCTTTGGCTGTTATAAGGGAAAACCCTATCCCCCGGCTTGCGTTGCATTGTGTGATAGGACCTGGGTCTTATAACAGCTTCATTTTTCTTTATTTAGCATTGCGCTGTTGTTTCATGCACTGGTATTCTTGGGAGGAAACCCGTTCCGTGTTATACGGCGTGGTCCCTTGATTTACCTAACTTTTAAAATAAAGATCAATAACTGTTTTAGTTCTCACACCAGTCACATGACTGACCTGGAGTTTATTGTTTTAACCTAAACTCTGGGTGCCCTTATTTTGACACGGGCAGCTAGTAGTTTTGGTTTTGCAGATGTATATTCACAGGATGCTGGTTTACAGCTGGAACGATATCCGGAAAGCTTTGTATCCGTATATCTCATTCTAGTTGTGTATTGTATTATTTTCCGCTGCGATGTATTTAAATGTAATTTAAATCTCTGATATTTCTGTGTAATATTCATTTATACTCTGTATATTCTTGTAATCTGATGCATTGTTGTAATATACAATGAAATGTTCTTCTGTATGCGTTCTGTTGTGGCTTGTTCTCGAACTATCCGACGCCTTCCTTTACGGGGAAGTTACGGGTTTTCACACATTGTGTTCGGAATGGAGGCAATTAGCTAGGGGCGACAGTCGTTGAGGTCAATTTGGAGTTCGAATAAAATGTCAACCTTTGGTGGAATAAAATATAATATAAATTAATTAATAAAAAAAGAAGAAGAGAAAGCGCGACCGCGCTGCCCACCCGGCGTCGCCCCTGGCAGCGCCGCCCCTGGCAGCGCCGCCCATGCCACCGAAGCTCAGGCGAGCCCCCTCTGATCGAAACCCCCCCTCGTGGCTCCTCCCCCCTCCTACCTCGCCCTCTCTCCTCTAAACCCCCAAAAGACGAACGGAAATCATCCACATCCGTCGCCTAACCCCATCCCTACCACTTCCTCATCGATCCGCACCTCCCCCTAGTCCCCGACCTCAGCGTAGCAAGCCCTTTTCCCCCTGCGAAAAGAAAAGGTAACGACATTCAATTTTATTTTATTTTCAGTTCTCATATTTTTTATATATAGATTAAAGCATGAAAAAAATTAGATTTTTAGTATAGTGAAGTTCAGATTTTCAAAACATGAAATTTAGATTTTTATTAGCAAAAAGACTTGATTTCTAATTCGTGAAAGATTTGATTTTTTAATTCAAGAAAGACTTTATTTTTTTAATTTATATAAACAATGATAAAGATTGGATTTTTATAACGATAAAGATTGGATTTTTATAATGGAAAAGATAATATTTTTAACATTGAAAAGATAAGATCTTTAACATTGAAAAGATAATATTTTTGACATTGAAAAGATAATACTTTTAGAAAGATCAAAATATGATCTCTGTATACATAATGTTTTGAAATAGAAAAATATATATAATTTTTATATATGTAAACATCGTTATAGAAAAATATGATTTTATATCGCATGTATGAAATAACTTTTAATTCTATAAAAATATGATTTTCAGATTATTCATGCGATGAATAAAATAGAAGAGATTGGGTTGATTCTCTGAAGCCCGAATTCGCGCTGCGCTAGCATTAAATAAGGAATGGCGGACTGGGTCCTAAAGGTGATAATTTCTCACTTTTAATTTATTTTTCTAGTTTAAATATATACTAGGATGCAGACGTTGCTTAGCAGCACCCGACACCCGTCGTCCACGAACCACGGACGGCTTGTTTGTTTGTTGGTTTGTGTTGTGGAAATTGATTGTGTGATATGGAATGGAATAAATATTTTATAGTTAAAAATATAATTTTCAATGTGTATATGAGTAAATAAATATTTATAAACAAATCGGACGAATTGTTTATGTACACATATTTGACTGATATTGATTGGGACGATAAATTTTACACATCGGCCAACTACACAAATAAAATTCATTATTTGTTTATTGGAACCCCACACGGGTATTGGGATGATATTGAACATACAAGTTGTATGTCAATCAATTGGTTGACAAACTGTTATAAGCATTAAATATTTATATTTAATACTTATATAGTGTAGAATGCACTCTGGATGATGGATGATTATTTATCACGGTTGTTGTATACATGTATTGTATGAAATCCATATAAATCAAATTATATGGTTATTAACTGTGTCTGATTCCAGTTTAGAAAGAATGAATATTTTAAAATAACGAATATTTTCAAATAATATTCAGAAAAGAATCAAAATACGATTTTGATGTCCGATTTGGGATAGACACGAAAATATTTAAATATATAAAGCCGTGTTGGTAAGATTAATGCCATTTTGACGTGAACGATATTTATATCGATTTTATTCGTTTTTATAATGAACATGAAAATGGAAATTATTTCGAAATATAATATTTTTAAAATATTGTCATTTATATATCGATGATACGTAATATTCAATTTTGATTTGAAATTGAATATGAAGCTGAAATCATTTTGAAAACGAATTCAAAACGATTTATAAAATACGTTTTAAAAGGGAAATCGACGAAATATATATAATATATTTATTATATATATCTAATGTCCTGAATAAAACGCGCTACGCCGCGGCAGTTCGCGAATTTCGACCATTGACTTCAAACGGACATTACTGGAGATGCTGCCATCGGATTCTCCTAAAACCGGAACTGCTGGGTTCGTATCGAAAAGAGATTGCTAACGAATACAAGAAATTAGAAATCTAACGGTTGGATTTGGAAATATTTTCAAATCAAATTTGGAAAAGGTCGCTGTAAGTGCAGTTCGATGACCATTTATGGAAATCGACTGTACGGGCCTTGATAAAATTATTAAAAATATCAACAATTAGTGTAAAATCGTAAGAAATGATTTGGAAAAAATTGGGGTGAAAAATCCCATATTTGAAAAGATAAAAATAGACTTTTACCAAAATGAACTAGTTATGAACTTGAATTATTATCCAAATATATTTAAATAAAATAAACTGGATTGGAAATGGTTTTAAAAATAACCAGAATTTCCAATATATACGTTGGAAATGGATTTGGATCGAAACTGTCTTTGGAATATTTTGATGTTGGATTTTGTGATTATACAAATATTATTTTGGAAATTTGAAAGATATAATTATATCATTATTTCCAATACAGTATTTGTTGGTTGTAGTATTTGATATTGAGTATAAGCCAATGTGTATTTAATATCAAATGGGATTTTGGGTTGTCATGAATGATGTCTTCACTAACACTGTTCTTAAACCCAGTCGAGTTAAGAAAATTAGAAACTAACTGGAGATTAGTCAAGTTGAATGGTTTCCTGGGTATTGATCTGATGTTGGTTTCGGCCTTCGGGGTTAATATTTAGGGAATTGTACTCTTACTAATTTACGGTTAGAGATTAACGAAATGTGAATTGGGTTTATTGTGAACCGTGTTTTTAACGACATTCGTTCTTTAATCCGATTTATGGTGAAATGTGATTTGGAATTTATAAATATTTTTGTTAAGATTTAACGGAAAATTTCCAATGTAAAGTTTTCCAATTTAACATATTAAATTGGAATTGAATGGAATTCGATTTGGAAATAATCGAAGTTAGCTTCTGTAGAGGAAGGCGGTTAATATATATGGAATTTAATAGGCCTTGTCGTTATTCCATTTATATTATCAGTTGGATATGGAAGTTTGTATCGATTATATATATCGATTTGTTTTCCACGAAGATTCCACCGTTAATGGAATGTGATTCTGGGTTGTCGTGAATGGTATCTTTAATAATACTGTTCTTAGACCCAATCAGAAACTAACTGGAGATTAGTTAAGTTGAGTGGTTTCTTGGGTATTGATCTGATGTTGGTTTCGGCCTTCGAGGTTAATACTTAGGGAATTATTCACTTGCTAATTTACGGTTAAAGGTTGATGGAATGGAATGCGATTTTGGATTTATCGTGAACCGTGTTTTAAGTGACATTGGTTTTTTAACCCATTTAAAGACATAATATGATTTCCCAAGTTAAACAATCGTTAATATTGATTTTTGGGATGATTAAACCCAATTGGAGTTTTAATGCATCTTTAATTAGATTGAAATGATATTCAAAGGAAAATTAAAGAATAAATTTAAAGAATTTATATTTGATAAAATTAATGGGAACCTTTCCCAAAGTATATGAATATTTGGATAAAGAAATATTCTAGATTGGAATGAGGTGTATGTTGTGTTTTTATAGAACTTGTTTATTATATACGCGGGTAATTCGGAAAGACCAGGTTTATCCCATTCTGAATAACTGATTCGACGATGTGTTGAGGATGAAGACGGTGGTTGAAGACCGGAGGTCTTTACATCGTTTGGATGATTACTAATGTCTTGATTGGGCTGTACACCCAAGGCGAGGTAATAAGTGATGATCGTCCAGACGTACTTGGAGATCGACGAATATGCGAGGACCTCTCCCCTGTATTGGACATATGGGGGAGGAATAAGGTGCCCCCGGTTTCGTTCAGACCCAAAACGAACTTGTAAACGGATGTGTGTGTCTGGCATCGGAATTCATTCTATGTGATTGATAGACATCGGTTGCATAGAGTGAATTGCCTGTATGGCATGTTGAGATGCAAATGATCAAGGCTTCTATTGAAAAGCAGAGTCAAGTGGTTGATAATCAAAGCATGGCTTCGATATAGCGTAGCTTTTTGCAGCGTTGATTCGCGAGCCTCACACCCTGGCATGAACCAGAAATGGGAGAGGACCTCAGGGAGGGCATGCGTTTCCTTCTAGCTAGGAGTGGTGTCAGCGTTTTGCATGCCCCGGCATTTTACTTATGTGGATGATGGATAGGGGGCGCCTCAGTTATATCGGTCGATCCGGGGCCGATGGAGTCATTTGGCTCATTTATGCCCTATAGGGCGGGAAACGTAGTGTTCAGGCATTTTAATCCACATCGAGTGGACCGGCCCTGGCGATCCAAGGGACGATGCATTATGTTCCTGAGGGTCGAGCTAGAGAGTCTCGAAGCGGTAAGGACGATCCCTTGCCATGGTTCACAGATGGAAATCCAACTTCCAATACGTGACATTTGCGGCTTTGATTGTAGAGCCTAGTATTGACGACATGATATATGGTACCCATGCCGTCTAGGATTGATTCATTTATATCTGAAGTTGTTTTATACACTATGCACTTATAATAGTATCAAATGATTTTTTATAAACGTACCAAGCATGTTTGGCTATTATAAGGGAAAACCCTATCTCCCGGCTTGCGTTGCATTGTATGATAGGACTTGGGTCTTATGATAGCTTCATCTTTTCCAAAAAGAATTGCGTTGTTTGTTATATGCACTGGTGTTCTTGGGAGGAAACCGGTTCCGTGTTATACGACGTGGTCCCTTGATATATCTAATTTAAAGTAAAGTTTTAAATAACTGGTTTAGTTCTCACACCAGTCACATGACTGACCTGGAGTTTATTGTTTTAACCTAAACTCTGGGTGCCCCTATTTT
The DNA here is from genome assembly GCA_030737875.1 of Allium sativum. Classification (NCBI taxonomy): domain Eukaryota; kingdom Viridiplantae; phylum Streptophyta; class Magnoliopsida; order Asparagales; family Amaryllidaceae; genus Allium; species Allium sativum. The sequence goes on along the minus strand of CM060923.1, from coordinate 584,830,547 downwards.
CCACACGGGCAGCTAGTTGTTTTGGTTTTGCAGATTTATATTCACAGGATCCTGGTTTACAGCTGGAATGATATTCGGAAAGCTCTGTATCCGTATATCACCTTCAGTTGTGTTTTGTATTATTTTCCACTGCTATGTAATATATTGTAATCTCTGATATTAATCGAATGTATTTTATTTATTCATACTCTGTTATTTTCTTGTATTCGGATGGAATTGTTGTAATAAGCAATGAAATGTTCTTCTGTTTGTGTTCTGATTCATTAGTCCTCAAAGCAATCTGTTCTTCCTTCACGGGGAAGTTCAAGTCGTAACAGTTTGGTATCAAAGCTTTGGTTTACAGAGCTCGGAGAACAAGACACATTAGAACCGAACGAAAGAATTCATCAGAGATTGGATTAATAATTTCCATTGAGAATAACTCATTAGAGATGGGATCATTAGTATCCTAGAATGAATCGGAAGAGTGTTGTTTTTAAAATAAAAATGAAAACAATTTTTTTTTGTTTTGAAAAATTAAATCAATTATTCGTATTTGAATGTTATTTTTATATTGATTTGGACAATCAAGTATATAGAGATTTTAATATACATCTGATCCATGTGTATTGGAAGTCTCAAATATACGGGATGGATATAGAATCATACTCTAGTCGTCCGGAGATGACTCTGGTGATACCGGTGATTGACATGTCAACATCAGTAGTTTATGTTCGAGTTCGAAAGTGAGATATTTATATACTACCAATTGACTGGTGTGAGAACCAAAACTAGATAGGGCTTATTTTCGTGAATTGGCATCAAAAACATGATTTTCAGAATATATATCAAAATTATGAATTTGAAACATTTATCAACTAATCGATCGCTGATTGTGTTATTTGATTATTGTTTTGATTAATGAGAGTTAGGAACCATTAAGCCAAATTGTATCAAATGTTGAAATGAATTGAAAATTTATAGAAATTGCATGCATATACATGTGTATACATTGCATAGGTCATTGCAAGGAGGCTAGAGCAGAGGAATAAAATTGTTTGCCCGACAAATAGGTACACGTTTATTGTATTTCTTAGGGTTTTTGATGATTTTATGAGCCGATTGGCTGTTTCTTTTTCATTTTTGGATTGGAAAGGCCTGTGTGACGATTTCGGGATTTTTTCTCGGTGCTCCCGTAAAGGGGAGGTTATGGCGAAATTTTTCGAAAATTTAGGGCGTTAGCCCAATTTTTGAAGAATTTGAAAAGTTCTTAGAAACTGAAAAGTTGAAGAACTTAAGCCATAATGAAAATAATGAAAGTTGAGTTGGTTTGTAAAACAACTTTCAGCTCCGTTCCTTTTCGAGGACGAAAAGATTTTAAGTGGGGGAGATTGTAACAAGCCGGCAAATCTGAACCAATTTAAAAATTTTATTTTGGCAATTTTGATGAATTTTGGATATTTAAAATAATTTATTTTAAATAATAATGACGAGAAATTTATTTCGAATAGAATTAAAACGTATATATTTATTCGAATTGATGTTAGAATATAAATATTTATTTTTAATTATAAAAGGAATTATAAATGGGTAGTTCGAAAATTCGATTTCAAATTTCAAATGAATGCATAGGATTCAAAATAAACCAGATTTTAGCGAAAACAAAAATATTAGAGTCTATTTGAAAATATCTTTCCAACAAATCTGAAATATTGAAATTTCATAGCAGCAATAAAAAGTTATGTCCAGTTGAAAATTCAGAATAGTCGCTATGGAGGATATAGCCCTTAAAAATGGAAATTTTGCAAATGACTTCCGTTTTGGACAAAACCACTTTTGTTGGATGCTGGATGAAAAGTTATTGCTAGATTCCAAAATTCATAATTTTCCGAATCAATATGTGAGCGTGGCAAAAGAAAATGGGTTTTATCAGTTTCAGTCAATTTGGATCGACCAAAAAATGGCCATTTTACAAACGGCCTTCAAATTTGACGAAATTAATTTTTTTAGAACCGTAACGTTAATATGAAGTTAGAAATAATTTTTCTGTAATTTTTAGACCCACTATGTGGCCCTGGTAAATTGAAATGTACGTTTAAAGTTAATATATAGATCTAAATTTTAATTTAAATGGAAACTGACTGAAACAGCCGAGTTAGGTTACGAAACATCTCCCATTGTGTTCGGAATAGGGGTAATTAGCTAGGGACGACAGTCATTGAGGTCAATTTGGAGTTCGAATAAAAAGTCAATCTTTTGTGGAATAAAATATAATATAAATTAATTAATAGAAAAACCCTTTTCCTTATAACCCCCTCCCTTTCCCCTTTCTCCCTTCAGAAGACGATCGAAAAAAAAAGAGAAAGCGCGACCGTGCTGCCCACCCGCCACCGCCCTTGGCGTCGCCGCCCACGCCACCGAAGCTCCAGCGAGCCCCCTCCGATCGAGTCCCCCTCCCCTCCCCCCCCCCCCCGTAGCTCCTCCCCCTCCTACCTCGCCCTCTCTACTCTAAACCCCCAAAGACGAACGGAAATCACCCACATCCGTCGCCTGACCCCACCCCTGCCACTTCCTCCTCGATCCGCACCTTCCAAGAGTCCCCCACCTCAGCACAGCAAGCCCTTTTCCCCCTGCGAAAAGAAAAGGTAATGACATTCAATTTTATTTTATTTTCAGTTCTCATGTTTTTTATAAACAGATTAAAGCATGAAAAAAATTATATTTTTAGTATAGTGAAGTTTAGATTTTCGAACACATAAAAATTAGATTTTTATTAGCAAAAAGACTTGATTTTTAATTCGTGGAAAATTTGATTTTTTAATTCAAGAAAGACTTTATTTTTTTTATTTATATGAACAACGATAAAGATTGGATTTTTATAATGGGAAAGTTAATATTTTTAACATTGAAAAGATAAGATCTTTAACATTGAAAAGATAATATTTTTGACATTGAAAAGATAATATTTTTAGAAAGATCAAAATATGATCTTTGTATATATAATGTTTTGAAATAGATATATATATATAATTTTTGTATATGTAAACATCGTTATAGAAAAATATGGTTTTTTATTGTATTATGAAATAACTTTTAATTCTATAGAAATATGATTTTCAGATTATACATGCGATGAATAAAATAGAAGCGACTGGGTTGATTCTCTGAAGCCCGAATTCGCGCTGCGCTAGCATTAAATAAGGAATGGCAGAGTGGATCCCAAAGGTGAGAATTTCTCACTTTTAGTTTATTTTTCTAGTTGAAATATATACTACGATGCAGGCGGTGCTTAGTAGCACCCGACACCCGTCGTCCAAAGACCATGGACAACTTGTTTGTTTGTTGGTTTGTGTTGTGAAAATTGATTGTGTGATGTGGAATGGAATAAATATTTTATAGTCAAAAAAATAATTTTTAATGTGTATATGAGTAAATAAATATTTATAAACAAATCAGATGATTTGTTTATGTACACATATTTGATTGATATTGATTGGGACAATTTTACACATCGCCCAACTACACAAATAAAATTCATTATTTGTTGATTGAAACCCCACACGGGTATTGGGATGCTATTGGACATACACTAATCCCAATAGTTAGTTATATGTCAATCGATTGGTTGACAAACAATTATAAGCATTAAATATTTATATTTAATGCCTATACAGTGTAGAATGCACTCTGGATGATAGACGATTATTTATCATGGTTGTTATGTAGATGTATTGTATGAAATCCATATAAATCAAATTATATGGTAATTGACTGTGTCCGATTCCAGTTCAGAAAGAATGAATATTTTAAAATAACGATTATTTCAAAATAACGAATATTTTCAAATATTATTCAGAAAAGAATCAAAATATGATTTTGATGTCCGATTTGGGATGGACACGAAAATATATAAATATATAAAGCCATGTTGGTTAGATTAACACCATTTTAATGTGAACGATATTTATATCAATTTTATTCATTTTTATAATGAACATCAAAAAGGAAATGATTTCGAAATATAATATTTTGAAAATATTATCATTTATATGTCAATGATATGTAATATTCAATTTTGATTTGAAATTGAATATGAAGTTGAAATCATTTTGAAAACGAATTTAAAACGATTTACAAAATACATTTTAATAGGGAAATCTTTGAAATATATATAATATGTATTATACATATATAATGGCCTGAATAGAACGCGCCGCGCTGTGGTAGTTCACGAATTTCAACCATTGACTTCGAACGGACATTACTGGAGATCCGACCGTCGGATTCTCCTAAAACCAGAACTTTGGGTTCGTATTGAAAAGATCTTTCTAACAAATACAAGAAATTAGAAATCTAACGAGTGGATTTGGAATTATGTCCGAATCAAATTTGGAAAAGGTCGCTGTAAGTGCAGTTCGATGACCATTTATGGAAATCGATTGTACGGGCCTTGATAAAATTATTAAAAATATCAATAATTAGTGTAAAATTGTAAGAAATGATTTGAAAAGAATCAAAGTGAAAAATCCCATATTTGAAAAGATAAAAATAGATTTTTATCGAAATGAACTAGTTGTGAACTAGAATTATAATCCAAATATTTTTAAAGAAAATAAACTTGATTGTAAATGGTTTTTAAAATAACCAGAATTTCCAATATATATATATATATATATATATATATATTATATTGGAAATGGATTTGGATCGAAACTGTCTTCGGAATATTCTGATGTTGGATTTTGTGATTATACAGATATTGTTATGGAAATTTGAAAGATATATTATATCATTATTTCCATTATGATATTTGTCGGTTGTAGTATTTGATATTGAATATATGCCGATGTATTTTCTATTCAGAGCCTTGTATTTAATATCAAATGGGATTTTGGGTTGTCGTGAACGGTGTCTTCACTAACACTGTTCTTAAACCTAGTTGAGTTAAAAAAATTATAAACTAACTGGAGATTAGTCGAGTTGGATGGTTTCCTGGGTATTGAGCTGATGGTGGTTTCGGCCTTCTGGGTTAATACTTAGGGAATTGTTCTCTTACTAATTTACGATTAGAGACTGAAGGAATGTGAATTGGGTTTATTGTGAACTGTGTTTTTAACGTAATTCGTTCTTTAACCCGATTTACCGTGCAATGTGATTTGGAATTTATAAATCTTTTTATTAAGATTTAACGGGAATTTCCAAAGTAAAAGTTTTCCAATTTAACATATAAAATTGGAATTGAATGGAATTCGATTTGGAAATAATCGAAGTAAGCTTCTGTAGAGGAAGGCGGTTAATATATATGGAATTTAAAAGGCCTTGTCGTTATTCCATTTATATTATCGGTTGGATATGGAAGTATATATCGATTATATATATCGGTTTGTTTTCCATAAAGATTCCATTGTTAATGGAAGGTGATTTTGGGTTATCGTGAATGGTATCTTTAATAATGCTGTTCTTAGACCCAACGGAGTTAAGAAAATCAGAAACTAACTGGAGATTAGTTAAGTTGAGTGGTTTTCTAGGTATTGATCTAATGTTGGTTTCGACCTTCGGGGTTAATACTTAGGGAATTGTTCACTTGCTAATTTACGGTTAAAGGCTGATGGAATGGAATGCGATTTTGGGTTTATCATGAACTGCGTTTTAAGTGACATTGGTTCTTCAACCCAGTTAAAGACAAAATATGATTTCTCAAGTTAAACAATCGTTAATATTGATTTTTGGGAAGATTAAACCTAATTGGAGTTTTAATGCATTTTTATTTAGATTGAAATGATATTCAAAGGAAGATTAAAGAATAAATTTAAAGAATTTATCTTTGATAAAATTAATGGGAACCTTTCCCAAAGTATATGAATACTTGGATAAAGAAATATTCTGGATTGGAATGAGGCATATATTGTGTTTTTATAGCAGTTGTTTATTATATACGCGGGTTATTCGGAAAGACCGGGTTTGTCCCATTCTAAATAACTGATTCGATGATGTGTCAAGGATGAAAACGGTGGTTGAAGACCGAAGGTCTTCACATCGTCTGGATGATTACTGATGTCTTGATTGGGCTGTACACCCAAGGCGAGGTAATAAGTGGTGATCGTCCAGACGTACTTGGAGATCGACGGATATGCGAGGACCTCTCCCCTGTGTTGGGCATATGGGGGAGGAATAAGGTGCCTCCGGTTTCGTTCAGACCCAGAACAAACTTGTAAATGGATGTGTGTCTGACATCGGAATTCATTCTGTGTGATTGATAGACATCGGTTGCATAGCGTGAATTGCCTGTGTGGCATGCTGAGATGCAAATGATCAAGGCTTCTGTAGAAAAGCAGAGTCTTGTCGTTGTTGATCAAAGCACGACTTTAATATAGCGTAGCTTTGTGTAGCGTTGATTCGTGAGCCTTACACCTCGGTGTGAACCCGAAAAGGGAGAGGACCTCAAGGAGGGCACGAGTTTCCTTCTAGCTAGGAGTGGTGTCAGCATTTTGCACGCCTTGGCATTTTACTTATGTGGATGATGTATAGGAGGCGCCTCAGTTATATCAGTCGATCCAGGGCTAATGGAGTCATTTGGCTCATTTACGCCCCATAGGGAGGGGAAACGTAGTGTTCAGGCATTTTAATCCACATCGAGTGGACCGGCCCTGATGATCCATGGGACGATGCATTCTGTTCCTGAGGCTCGGGCTAGAGAGTCTCGAAGCGGTAAGGACGATCCCTTGCCTTGGTTCACAGATGGAAATCCAACTTCCAATACGTGACATTTGCGGTTTTGATTGTACAGCCTAGTATTGGCAATATGATATGTGGTACCCATGCCGTCTAGGATTGATACATTTATATTTGAAGTTATTTTATAAACTATGCACTTATAATAGTATCAAATGATTTGTTTTAAACGTACCAAACATGTTTGGCTATTATAAGGGAAAACCCTATCCCCCGGCTTGCGTCGCATTGTGTGATAGGACCTGGGTCTTATAATAGCTTCATTTTTTCTAAAAAGCATTGCGTTGTTTTGTTATATGCACTGGTATTCTTGGGAGGAAACCCGTTCCGTGTTATATGGTGTGGTCCCTTGATATATCTAATTTAAAGTAAAGTTTTAAATAACTGTTTTAGTTCTCATACTAGTCACATGACTGACCAGGAGTTTATTGTCCTTCGAGGCAAATTCTAGTCGCTATAAACCACAGTTTCAGATCATCTCCGTTCATCTTGAAGAGGTCGAAGTTTTTGTAGTTATGGAGTTTTGATTTTTGTAAGTGGATCGATCGGAAAATGAGGAAGAAGGACGGTAGCTATTGTTTTTTGATTCCACTGAGATGCAGCAGAAAGATAGGTGGACCACGAGAAAATGTTTTAACCCATCCTAGGTGCTGACCCTTTATACAAAAATCACTAAATATTATATTATATTTAAAACTTACCTGTGAAGTAAAAGGTTGAATCAAGCCCATACGATGTCAATTGAGATGAAACTCCTAATCCTAGCATAAAAAAAATTTCTCGACATGATGGGACAAGTTTCGTCAAATTCCGAGGTCGTTTGTAAAAAGTCCTTTATAAATCATAGGCTAAAAATCACCATTTCAATTTTCCACGATAACAAAATAAATCCAATCAACTTGAAACTTTGAAATTCCACTTGACCTTTTCCTTATGAATCCAATGAAATTTGTTTCGTTAAAATCGTAATTTGTTTGGTCTCTCATTTATTCCTTTAAAATTACCTCTGTCTAAAGTGGTCAAAATAATATAAAAAATTAGGGCGTTTATTATTGCCATGATTAAACGATAAGTCCGATTGACACAAAAATCGAAATCTTATAAAATTAATTAATATGAATCCAACAGCAAAAATTTCACCGCATTCCGAGACTGTTTCCCGGTATGCTATTTTTATATGCCAAAGAGCGCTATTTTGGAAACCGAAATACCCGATGTCCAAAAATAACAAACTATCTGCCCATCCTAACTCTAAAAGTCGATACAAACCCAACCACTACACCAGAAAAGACCTTTGGTAGCATTTAAAAAACGCTATCAAAGCTTTTGGTAGCATTTTAAAGAACATTAATGTAGGTCACGCAACTAAAAGTCTATTTTCTTCCGTTGCGTTTTAATAAACGCAGCCTAATGTTTCATAGAACTGCGTTTTTCAACCGCTACCAAAAAATTTTTGTTACACTTATTTTATGTCACTATAAATTCAAGCGGTGTTTTACATTTCTTTTTGTAGCATTTTTAAAACACTACTAAAAGTTATTAATTGGTTTGTAGCATATTTTAAATGCTACTATACATTGCTAATGACTTGTATCATTTCTAGCATCCATTTATGTAATAACTATATCAAAATCAACAACAATTGCATATTACCATATTCAAAGCAACCATCATATTCAAATAATTGAGAACACGTTAGTCACATAAGTATTATCCATAACAATTTAGATAATAGTTGCTTGACAAAATGAGGAAATTCACATACCACAAACATTCACAAAAAGGTTTACACAACAAATACTAACTAATATCATAATGCATATAACAACTGAAGTCATTTCCATTGTTGTCGATTGTCTACACTCTGGAAAAGCTAATTACCTGTAAATAAGTTCGATAGTCTACAATAAGAATTTACAATGAATTATCAAATAATATTCAAACGATATTAATTGATTGTTATTAAAAAAAGAATATAAACAATCAAAGTCATCCAAGTATACTAAGAAAATTCACAGGATTACCATAAAAGTCCAACCTTGCTCCCCTCGAAAGTCCAAAGCCTGCACTAGCATAAGCACAACATATAGTCAAACAATCTTACAATTATATATAAGAGCGGGGACTTATGGCATGTGCCAAATTTCAATATATTAATATGTTTATTACACATTTCGTCCAACATAACTTGATAGGCTAAAATTGCACCAATACAGCGATTGCGATTTTGTTTCTGCTCAAAATATATATTGCCTGCAATCTTATTAAACTTTTCATTCAGCAAAACTGAAGTTCGCAAGATTTAATAATATTTATTTTAAAAGATCATTTAAAAAAAGTGAAGTTGACAAGTAAGCTGCAAACTGCATTAATGTTTACAGGAAATCAGCCCTTTTCAATTGATTAAATACAAGAATTCTCAAGGATTTCCCTTTGCCTTTCATCAATGGAAGTGATTCAACATAATCAGTTGACAAAAATGCATGAAGAATATCAATATAACTCATTTCGAAATACTAATTCCATAACTTGAAAATAGACAAGCAACCATGAGCCGTTTTCCTTGAAACTCGACCCTTCCGCCCTGATGTTTGTCCAGATAGAGTTATTTCACCCACAGACATGTCATCTTCGTAAGAATAATCATCATCTTCAGAGAAAATATCCTGTAGACCAACAAGGTCGTCGTCTTCAGTAGTTGTCATCTATAGTAGTTTTGATATTGTACATAATAAATTAGACAATAATTCAATTACCAAGTATACAGTTATGCTATTCTTAGCTATGATCACAACCACAATCCTCATTCTTAGCATAAAAATAAATAAAGCATTAATCACCTAATGTCCAATTCCAAAATTTGTTCTATATATATTTAAAAACTTTATCAAAAAGCTCAACGATCTCCAAAACCTGCAAAAACTTGCTTGCTCCAAATATACAGTCTCATATACGTTTGAATTCAGTACATCGTTGAATTGAACATCTATTATTTTGTTAATAGATGACACCTATTTTTAAAACTAAGTGACAACTACTTGTAGACTAACCTTTCATCCAAAATTCGTAGAGCCAAAGTTTGCTATTGTAGAAACGGTAGTACTCATTGCTAAATACATTTCCAGAAGTATCAAACTCATGTGTTATTTAAAGAATGCCCTGTTCAAGTTTCTGCATATTCAAGTTAAGGATTTTAAAGATTAACACTTTGAAAGTAGGAACATATTTACTGAGACTAATGGTGTATCCAGTTCCATACATGCATCTGAAAAGTTGTATATAGGAAACTATATAACACTCTTATGAAAAGGTAAATATTTCATCGATCATTATAATCATCCATATAAAACAGCATACGCAAATGAAGTTTCGAATAATTATATCATTATGCGTCCAAATCTTAAATTTATCGCTATAACAATATGTATGGCATACAATAGGGCGGTCTTAGGAGTCTTGGTACCTACAGCCAATTGAAAAAATCGAGGCCCTATGAAAAAACTAATATGACTATTCTTAACTAATCAAGTTGTTTATAAATAATGAAAGAGGAACAAAATAACAAATTTTCCAAGACAATACTCATCAACATAAGTTGAGTATGTGGTTTGTTTGTCTTTTATTAACTAGAATTTTACTGTAGCTGTATGGAAAAGAATATCTAGATGAAAAACTCTTAAACATAATTATTGTTCCCCTTTGGTTAACACAAAGAAATCCAGATCTTAAAAATATGAGTACAGCAAATGATCATAATAACAAATTTATCTATTCTAGAACAATAGAAAACATAGTTAGTCATCTACAAACAAATCATAACAATAAACATAAGGGACCAATACCCACAATTTTGGTTAAAAAATAGTAAATGATAGAAGTTAACTAAATTTGCAATTTCAATCAAAATAATACAAATCCCAATTAGCCTTTGGCCAATAGAATCTAAATAAAATCAGTTCTTATCTCCAATAATATTTAGTTTCTAACAACCACAGTAACTGGACTTAACAAAACTTAGTAATGCAAAAATAACCTAAGTGGAATTGATGGTCGATTATAAATGGATCAACTTCAAAAATGAAGTTTAACGATGTCAAGTCATCAACGTTCCTCGACTTAAAGAAGATCTCAACAGTTCATCCTACGAATTAGCGAATTGAAGAGGCATAAGATGACACTTGCAGAAAAATAGTTTTAGTTTCCGATGGAAAAAGATCTACATTCCATTCAGTTATTGTTTTCTCCTGCTCATTCTCTTTCTATTTCTCTCCTCCTATAGTGCAATGTGAGATGTCTTTGGTGCCTTAGATATTTATGGCCCAAAGCGAATGCTTCAGTCGCTTTACAAAAAGGCCGGCTGAAACGACCCAAACACTCCCTTACGGGAAAGCCCAGATTGAGTTAAGGACACGACAAATCAGAGCACAAACAGAAGAACCTTTCATTGCTTATTACAACAATTATATCAGAGTACAAGAATATAACAAAGTATGAATAAATAATATAAATATCAAATACTCAACTTACAAAGCAGCGGAAAATCAATACATAACACAACTGTAAGAAATACACGGATACATAGCGTTCTGAATATAGCTCTAGCTGTAAATCCAAGATCTTGTGAAAATAATATCTGCAAAAACCCAACTAATAGTTGCCCGTGTGGAAAATAGGGGCACCCAGAGATTAGGTTAAAACAATAAACTCCAGGTCAGTCATGTGACTGGTGCGATAACGAAGACAGTTATTTAAAACTTTACTTTAAAATTAAAGTAAATCAAGGGACCACACTGTATAACACAGAACGGGTTACCTCCCAAGGATACCAGTGCATAAACAGTTATAAAAAGCGCAATGCTTCTTGGAAAAATGAAGCTATTATAAGACCCAGGTCCCATCACATAATGCAACGCAAGCCGGAGGATAGGGTTTTCCCTTACAATAGCCAAACATGCTTGGTACGTTTAAAACAAATTATTTTGAAATTACTATAAGTGTATATTATCAATATCAACTTCAAATATAAATGTATCAATCATAAATGGCATAGTATCCCATGCTACTATGTCGCCATATAGGTTTACAACTAAAACCGAAATGTCATGTATTGGAAATTGGATTTTCGTCTGTGAACCAAAGCAGGAGATCGTCCTTACCGCTTCGAGACTCTCTAGCCCGAGCCTCAGGGTCAGCCACAACTACACCTAGGATCATCAGGGCCAGTCCACCTAAGTGCAAAGTGGATTAATAATCCTTGAACAATACGTTTCCCTACTCTATGTTGAGTAAGTATAGTCCGTTTATTGACCATGTCATCCATCAGCCCCGTAGTGACTGATATATTCGAGGCGCCTCGCTTACATCATCCACATAAGTAAAAATGTCTGGGCTCCATACCATGACACTACTCCTAGCTAGAACGAAACGTATGTCCTCTCTAAAGTCCTCTCCCGTTTCTGGTTCACACCGGGGTGTGAGGCTCGCGAATTAACATTATACACAAAGCTATGCTATTTAAAGTCGTGCTTTGATCATCAAACACAAGACTCTGTTTTTCAACAGAAGCCTTGATCCTTTGCATCTCGTCAAGCCACACTGACAATTCATGCCATGCGACTGATGTCTATCGATATATAACCTCTGAGCTCATACGTCTCAGAGAAGGGTCTTAAGCAAGAGAATAAATTCTCCGCCACCAAACAGATATATATTTAATAGAGATCAATCAACACAGAATAAAATCCAATATCAGACACACATCCATTTACAAGTTCATTTTGGGTCTGAACGAAACCGTAGGCACCTTATTCCTCGTCCCATATGTCCAATACAGGAGAGAGGTCCTCGCGTATTCGTTCGATTTCCAAGAACGTCCGGACGATCACTACTTATTACCTTGTCATTGGTGTGCAGCCCAATCAAGACATCAGTCATCATCCAAATGAAGTGAAGACCTCCAGTCTTCAATCACCGTCTTCATCATCGACTTATCATCGAATCAGTTATTCAGAATGGGATAAACCCGGTCTTTCTGAATAACTCGCATATCTTATAAACAAGTGCTATAGAAACATAACACACGCCTCATTCCAATCCAGAATATTCTTTATTCAAATATTCTTTTCACAATTTAAACAAAATTAAGGTTTTCCAAACTAGTCGGGATTAGCGAACCTTACCGAAGTAATCATTCATTTAGTTTCCCAATCCCAACCTATTCATCCCATGAAGCAAAACTGGTAATACTTCATATCTAACACCACGATGTTGTCGGTAAAATTAATTACTATTTCACACTTAAATCTAATTAAAGTTTTAACTATCGCCAAGAGTAAAACTGGTGGTACTCCATTCTCGATCGTTTCCCAAATTTGATAAATAAAATTGTCACATTTCAATCTAATTAAAGATTCATTAAAACTCTAACTCATTTTTAATCTAAAAAATCATTACTTAATGATTATTTAAAGTTAAGAAATTAATCTTATCTTTAACTGGGTTAGAGAACTAATGTCATTAAAAACATAGTTCATGATAAACCCAAAATTCCATCCCATTAATTATGGAATCTTCACGGAAAACAGATCAATATATATAATCAATATAAACTTCTGTATCCAACCAATAATATAAATCGAATAACGGAAAAGCCTTTTGAATTCCATTTATAGTAACGGTCTTCCTCCACAAAAGCTCAATTCGGTTATTACCAAATCGAATTCCATTCCATTCTAATTTATTTTATTAAATTGGAATGCTTTACTTTGGAAAATTTCCAACAAATCTTAATAAAAAGATTTATAAATTCAGAATCATATTTCACTGTTAATCGGGTTAAAGAACGAATGTCGTTAAAACCACAGTTCACAATAAAACCAATTCACATTCCATTTTTATTCCAATTACTAAATATAACTGGAAACTCCAATAATCTTAATTAAAAGATTTATTCTTTTCACACGGGGTTTAAGAACAGTGTTACTGAAAACACCATTCACGACAAACCAAAGTCCAATTCTTTTATTCAACTCCAATTAAATATTAATTAATTAGAAAACTTCCCTAAATCTTAATTAAAAGATTTATTATTTTCTCAACTGGGTTTAAGAACAGTGTTAATGAAGACACCATTCACAATAAACCCAAAATCCTGTTTGATATTAAATACAAGGCTCTGAATAGAAATTATATCAACTTATATTCAATATCAAATTCTGAAACCAACAAATATAATATTGAAAATAACATTATAAATATATCTTCCAAATTTCCATAACAATATCCGTATAATCACGGAATCCAATATCGAAATATTCCGAAGATTATTTCCATCCTAAATCCATTCCAATTTGTTCATTGGGAATTTCTGCTTAACCATTCACAAATTCAATTTATTTTATTTAAAAATTATTGGATTTGAAATCTAATTAATAACTAGTTCATTTTGATAAAATATATTTTTATCTTTACAAACTTGGAAATTTTCATCCCACTTCTTTCCAAATCATTTATTATGATTTTACACAAATTATTAATATTTTTAATAATTTTATTAAGGCCCTTTCAGTTGACTTCCATAAACGGTCATCGAACTACACTTACATCGACCTTCAATATGAACCTAACGGATCCGGTTTTAGGAGAATCGGACGGTCGGATCTCCCGTAATATCAATTCGAAGTTAACGGTCGAAATTCGCGAATGGTCACGGCGCAACGCGTTCTATTCAGACCATTAAATATATATAATATACATTATATGTTTCATTGATTTCCATTCAAAACATGTTTTATAAATCGTTTATAAATTCGTTTTAAAATGATTTCAACTTCATTTTCAATTATAAATCAATAATGAATATTCCGTATCATCATAATATTAAAATGATAATATTTTCAAAATATCAGATTTGAAATCATTTCCTTTTTCGATATTCATTATCAAAATGAATAAAATCAATATAAATATTGTTCGCGTCAAAATGGCGCAAATCTAAACAACACGGCTTCATATTTTTCAATATTTTTGTGTCCATCCAAAATCGGACATCAAAATCACATTTTAATCCTTTACAGAATATTATTTTTAAAATATTCATTAGTTTAAAATATTCATTCTTTCCAAATTGGAATTAGACATGGTCAATTACCATAAAATGTTATTTATGTGGATTCCACACAACACATATACACAACAATCATGATATACAATCAAGCATCATCCATAGTGCAACTTACAACTATATAAGCATTAAAAATAAATAATTAACGCTCATCACAGCCTATCAACCCATCGATTGACATAGAATTAAATATTGGGATTAGTATATGTCAAATATCATCCCAATACCTGTGTCAGGTTTCAATCAACAAACACAGATTTTTATTTGTGTAGTTGGGCGATGTGTAAAATTTATCATCCGAATCAATTTTAGTTAAATGAATGTACATAAACAAATTGTCCGATTTGTAAATGAATATTTCTTTTGATTTCAGGAAAATTTTATACCGTTCATATATACGTTAAAAATTATATTTTTAACGTTAAATTTTTTTATTTAACACAAGAATATTTTATACAGTTCATTTATACAATAAAAATGATATTTTTATTGTTCAAATATTTTATTCAACACATGAATATTTTATACAGTTCATTTATACCATAAAAATGATAATTTTATTGTTCAAATATTTTATTCAACACATGAATATTTTACACAGTTCATTTATACAATAAAAATGATATTTTTATTGTTCAAATATTTTATATAGTTCATATCACATCACAGCACAATAGATTCCAAACAAAAAACCATGGTTTGTACAATAAATAGTGTCGGGGGCTTCTAAGCCCCGTCTTCATTCTAGTATATATTTAACTGTAAAGTAATTTTAGTGAGAAAGAGTTCTCACATTGGGTTCCACTCCATCAGTTTTTATTTCTGAATTTTATTTCCTGTTCGGATTTGAATTTGCCTTTCATTCTAATTTGCTCCCTTTTTTCCCCAGTCAGTTCTGAAATGTAGTGCTCAACGATACAAGTGCAATGCAACTCGTTTTACTGAATTTCGATATCATATGCAAAAGTTATACAATTTTAAACATTGGATAATTTATTACATCATTAATTATTAATTATTTAAATAATCAACCTACTTTATTTTCTAATCTTTCTTCCCGTTTCATCAGCAGACCCCATTCAAAACCCATGCCCGTCTTCTAAGTTTATCCCTGTGCGCCGCCATGGCGGTCAGAACCACCATCCATCGTCATCCCGGGGACCGCCGCCCTCCACTCCCCCTTCTCCCTCAACCACGACAACCCCGCACCCCCTTGCTCCACAATTTCTGTTCGAACGGCGAGGGTTTCGTGGGGGATTCCGGCTATCAGAGGACAACTGAAGCGATCATAGCCGTTAATGTTCAAGATCTCGCGAAGTACTTCCTTTTACATTTTATAATTTGTTGAAAATATAGAGCAGAATGAGAGTTGTGCAGGGAAATGGATCGAGATCCTAGATCGTCGAAATGGGGAGAAGGCGGCGTTGAAGAATGTGAGAGGGAATATGGTTTGCGTTGGAAATTGGGGTTATATATATAATATTTTTATATTATTCATTCTTCTAGTTTCAAAAATTCCATGTTTACCGATACGAACTCCGAATCAAACCCAACGACTGTCATCCCTAGCTAATTACCCCTATTTCGAACACAATGGGATATGTTTCATAAGCCAATTCTATCATTTAGATTAGTTTTCACCAAAATTAAAATATAAATCAATATATATTGAATATAAATGTACATTTTAATTTACCAGGGACACATATTGACTCCGAAAATTGCCGATTAATATATCTAGTTATGTTTTAACGATACGGTCCTAACAAAACTAATTTCGTCAAATTTGGAGGTCGTATGAAAAATGGTCATTTTCTGTTCGATCCAATTCAAAATAAAATTGGCAAAACACGTTTGAATTTGCCACACTCGCATATTAATTCCTAAAATTATGAAAATTGGAATCTAGCAATAATTTGACATTCAAGATCCAACAAAAGTGGTTTCGTCGAAAATGGAGGTCGTCTGCAAAATGGCTATTTTAAAGGGTTATATATTATATAAAATATATATAAATTCCATAGCGACCATTTCAAATTTTCAAGTAGACATAACTTTTTACTCCCATTATGAAATCTGGATTTTTCACAATTGTTAGAAATATATAATTAAACAGATTCAAATATTTTTGGTTTTATTGAAATCCGATTTGTTTTGAATCCTGTACATTCATTTGAAATTTGAAATTGAATTTTCAAACTACCGCGCCATTTCAATCTCGTTTTATAATTAAAATATAATTTTGCGTTCTAACTTCGATTTAAATAAATTTTTAGTCATTATTATTTAAAATAAATCATTTTAAATATTCAAAATCCATTAAAATTGCTAAGAAAATTAAATTGGTTCTGAAAATCCGGGTTGTTACAATCTCCCTCACTTAAAATCTTTTCATCCTCGAAAAGGAATGGAGCTGAAAGTTGTTTAACTAACCAACTCAACTTTCATTCTAGCTTTCATTCTTCAACTTTTCGGTTTCTAAGAATTTTCCAATTCTTCAAAAATTTGGCTAACACCCTAAATTTTTGAAAAATTTCGCCATAACCTCCTTTGTACGGGGAGACCTTTAAAACCACAACTTACCTCACAGGGCCCTCATCAGTCCAAAAGAAAACGAAAAAGCAAAGCAGCTAGCCAATCGACTCATCAAATCATCAAAACCCAATAAATTAGTAAACTTGTACCTATTTCTCAGGCATACAATTTAATTCCTCTTCTTAGCTTCCATGCTATGACCTATTCACACATATATATATGTACATGTATGCGATTCTAATCAATTTTCAGTTCAATTCAATATTTGACTTGATTTGGCTAAATTTAGCTTTCATTTCTCTTGTTAGTTAAATGAATAATCACACAACACAACCGGCAATCAATCAGTTGATTAACGTTTCAAACACATAACTTTAATACATAGTCAAAAGTCGTATTTTTTATGCCAAATCACAACAATAAACCCTATCTAGTTTTGGTTCTCACACCAGTCAATGGAAATATATAGATATCGCACTTTCGAAACTCGAACATAAATGTTGATGATGTACGTACTATCATCAGAATCAACTCCGATGACTAGAGTGTGATTCTATATCTATCCAGTATATTTGAGGCTTCATATACACGTGGATCAGATGTATATTCAAAATCTCCATATACCTGATAGTCCAAATCGATTTAAAATATAACATTCAAATATGAATAATAAGGTTTAAATTTTCAAAACAAAATTTATTTTCATTTTTATTTTAAAAATAATACTCTTTACACTTGTTCTAGGACACTACTGATCCCATCTCTAACGAGTCATTCTTGTGGGATATTACTAATCCAATCTCTGATGGATTCTTTCGTTTGGTTCTAACGTGTCTTGTTCTCGAGCTCTGTAAACCAAAGCTCTGATACCACCATGAAACGACCCAAATCGCTCTTATGGGAAAGCCCGGATTGAGTTGAGGACACGACAAATTAGAACACAAACAGAAGAACCTTTCATTGCTTATTACAACAATTACATCAGAGTACAAGAATAAAATAGATTATGAATAAATAATACACATTTGATAAATATCATAGATTCAAATTACAAAGCAGCGGAAAATCAATACGTAGCACAACTGTAAGAAATACACGGACACAAAGCATTACAAATATAGCTCCAGCTGTAAATCCAGGATCCTATGAAAATAATATCTAAAAAAACCCAACTACTAGCTGCCCGTATGGAAAATAGGAGCATCCAGAGTTTAGGTTAAAACAACAAACTCCAGATCAGTCATGTGACTGGTGTGAGAACTAAAACAGTTATTTAAAACTTACTTTAAAAATAAAGTAAATCAAGGGACCACGCCATATAACACGGAACCAGTTTCCTCCCGAGAATAGCAGTGCATAAACAGTTATAAACAGCGCAATGCTTTTTTAAAAAAATGAAGCTATTATAAGACCCAGGTCCCATCACACAATGCAACACAAGCCGGAGGATAGTGTTTTCCTTTATAATAGCCAAACATGCTTGGTACGTTTAAAACAAATCATTTTGTAATTACTATAAGTGTATAGTGTCAAAATCAACTTCAAATATAAATGTATCAATCATAGACGACATAGTATCCCATGCTACTATGTCGCCATATAGGTTTACAACTAAAAACGAAATGTCACGCATTGGAAATTGGATTTCCGTCTGTGAACCAAGGCAAGGGATCGTCCTTATCGCTTCGAGACTCTCTAGCACGAGCCTTAGGGTCAGCCGCAACTACACCTTGGATCGTCAGGGTCGGTCCACCTAAGTGCAAAGTGGATTAATAATCCCTGAACAATACGTTTGTGACGAGCGCCCATAACCCCCGCACTATACAAAAAAATAATGCGCTGAAAGGTGTGCAAGGCAATCATGGATGATCGTCAGAACAGGTAAACATAAGTAGAACCTGTCATAAACTCACAGCGCAAGTATAAAATATAATAGAACATATACAACAGGTAGTAATAGTGAAGCATAAACACAAGACTTTTATACAACCAGAAAGTAATATCCACAAACTTGGAAATAGTGTTTATACAAAGTTACCTCACTGCATTATTCAGAAAAGAAAACAGCAGAACCCAATTATTAGATAGTAGTAAAACTAGTGCGTGAGCCTCCTGCTCGCCACTGATCAGCACCATCGTCCTCACTAAAGCATCACCTGTCACCTGCTACTTAGTCTGCCCATCCACAACCGGATGAACGGCCCAAGGTAATAAGAGGAAACATAAAACCTTGAGTCAGACAACAGTCTTAGTGACAGATAAAACAACTAACAACTTCAAACATAAAGTGTATGAGAAAGGATAGATAAACATACTAATCTACCCACGACACCAGAGAAGAACTCAACCTTATCTTCCCCACATTGGACAGTGATAGCCTTTACAATAAACAATTCAACCATTCATCTATGGAAACCAGAACACCCGTTCAATCATGGAAAACACACATGACATCCAGATTATATAAGTCTCACACAGATAACCCTAATCGACTTTAACATTCCCCAAGTACTCTCCCCAGAGGCCTAGACCAATATCAGTTAAGCACTCAAAGAACATCTCCCTCAACTTTGGATAATCTATGTGAGACAGTACAAACAGAACAACCAATCATCCATGACTAACTCTGGCTATCACCACCAATCCTGCTTTGAAATCATCGTCAATCGTATGACGGCCAACCTTGCCATATGTCAAGGGCTAATGGTAACCCCAGTTCTAGCATAAACCCCATATGTCCAACCTTGACAACTAGGCCTTTCCCCATGACCTAGGGTACTAGAACTTACGGCAACGATAATCTCTCGGCCTTCAATATCTCTAGTCGCCCAACCTTGACGGCCATTTACTGCTCAAGTGACCTTCTTGAGCAACCATTATCCACGAACTCACAACCTTTGAGTTGCTACCACGTTCGTTATTCCACCTGGATCAACGAACACATTCAACACTTCGAACCTTCCTACTTGAATTTACCTCAAAGTCACACCATCACCAATCCAAATTTGACTCCACCCGATCCACATCTGACCGATCCAAATTTGACTCCACTCGGTCCACATCTGACCGATCCAAATTTGACCCCACCACCGGATCCAAATTTGACTCCACCAGATCTACATCTGACTGATCCAAATTTGACTCCACCCGGTCCACATCTGACCGATCCAAATTTGACTCCACCACCCTATCCAAATTTCTACATATTGCAATTCAACTCCTATTTCGGCCAAAACTTCACCAAAGGACAAATCCGACAAAACCAGCTCAACTAAAATCATCAAACACAATCATAAACCTATCATAACATTACTAACCACATGAATATGACGACTAGCACAAAAATGATGTAAATCTCACCCAAAAACCATTAAAATGAACATATGATCAAAATGAGAGATCTAACTAACATAAACATGTAAAATGACATGAGATTAACGAGTAAAACTTGTTAGATTAGATCATAGGGTGCCGCGTATGAAAATTAACTTGTAATGGTGTAAATCTATGGTAAAACATCCCAATTTGATGAGAAACATGCACAAACACTCATATACTTCATTGCATTCATGTGAGAGATGTAAATCACTCACCGATTTGCTGAAACAATTTAAAACGATAAAAATAAGAATCCGGACAATGAGCACTCCGAATCAAACCCCTCGATCCGATGAATTCGCCTTTGAAATGATGTAGATCTTGCCTTGGATGGTGTAGATCTTTGATTTCCTCCTTTAGATTTGGATTTTTAATGGTGGAAAGGTGTAGGAGGAAGAAGGAGATCAAATGCCTTCAAATGAGAGAATGGGAAAGTAAACCTTTTCCCTCCACTCTCACCCCTTATTTATAGGATTCCATCAAGACTCCAAAACCTAAACAACCAACTAAAAAACCTTTAAACAACGATTTCTCCCAAACTGCTGAGCCAAATCCTTAGTGTAACCACTCTACGGAAAGGAAATCATCAATTCCTTTCCAACGGCACAAGTCTCACCCTCTGATTCGACCAAAGTCTAAAGTTATGCCCTGTACAAGGCTGACAGGGGCAAAATGGTCACAAACAAAATCGGTAAAAATTATGGACATGCCTCACATCCCCATAAACAACATATTAGAACATGAGAATTATCCAACCCTCAGAGAATGAAATGAAAATATTTTTCGATCTTTCGATACGTAAAATGCAAACTATTACGTTCTCCCCCCCTTAAGAATTTCGCCCCCGAAATTCCAAACAAACCCAACTAATCACAATGATTCCGCATGCCTATCATCCATGAAAGCCAATTCTATCATCTAAACTAGCATCCATCAAGCCATGCATTAATAGCCTTATCCTAGCACGCGAAATTCTAACAATCAACAACAAGATACAACGATATAACGAAGAAACGATATCAAAGGGTCCTATTGACGAAGAGTTCTAGATGAGTCGCTCCCATACTCTCTTCCGTCTCCCACATACAATCGTCGTCATCTCACTCCATTGTACCTTGACTAGCGTAACTGTCTTCCTCTTGAGTTGTTTCGTGTCATTCCCCACAACACGAAGCGTCTTACGAGGTCACGAAATTACGGTCTCTACTTCTAAGTCTTCGTACTGCTCTGGAGATAACACTATATTCGAATCATGCACGAATTTCCGTAGAAACGACACATGGAACACATTATGCACATTCGACATCTTCTCGGGTAAATCCAATCTATATGTGAGCTTTCCAATTCGCTCGACTATCAGAAATGGTCCAACAAATCTTGGAGCTAACTTTCCTTTCAAACCAAATCTAACCATGTGCTCCAACGACGAAGTTTTCACGAAAACCATATCGCCCACGTCGAGTTCCAAGTCCTTACGACACTTGTCGGCGTAACTCTTCTGTTGGTCCTGGGCTGCCTTCATTCGTTACCGAACTGTCTCGATACAATCCGAGGTTTCTCTAATCATCTCAGGCCCAAGTACCAACTTATCTCCAGTTTCTAGCCTACATGCTGGAGAATTGCATGGCCTTCCATACAATGCTTCGTATGGTGCCATCCCAATACTAGATTAGTAACTATTATTATACGCAAACTCAACTAGATGTAGATGGTCTTCCCATGATCCTCCGAAGTCTAACACACAAGCTCTTAGGAGATCTTCCAAAACTCGATTGACTCTCTCGGTCTGACCATCGGTTTAGGGATGATATGTCGTACTTAAGCACAACTCGGTTCCTAAAGCTTCTTGCAAACTTTTCCAAACTCCACTCGTGAATAATGGATCTCCGTCACTCACTATACTCTTTGGGACACCATGGAATCGAACTATCCATTTCACATAAAGTTAAGCCAATTTTGATGCCGTCCTAGTCGACCTGATAGGAATGAATCTCGTACTTTTGGTTAAACGATCCACGATCACCCAAATCCCTTTGTTTCCTGCCCTGGTTCTAGGTAGTATGTCTATAAAGTCCATCGATACTTGCTCCCACTTCCATGTAGGAACTTCTAATGGCTGAAGTAAACCGCTTGGCTTCTTCTGTTTAGCTTTCACCAACTGACTGTTCATACACTTAGAAATGAACTTTCCAATATCTCGCTTCATCCCTTCCCAGTAGTAGACTCTCCTCATGTCCTGATACATCTTATTTCCACCGGGATGAATCGTCAGCTTCGAGTGATGACATTCTCTCAGAACCTCATCCCTCAATCCATCAATATCCGGAACAACTAATCGCCCTTGCTTTCGAAGCTAACCTTATCGATCATCCTCGAACTCTTTATCTTCTGGTTCCAGTTTCTGAATGAAATTGACAAGCTTCACATCCTTCTTTTGGCTCTCGCCAATCCTTTCGATAAGAGTAGGTCTTATCGACAAGCTCGCCAACATTTCAGGTTCCAACTCACACCTTGGCCTGAAATCGAACCTTGCCAAGTACTCGAGGCTCTTCCATTCCGAAAACATCGCTCCTAAACTTGCATGTCTTCGACTTAACGCATCTGCAACTACGCTACCCTTGCCCGGAGTATAGGCTATGTCAAAATCATATGATGCCAAAAACTCTAACCATCTTTGCTGCCGAAGGTTTAAATCCTTTTGGGAGAAAAGATACTTCAACGACTTGTGATATGTAAACAACTCGAATCGAACTCCCACCAGGTAATGTCTCCACATCTCCAGAGCAAATGCAATCGCTGCCAACTCCAAATCATGAGTTGGGTAATTCTTCTCATGCGGCTTCAGCTGTCGACTCGCATAGGCCACAACCTTATCCTTCTGCATTAGCACTGCTCCAAGTCCAGTACCACATGCATCGGTATGTACCACCATCTCTTCATTCCCACTTGGAATGGTCAACACAGGTGCACCCGTTAATCTCTCCTTCAGGATTCCGAATGCTTGTTCACACTTTGCATCACATGTGAATACTTGGTTCTTCTTCGTCAATCCTGTCAATGGTGCAGCTACCTTGGAGAAATCCTTGATAAACCGTCGGTAATATCCTGCCAACTTAAGAAACTCCAAACATCCATCGCATTCTTAGGTTGATCCCAATCCCGGATTGCTACAACTTTAGAGAGGTTAACCGCTATCCCTTTTCCGGAAACTACATGACCTAAGAACCTCACTTCATCCTTCCAGAAGTGACACTTTGAGAACTTAGCCTTAAGCTGATGCTTTCGCAAGATCTCTAACACAACTCTCAAGTGCGTCTTATGTTCTTTCTCATTTTTGGAGTAAACCAGATTATCATCCACGAACTCAAGCACAAAATTGTTCAACTGGTCTCTGGATACTTTATTCATAAGATCCACAAAATGCGCTGGCGCGTTAGTCAACCCAAATGGCATAACCAACTATTCGAAGAAACCGAATGGTGTTCTAAAAGCAGTCTTTGGCACACTATCCTTAGCCACCCTCAACTGGTGAAATCCCATCGCCAAATCCATCTAAGAAAACACTTTGGCTTCGTGAAGCTGATCGAACAAGTCATCAATCCTGGGCAACAGATACTTGTTCTTCTTAGTCACCTTGTTCAGCTCACGATAGTCCACACACAATCTTAATGAGCCATACACCTTAGTTGCAAATATGACTGGTGCACCCTACTCAGAAACACTCCTCCAAATGAATCCTTTTCCCAAAAGGTCACGAACTTGCACCTCTAACTCTAGATGTTCCCTAGGCGCCATCCGCCTAAGAGGCATAACAATTGATCTAGCGCCCTCGACCAAATCGAACCTAAACTCGATCTCACGATGCGGCAGCAACCCTTTGACCTTGTCAGAGAAATCTACATACTCAGTAGCAATCAGCACTGATGACAGGACTTCTTGTGGAATTCCAAGTGAATATAGATCACGAAGACCCCGTCTTCGTGCTTACATCTAATCAATACCTTTCGCCCTTCCACATCCAAGACCCTCACCACTAGCTTCTCGCAATTCACCCTTGTCGCATACCTCTTGAGCCAAACCATGCCCAAGATGATCCCAAACCCATTGAAGTTAAGAATAAAGCAATCGCACGCAAAAGAGCAACCATGACTCGACAACACTAGACCACGACATATCATGCAAAGATTTGATGAACCCCCAATTGGTTTAGTCACTACGAAGGCTTTATCACAAATCTCAGGGTCCAAACCCAAGAGACACACAAGCTCATTGCAAATGAAGGAATGTGATGCTCCAGTATCGAAAAGCACACGAACTAAAACACCATTAACAGAAAGAGTACCTTGCACCACGACACCATTTCCCTTCTGCTCTGCAGTAGGAGCTCTCGAAGAAGATGGCATAGCTTCCAAAGCATATGCCTTCACAATCTGCTTGCCCTTAGCTGATTCTGGACAATCTTTCTTCTTATGCCCAGGCTTTCCACACTTGAAGCACTTCTTCTTGGCTTTGAGATTCTTGCACTCATTAGCAAAATGTCCTTTCTGTTGGCAGTTAAAGCAAACCACCTCACTCTTGGGTTTCTTTTGGCCATCTTTTCCTTTTTGCTATTGTTGCTTCCTCTTTTTAGTATTACCACCCTGCTGTGGTTTCTGAGCCTCTTTGGTCGCAGTGACAATGTTTGCTTCCTTAGGAAACAAGCTCTCATGACAAATAGCTTTATCCACAATCTTCTCAAATGAGTCATCAAGATGGTCCACTAACGGCTTTCCATTATAAGCATCCAAACCCAAGACAAACTTCTCGTTCTTCTGATATGGTGTATCAATGTATGAACGAGCATATCTAGACAAAGCCTCAAAATCAAAAATGTAGCCAAGCACAGAACAACCATTCTGTTTCAGCTCTACAAACTTCTTGAATAGAGAATATTTCTGAGCTGTGGAGATAAACTTTTCTTTAAACTTAGCTTGGAGTAGCTCCCATGAAATTTCTTCTTCTAGAGTCTCGAATGTAACAGAATTCCACCGTTCCATGGCCCTACTCTGCATTTGCCTTGATGCAAGTTTTCTCCTTAATGCATCCTCAACACCCAAATCACCAAAGATTCAAATACACGAATCCATCCACCTCTGAACCTCTTCAGCTGGTTCAGTTCCCTTGAATGGTTTTCCCCCAGGCATGTAAAGTCCTTACACAGCTTTGCAAAATCTACTACTCTAGGAACTCGCACACCAACATCTACCGTTGCCGCCACTGGAGCGGGTACCCTTCGCATAATTGTTTCTGCCATGGCTTCAAACATGGTCGGGTAATTAGGCTCACCACCATTTCCCCCTCCATATTGGCTCCCCTAGCAGTGCGTCTTGTTTCACGTCTACTCATTCTAAATCTGAAATTTAGAATAATTAGTCACTTCAAGAAAAACTGCTGAAGGAAAACAACCGTTACTACCATATATGCTAATATATATAGTCAGCATCCAACTAAAATCTACAAGTACATCTCTCATAAGTGATTACATCCTTGAATTTTGGCTAAAAATTGCTGACAAGAGCTCTGATACCAAATGTGATGACTGCCCATAACCTCCGCACTATACAAAAGAAATAATGCGCTGAAAGGTGTGCAAGGTAGTCATGGACAATCATCAGAATAGGTAAACACAAGCAGAACCTGTCGTAAACTCGCAGCGCAAGGATAAAATATTATAGAACATATATAACATGTAGTAATAGTGAAGCAGAAACACAAGACTTTCATACAACCAAAAAGTAATATCCACAAACTTGGAAATAGTGTTTATACAAAGTTGCCTCACTACATTATTCAGAAAAGCAAACAGCAGAAACCCAATTATTAGATAGTAGTAAAACTGGTACGTGAGCCTCCTGCTCGCCACCGATCAGCACCATCGTCCTCACTAAAGCATCACCTGTCACCTGCCTCTTAGTCTGCCCATCCAGAACCAGATGAACAACCCAAGGTAATAAGAGAAAACATAAAACCTTGAGTCAGACCACAGTTTTAGTGAGCGATAAAACAACTAACAACTTCAACAATAAAGTGTATGATAAAGGATGGGTAAACATACTAATCTACTCACGACACCAGAGAAGAACTCAACCTTATCTTCCCCACATTGGACAGTGATAGCCTTTACAATAAATAATTCAACCATTCATCCATGGAAACCAGAGCACCCATTCAATCATGGAAAACACACATGACATCCAGATTATATAATTCTCACAGATACAACCCCAATCGAGTCTAACATTCCCCAAGTACTCTCCATAGAGGCCTAGACCAATACCAGTTAAGCACTCAAAGAACATCTCCCTCGGCTTTGAATAATCTATGTGAGATAGTACAAACAGAACAACCAATCATCCATGACTGACTCTGGCTATCACCACCAATCCTGCTTTGAAATCATCGTTAATCGTATGACGACCAACCTTGCCATATGTCAAGGGCTAATGGTAACCCCAGTTCTAGCATGAACCCCATATGTCCAACCTTGACAATGTCCAACCTTGACAACTAGGCCTTTCCCCAGGACATAGGGTACTAGAACTTACGGCAACAATAATCTCTCGGCCTTTAATATCTCTAATCGTCCAACCTTGACGGCTATTTACTGCTTAAGCGACCTTCTCGAGCAACCATTATCCACCAACTAATAACCCTTGAGTTGCTACCTCGTTTGTTGTTCCAACTTGGTCAACGAACACATTGAACACTTCGAACCTTCCTAATTTACTTCGAAGTCACACCATCACCAAGCTAATTTAACTCCACCCGATTCACATCTGACCGATCCAAATTTGACTCCACCCGGTCCACATCTGATCGATCCAAATTGGACTCCACCACCGGATCCAAATTTGACTCCACCCGATCCACATCTGACCGATCCAAATTTGACTCCACCACCCGATCCAAATTTCTGCATATTGCAATTCAACTCCTATTTCAACGAAAACTTCACCAAATTACTAATCCGACGAAACCAACTCCACTAAAATTGCCAAACACATTCATAAACATATCATAACATTACTAACCACATGAATATGACTATTACCACAAGAATGATGTAAATCTCACCCAAAAACCATTAAAATGAACATATGATCAAAATGAGAGATTAACTAACATAAACATGTACAGTGACATGAGATTAATGAGTAAAACTTGTTATATTAGATCATAGGGTGATGCATACGAAAATGAACTTGTAATGGTGTAAATCTATGGTAAAACATCCCAATTTGATGAGAAACATGCACAAACACTCATATACTTCATTGCATTCATGTGAGAGATGTAAATCACTCACCGATTTGCCGAAACAATCTAAAACGATAAAAATAAGAGTCCGTACAGCGAGCACTCCAAATCAAACCCCACGATCCGATTAATTCGCCTTTGAAATGATATTGATCTTGCCTTAGATGGTGTAGATCTTCGATTTCCTCCCTTAGATTTGGATTTTTAATGGTGAAAAGGTGTAGGAGGAAGAAGGAGATCAAATGCCTTCAAATGAGAGAATGGGGAAGTAAACCTTTTCCCTCCACTCTCACCCCTATTTATAGGATTCCACCAAGGCTCCAAAACCTAAACAACTAACTGAAAAACCTTAAAACAATGATTTCTCCCAAACCGCTAAGCCAAATCCTTAATGTAACCACTTTATGGAAAGGCAATCATCAATTCCTTTCCAACAGCACTGGTCTCACTCTCTAATTCGATCTGAGTCAAAAGTTATGCCCTATACAAGGCTGACAGGGGCAAAATAGTCACAAACAAAATCGGTAAAAATTATGGACATGTCTCACATCCCCATAAACAACATATTAAAAGATGAGAAAGATCCAACCCTCAGAGAATGAAATAAAAACATTTTACGATCTTTTGATATGTAAAATGTGGTCTTTTACTACGTTTCCCCGCCATATGGGGCTAAGTCTGGTCTGTATGTCGTCCATGTCATCCGTCGGCCCCGTAGTGACCGATATATCCGAGGCGCCTCGCTTTCCATCATCCACATAAGTAAAAATGTCTGGGCTCCATACCATGACACCTCTCCTAGCTAGAAGGAAATGCATGTCCTCCCTGAAGTCCTCTCCCGTTTCTGGTTCACACAAAGGTGTGTGGCTCACGAATTAATGCTATTCACAAATTTATGCCATTCAAAGTCGTTCATTGATCATCAACCACAAGACTCTGTTTTCCAACAGAAGCCTTGATACTTTGCATCTCGGCATGCCACGCTGACATTTCACGCAATGCGACTGATGTCTATCGATATATAACCTCTGAGCACGTACGTCTCAAAGAAGGGTGTTAAGCAAGAGAATAAATTCTCCGTCACCAAACAGATATATATATATATTTAATAGAGATCAATCAACATTGAATAAAATCCAATGTCAGACACACATCACTTACAAGTTCGTTCTGGGTATGAATGAAATCAGAGGCACCTTATTCCTCGTCCCATATGTCCAATATAGGAGAGAAGTCCTCGCATATCCGATCGATCTCCAAGTACGTCTGGAAAATCACCACTTATTACCTTGTCTTGAGTGTACAACCCAATCAAGATATCAGTAATCATCCAAATGATGTGAAGACCTCCGGTCTTCAACCACCGTCTTCATCATCGACTTATCATTGAATCAGTTATTCAGAATGGGATAAACCTGATCTTTCAGAATAACTCGCGTATCTTATAAACAAATGTTATAAAAACACAACATATGCCTCATTCCAATCCAGAATATTCTTTTATTCAAATATTCTTTTCACAATTTAAACAAAATTAAGGTTTTCCGAACTAGTCGTGATTAGCAAACCTAACCGAAGTAATCATTTATTTAGTTTCCCAATCCCAACCTATTCATCCAATGAAGCAAAACTGGTAATACTTCATATCTAACACTACGGTGTTATCGATAAAATTAATTACCATTTCACATTAAAAACTAATAAAGATTTAACTTTCGCTTGGAGTAAAATTGGTGGTACTCCATTCTCGATCATTTCGAAAATTTGATAATTTAAATTATCACATTTCAAACTAATTAAAGATTCACTAAAACTCTAATTCAGTTTTAATCTCAAAAATCATTACTTAATGATTATTCAAAGTAAAGAAATTAATCTTATCTTTAACTGGTTTAAAGAACTAATGTCATTTAAAATACAATTCACGATAAACCCAAAATCCCATCCAACTAGTTATGGAATCTTCACGGAAAACAGATCAATATATATAATCGAAATAAACTTCTGTATCCAACCAATAATATAAATGGAATAAAGGCAAAGCCTTTTAAATTCCATTTATAGTAATGGTCTTCCTGCAAGGAAGCTCATTATTACCGAATCGAATTCCATTCCATTCCAATATATTTTATTAAATTGGAATGCTTTACTTTGGAAATTTTCCAATAAATATTAATAAAAAGAATTATAAATTCCAAATCACATTTCACTATTAATCGGGTTAAAGAACGAATGTCGTTAGAAACACAGTTCACAATAAACCCAATTCATATTCCATTTTTATTCCGATTACTAAATATAACGGGAAACTCCAATAATCTTAATTAAAAGATTTATTCTTTTCACACTGGTTTAAGAACAGTGTTACTGAAGACACCATTCACGACAAACCCAAAATCCAATTCTTTTATTCAATTCCAATTAATTATTAGTTAACTGGAAAACTTCCCTAAATCTTAATTAAAAGATTTATTCATTTCTCAACTGGGTTTAAGAACAGTGTCGATAAAGACACCATTCACGATAAACCCTAAATCCCATTTGATATTAAATACAAGGCTCTGAATAGAAATTATATTGGCTTATATTCAATATCAAATTCCATAACCAACAAATATTCGTATTGGAAATAACGATACAAATATATCTTCCAAATTTCCATAACAATATTCGTATAATCACGGAATCCAATATTGAAATAATCCGAAGATTATTTCCATTCTAAATCCATTCCAATTTGTTTGTTGGAAATTTCTGGTTATTTTAAAACCATTCACAAATACAATTTATTCTATTTAAAAGTTATTGGATTTCAAATCTAGTTAATAACTAGTTCATTTTGATAAAATATATTTTTATCTTTACAAAAGTGGAAATTTTTTATCCCAATTCTTTCCAAATCATTTATTATGATTTTACACAAATTATTAATTTTTTTAATAATTTTATTAAGGTCCTTTCAGTCGATTTCCATTAACGGTCATCAAACTACACTTACGGTGACCTTTTCCAAATTTGATTTGGACATAATTCCAAATCCAACCGTTAGACTTCAAATCTCTTATATTCTTGGAAAGCTCTTTTCAATACGAACCCAACGGTTCCAGTTTTAGGAGAATCCGATGGTCGAGTCTCCCGTAATGTCAATTTGAAGTCAATGGTTGAAATTCGTTAACGGTCGCGGCGCATTCTATTCAAATCGTTAAATGTATATATAATATACATAAATATTTAATATATATATGTATATGTATTATATATTTCATTGATTTCCATTCAAATCGTGTTTTATAAATCGTTTATAAATTCGTTTTAAAATGATTTCAACTTCATTTTCAATTTTAAATCAAAATTGAATATTCCATATCATCATAATTTTAAAATGATAATATTTTCAAAACATCATATTTGAAATCATTTTGTGATGATCCCAAAACCCCGTGCCACGGTGTCAAGGATAATCATTGGAATATAACACATTAATCATCAGTAGCAGAGTACAGATAATAGCATAAACAAGAAATAGAATAATTTACACAAATATGACAGCGGAATCATATATATATGTCACCACATCAGAGAGCACAGTGCAAGATACAACTTAGTGCATAACAATAAATAATCAGTCTACATCGCCTGTGGCGGAATCATACATAGAGAATACATAAACTAAACGTCAGTCTACATCGCCTGTGGCGGAATCATAATATATATACAATAATGGCGGAAAAGTCACAGCCATCACAATGTAGTCAAGCCTCGCCATGAGCCCCAAAAGTGCACCTCTACTGCGGTGCCAAGCCAAAATATGTGAGCTGCCTGTAACTAGGCTGTCAGTGTGAAAATGAGGGCACCCGAGTTTGCAAGGTGAAACAAACTACGAGTCAGTCATGGGACTGGTATGAGAAATCTACTTAACTGAATAAATCACAATTAAAAGGCAAATCAAAGGACCACGCCACTTTCGCGGAACGGGTTTACTCCAATGAGTGCTAGTGCATGAAATAAAGTAAATGATTAAATCATCGCAATGCTTTTTATAAAAATGAAGCCATTATAGGACTCAGGTCCCATCACAGAATGGAACGCAAGCCGAAGGATAGAGTTTTACCTTATAATGGCCAAGAAATGCTTCATATGTATAAAACAAAAGTGTTTGATATTATTACTAGTGCATATATGTTTCAAAAGCAGATTCAATCATAAATATCAATCATAGACGGCATGGGTACCATATATCATGTCGCCATACTAGTAATACAATCACATCTGCAATTTCGTATTGGAAATTGGATTCCATCATGAGTCGAGGAAAGGGGCAAGCTCCTCTCCGTTCGAGACACTCTAGCAAATGCTTCGGGACCGCACACAGCAATCCCTGGATCCTCCAAGGCTTGTCCTCTCTTACTTTTTAGGATTAGCAATTCCTGAACACACGTTTCCCAGTCCTTACAGACCTACAATCGAGGCGCCTCGCATTCCAACAACCACACAGATGAAAAGTATATATAAATGTCAGGGCTGGTAGGTCACTGACACCACCGCAGCTAGAAAGAAACGTCATGCACTCCTTGGGTCCTTCTCTCGTTTTTGACTCATACCGAGGTGTGAGGCTCGCGAATCCATGCTATACACAAAGCTATGCCACACAGACCATGCTTTGCAACAGAAGCCTTGATCATATGCCACTTAGGCGTGCCACACAGGCAATCCACTCCATGCGACTGATTTCTATCGATATACAACCTCTAAGCTCGTATGTCTCAGAGAAGGGCGTTAAGCAAGAGAATAAATTCTCCGCCGCCAAACAGATATATATTTAACAGAGATCAATTAGCACAGAACAAAATCCAATGTCAGACACACAGTCAATTTACAAGTTCGTTCTGGGTATGAAGGAAGCTGGGGGCACCAAATTCCTCGCATATCCGCGCAATCAACAATACGTCCGGACGACTACTACTTCAGCTCCTTCAAGGTTGCTACTCCAATCACGAGCATCAGTAGCGCCCATCCATCCAGTATGAAGATCGTCAGTCTTGAACCGTCTTCATCTCTTCGACTTCTCACCGTCGATCGATTATTTGAAATGAGAATTAACTCGGCCTTTTCAAATAATCCACGTATATTTAGATTTTAAAATCAATTCTTCACATGGTTAAATTACTCAACATTCACATTTCAGCTCCTTAGTATAATTTTCATGTTAAATACATTCAACCATCACATATCAAGCAAACCCAGCAAAATCGGCTTATTTCCATTCTATATCGTTTATAATATTTTATAACGATATATCGCCATTTTTAATTAAACGACGTTTCAGGTCGTGCCGAGGCACTGTTTTTCACTAAATTTGTTTTACACATATCTGAAAATCTAACCGTTGGATCTTCACAAATTTTATTTCATTAGAAAGATCTTTCCAAAACGTTCAACGGTTTCAGTTTTGGGAAAATCCGAAGGTCGGATTTCCCACACTAGTCGTTTGAAGTTACGATTTCAAAATACGAACTGCAGCATCGTTATTCGATTTAATTTAATTATATTTATATATAAATATAATCGATTCTGGCGCTGTTTTTCTTCAGATTTGAATTAAACATTCCAGAGAATCCAACCGTCGGATCTTTACAAAGTTGGTGCCGTTGGAAAGATATTTCCAAGGCGAACCCAACTTTTGCGGTTTCGGGAAAATCCGATGGTCCGATTTCCCGCACTAGTCATTTGAAATCACGGTTTCAAAATACGAACTGCACGGCCACGATTCGTTTTAATTTTATCTATATATATATAGTTCATTCAACGATTTCTATATCGTTTTCACTTCAAATATTTCACTAACGCCTTTAAATTTCGGAAAATTTCGCCATAACCTCCTTTGTACGGGAGTGGCTGGGAAAATTCCCAAATAGTCACACGGGCGTCTTATCTCAAAAAGAAAAAGAAAAAGCCAAGCGGCTAGCCAATAGGCTCATAAAATCATCACCCAAGCAAAACAGTAAACATGTACCTATTTATCGGGCACACAATTTTATTCCTCTTCTCTAGCCTCTTTGCTATAACCTGTTCAATAAATATGCATGTACATATGTGCAATTCTTATCACTTATCATTTTCCATTCAACTTCATATTTGATTCAATTTGGTTTAAAGTCACCATTCATTCTAATGTTGCATACACAAGCAAAAATCATATCATTAGCTAATTAATGAATATTTCAACTCATGCATATTTATTTGAACAAGTGGTTATTTTTAACAATTCACATTTCAAAAATGATATTTTTGGCGAACTAAAATATATTTCAACACATGACTATTTCATTTAGTCCCTATACATGTTAAAAATAATATTCATAGCAAACAAATATTTATTTCAACACTCGTATATTTTTAGCGAGAGATATATATGATAAAAATGCTATTTTTATCATCTAAAATATTTATTCAACACATGAATGTTTTTAACACTTCATAATTTCAATAAAAGGTAATTTTTATTTCTCGATCTTTTTATTCAACACATGAACCTTTTCAACACACGTACTTCTCAACACATGAGCATTTCCACACATGGATATTTTGTATAGTTTGTTCATATAAGAAAGATGAAATTTTTATTGTTGAAACAATTTATTTATAACGCGAATATTTTACATACTTCATATATTTTATAAAAATGTGATTTTTATTGTTTAAGCACTTTCTTCATTCAACACATGAATTTAATTTTCAACACATGACTTCTCAACACATGAGCATTTCCACACATGGATATAGTTTCAACACATGAGAATAATTTCAACATATGAAAATAATTCTAACACATGAATATTATTCAAAATTTCGGCAGCATAACGGCAGGGTAGATAAAACCGGCACCGTCCCGAGTACGGCTCCTTGCTCTACCTTAAAACCTCGCGGTTCTTGACAATGGGGGATTTCATACATCTAATTCGCACGTGGGCGAGTATGATTTTCTTTTCCACAATTATTTCAAATTTGTTTCAATCACCAACGGGTATTTTTCAACCATAACCAAACAATATCAACCACAAACAATTCTATCAACTATTCGCATTATTCACCAAATTTTTCACACCAATACACAATCAATAAATATCATCCATGGTTTGTGGACGAGAGGAGTATATATATATTATTTCTATATTTCACTTGCATTTCAACACACATATCATTTATACAATGCATGTATAATTCATACTTCGCTCATATAGCTTACATAACGCATGTACATGAGGTATACGACACGTGTATAATTTATATTTCGCTTATATAATTTATACATGACATTTCCATCCACATTTCAGTTAGAAATCTCACATTGGTTGTCGAGGTGCTAAAAATCCTAGTGAGCTCAGAAAAATTCACGGTCTCTTCTAGGATGTAGAGAGCCTCCTTGCGGTCACGATGTTTCCTATTTCATCGAATTTCGTCAACACACGACAAAGATACGAGTTTTAAACGAAGAACGAAATTAACAACACATAGAAGTGTTATTTTTCAGTTTAAATAATCTAAGTCGTACCTTTCATGAAGGGTTCAAACCTAGGGTTCAAGATTTCTGCAAATCTGAGGCACGATGTTGTAATCGGGTTATACCACGTCGAAGAGGCCAGAGAGGCGCTCAGGATGGTGGCGGAGGTGGCGAACTCGGTGGCCTCTATCGGAGGTGGCGGCGGCGAAAAGTTAGGATGTTTGAGGGCGTGGTTCTCGAAGCACAGACGACGAGGGGGAACGAATCAGGCATGGATTTAAAGAGGGGAGGGAGGCGAACAGAAAACTCAACTGGAGGCGGGGCTAAAAGTCGACGCGGCGGCGATTTGGTCGGGAAGTTTTGAACGACTTCCGTCGTTCATCGAGGGGCAAACGGGGGTTTTCTGATATATGTTTTTATTTATGAATGGAAAATTCTAATTGGCCAATGGTTTTATTAGATTTTAAAATAGTGTTTCTCCACACGGATCCCAATTCAAACCCAACGACTATCGCCCCTAGCTAAATACCCTCATCCCGGACACAATGGGATATGTTTCGTAGGCCAATTCGATTTTTACAGTCAGTTATTTTTCAACTTAAAGTATAAAACATTTAATATTCAATTTGAATGTACATTTCAATTCTCTAGGGCCACAAACTAATTCGAAAAATTCCAGAAAAATAAATCTAGCTATATTTTGACGCTATGGTCCCAACAAAACTAGTTTCGTCGAATTCTGAGATCGTTTGAAAAATGACCATTTTCTGGTCGATCCAATTTAACAGAAGTTGACCAAAACATTTTCTTTTGCCACGCTCACATACTAGCTTCAAAAATTATGAAATTTGAAACCTAGCAATAGTTTGACATCCCGGACCCAAAAAAAGTGGTTTCGTCGAATTCCGAGGTCGTTTGCAAAATGTCTATTTTAAAGGGCTATATATTCTCTATAGCGACCTTTCTGAAAATTCATTTGGCCATAACTTTTGATTCCCGCTATGAAACTTCGATTTTTCAGATTCATTAGAAAGATATTCATAAATAGATTTAAATATTTTTGGTTTCACCAAAATCTGTTATATTTTGCACCCGGCACAGTCAGTCAAAGTTTGAATTCAAATTTTCAAACTGCCACACTATTTCTAATTCACTATTTTATTGAAACCTTCTATTTCAATTGTTTAAATTTCTTTGAAATAACCAATTTAAAAATTTTAAATTGGCTCGTATTTTCCGGGTTGTTACAATCCCCCCACTTAAAACTTTTCGCCCCCGAAAAGGAAACAACAGTCATAAAAGGAAACAAAAATGTAAATGCGAAGTATTGTGAAGGTACCTTGCACCGTCAGAGATATCCACTCTGCATTTGGGGTAAGCTTGCTTAATGCTCTCCTCGGTCTCCCAAGTACAGTCTCTAGGATCACTACTCTACTGCACTTCAACTAAATGAACTTTCTTGCTCCTTAGCTCTTTAGTTTCTTTGCCAACAATTTTTAATGGCTCTCTTATGACTGCTAATTTTGGAGTTATTTCCAAGTCCTGTTGCGCTGCTTCTTCTACAATAAGATCTGGATCATGCACATGTCTTCTAAGTTGAGATACGTGAAATACATCATGCACTCCAGGCAACCAATCTGGTAATTGAACCCTATAAGCAAGAGTTCCAATTCGTTCTAGTATAGGAAATGGACCAATAAACCTGGGTGCTAACTTCCCAGTTTTGCCGAATCGGATCACTCCTCTCATCGGAGAAACTTTCAAATAAACATGATCACCAATAACAAATGTCAAATCTCTTCTTCTAGAATCTGCATAACTTTTCTGTCGGCTTTGTGCGGTTTTCAATCGCTTCTTGATGAAATCGACTTTATCAGATGCTTCTCTAATCATATCGGGTCCCAACACAAGTCTGTTGCCAGGTTCTACCCAACATGCTAGAGATCTCACGGTCTGCCATATAATGCTTGAAATGGCGACATTCCCAAACTTGCTTGATAGCTATTGTTATATGAGAATTCTAACAAATGCAAGTGATCTTCCCATGACGCACCAATAATACAAGCCCGTAGTAAATCTTCTAGAATTCTATTCACTCGCTCAGTTTGGCCATCTGTCTGAGGGTGATAAGCGGTGCTCATATTTAGTTTCGTTCCCAATTCTGTCTGGAATGCCTCCCAGAATTTGCTAGCAAATATTGGGTCTCTATCACTGACTATGCTGATGGGAATTCCATGCAGCTTAACAATTTCTTTGAAATATATCTGTGCTAGACTTTGAGCGGTTCTATTGGATCGGACAGGTATGAAATGGGCAGTCTTCGTGAAGCGATCTACGATTACCCAGATACTGTCATTACCTTTCTTGGTTCGGGGCAAACCATCTATGAAATCCATGGAAATCTGTTCCCATTTCCAACCTGGAACTTCCAACGGTTGCAACAATCCGACTAGCTTTTGTTTGTCGCTCTTGACTAATTGACAAGTAGGGCATCTACTAACATATAGAGAAATGTCCCTCTTCATCGCCTTCCACCAAAAAGTACGTTTGATATCGTTGTACATTTTACTTACTCCAGGATGAATGCAAAGCTTGGATTTATGGCATTCATCGAGCACCTCTCTTTAGAGCTCTGGGATGTTGGGAACACAAATTCTCCCTTTCAGCCTCAGAACTTCTTCTTTATCTACGTGAAAACTTGAGGGCTCGCCCTTCTGTATTCTCCCTCTGATCTTTGAATGAAGTGATCATTCTTCCGAAGAGCAAATATCTTATCAATTAATCCAGGCGTAATTATAAGATTGGCAATGATTGCGGTTTTTCTACTAAGCGCATCCGCTACAATGTTAGCCTTTCCCGGCGTATACAGGATATTTAGATCATACGCTGCAAGAAATTCTAGCCAACGCTGCTGTCTCAAGTTTAGATCTTTCTGGGTGAACAAATATTTCAATGATTGATGGTCTGTAAATAGTTCAAATTTCTCACCCAATAAGTAATGCCTCAAGATTTTTAAAGCAAAAACGATGGCTAGCAACTCAAGATCATGAGTTACATAATTCTTCTCATGCGGTTTCAGCTGGCGGCTTGCATAAGCGACTACTTGGCCTCTTTGCATTAACACTGCACTAAGACCTCTAATAGAAGCATTTTCCAAACCGTCAAATCCCGATTGCCATCGATAATGGTTAACACTGGAGCAGTTGTTAGTTTCGATTTCAATTTTTGGAAAGCTTCCTCACAGTCGAAAGTCCACTTAAACTTCTCATGCTTCTTCGTAAGCTTTGTTAATGGACCGGATATCTTCGAAAAATCCTTAACAAACTTCCAATAATAACTAGCCAATCCCATAAAACTTCTGACCTCTGTGGGTGTAGTAGGCTGTTTCTAGTCTTGAATTGCTGTAATTTTTCTTAGATCTACAGAAATCCCTTCCTTTGACATGACATGGCCAAGGAACTTCACTTCTTCTTGCCAGAAGACACATTTAGAGAATTTGGCTTTGAAGACGTTCTTTTTCAGAATCTCCAATACTTGTTCTAAATGTTTTTCATGCTCGGGTTTTGATTTGGAGTAGATTAAAATATCATCGATGAATACGAGGACAAATTTATTCAGAACTCCCCTGAACACTCTATTCATTAGATCGACAAAGTATGTTGGAGCATTGCATAGGCCGAACGACATTACTAACCATTCATAAAATATGTCTGGACCTCTGAAAGCTGTCAAAGGAACATACTCTCGCCCCATTTAATTGGTCTAGCAGCTCATCGATGCGGGGTAATGGGTATTTGTTTTTGAGCGTCTGTTTGTTGAGGTCTCGGTAATCAACACACAATCGAAGAGTACCATATGACTTTGGGACAAACACTACAGCTGCACCCCAACTAGAAAAGCTAGGTCTAATCAGACCCTTCCATAGCAGTTGACGAGTTTGATCGCCTAATTCTTCCTTTTCCTTTGGAGTCATTCTGCGAACTGGATGTACTACTGGTCTGGCATTGGGAATTAGATCAATTCGGAATTCTATTTCTCTTTGCGGAGGTAAGTTTTCAACTTCTTCAAACACATCCGCATAGTTTCTAACAACAGGAATCTTTTCTAAGGAGGTGGGGATAACTTCTAATGCAGACCAAAATTCCTCTCTATTTGGATTCGAACCACGGCATGGTACAGTAATGTATCCAAGCTTCGTTCTAATTTTTACTATCCTTTCTACACATTTTACTTCAACTTCATATTTCGTTAACCAATCTAGCCCGAGAATGATATCAAACTTAGGAAAATCCATAACGACCAGATTAAAAGGAAACCTGTAGAAAGAATAAGAGACTGGCACTCTACAGTATGAGCTGAGAATAAGGGATCCTCCTATCGGATTATGAATTTTAACCGATTCTTTGAGCTTTTTCTGTTTTAACTTCAATTTGTGAACTGTGTTACTAGCTATAAAACTACGTGATGCACCCGTGTCAAACAATACAGAAACAGGAATATTTTTAATTGTAAGGGTACCTCCCAAAACATTGGGTTTACTTGCTCCATCGGAAGCAGCCGGCGGGTTCGTCCCATCATATACGTAAGCAACCTCGGCCTTCTTAAGCAAGGGACAGTCTCTCACAAGATGATTTATCCTGCGGCAGTTAAAGCATGAGCGAGGGTTCTGAGAGCCCTGGCTTGAACCTTGAGAGTCGGTCTTCTGCCATTTCAGGGCTGTGCAAACATTTGAGTAGTGCCCCACCTTGCCACAATTGTAGCAGCTTCCCTTTGGCGGCCTGTTAGTCTGCTGATTTGAGGACGCCGCGTTACTTGATTCTGGCTGGTATGTAGTGGGCTTGCGCTTATTCCCAGCTTGGCTCTTAGCACGATGTTGATCCAGGTGCCTTTGATCCAGGTCCTCATAGTTGCACGCCATCTCCACTAATTCATTAAACGCCAGCTTGATGTGGGCCATTGCCCTGTCTTGGTACTTTTGCTTCAGCCCGAGGATGAACCTCTTGTTCTTGGACTTTGCGGTAGCGATGATCTCGGGAGCATAGCGGTTTAATAATGTAAACTTGTTCAGATAATCTTGCACCGAAAGATCCCCTTGCTGGAGGTTTGCGAATTCGTCGTGCACGCGCTCAAGGGCTTGCTCTAGGACATACTTCTCTTTGAATAATTCTTTGAATTCGTCCCATGTCCTACCAGCATTTCTGTTTGTTGCAGTAAGATCTTCCCACCATAATTCGGCTTCCTCTTGTAGAAGCCAAGCACCGATGAAAGCTTTGTCCTGATCACCCAGCATTAGGCCTCCTTATATCTTCTCTCATGTTTTCAGCCATGCTAGGGCCTCAATTACAGTTCCCTTTCCAGAGAAGGTTTTGCCTCCTAGGTTCTTGTACCTTTTAGCCACGCGATCCAGCTCGAATGGTTGAGCGGCCGGAGGTTGTATTAAGGGTCCATCTTCAGCTGGGACTTCACCTCGTCCTCTGCCACGGCCATCTCGGCCTCCTCTACCAGCGGCTGCTTGGGTAGCCATTATTCAAGTTCTATATAAGCAAGAAAAGAGTCAGCCTATAGAAACGATAATTTTATTGTATGGTAAAGTAGAAGAACTTAAGGAAATACAACGATGTACTGATCAAATTGTTTATTCTATTCTACTTAGCTCATTCTAGGACACTACTAGTCCTATCTCTAATGAACTACTCGCCTTAGAATATTGCTGATTTTATTCTGACGGAGTGTTTAATGTGTTAAATTCCAAAACTAAGGTTAACCAAAGCTCTAATACTAGCTGTGACGATCCCAAAACCCCATGCCATGGTGTCAAGGATAATCGTTGGAATATAACACATTAATCATCAATAGCAGAGTACAAATAATAGCATAAACAAGAAATAGAATAATTTACATAAATATGATAGCGGAATCATATATATATATATATATATATATATATATCACCACATCAAAGAGCACAGTGCAGGATACAACTTAGTGCATGACAATACATAATCAGTCTACATCGCCTGTGGCGGAATCGTACATAGAGAATACATAAACTAAACGTCAGTCTACATCGCCTGTGGCGAAATCATAATACATATACAATAATGGCGGAAAAGTCACAGCCATCACAATGTAGTCAAGCCTCGCCATGAGCCCCAAAAGTGCACCTCCACTGCGGTGCCAAGCCAAAATATGTCAGCTACGTGTAACTAGGCTGCCCGTGTGAAAATGAGGGTACCCGAGTTTGCAAGGTGAAACAAACTACGAGTCAGTCATGGGACTAGTATGAGAAATCTACTTAACTGATTAAATCACAATTAAAAGGAAAATCAAAGGAACACGCCACTTTCACGGAACGGGTTTACTCCAGTGAGTGCTAGTGCATGAAATAAAGTAAATGATTAATTCATCGCAATGCTTTTTATAAAAATGAAGCCATTATAAGACTCAGGTCCCATCACACAATGCAACGCAAGCCGGAGGATAGAGTTTTACCTTATAATGGCCAAGAAATGCTTCATACGTATAAAACAAAAGTGTTTGATATTATTACTAGTGCATATATGTTTCAAAAGCAGATTCAATCATAAATATCAATCATAGACGGCATGGGTACCATATATCATGTCGCCATACTAGTAATACAATCACATCCGCAATTTCGTATTGGAAATTGGATTCCATCATGAGTCGAGGCAATGGGAAAGCTCCTCTCCGTTCGAGACACTCTAGCAAATGCCTCGGGACCGCACACAGCAATCCCTGGATCCTCCAAGGCCGCTCCTCTCTTACTTTTGAGGATTAGCAATTCCTGAACACACGTTTCCCAATCCTTACAGACCTATAATCGAGGCGCCTCGCATTCCAACAACCACACAGGTGAAAAGTATATATAAATGTCAGGGCTGGTAGGTCACTGACACCACCGTAGCCAGAAAGAAACGTCTTGCGCTCCTTGGGTCCTTCTCTCGTTTTTGAATCATACCGGGGTGTGAGGCTCGCGAATCCATGCTATACACAAAGCTGCGCCACACAGACCATGCTTTGCAACAGAAGCCTTGATCATATGCCACTTAGGCATGCCACACAGGCAATCCACTCCATGCGACTGATTTCTATCGATATACAACCTCTAAGCTCGTACGTCTCAGAGAAGGGCGTTAAGCAAGAGAATAAATTCTCCGCCACCAAACAGATATATATTTAACAGAGATCAAACGGCACAGAACAAAATCCAATGTCAGACACACAGTCAATTTACAAGTTCGTTCTGGGTATGAACGAAGCTGGTGGCACCAAATTCCTCGCATATTCGCACAATCAACAATACGTCCGGACGACTACTACTTCAGCTCCTTTAAGGTAGCTACTCCAATCACGAGCATCAGTAGCGCCCATC
Source organism: Allium sativum (assembly GCA_030737875.1). Classification (NCBI taxonomy): domain Eukaryota; kingdom Viridiplantae; phylum Streptophyta; class Magnoliopsida; order Asparagales; family Amaryllidaceae; genus Allium; species Allium sativum. The sequence continues at coordinate 584,787,608 of CM060923.1, read as the reverse complement.
CATCTAATGTGAAGATCGTCGGTCTTGAACCGTCTTCATCTCTTCGACTTCTCACCATCGATCGATTATTTGAAATGAGAATTAACTCGGCCTTTTCAAATAATCCACGTATATTTAGATTTTCAAATCAATTCTTCACATGGTTAAATTACTCAACATTCACATTTCAGTTCCTTAGTATAATTTTCATATTAAATACATTAAACCATCACATATCAAGCAAACCCAGCGGTTTATTTCCATTCTATATCGTTTATAATATTTTATAACGATATATCGCCATTTTTAATTAAACGACGTTTCAGGTCGTGCCGAGGCACTGGCGCTATTTTTCACTAAATTTGTTTTACACATATCTGAAAATCTAACCATTCGATCTTCACAAATTTTATTTCATTAGAAAGATCTTTCCAAAACTAATCCAATGGTTTTAGTTTTAGGAAAATCCGACGGTCAGATTTCCCACACTAGTCGTTTGAAGTTACGATTTCAACACACGAACTGCAGCGTCGTTAGTTGATTTAATTTAATTATATTTATATTTATAAATATAATCTATTCTGGTGCTGTTTTTTTCAGATTTTAATTAAACATTCCAGAGAATCCAACCGTCGGATCTTTACAAAGTTGGTGCCGTTGGAAAGATATTTCCAAGGCAAACCCAATGGTTGTGGTTTCGGGAAAATCCGATGGTCGGATTTCCCGCACTAGTCGTTTGAAATCACGGTTTCAAAATACGAACTGCATGGCCATGATTCGTTTTAATTTTATATATATTTATTTATATATATATAAATATAGTTCATTCGACGATTTCTATATCGTTTTCACTTCAAATATTTCAATAACGCCTTTAAATTTCGGAAAATTTCGCCATAACCTCCTTTGTACGGGAGGGGCTGGGAAAATTCCCAAATAGCCACACGGGCGTCTCATCTCAAAAAGAAAATGAAAAAGCCAAGCGGCTAGCCAATAGGCTCATAAAATCATCACCCAAGCAAAACAGTAAACATGTACCTATTTTTCGGGCACACAATTTTATTCCTCTTCTCTAGCCTCTTTGTTATAACCTGTTCAATAAATATGCATGTACATATGTGCAATTCTTATCACTTATCATTTTCCATTCAACTTCATATTTGATTCAATTTGGTTTAAAGTCACCATTCATTCTAATGTTGCATACACAAGCAAAAATCATATCATTATCTAATTAATGAATATTTCAACTCATGCATATTTATTTGAACAAGTGGTTATTTTTAACACTTCACATTTCAAAAATGATATTTTTGGCGAACTAAAATATATTTGAACACATGACTATTTCATTTAGTCCCTATACATGTTAAAAATAATATTCATAGCAAACAAATATTTATTTCAACACTCGTATATTTTTAGCGAATCACATATGTGATAAAAATGGTATTTTTATCATCTAAAATATTTATTCAACACATGAATGTTTTTAACACTTCATAATTTCAATAAAAGGTAATTTTTATTTCTCGATCTTTTTATTTAACACATGAACCTTTTCAACACACACACTTCTCAACACGTGAGCATTTCCACACATGTATATTTTGTATAGTTTGTTCATATAAGAAAGATGAAATTTTTATTGTTGAAACAATTTATTTATAACGCGAATATTTTACATACTTCATATATTTTATAAAAATGTGATTTTTATTGTTTAAGCACTTTCTTCATTCAACACATGAATTTAATTTTCAACACATCACTTCTTAACACATGAGCATTTCCACTCATGGATATAGTTTCAACACATGAAAATAATTTCAACATATGAAAATAATTCTAACACATGAATATTATTCAAAATTTCGGCAGCATAACGGCAGGGTAGTTAAAACTGGCACCGTCCCGAGTACGGATCCTCGCTCTACCTTAAAACCTCGCGGTTTTTGACAATGGGTGATTTCATACATCTAATTCGCACGCAGGCGAGTATGATTTTCTTTTCTACAATTATTTCAAATTTGTTTCAATCACCAACGGGTATTTTTCAACCACAACCAAACAATATCAACCACAAACAATTCTATCAACTATTCGCATTATTCACCAAATTTTTCACACCAATTCACAATCAGAAAATATCATCCATGGTTTGTGGACGAGGGGAGTGTATATATATATATATATTATTTCTATATTTCACTTTCATTTCAACACACATATCATTTATACAATGCATGTATAATTCATACTTCGCTCATATAGCTTACATAACGCATGTACATGAGGTATACGACACGTGTATAATTTATATTTCGTTTATATAATTTATACATGACATTTCCATCCACATTTCAGTTAGAAATCTCACATTGGTTGTCGAGGTGCTAAAAAGCATAGCGAGCTCAGAAAAATCCACGGTCACTTCTAGGATGTAGAGAGCCTCCTTGCGGTCACGATGTTTCCTATTTCATCGAATTTCGTCAACACACGACAAAGATACAATTTTTAAACGAAGATCGAAATTAACAACACATAGAAGTGTTATTTTTCAGTTTAAATAATCTAAGCCGTACCTTTCACGAAGGGTTCAAACCTAGGGTTCAAGATTTCTGCAAATCCAGAGCACGATGTTGTAATCGGGTTATACCACGTCGAAGAGGCCAGAGAGGCGCTCAGGTTGGTGGCGGAGGCGGCGAACTCGGTGGCCTCTATCGCAGGTGGCGGCGGCGAAAAGTTCGGGTGTTTGAGGGCGTGGTTCTCGAAGCACAGACGACGAGGGGGAACGAATCGGGTATGGATTTAAAGAGGGGAGGGAGGCGAACAAAAAACTCAACTGGAGGCGGTGCTAAAAGTGAACGTGGCCGTGGCGATTTGGTTGGGAAGTTTTAAACGACTTCCGTCGTTCGTCGAGGGGCAATCGGGGGTTTTCTGATGATTTTTTTTAATTTATAAATGGAGAATTCTAATTGGCCGATGGTTTTATTAGATTTTAAAATAGTGTTTCTCCACATGGATCCCAATTCAAACCCAATGACTATCGTCCCTAGCTAAATACCCCCATCCCGGACACAATGGGATATGTTTCGTAGGCCAACTCGATTGTTAAAGTCAGTTATTTTTCAAATTAAAGTATAAAACATTTAATATTCAATTTGAACGTACATTTCAATTTGCCAGGGCCACAAACTGATTCGAAAAATTCTAGAAAAATAAATCTAGCTATGTTTTGATGCTATGGTCCAAACAAAACTAGTTTCGTCGAATTCTGAGAACGTTTGAAAATAACATTTTCTGGTCGATCCAATTTAACAGAAGTTGACCAAAAACATTTTCTTTTTCCACGCTCACATACTAGCTTCAAAAATTATGAAATTTGAAACCTTGCAATAGTTTGACATCCCGGACCCAATAAAAGTGGTTTCGTCGAATTCCGAGGTCATTTGCAAAATGTCTATTTTCAAGGGCTATATATTCTCTATAGCGACCTTTCTGAAAATTCATTTGGCCATAACTTTTAATTCCCGCTATGAAACTTCGATTTTTCTGATTCTTTAGAAAGATATTCATAAACAGATTTAAATATTTTTGGTTTCACCAAAATCCGTTATATTTTGCACCCGGCACAGTCAGTCAAAGTTTGAATTCAAATTTTCAAACTGCCGCACTATTTCTAATTCACTATTTTATTGAAACCTTCTATTTCAATTGTTTAAATTTCTTTGAAATAACCAATTTAAAATTTTTAAATTGGCTCATATTTTCCGGGTTGTTACACATTTCCTTTTTCGATATTCATTCTAAAAATGAACAAAATCGATATAAATATCATTCGCGTCAAAATGGCACAAATCTAAGCAACACGGCTTCATATATTTCAATATTTTCGTGTACATCCAAAATCGGACATCAAAATCACATTTTAATCCTTTACAGAATATTATTTTTAAAATATTCATTATTTTAAAATATTCACTATTTTAAAATATTCGTTCTTTCCGAATTGGAATCAGACACAGTCAATTACCATATAGTGTTATTTATATGGATTCCACATAAAACATGTACACAACAATCATGATATACAATTAACCATCATCCAAAGTGCAATTTACAACTGTATAAGCGTTAAAAATAAATAATTAATGCTCATCACAGCCTGTCAACCCATCGATTGACATACAACTAAATATTGAGATTAGTGTAGGTCAAATATCATCCCAATACCCGTGTGGAGTTTCAATCAACAAACACGGATTTTTATTTGTTCCGTTGGGTGATATGTAAAATTTATCGTCAAAATCAATATCAGTTAAATGGGTGTACATAAACAAATCGTCCGTCTAAATGAATACTTCTTTTCATTTCAGGAGAATTTTATGTCGTTCATATATACATTAAAAATTATATTTTTAACATTAAAATATTTTTTTAATACATGAATATTTTATACAGTTCATTTATACAATAAAAATGATATTTTTAATGTTCAAATATTTTATTTAACACATGAATATTTTATACAGTTCATTTATACAATAAAAATGATATTTTTATTTTTCAAATATTTTATTTAACATATGAATATTTTATATAGTTCATTTATACAATAAAAATGATATTTTTATTGTTCCTTTATTTTATTCAACGCCTGAATATTTTATACAGTTCATATCACATCACAACACAATACAGTCCAAACAAAAAACCATGGTTTGTACAATAAGTTGTGTCGGGGGCTTCTAAGCCCCGTCTGCATTATAGTATATATTTAACTGTAAAGTAATTTTAGTGAGATAGAGTCCTCACATTGGGTTCCACTCCGTCAGTGTGACGACCCTAAACCCCCGTTCCACGGTGGCAAGGGTAATCTTTGGAATATAACACATAACAAATAACAGCAGAACATAAATAAATAAATACACTAGATAATGTACAACAGAATATACTGGAAATAATAATAATCAGAGTTACACTGTATACAGGATCATACTTAGTATAAAATACAGTTCAGTTTTACATAAAATGTCTACAGCGGAATCAAAGCATAATATGTACAACGGGAGCTGAACAGCATAAAAAAGAAAGAAATGATAGAATCCATCTTCAGCTCCATATCTATCCAGGAAAGGGCCTGCTAAAACCTGAATACAAGGCTGCCCGTGTAGAAAATAGGGCACCCAAGTTTGCAAGTGAAACAAACTACGAGTCAGTCATGGGACTGGTATAAGAAATCTACTTAACTTATTTAATACTAAGACAAATCACAGGACCACGCCGCTAACGCGGAACGAGTTTACTCCATTGGATTGCCAGTGCTTAAAACAAGTAAATCATTTAAATATCGCAATGTTTTTTATAAAAAAATGAAGTCGTTATAAGACTCAGTTCCCATCACACAATGCAACCCAAACCGGAGGATAGAGTTTTACCTTATAATGGACAAAATATGCTTGATATGAATAAAACAAAAGCATTTGATATTATTAATAGTGTTTATACATTTCAAAAAACAATTTCAATCATAAGTATCAATCATAGATGGCATGGGTACCATATATCATGTCGCCATATATAGGTATACAATCAAAACCGCACGATATCGTATTTGGAAATTGGATTTCCGTCATGAACCAAGGCAAGGGATCGTCCTTACCGCTTGGAGACTCTATAGCCTAAGCCTCAGGATCAGAACGCATCGACCCTTGGATCTTCAGGGGAGTGGATTAAAATGCCTGAACACTGCGTTTCCCCGCCCTATGGGGCGTAAACTGGTCATATCCTGACAAGACCATCGGCTCCGAAGAGACCAAAATAACCGAGGCACCTCGCTATCCATCATCTACATAAGTAAAATGTTCGGGCATGTCAAACCCAAAACACCACTCCTAACTAGAAAGAAACGCATGCTCTCCCTGCAGTCCTCTCCCATTTCTAGTCCATACCGGGGTGTGAGGCTCGCGAATCAACGCTAAACTAAACACAATGCTAGCTATTTAAAGCCATGATTTGATCATCAACCACAAATCTCTGCTTTTCAACAAAAGCTTTGATCACAGCATCTCTGCATGCCACGTTGTCAGGTTACAACGTCAGACGCACATCCATTTACAAGTCTGTTATGTGTCTAAACGAAACCAGAGGCACCTTATTCCTCTCCCGTATGTCCAATACAGGAGAGAGGCCCTCGCACATCCGAACGATCAACAAGTACGTCCGGACGACCACCAACATAACCCCTTCAGGGCAACAACACCTATCAAAGGCATCAGTAGTCATCCATTCGATGTGAAGATCCACGGTCTTGCACCATCTTCATATCTTCGACTTCTAACCGTCGACCAATTATTTGAAATGAGAATTAACTCAGCCTTTTCAAATAATTCACGTATATTTACAATTTCAAATCAATTCATTTCAATGGTTAAATTATCTGACATCCTTAATTCAGTTCATTAATGTAATTTTCACGTCAAACACATCCAACCATCAAATATCCAAAAATCGAGTAAATTAAGTTTATTTCCATTCCATATTATTTATATTATTTTATAACGATTTATCGCTACTATTATTTATTTAAATATATCCAATTTATTTAAACAACGCTTTAGGCCATAACACGGCCATGGCGCTGTTTTTCTTCAGATTTGATTTACACATATCTGAAAATCTAACCATTGGATCTTTACAAATTTTATATCATTGGAAAGATATTTTCAAAGCGGACCCAACGGTTCCAGTTTTGGGAAAAATCTAATGGTTGGATCTCCCGGTACAATCATTTAAAGTTACGATTTCAAAATACGAACTGCAGCGTCGTTATTCGATTTATTTTAATTATATATGTATAATCCATTCTGCGCTGTTTTCATTCAGATTTGAATTAAACATTCCAGACAATTCAACCGTTTGATCTTTGCAAAGTTGGTATCGTTGGGAAGATATTTCCAAAGCGAGCCCAACGGTTTCGGGAAAATCCGATGGTCGGATCTCCCGGTATAATCATTTGAAATAACTGTTTCAAAATACGAACTGCAGCTTCGTTATTCAATTTAATTTTAATTATATATGTATATATATATACATATAAATATAATCCGTTCTTCGATTTCCAAACCATTTCATTTCCTATATGTGATAAAATAATATTTTTATCCAACAAATATCTATTTTGACACATGACTATTTTGACACTTCATATATATAATAAAAATGTTATTTTTATTTTCAAAACAATTTACTTCAAACATGGTTATTTTATATACCACATATAGATGATAAAAATGTGGTTTTTACTGTTAAAACAATTTACTTCAAAAATGAAGATTTTTAACGATTCATATATATAATAAAAATGTGATTTTTATTGTTAAAACAATTTATTTCAAACATGAATATTTTATATACTTCGCACATACAATAAAAATGTTATTTTTATTGTTCAAACAATTTATTTCATACTTTCAATAAAAATGTTATTTTTATCGTTCAAACCATTTTACTTTATACATCCGATAAAAATGTTATTTTTATCGTTCAAACCATTTTATTTTATATATTCTATAAAAATGTTATTTTTATCGTTCAAACCATTTAATTTTATACATTCGATAAAAATGTTATTTTTATCGTTCAAACCATTTTATTTCAAAAACTAATATTTTTCCGAACACATGAATATATTTCAATACATGAATATAAATCAAACATAGGAATTTTTTTAGAAAATTTCGGCAGCATAATGACAGGGTAGTTAAAACCGACACCGTCCCGAGTATGGTTCCTCGCTCTACTTTAAAGCCTCACATCTTTTGACAATGGGGATTTCAATATCTTGTTCGTACGCAGACGAATTTTCCCATATACTAATCCTATTGGGATTTCAACCAAAATCAATCATATTAACCATTTGCATTTATCAAATTTCACATCAACTAAATCCAAACAATCACAACCAATTTATATCGTTCACGGTCTGTAGACGAGGGGAGTGTGTATATATATACGTATATAAATATATTTCGATTTCATTTCAATTCCATTCAACGCATATATGATTTTTACAACGCATATATAACTTATACATCGCACATACAATTTATGCAACGCTTATATAACTCATACATTGACCGTATAATTTATACATCGTCATTCCGTATCGTTTATAATTCAGAAATCTCACATTGGGTTCCGCTCCTCCAAAAATCGTAGAAGGCTCAGAAAAATATCCGGTCTCTTCTAGATTGTAGAAGACGTCCACATGAGTCCAATATCTCTTGTTTTACTGGATTTTGACAACATAGCAAAAAATATGATTTTTATCGTGAAATCATAATCCGTAGATCTTTAAAGTGTTGTAATCACTTTAGAAAGTAAACAGCTGTTAACTTTCTAATATGTTCAAAACTAGGTTTCAACTTTTATCGAAATCCGTGTAGCTTGGTGATAATCGGCCTATGCCACCTTGTAGTGCTTGGACAGGCGCGCAAATCGAGGTAGGGGTGTGCAGTTCGACGACGTCCTCAAGGTGTGGCGGCGGCTGAAAGGTCGGATATTTGGAGAGGTGGTTCTCGAAGTAGGAGCGACGATATGGGGTGTACCAGGTATAGATTTGAAGCTCGTGAGGAGATCTTCAAAATCCACAACTGGGGCATTGGCTATCATGGCGTGGATTGGTCGGAATTGGAGCTGGAAGGGGGGAGCGGTTTCCGCCGTATATCGCGATGGAGGGAGGGATAAAAGCCGGTTTTTATTTTTTTATATTATGAATGAATTAATTTGATTGGCCCGCTATATATTTATTTCAAAAATATCCATTTCTCCAAATGAACTCCAATTCAAACCCAACGACTATCGTCCCTAGATAAATACCCCTATTCCGGACATAATGGAATATGTTTCGTAGGACCATTCAACTGTTTTAGTCAGTTTTTCTTCAAATTAAAATATATAACAATCAATATTTGATTTGAATGTACATTTCAATTTGCCGAGGCCACATACTAATCCCAAAAATTCGAAAAAATAAATCTAGCTATGTTTTGACAATACGGTCCCAACAAAACTAGTTTCGTCGAATTTGGAGACCGTTTGAAAAATGGCAATTTTCTGGTCGATCCAATTTGACTGAAATCAATCAAACACATTTTCCTTTGCCACGCTCACATATTAACTCCAAAAATTATGGAATTTGAAATCTAGCAAAAATTTGACATCCTGGATCCAACAAAAGTGGTTTCATCGAAAATGGAGGTTGTTTGCAAAATTTCCATTTTCACGGGTTATATTAGCTCCATAGCGACCTTTCTGAAAATTCATTTGGCCATAACTTTTGATTCCCGCTATGAAATTTCGATTTTTCAAATTCGTTAGAAAGATATTCATAAATAGATTTAAATATTTTTGGTTTCACTAAAATCCTTTTTATTTTGCATCCTGTACAGTTAGTCAAATTTCGAATTCAAATTTTCAAACTGTCGCTCCATTTCAGACCTTGTTTTATAATTAAACTAAATGTATTTATTTTCCAACCTCGATTCAAATAGACTTTTGGTACTTATTATTTAAAATAATTTATTTTAAGTATTCAAAATCCACTAAAATAGCCAAATGAAAATTTCTAAATTGGTTCAGGTTTTCCGGTTGTTACAATCTCCTCCACTTAAAATCTTTTCGTCCCCGAAAGGACACGAAGCCGAAAGTGGTTTAATTAACCAACTCAACTTTCATTTTGGCTTTCATTCTTCAACTTTTCAGTTTCCAAGAAAGTTCAAATTCTTCAAAAATTTGGCTAGCACCCTAAATTTTCGAAAAATTTCGCCATAACCTCTTTTATACGGGGAGGGTTTTGGAAATTTATTGAGCCATATTATGTACCCAATAAATCCTAATAAGCATACACATATTTATAGTGATATATTCCGGTGTCCACAGGGGAGTGTGTATAGATCATAACTCCAGAGAATAAATTCTCGTCACCCCATAAAGGGTTTTGTGCCTTGGTGACCAGAGAGACGTGTTTATTGTCATCTCCGGACCCATGTGGGATTTTATTAATCTAGCAATTTATCATTACATTTTATATAGTACATGTCCATCTTCTGTTCATCATGCAATATATAATCATTGCCATACAAGCCTCTCGCTCACGTGGTATTCTTCAACCTCGTCACATAAGCTCCAAAAGCTTATGTGGTATATGATGAAGTATGCTATCTTCATGTAGTATTCCATGTAGTGCAGTTCAAAATTAATTGTTACTATCATATGGCGATGTTTATTATTACACATAGAGCAACCAGCACTCCGCATCCATTGGCATTCACAGGAGTTGATATAATAGATAAAATTGCGCATCCAACTCATTAAGGTTTATCTATTTGTCGGACATGCAAATAAATTCGTTACTCAACAACAAATCCATTTACCTGTTCAAACATATATAATGTACATGCATATATTTATATCTATTTTTAAACCAGTTCAATCTTTGATTCAATTGCATAAATTTACCCTTCATTCTCTTATTGATTTTATTATTCCAATGTTATTTGTTTTGAATTAACAATCACTCCACACAAACAACAATCAGTTTATTTTTAACCTTTTCAAATATATAGTAATTAGTTCATATACTCCTTTAAAATCATTCAGACTATATAATTAGTAATTCTACATCCATGAAAAGGAAACAACAGCAAAGTAGAAAATAATACGGAAATGCAAAATATGGTAAATGTACCTTGCACTGGAGTTAATTAGAGATATCCACCCTGCAATTAGGATAGGCTTTCTTAATGCTCTCCTCGGTTTCCCAAGTACAGTCTCTGGATCCCTACTCCACTGCACTTTGACTAAGTGAATCGTCTTGTTCCTCATCTCTTTAGTTTCTTTACCAATAATTTTTATCAGCTCTCTCCTCACAGCTAATTATGGAGTAATTTCCAAATCCTATTGCGCGGCTTCCTCCACGACCAAGTCTGGATCATGCACATGCTTTCGAGGTTGAGATACGTGAATTACATCATGTACTCCAGGCAACCAGTTAGGCAATTGAACTCTATAAGCGAGAGTTCCAATCTGTTCGAGTACAAGATATGGACCAATAAATCTAGGCGCCAATTTCCCTGTTTTACCAAATTAGACTACTCTCTCATTGGAGAAACCATTAGATAGACATAGTCGCCAATAGCAAATGATAAATCTCTTCTTCTCGAATCTGCATAGCTCTTCTGTTGGCTTTGAGCCGCTAGTAATCGTTTCTTAATGGAATCGTCTTTATTAGGAGCTTCGTGAATCATGTCTGGTTCTGACCTACCTCTTCTACTTCTGCCACTCATTTTTCAATGTCTGCAAGTAGTAGACAAAGTGTTAGGCCAACAGAAAAGGTATTTTTAAAGCATAGGGACATATATTTGAATGTAAATGTGTCTATCGGGTGTATTTCATTCTGCTACACTCATTCTAGGATATTACTGACCCTATATGAAATGAGTTAGTCGTCATAGAATACTTCTGATTCTATTTCTGACGAGTTCGTTAATATGTTATATTCCAGAACTAAGCTTAACCAAATCTCTGATACCATGTTGTGATGACCCCAAACCCCCGTTCCACGGTGGCAAGGGTAATCTTTGGAATAAAACACATAACAAATAACAGCAGAACAGAAATAAATAAATACACTAGATAATGTACAACAGAATATACTGGAAATAATAACCATCAGAGTTACACAGTATACAAGATCATACTTAGTACAAAATACAGTTCAGCTTTACATAAAATGTCTATAGCGGAATCAAAACATAATATGTACAACGGGAGCTGAATAGCATAAAAAGAAAGAAATGATAATATCCATATTTAGCTCCATAGCTATCCGGGAAAGGGCCTGCTAAAACCTGAATACAAGGCTGCCCGTGTAGAAAAAAGGCACCCGAGTTTGCAAGTGAAACAAACTACGAGTCAGTCATGGGACTGATATGAGAAATCTACTTAAATTATTTAATACTAAGGCCAATCACAGGACCACGCCGTTAACGTGGAATGGGTTTACTCCATTGGATTTCCAATGCTTAAAACAAGTAAATCATTTAAACATCGCAATGCTTTTTATAAAAAATGAAGCCATTATAAGACTCAGTTCCCATCACACAATGCAACGCAAACCGGAGGATAGAGTTTTACCTTATAATAGCCAAAATATGCTTGATACGAATAAAACAAAATCATTTGATATTATTACTAGTGTTTGTATGTTTCAGAAAACAATTTCAATCATAAGTATCAATCATAGATGGCATGGGTGCCATATATCATGTCGCCATATATATGTATACAATCAAAATCGCACGATGCCGTATTTGGAAATTGGATTTCCGTCATGAACCAAGGCAAGGAATTGTCCTTACCGCTTCGAGACTCTCTAGCCCGAGCCTCAGGATCAGAACACGTCGACCCTTGGATCTTCAGGGTCGGTCCACACAGAGTGGATTAAAGTGCATGAACATTGCGTTTCCCAGCTCTATGGGGAGTAAACTGGTCATATCCTGACCAGACCATCGGCTCCGAAGAGATCGAAATAACCGAGGCGCCTCGCTATCCATCATCCACATAAGTAAATTGTCCGAGTTTGTCAAACCCAAAACACCACTCCTAGCTAGAAAGAGACACATGCTCTCCCTGCAGTCCTCTCCCGTTTCTGGTCCATACTGGGGTGTGAGCCTCGTGAATCAACGCTAAACGCTAAACACAAAGCTAGCTTTTTAAAGCCATGCTTTGATCATCAACCACAAAGCTCTGCTTTTCAACAAAAGCTTTGATCACAGCATCTTTGCATGCCACGTTGTCAATTTACAACGTCAGATACACATCCATTTACAAGTCCGTTCTGGGTCTGAACGAAACCGGAGGCACCTTATTCCTCTCCCGTATGTCCAATACAGGAGAGAAGCCCTCGAACATCCGAATGATCAACAAGTACGTCCGGACGACCACCACTGTAACCCCTTCAGGGCATCAACTCCCATCAAAGGCATCAGTAGCCATCCATTCGATGTGAAGATCCTTGGTCTTGCACCGTCTTCATATCTTCGAGTTCTAACCGTCGACCAATTATTTGAAATGAGAATTAACTCGGCCTTTTCAAATAATTCACGTATATTTAGAATTTCAAATCAATTCATTTCAATTGTTAAATTATCTAACATCCTTAATTCAATTCATTAATGTAATTTTCACGTTAAACACATCCAACCATCAAATATCCAATAAGTCGAGTAAATTCAGTTTATTTCCATTCCATATCATTTATATAATTTTATAACGATTTATCGTTATTTATATTTATTTAAATATAGCAAATTTATTCAAACGATGCTTCAGGCCATAATGCGGCCATGGTGCTGTTTTTCTTTATATTTGATTTACACATATCTGAAAATCTAACAGTTGTATCTTTACAAATTTTATATCATTGAAAGATCTTTTCAAAGCGGACCCAACGGTTCTAGTTTTGGGAAAATCTGACAGTCGGATCTCCCGGTACAATCGTTTAAAGTTACGATTTCAAAATACGAACTACAGGGTCGTTATTTGATTTATTATAATTATATATATATATATAATCCATTCAGGCGCTGTTTTCATTCAGATTTGAATTAAACATTCAAGATAATCCAACCGTCGAATCTTTGCAAAGTTGGTATCGTTGGGAGGATATTTCCAAAGCAAACCCAACGGTTTCAGTTTCAGGAAAATCCGATTGTCGGATCTCCCGGTACAATCGTTTGAAATCGCTATTTCAAAATATGAACTGCAGCTTCATTATTCGATTTAATTTTAATTATATATATATACACACAAATATAATCAATTCTTCGATTTCCAAACCATTTCATTTCCTATACGTAATAAAATAATATTTTTATCCGACAAATATCTATTTCGATACATGACTATTTTTGACACTTCATATATATTATAAAGATGTTATTTTTATTGTCATAACAATTTACTTCAAACATGATTATTTTATATACCTCATACAGATGATAAAAATGTGATTTTTATTTTTAAAACAATTTATTTCAAAAATGAAGATTTTTAACGATTCGTATATATATAATAAAATTGTGATTTTTATTATTAAAACAATTTATTTCAAACATGAATATTTTATATACTTCGTACATACAATAAAAATGTTATATTTATCATTCAAATAATTTATTTCATACATTCAATAAAAATGTTATTTTTATCGTTTAGACCATTCTACTTTATACATTCGATAAAAATGTTATTTTTATCGTTCAAACCATTTTATTTTATACATTCGATAAAAATGTTACTTTTATCGTTCAAACCATTTTATTTCAAAAATGAATATTTTTCCCAATACATGAATATATTTCTATACATGAATATAAATCAAACACAGGAATTTTTTAGAAAATTTCGGCAGCATAACGGCCGGGTAGTTAAAACTGGTACCGTCTCGAGTACGGCTCCTCGCTCTACCTTAAAGCCTCGCGGCTTTTGACAATGGGGATTTCAATATCTAATTCGTACGCAGACGAATTTTCCCATATACTAATCCTATTGGGATTTCAACCGCTATCAATCATATCAACCATTTGCATTTATCAAATTTCACATCAGCCACATCCAAACAATCACAACCAATATATATCCTCCATGGTCTGTGGACGAGGGGAGTGTATATATATATATATATATATATATATATATATATATGTATATAAATATATTTTGATTTCAATTCATTTCAGTTCCATTCAACGCATATATGATTTTTACAACATATATATAACTTATACATCGCACATACAACTTATACAACGCTTAAACATGAGGTGTACAGCACTTATATAATTCATACATCGACCGTATAATTTATACATCGTCATTCTATATCGTTTATAATTTAGAAATCTCACATTGGGTTCCACTACTCCAAAAATTGTAAAAAGCTCAGAAAAATGTCCGGTCTCTTCTAGAATGTAGAAGACGTCCACATGAGTCCAATGTCTCTTGTTTCACTGGATTTCGACGACATAGCAAAAAGATATGACTTTTATCGTGAAATCAAAATCCGTAGCGCTTTAAAATGTTGTAATCACTTTAGAAAATAAATAGCCGTTACCTTTCTAATATGTTCAAAACTAGGTTTCAACTTTTCTCGAAATCCATGTAGCTTGGTGATGATCGGCATATGCCACCTTGTAGTGCTTGGAGAGGCGCGCAAATCGAGGTAGGAGGTGTGCAGTTCGACGGCGTCCTCGAGGTGCGATGGCTACTGAAAGGTCGAATGTTTGGAGAGGTGGTTCTCGAATTAGGAGCGACGATAGGGGCTGTACCAGGTATAGATTTGAAGCTCGTGCGGAGATCTTCAAAATCCTTAACTGGGGCGTTGGCCATCGTGGCGTGGATTGGTCGGAATCGGGGCTGGAAGTGGGGAGCGGTTTCCGCCGTATATCGCGATGGGGAGAGAGAGAAAAGCGGGTTTTTATATTTTTTTTTATATTATGAATGAATTAATTTGATTGGCCCGCTATATATTTATTTCAAAAATATCCATTTCTCCAAACGAACTCCAATTCAAACCCAACGACTATCGTCCTTAGCTAAATACCCCTATTCCAAACACAATGGAATATGTTTCGTAGGCCCGTTCGACTGTTTCTGTCAGTTTTTCTTCAAATTAAAATATATAACATTTAATATTTGATTTGAACGTACATTTCAATTTGCCGGTGCCACATACTCATCCCAAAAATTCCAAAAAAATAAATCAAGCTATGTTTTGTTGATATGGTCCCATAAAACCAGTTTCATCGAATTTCGAGACCGTTTGAAAAATTGCCATTTTCTGGTCGATCCAATTTGACTGAAATCAACCAAACACGTTTTCCTTTTCCACGCTCACATATTAACTCCAAAAATTAATGAATTTGAAACCTTGCAATAATTTGACATCCCGGATCCAACAAAAGTGTTTTCGTCGAAAATGGAGATTGTTTGCAAAATGTCCATTTTCATGGGCTATATTAACTCCATAGTGACCTTTCTGAAAATTCATTTGGCCATAACTTTTGATTCCCGCTATGAAATTTCGAATTTTTAGATTCGTTGGAAAGATATTCATAAACATATTTAAATATTATTGGTTTCACTAAAATCCATTTTATTTTGCATCCTGCACAGTCAGTCAAAGTTAGAATTCAAATTTTCAAACTACCACGCCATTTCGGGCCTTGTTTTATAATTAAAATAAATATATTTAATTACCAACCTAGATTTAAATAGACTTTTGGTCCTTATTATTTGAAATTATTTATTTTAAATATTCAAAATCCGCTAAAATAGCCAAATGAATTTTTTTAAAATTGGTCCTTATCTTCAGTTGTTACAGTCAGTCTATATTTTTGAATTTTATTTTCTATTCGGATTTGAATTTGCCTATCATTCTAGTTTTGCTCCGATTTTTCATCAGTCGGTTTTAAAATGTAGTGCTCAACGATACGAGTGCAACGCAACTCGTTTCACTGAATTTCGATATCATATGCAAAAGTTATACAATTTTAAACGTTGGATAATTTATTACACCATTAATTAATTATTAATTAGATAATCAACCTACTTCCTTTTCTAATCTTTCTTCCCGTTTTATCAGCAGACCCCGTTCAAAACCCATGCTATCTTATAGGGTTATCCCGCCACGACGGTCAGAACCACCATCCATCGTCATCCCGGGAACCGCCGCCCTCCACTCCCCCTTCTCCCTCAACCACGACAATCCCGCACCCCCCTTGCTCCACAATTTCAGCTCGAACGGCGAGGGTTTCATAGGGGATTCTGGCTACCAGAGGACGACTGAAGCGATCATGGCCGTTAATATTCAAGATCTCGCGGAGTACTTCCTTTTTCATTTTATAATTTGTTGAAAATATGGAGCGGATTGAGAGTCCTGGATCGTCGAAATGGGGAGAAGGCAGTGCTGAAGAATGTTAGAGGGAATAGGGTTTGCGTTGCAAATTGGGATTATATATAGTAGTTTTATATTATTTATTCTTTTAATTTCAAAAATTTCATGTTTATCGATACGAACTCCAAATCAAACCCAACGAATGTCGCCCCCAGCTAATTACCCTTATTTCAAACACAATGGGATATGTTTCGTAAGCCAATTCTATTATTTAGATCATTTTTCACCAAAATTAATATATAAATCAACATATATTGAATTTAAACATACATTTTAATTTGCTGGAGCCACATACTGACTCCAAATATTCACCAAAAATAAATCTAGCTATGTTTTGACGATATGGTCCTAACAAAACTAATTTCATCGAATTTGGAGGCTATCTGAAAAATGGTCATTTTCTGGTCAATCCAATTCAAACTAAAATTGCCAAAACACGTTTTAATTTGCCACGCTCACATATTAATTCCAAAAATCGTGAAAATTGGAATCTAGAAATAATTTGTCATTCCAGACCCAACAAAAGTGGTTTTGTCGAAAACGGAGATCATTTGCAAAATGGCTATTTTTAAGGGCTATATATTATATAAAACATATACAAATTCCATAGCGACCATTTCAAATTTTCAACTAGTGATAACTTTTTATTCCCGTTATGAAATATGGATTTATCACATTCATAAGAAAGATATAATTAAACAGATTCGAATATTTCTGGTTTTACTAAAATCCGATTTATTTTTAATCCTGTATATTCATTTGAACTTTGAAATCGAATTTTCAAACTACCGCGCCATTTTAGGCTCGTTCTATAACTAAAATATATTTTTACGTTTTAACTTCGACTTAAATAAATTTTTAGTCATTATTATTTAAAATAAATCATTTTAAATATTCAAAATCCATTAAAATTGCTAAAATAAAAAATTTAAATTGGTTCTGAAAATCCAGGTTATTACACCGGCATTGGCATACAAATATGTATACACACATATATATAATCCCACCGTCTATCTTTTCAATAGATTTAGTTAGTGGCAAGACACCATGATAATTTACTTGCATATTCTCTTATGTGATTATGAATTGAAATTAAAATCATTTTCCATGGGGACTCTACAACCAAAATGAATAGTGAAAACTTCTTCGATTTAAGGAAAGCGATGTAAGGCGCCAAATAAAAAGAAAATGGATATAGCAGGCAAAACCATTTAAAATGGTGGAAATAGTGAGCAAACAAAATTCAATGGAGAGAGATGGCATTAGTCGTCTGCGACTTCCCCTTCCCTTGCCCATAGCGGTAAACTCTTCAACTTGATGAACCTCGTATCTGGCCTTGAGTAATTCTTCCCAATATGTTGCCTTATCTGAGCCTTTTCTTTAATAGTATGTTTCCTTACTTCCTCTTCTTTTACAGCTACTGCTTCAGCTTCAGTTTCATCTATATACTCAAAGTTCGCATCCTATAATACAAGTAGGAAAGAGCATTATGATTATAATGTGAATAGTTAGCAAACTTATCATGCTATACATCCCTATGCATGTGTTTGTGTACCTAACCACATTTGATATTGATTATTTTTATGTATGGTTGCATGAGTTTGCAACCTATCATACAAGCTTTTACCTGTACCTGCATACAAAAAGATGCTGGCATCAACAGTCATCTCACATAAATAAACAAAATAATGGATCGTCCCTTGATTATTATATATTACTTGTAAATTAAAATAGAAAAATAAAGCACACATATATGTTATAAACCTATTTGTGCAAGTTAACGTTCAAATTCATTAATCTACTTTACTGTATCCTAAGAAAACTTCTTTTGGTAAGCTTTGTGATGTCAGACAAAGGATAGCATTTTTGAATAACAACAATTATATTTTGCATTGAAGTGATAATTCTAGACCAAAGTACATCATACCTAATAAGTGTCTTTGACAATGCTTCCTCTAGTTTGAAGGCCTTCCATGGCTATATTCCTTCTATTAAAGTTATCACCTTCTCTCATCAACTCATCCTTTGTGTTGTTTCATGATGTAATTACTTTCAACAAGCGAAGGTATATGATTAAATGAACCATGAACCTATGTATAAAGTAAGATTTTGCAATTTGAGAAGCTTGACTGAAACTTTCCCCCTCCCTATATAAATTCTATCACAGTGAATTTTCATTTTTCTTCCTCAAATTCAATAAAATAAAAATTTAACCCTAAAAAATAGTAGTTTAAATACATGCCAAAATAATATTACTTTTTGAGAGGGCCTTCTGGATACGCAACCCAATAGCATATAGCGTGCCTTTGTCCATTACCAGTTGAAATTTCTCGTCCAACTTGGTTTCTAGAATATCAACCTGAATGCAAGATTAAAATATCTTACACGGACCAAAATGAGCTCAACATTGCATAACCTGGAAAAAAGTGGGACATAGAGCTGAAAATTTTGAATAACTTGAATTTTGTGCTTGTTGATGATTCTCATATTCTGGATAATATGGGCTATTGCTTCTATCACCAGCTAATCTGGTATGTTCACAGGCAGCCTTGTTGGTGTATTCTTGATAATAATTTATTCCATTAGCTCTCTTTGAACAACTTAATAGTAGTATCCTTTGAAAATCGTTTTATCAATGTTATACCATCTATCTTTCTACATTTATCCTAGTCTTACAAAAATCTATAATTATTTCACATGGTTGCTTGGTTTGGTTATTATGGCATCATTTTATGCATGTTATTTGACTGCTGTTTTAATTCAAATGATGGGTACACACACGCACACACAAAAGAAATCTTTTTCACTGCTGCATTCATTTAGTTGATTTGGATTTAATGAAGGACTATAAGTTAAGTAGTTCATCAAATTGCCATAATGGAATCAACTTTTTTTAAAGCATTTGTACTGTTTCTATCTATATCAAAGCTTACCACAGTGCATATACTTATAGCTTTATTACATCTAACATTGAAGGATTAAACATCCAGAAGTGATCGTCCTTTATCCTCTTGATGCCGTACAACATTTACATATCGACAATCAATGCTTCAGGATGTAGCTAATATGAACTTATGCAATGCTTTTGGTAATTCACAAAAACATTTCACTTTTGTAGGAGTATTAGTGCAGATCATCTATTGTATGTACTTATTTCAAGTTATGTGCTGTGAACTAAAACTACTTAAAGCATCTCCAATAGCAGCTATATGTTGAAGAATAGGAAACTTCCATTTTTTTATTGAGTCCTCGCACTAGAACTGGCTGATTTAGGCATGACGAAGAGGGAAAAATGGGAGTTTCTCCTATTTTATTTTTTGAAAGTGGGTTATAAATGATTTCCTCAAAACCATTTATGCTTTAAACAGTTTTTCAGAAAACTGTTTAAGGAGGAATTTGAGTTTTGAACCCCGTTTAACCCTATAAATTATAAACAGGTTCAGAATACCATCTACAATTTTTTATATTTTAAGAGTACAATTTCTTCCACTCGTTGCTGGGAGAGTGGGAGGTATACACACTTTTTTCCTTCTTCCTCCCCTTAAACTTGAACACTCCGCTAGAGATGTTCTTAATAAGGATTATGCTTCTATACATATATAGTAGTGTCTGACAGGATCCTTATACTTAGATCAAAGATATATGAGGTAGTCACGTATTGCTGCTTATCCTTGATTGCATATATATACATATATATATTCACAAGTGAAGTTGGTGTTCCCAAACAGCTGATTATCACCAAAGAGTCATTATTTGTTCCAAATGCAGTGTTGTTAGACCAAAAAATGGCACTAACACCAATGCAGGTCATAGATAACAGAATGCAGGAAAATGATAAATATGAGGAGACACGCGAAGTTTATATAGTGGTTCGGCTGTAGATGTAGCCTACGTCCAGTTTATAATTTTATTGTTATACTGACAGATTACAAGAATCAGTTACATGCAGACACACAATCTGTGTGTTAATTGAGATCACAAGAGGAGAATTTAGGCATAGAAAGGTGCAAAATCCTTGCACTCGGTAATGGCAGAGACTGTGGAGATGTAGGAGAAAGTCCCATCCAACTGTCCAAGAGAATCCCCTCAAAATTCCATATAGTGGTATATTTATAGCTGTAGGGGAGCCTCTGGAAGCACCGGTTCGTGATGAGACACGTGGCACCCGATACGGGAAAGTAGGAGTAGGAATAGCCTTTAGAAAATGTCAAGATCTATGCATGTATTAGCAGGTTCCGTGGTCGGTTCGTGGACATGGGGTCGTGATGGCGAACCGGAGGTGGATCGTGATGGAGTTGGTGTTGAGGTCTAAGGGTCGTGACCCATATATGCTCCACGAGTCGGGGAGGTCACGAGCCAAGGAATGGTGCAGGAGCCGAGGGTGCATCACGAGCGAATCGTAGTCCATGGGTGTGTCGCGAGTCGAGTTGGGGGGGCGAGCCCTTGGGGGCAAGCCAGTGCCAGGTCCAAGTTCTCGATGCTAGTTTACACCAGTTCACGGAAACGGGCATAACTTTCATACCGTAAGTCCGATTGAGAAAAAACAAAGCTCTACGTGGAGCTTATTCAGAGGGCTACAATTTTTACCGTGCAAAGAACTGTACTTACTATTTTCGGGCCCAAAAGAGGTTGCCTGATAGGAGTTTCGGGCCTATTTATGTTGATGTTGCGATTTCGACCAAATCAGTCTATGTCTTTTGACGTTGTTTCCACCGCTTGAGCGTGTTATTATCCAAGAATTACATGTGTGACAGCTTTGACCAAAAGGTGTGTCAACAAGTTTGCTCCCCGGAACATATCTTGCTGGTTGAAGAAAGATGTGTTTTGGATTACTCTGTGAAATCCATAATCCGTACCTGCAAAAAGATAAGACAAGCAATGCAAAAATGGTTCCGAGTGGGCCTTAACGGAGTAAGACGACCAAGGAAATGCTATGGGGTTCCAAGACCGCCTTACCGGGGTAAGACGACCAAGGAAAAGCTAATGAGATTCCAAGACGACCTTACCAAAGTAGGACGACCAAGGAAAAGCTAATGAGATTCCAAGACGGCCTTACCGGAGTAAGACGACCAAGGAAAGGCTAATGAGAGTTTGTTTATACTAGAAGGATCCATTTCAGAGCCGGAGCTCAATTTTTATACTGGACGGATCCAATTCAGAGCCGGAGCTCATGTCTATTTATACTGGACGGATCCAATTTGGAGCTAGAGCTCATCAATGATCTTTATTGATTCATGAAAGCTAAGCGGCAGTTATTCTAACCCTGAACACGACTAGAGACTACGAGAAGGTTCCATGCGTGTGGGCCGATGTTGTCGTGCTTATTACATGCGAAGAA
The DNA here is from genome assembly GCA_030737875.1 of Allium sativum. Taxonomy (NCBI): domain Eukaryota; kingdom Viridiplantae; phylum Streptophyta; class Magnoliopsida; order Asparagales; family Amaryllidaceae; genus Allium; species Allium sativum. The sequence continues at coordinate 584,765,268 of CM060923.1, read as the reverse complement.
AACAAAGAGGGGCGAGAAGTTTCCTAAAAGCCTAAAAACATGAACTATGGACCGGAGTCCGATAAACTGAAGAGATTCGCCGAGTGGGATCAGCGAATGATAATCCCGTGATTGCTCGACCCGGGATCGTTCCCTCTTTGGTGAACAGACGGTGACAGCGTAGGTATGGGCGCTGTCGGTTGAGTTACATACTCGGGTAGCTCTCCTCGTCTGACCCGATCCTCAATAAGGTCTCGCAAGTGTCTGCAGTCATTCGTGTTATGACCGTCCATGTCATGAAACATGCAATGTCGGCCAGAATAGCGTTAAGCTAGCGTTGGCTCTCTCTTCGAAGGCCTTGGATAGGAGGTGGCACCTATGGTGTCTAGGTAGATGTCAGTCAGCGTTGAATTGAGTTCGGTGTATTTTTCATATCTGGGCCCTCTCCGGGGCTGAGTGTTGCGGTCATTCATGACATCAGCTTTTCCTTTGCCCTTTCCAGAATCAGACGGTTCTCCGCCTTTAAGCATGTTGACATCAATAATGCGCTACTCGGAAGTTACATCTTCTTCCCGCCGAAATCCATCTACTTTAAGGTCGAATTCGGCGAGATTTCACGGTGGATCTCGGTACAAAGATTTTTTAAATTTTGAGTTATCCAAGGCACCGGATACTGCGGCCATCAGTACCATCGATCTGATGCTGCTGCAATGTTGAATCTTTCTTGGAACGAACGTAGAGTTTCTCTGGGCCTCTTCTTGATTGTGGTGTGGGACATGACATTCTTAGGCCGTGCGATGTGGACTTGAAATTATTCAATGAAGCATGCGACCAACATGTTCTAGCTGTTGATCGATTCAATTTCTAGCTGTCGAATCCACATAGCGGCTATAGGAGTCAGAAAGAGGGGAAAACATTTTGCCATGACGTTTTCCGACACCGATTGAACTTCCATATGCCGTTTGTAGAGCATCAGATGCACGGTAGGATCTGTCCTGCCGTTGTTGGGCTCCAGTTGTGGAATTTTGAAATTCGGGGAATTGCGGGAATCCCTGATTTCCCGAGTGAAAGGAGTGTGTTTGACATCATCCACGTCACTCTGATAAGTGCGGCCTATTGAGAGGCGTTCAATTAGATCTGTTATCCGATTTCCTTTAAAAAGTTGTTGCAAACTGCCGACATCAGAGCTGGTGCCCCCGGTGTTGAGTGCAGGAGAGTGAGGAAGTTGTTGGTGAGCTGCTGGGAGCGGGTCATGAAGACCGGTTCGAAGGCCATGGGTGGCGAGCCAACCGGGTCGTGTGCCCCCATCACGAGCCGGGTCTGGAAGCCTATCAAGAGCCGGAGCTGGATAACCATCACGAGCTAGGTCTGGATGCCCATCACGAGCCGGGTCCTGGTGTGGAGCGGGAACTTGCATTCTAGTGTTCATCTGGACTGGAGCTGAAGATGGTTCAGCCTGACCGTTTCCAAAAGCAAGGGGGTTGCATGTGACGCACGAGCCACTTCAGTGGCTTCATTTCTGATGATTTGAACGTTGCTCGGCCTTCCATCCATCCGAGCGAAGAATCCATCAATCATCTGCTATTGTTTCCTGAGGATATCATCTTGCTTTGCCATCTGGGCTCTCAATTCAATGAGAACATCATCCATCTCTTCTCTAATCAAGTATGCAGAAGGATCTCCATGAGTGGATTCCCCCTAGCTTGCCACGTTTCTAGTGCCTTCAACATCCTCAGCATGAGGGGAAGTTCCAGTTTTCTTCCTTTTGATTGCTATTGATTCAATAGCCAAGCAATCTGATTCCTTCCGAGCTAGAAATTGAAGTAGTATCGTATGCCCCCTTCCTGACACTAACACCCAAATGCAGATCACAGATCACAGAATGTAGGAAAATGATAAATAAGAGGAGACACACAAAGTTTTTATAATGGTTCGGCTGTAGATGTAGCCTATGTCCACTTTATAATCTTATCGTTGTACTGACATATTACAAGAATTGGTTACATGCAGACACATAATCCGTGTGTTAATTGAGATTACAGGAGGAGAATTTAGATGTAGAAAGGTGCATAATCCTTGCACTCGGTAATGGCAGAGACTATGGAGATGTAGGAGAAAGTCCCAGCCAGCCGTCCAAGAGAATCCCCTTAAAATTCCATGTAGTGGTGTATTTATAGCTGTAGGAGAGCCTTTGGAAGGATTGGTTGGTGATGAGACACGTGGCACCCGATCCGGGAAAGTAGGAGTAGGAATAGCCTTTAGAATAGGTCAAGATTTACACATGTATTAGCATGTTCGTTGGTCAGTTCGTGGTCATTGGATCGTGATGGCGAACCGGAGGTGAATCGTGATGGAGTTGGTGTTGAGGTCTAGGGGTCATGACCCATATATGCGTCACTAGTCATGAGGTGGGTCACGAGCCGAGGAATGGTGCAGGACTCGAGGGTATATCACGAGAAAATCATGGTCCATGGGTGTGTCACGAGCCGAGTGGAGGGGAGGTGGGCGAGCCCTAGGGGGCGAACCGGTGCCAGGATCCAAGTTCTCGATGCTAGATTACACCAGTTCACGGAAACATGCATTACTTTCAAACCGTAAGTCCGATTGAGATAAACCAAAGCTCTACCTGGAGCTAATTCAGAGGGCTACAGATTTTATTGTGCAAAGCATCATAGCTGTTGTTTTCGGGCCCAAAAGAGGTCGTCTAATAGGAATTTTGGGCCTTTTTTTATTGATGTTGCGATTTCGACCAAATCTCTCTATGTCTTCTGACGTTGTTTCCACTGCTTGAGCGTGTTATTATCCAGGAATTCCATGTGTGACAGCTTTGACGAAAAAGTGTGTCAACAATTGTCTAAGACTAGTTTATCACTACCTTTAGATAAAAGAACCTCTTAATTCTCTCTATCCCCTCCTATTCTAGTTTCCTTTCTTATATGCTATTGGACATCTTCCTAGATACATATTGTCAAATTTTGCTGGAGTATTATTATTATTATTATTATTTCGCCATGGATGTTGTTCCCCTGTCAAAACATAGGAAGAAACTTCTTGTTGGGAATAAACATAGAGAAAGAGTATGTCATATATCTTAAAATAATGGAGAGAAAATTCATTTCTCCGTTAACTCTTAAAATACAGAAAAAGATAATATACATGCAAAACCCAAGGGTGGACACAAAGTAAAACACAACAACTATCTAGAAATATAATAAAAATAATATAGAAAAGTAACAGAATTCTACTAAAGTACCTGAAAAAATTATGCAATGTAGTTGCAACATTTTGATTCTTCGATGAGAATTCTGCATGAATTTTCAAGGTTCTCTCTATGCTACTGATCTTGCAGTTGTTAAACCATTAAGCGCTAAGTCCCACGAATTGTTGAGAGCCTATGATCAGTTCTCGCTATCAAAGATGGAGCCTTCTCTTATCCTGCCAGAGTTTGTTAATCATGGCATATACCTACTTTTGGCCATTCAAACTCTTAGTTTGTCGAACATGCATGTTGACAAAAAAAGTTGTATGATTTCAGGTGGTTTTCTTTTTAAGGTTTACATAGTAGGAGAAAGCATTAAGGTCGTACGTAGATTTTCTCTTCTAGATCTTGATGGACATGAATTATCAAAAAATGCTGAAGTTTGTATTTTTCAAGGGTTTCGTGTGATGCAACTTCTGTAGATGATGCAGATTTAGATCTAGGAGGTACTGGTAAGGGCTACACTTACTTCATTGCTGTTCTATATGTAATTTGTATCCAAAAGAGGGTAAAAAAGGATTTTCACAGTACAATTAAAAATGCTACCAAATTAACCAATATTTGAAAGCGAAAAGCCCAAAAAAACAGTTTACTTCGGCAGTTTTAAACAACATTCGGTTATATAATATGTTAATCATAGGCCATGCACTTATGCATTGTACATCAGAGGCAATCTTTAAATTTCATAGTATGCTGATTTAAAATACATTGAATAAACATTTTTTTTCTTATAAAGGGAGCCTGTTTTTGATCAACAATTTTAGCATGTTGACTATAAATTGTAAAATGGTCATATAATGCAACAGAGATTGAAATATCCAATGCAGCTACAATATAATCAATAAGGACACATGTCCAGACTCATGTACAAGGGTAGTCACACAAAGATACACAAAAAGGCGACCACTACTGACTACACTACCAGGCAGGGAAATTATAGAATCAAATCCTAGCTCTATTCCAAATCCGAACTTTGATGAATCCATTTTGAATTAAACTTTAGAAATTTTACACTATAGGAACCATTTTTGCACAAAATCTATATAACCCAGAAAGTCAAATCATAAAAGAATCGAATCGCAAAATCAGATCAAACTAGAGTTGAAATCTAAATTCATACGTTTTCACGGTTTATGTAGAGATATCGATATATAGTATTAGACTGGAATTGTCGATAAGGATGGAGAGGGCTAGTCGGACGACAACGATGGAGGGTTGTAGCACGAAGACTTCGACGACGAGAGAATAGTTGGATGAGGGAATTTTAGGAAAGTGAAAAAGGGAAAAAAATTAAAGATCAAAGAAAACTGAAGAGAGGGGCAATTTTTTCCTGACTATTGACAAGGAGGGAAATGTGACAGAAATAATGCGAACAAATTGTTGAAGCCGCGATTTTTTAGAACGGGGGTGCGCGTAAATTGAATTATGTTTCCCTTAAACATTTCGTTGGTTACATTTACATTGAAACGCCGCCAAATTCAACAACTAATTGCTAATTTTCTTATAGTGAACGGAATTGGTTTCATGGCTTAATTCGATAGCCTGCTCAAGTTACACTCAAATACGCCTATATTAAATTAAATTAATTACGCGTTGTATAAAATAATTAGACATCTACGGCTATCGTGGTCACATACGACATCGGTATGCCACGAAATTTAATACTGCACAATGATTTAATGTTACGGTTCCAATGAAACGAATTCCATTGAAAACAGACTCTGTTTGCAAAAAGGCTACTTTTAAGGCTATAAAAATATTGATAAAATATTAATTAAATTCCAAATTAATTTAATTAAATAAAAATAAATTTTTATAATCACAAATACCCAACTGGAAATATCATATAGCTTCAAATATAAATTATAGCACTCAATATCATCAATTCGAGTAAAATGTTATCCGGATTATATTAAATACCCTTATAAATTATTAAATAAATGTTATCGTTTATTAACGAATTCCATAGTGATTATTTTAAATTTTGATTCGGACATAACTAACAACATATAACACAAAATCTGGATTTTTCTCTTTTATCTGAAAATTATTATCAACAAGATCCCAACGTTTCTTGTTTCACAGAAATTCAACTTAAAATGGATTCTATATATTCAATTAAAGTTCAAAACTCAATATTACGAACTATCGCGCCATTACGAGCTCGATTTATAATTATATATAAATTTAACATTTAAAATTCGTTTTAATAAACGAGTTCAATATTAATTTCCATTTATATTCCAAATATAATATTTTAAGTAATAAAATAATTTAAATATTAGACTACCAAAAATACGGGACATTACATTCTTCCTCCCTTAATACATTTCGTCCCCTAAATTACTAAAGTAAGAAAAATACTACAAACCCATATTTTTAAAATTTAATGTATTTTAATTTATAAACTAATTCTATATTGTTTATAAAACTTTTCAAAAATATCGAAAATTTTCTAACACCTTAAATTCCCAGAAAAATTCGGCAAAGTCTCCCCTATACGGAGTGGCATCTGCAATATGCAAGAACAAATAATACATATACATCGACCACCCCAGTCGGAAACAAAATTCAAAACCCAAAAATTATATTTTCGCGTAAGCGTACCTTTTATAAGTGCTATTGAGCATGCATGCTCAATTCACGTGCAATTTACGCAACCAAAACCATTTCTCAATCTATCTTGCACCTGTACTTACTCAGTTCAACATATAAGTGACAGATATATGAAATATTAAATAATATTTCACTAATCAACAAGTATAACAACACCAATTCCAAAATCAAATCTGGAGCATCAATTCATTTGCAAACATAAGTTTAAAATTATTGATTTCAATTCATAAGTGATTCCATTCCAAATTATAATACTGGAATTCATTTTCTTTATTTTATAATTTATTCAACTTTATTACATTGTTAGTTATTTCTACCTAAAAAATCTACTATCCAATAACAAAAAATTCACAGTCAACACCCAATACACAACCAAATCAACCAAATCAATTGAATTTACATTCAATATTAATATTTAATTTTGGTTTAACATATTTGAACATCAATTGGTTAATACTCGATTGATTTCTATTTAATTATTATTCATTAAAATTTCAAATTCCAAATCTATTTAATTTAATTTCAAAATCATTTCTTAATTTAATTTCACTTAACCAAGTTAAGTTCCAATTTAATTTTTTAATACGATTTGAATTCCATTCAAATCAATCAACGCATAATATCTCAATAATTTGATAAAATTATTTCTTTTCTATACAAAAATATAATTTGGATAAAATTATTTCATTTTCCTTTTTTACAAAATAATATTATGTCCATTACTTATTCAAATTCTTTTCAACAGTTGGACCGATCAAACAACACAATACAAAACATTTGTATATAGAATTTACAAATACGCTCTCATATATATATATATATATATATATATATATATATATACACACACACACACACACTTAACTCAATATAGGGTATTACTGATCCCATCTCCACCGAGTTACGCCACAGACCAAGGTTATTACTAAACCAATAGCTTTGATACCATTATAACAGCCCGAGAGATTTTCGACCGTGAATATCGACATAAAAACACCATGTTGACGATTTAAGCACCGAAAACATAGGAATGTTATTAAAAGAAATTAACGGGTGAGATAAGAAAGAAAGAAATTTAGAATAGAAGAAGAAAAGAAACCAACACAACACAGAAACAAAATCTCACATCGCAGCGGAATAAAATATGATATAGATTTAAATCTTTACTGAGAGCTTTAAGACTACATACAATTATCAGAGTACATCAACACATCTGGACATTTATAACAACCTGTCCTCGGATACAACACACGATGAAATATAACTATGTAATATATCATACGTCTAAACCATTCCAGCTCGTCTCTTCACAGCATCTAATAACCTTAAGTTGTACAACCTGGTCTAACTCGAGCATTACAAACGCCGGATCAGTCTGGTGAACCAGAGTGAGAAAAACACACTAATTTAAAGGTATCACACAACTTGTTTTTAAAGTCAAAATCTTTTCGAAAGAAAAGGGTAATCGTAAGACCAAATCCACACATAAATACAGACAGTTTTTACCTTACGATAACCCAAAACATTTTTGAAATTAATATCTGTTTTGATATTATAATAGTGTCTAAATACAAATAAATATCAATCTAGCATAACGCTTGACATCTCACGCTCTACATACATAGTATATAATCGAAACCGCGGCTACTTATTGGAGAACGGATCTCCATGGCAAGGTATGAGAAACCACCTTTATGACAATGTATCTTTAGAGAGGAATATATTGGGGTTCAACGAGAACATCTTGCAACCCAGGCTAAACATGACCAGCCCCTCACTTCGCTTGAGAGTACCGAATATATCATTAATACGGTTGGGAGCCAGCCAACCGAACTGATAACATATAAATAAAATAAATGGACAACCGAAGGCATTTGATTTCTCCAGATCAGGTAATGATATACCATTTTGACGGGTGCGACCCACATAGCCACGCGACCTACCCGATTTTATACCATGTCCAGGTTGATGGGACTTGAGGACATACTTACTTTTTAGAATATCTGGTCACCATTCACTTTGAATGCCACATTTTCAGATCCATAAGAAAGCACTAATTGATGTCCATAAAAATACTCTAGTTGTTAAGCTAGGAGAAGTGTGCTCTTCTTCACCATCAACTTGGTACATTCGAAGAAATCAACGTACGTGACCCTTTTGGAAATACACTGTTAGATATTCGTCCATACAAGTCATCCAGGAACAGGATGAACTGAAGGCACCCTCCTACCGCATCCTATATAGGTATCACTGCAAGGATCAGAGGCGAGTAGTCCTTGCAATCTGAAGATTTGACTCTGGAAAGAATCATAGCACGAAATATCTCTAGCCACTAAACCAAAGAAATTCAGCAAGTGGTTCTTCCATTTATGAAGATCCACGGTCTTCAATGCTCCATCTTCCACGTATTTGCTGGTTGGAATGGTTTTTAAATATAATTCAATCCTTGTCTTTCTGTGCCAACAATCGTATTGGCCATATTTGATAATCGGTTATTTAGCTATCAAATACATAATCATGAGAATAAAATGAGTTCACTGATTCAGTACTCAACATTACTTGGCCTTTTAATTAAAAATAATTAATGAATATTTAATTAAACTTCTAAATATCTCATTATTTTTAACACGGTATTTACTTCTTATTTAACATAAGATTTATTTTCAAAACTATTTCAAATACATTAGAATTAAATCACACATATATATATATATATATGTGTGTATGTATATATATATTCCTAACCTTGGTTTTGACAAATTTCACGTAAAACATTGTTACTTGAAAACAGTATCCAATTTCTATTCTTAGAATAAACCCATTCCAAAAACTTAACCTTTTTATTTCCTTTTACTTTTGGAAATATCATTATATATATATATATATGTTCTCAAATCTTCTCATTTCTGTTACATTGTAAAATCTCACTATATATTCTTAAATCTTGCGATTAACATTGCGTTATTATTTTACATATGGAAATAATAAACAATTCTTAAACTCTTTTCAATTACGAACTAATATCATCCTTAGACCTTGATCGACAACATTCATATCTTAAGATAGATATGACTTGTAATTCAAAAACCCATATTCGTTCTAATATCAAACACATCACATTAAACTATTTTATTTAAAATATGGTTTATAAAACATTCTTACTTGTGGTAATATTTCTTTAAAATATAACTTATTAATACTTGATAAAAATCGCTTCTTAACCTTAAATTCTTTTGAAGAATTCATTTTATAATTCGAATTACTATTACCAAATCTCATTACTAAATCTTTTACCAAATTCAATTACAAATCTCTTTTTGATAACCTCATTTCGATTCCATTTATTTCTCTAAATTCCATTATTTAACAACGTTAATTTAAAATTAATCCTATAACTTCACATCTCTTTTTATAAACCGTTTTTATAAAACTCAAGTTTAATACAAAACCCTTTTTACCTTTATTTAATTCAAATATTACGTAAACATTTATTTTAAGTTATCGTCTTTGCTTAAAAATCTTTTTTATAACTTCATTATAAAAACTCGGGTTTTGATATAAACCTGTTCATAAATTCCTTTCACCATTCAATTTGATTTCACCTCACGATTTACTTTTTAAATAAATTTCAATTAAAAGCAATCTCCTAAATTATTATTAATTAAAATAATAATTTACTTAAATCATTAACTACAGTAGTAGTAGTTAACTTCTTAATTAACTAAAATAAATAGTAAACTCCTTTTTAAAGTCTTATTAAAATTAAAACAAATATTTGTTAAACTATTTCATTAAATTGATTCAAAACAAATTAAATAAATTAATTAAACATCCCATATAAAATAGTCGACTTAGTCAACTCAAATACGATTAATTTGTTAATTGATCCCAATTAGTTCCCACTTTAAATTAAATAAATAATATAATTAATTTAAATAATTCCATTTAATTGTTTCCTAAAACAATTATCCAAATTCTTATCCCTTAGGTTAACTCTCTACTCTCTTGCTTGAAAATCTGATTAATATCAGAATTTGCTTCATAAAACCAATTAATAATTAATTATAAACTTAATCAATAAATATTTATTTGCTTTTAACAAACTTTTATTCAAAATACAAATTTAAAAATCTATCCCCAATTATAAAATAAATTTTATTACTTCATTTCTATTGATTCACTTGACGGTAAATCAGCATTTATAAAACAATTGATTTATAGGCCATATGTTGCCAAATTGTGATGCCCCGCATTTTTCGACGATATAATATTTAATTTATTTAATTATTTAAATAGAGTTTAGAGGATTTAATGGTCGTTGAATTAAATAAGAGTGAATATTTAATTAAATAATATATTTAATTTTGAAATAATCAGAATTAGTGGAATTCAAAATATTGTGTGAACTGGACAATTCAAAGTATATAATTCAGTTTAGAGTTGAATTATAACAACGAATATTTTATTTGAATGAAGTTGAACGTATAATTATATTATAATTAAAATCGAGCTTGAAATGGCGCGGCAGTTCGTTAATTGGCGATTTGAACTTCAACCGAATATACAAAAGCCGTTTTAAGTCGGATTTCTGTGAACAAGAAACGTTAGGAGCTGGTGAAGTATATTTTTCTAGTGGAAGAGAAAAATCGGGATTTCATCATGTAGATTTTGATTTATGTCCAAATCAAGTTTTAGAAAAGTCGCTTTGGAATTCCTTTATAATTTATAAAGGAATTATTTATAGTTTAAAAGGGAATTTCAATATAAATCGAATATCGGGTTGACCCAGATTTGAAATCTCGAGTTAGAAACCCATATAAGATTTTTTTGAAGCTGTATGGTATTCCACTGCGGATATATATGATATATAAACTTATTTATATTTAATTTTATTTAAATATATTTATATATTTAAAAGGGTTAATTAGGGCTTTAAAATTAGCTAGTTTTGCAAACGACCCCAGAATTCAACGAAACCAATTTTGTTGGATCCGCAATATTAAATTATTGCTTGATTTCAGTTTCCGTGATTTTTGAAGTCAATATGTGGCCGTACCGATTTTTAAAGTGAAAAACAGTCGATATTTTGATGGTTAAAAATACACTGTGTGAGGATATAGAGTCAAAATTCGACGAAACCAGTTTCGTTGGGACCGTAATGTCAAACTCTAGCTACATGTCCAGTTTGGTGATTTTTGGGTATTTCATGTGATCACAGGAATTTTTAATTGATAAATACGAGTATTAAAGTGAAAATATCTCAAAATATCTAAACATAAATATCTAAATTTTAAATCCTATAAATAGCCTAACTTCTCCCCCTCTTAAGACCTAATCCACTCCTCTGAAAACAAGAAAAAATAAGCCGCCACAGAAAACAAAATTTCAACAGTAAAAGCAAAGTTTGGAAATCCAAATCAAATCAAAGAAAATGTTATAAATTGTTATACCAATATATTTGTGATCTGTGTAGTTTGCTCTTCGCGCTCGTATCAGTTTTGGTGGGTTCGACTAGTACTGGGTTCGATGTCCTATAGGTGCGTGAGCCTAGGGTTTCGACTGGAGGTCTAGGCGAGGGGAGTCAGGGCAAAATGAGGGTGGCACTGCACTCAGAAGGAGTAGCCGAGGGTATTGGTGGAGTTTGGAAGAAATCCATGAAAAAAATGTTCGATGTTGGCATGCTTCAGGGCGTGGAAGCATAGGAACTGCGGCAAGATGAAGTGATGCGAGTTTTGATCAACTGGTATCAGTGTGAAGAGGAGATGATGAGAAGTTGTGTGGTGTTCTTTGTTTTGGGTTTCGCTGAAGAATGGTGGATCGGTGGTATAATATAGGAGCGGTAATGTCTTCAGTGGAGCAGCAGGTATCGTGGGGGAAGAAGGGTCTTTCGTGGGTGAGCTTGATATTGGGCCGACAGGTTATAAAACGGGTGAGGCCCAATAATTTAAAATCCAAGTTTTTATTTGTTTAATTTAATTTAAAATGTAAGTAGAACTTGTGAAATACGTATCTTCGACATACGATATCAGATTGATGAACCGTAAGTTGCATTGGGATCGTATGGACGAGAGCTTCACAATGAAGCTGACTGGAAGTGGATTGGAGCTCATTTGAATTTATGGCGAAATAAATTGTTTGATTCAAATCAAACAACAGTTTATCGTTCTTTAACGATGAACTGCCAAAGTGAGTAAAACTCATCAACTCTGAACAGTTCTATTTTTATAACATATATTTAGAACTGATAAATGATGATTGATTGCTGTGTGTTAACTGTTTGGTTGAATTGTTTGTGTATTGATTGAAATCATAGATAACGATATATATATATATATATATATCGTTAATCGAATATTGATTCTGTTCATCAGAATATTTTATATTCGTGTTATTTGTGTTGTTTAACGTCTGTGATGCAGGGAAACTGGTTGGAGGGGTCCAACTAGACTCCTCAATATCTATGATACTATTTGTTCATATATTGTGATATATGATGTGATATATAGTCTGTTTGATTATGTGTGTTTAAATGATATCGATCATTGTGGTTTGCTATTTTAAATATCATAAGAGACCCTGGGATGTAAAAAGAAATATTTCAATGTATATTGAAATAAAGGAATTTTATAAAATCAATCGATTTTATAAAAGGTAATATTTTGAAAATAAAGTATTTATAAAATAATAGGATTTTATAAAGGAGAACATTTATTTAGAAAATAAATAAGATTTTGTAAAGGAGGATATTTATTTATAAGACAAATAGAATATCATAAGGAAATATTTATTGGGAAAATAAACAGGATAATGATAATAGGAAAACATTTATAAAACGAATAGAGTTTTATAAAAGGAATATTTATTTGATAAATAAATAGAATTAAAACAGAATATTTATTTGGAAATAAATAGAAGTATAAGAGGATTATTTATTTAGAAAATAAATAGACAAATATAGGAAGAGAAATATTTGTATAACATTTATAAATAAAGGTTAAAAAGGAATTATTTATTTACGAAATAAATAGAGCTATAAAAGGGAATTTTAAATAAGACTTAAGTGTTAGAACGTAATGGATTTTATAAAAGAATTAATCGAGTTAGAATTAGTCGATTAGAGTTAATTGAATATAAAGTTATTCGAAAAAGAGTTTATAGAATATTAGTTATTCGAAATAGAGCAAATCAAATAAAGTTAAGCAAATTTAGAAGCTTACTATAGATTAGTAAATTGAATGGTTTTCTAAGTGTCTATCTGATGTTGGTTTCGGCCTTCGGGATTTAGACTTAGGGAATTGTTCTCAGACTAGTTTACAGTCAGGGACTGATAGTTGTGGGAGAATAGTGATACGTAATTAAGCCATGGAAATGTTTCCAATGTTAATAACGCATATCTTCTAAATGTAGAAAATAAGGAAATATGAATACATGGTTAATGATTGATCGATATGATTTCCATCTGGAAATGATATCATTGTTTGCACACGTGTTTTTCTTCGATAGTTAACTCACCGACTATCGAAGTTTTTGGCGATTTTAACATTGTTAATATGGAGAGACCGGTTGGATTATTATCCACAGAACCACTCCGTATTGGTATAAGCGTTGCGAATCATATATGCCAAAGATAATTGAAGACGGAGTAAAGTGCAAGGGCTGTTGTATAAATCTTATGTAAAGATTGCCTAAGATGGTTGTGCTGAATAGTGCCTTCGGTTTGTCCAGTCCCAGGACGACCTGTATGGAAGAATGTCTAACAGAGTATATTTAATATATCGTGTACGTTGATCACTTCAAATGTATATACGTTTGGTGGCGGAGGAATTCGTTTCTCTTAGCTGTATACCCATGGTATTTTTGGGGAAATCAATTTGAGATTTGGCGGGTATGACGATGTGACATTCAAAGTGAATAAACGTGTGACCTGCCAGAGATAAGCGTAGCTTCTAGCCTCACAACCGGGAAATGACAGAAATCGGGCAGGCAGCATGACTACGTAGGTCGCACCTATTAGGGTCTATAATCACCTGATCTAGTGTTTCATTTACTTCTAAAAATCTATTGTTGATGTTGTCCCATTCGGGAAATGGTTGCTGATCCCAACCGTTAGTGATATACATTTGATACACTCAAGCGAAATAAGTGGTTGGTCATGTGTGGCCGGGTTGCAAGATCTTCTTGTTGAACCCAGTGTACTCCTCTTTAGAGGTACACTAGCGAAAGGTGGTTCCATACCTTGTCATAGTTGGAAACCCATTACCCGATACGTGCTTGAGGTTTTGATTGTATATTATATATGTAGAACGTGAGATGGAAGCATTTCTACTAGATGATTATTATATTGTGGTTAATAGACATTATTATAGTATCAAAAGGTTTTTGATATAAAGATATTTCGGATTCTCTTAAGGAAAAAAACCCGTTCCGTTATACGGCGTGGTCTTATGAGATATCGTTTAATGGCTCAAACTGTTTTAGACTGTTTTACTCATACTAGTCCCATGACTTACCCGGAGTTTATTTTGTTTTGTTTTCCCTAAACTCTTGGGTGCCTAAATTTGTACGGGCAGTCAAGTAGTCGGGATTTTTCAGATACACTTGGAGAGCTTGGAGCAGGAGGCTTCAGGATTTTATAGCTATTGTTTATTTCCACTGTGTTGTAAGTGTTGTACTCTGATTAGTGTTATTGTATACATACTGTTTGTATTTCAAAAGTTATGTTATATTTTATTCGTTCCGCTGTGAGATTCGTGTTTACTCTGATGATGATGTTCTTCTTCTTCTTATATTCTATTAGTTCTATCTTATCTATTCTACCCTCTAATCTCTTTCATTAACCATCCAGTATTTTCGATCCTTGGATGTTCGATATGTATTGTATATCGTATAACCAAGATCGCTAATTTTCGGTTCGTTACAGTTGGTATCAGAGCTTAAGGTTAAGTGAATTACCTTGGCTCTGTGGCGTAACTCAGTAGAGATGGGGTTAGCATTACCCTAGATTGAGTTTGAGTGTATATATACGAGTGTGTATTTGTTATTTGATATAAAAATTTGTTTTATATTGTGGAGATTCATTGGTTGAGTTGTTTGTGAAATCTGGTTGATCAGTTTGATCCACTGTATCGGTAGGGGTTTCTAAACACTCGAATACGATGGACCGACACGATATGTTTTGAAAGGAGGGTAAATGGAATAATTTTACCCGAACATATTTTGATATAGTATATTGGTTATGTTGGTTGTATTATAATCGAGTAAGATTATAAAAAGGTGAAATGGCTAATCAGAGTTCATATAAGTAAAGCATATGATATAAGATGAATTAAATCTGAAATTTAAATCAGAATTGGAATTTAAAATAAGGAAATTTTAAGTTCCTGGGATATTTTGAAAACGTTTTTCAAATTGAAAGTGATATAGTATTGAACTCACCTTGATAGCTGGAAAATAGATTCTGATGATGAATCTAGACATCATCAGTGTTCATTTTCGAGTTCTAAGTGACAGATTACTACCAAAGATTTTGTTTTTGAATTGTTTTGAGAAAAACAAGTTGTTTAGAAATTCAAAGGTTTTGAATTGGTATTATGATTTCAATTTGATTTGAAATTTACCCAAGAATTTAAGTTCTGGAATTAAAAATTTAACTAATAAAGTAAAATAGATTGAGAAGTTATAAGTGAATAAATAAATTAGAATTTAAACTTGAACTAAGTTAAAAAAATAGGATTTGATTGGAGAATAATCTGGAATGGAATTGCATTGATGAATTAAGAGTTTGAAATTTGAAATTTGAGTTCAAGTGGAAGTTGGCTTAGATATAACCAAAGGATTGGATTTAAGGATAAATCGATCAGAGATTGATTGAGATGACATTAGTATATGCTGAATTAACAGCAGATGTAAAGGATATAGTGATATGCCCGACAAAAAGGTACAAGCTTATTTTATATGAGTTTGGTGATTTATGAGCCTGTTTGGCAAGCCACTAGGCTGTTTGATTTTCTTTTGGGTTGATGAAGACCCAGAGAGGCGAGTTGGATTTGACCTATTAACCAGTACAAAGGAGGTGCTGGCGAAATTTTTCAAAAAGTCAAGGCGTTACAAATTCCAAGATTTTTTCGTTGATAAGAATTAATAATTAAAATAAATTGGTTTAGTGAAACCGTAGTTAAGAAGTGAAGAAATAATTTTAACCCAGTCGATAGGGTTTGTTGTCTACCTTAGCAATTTCGAGGACGAAATTATTTTAAGTGGGGAAGAATGTAATGACCCGCATTTTTCGACGATATAATATTTAATTTATTTAATTATTTAAATAGAGTTTAGAGGATTTAATGGTCGTTGAATTAAATAAGAGTGAATATTTAATTAAAATAATAATTAAATAATATATTTAATTTTGAAATAATTAGAATTAGTGGAATTCACAATATTGTGTGAACTGGACAATTCAAAGTATATAATTCAGTTTAGAGCTGAATTATAATAACGAATATATTATTTGAACGAAGTTAAACGTATAATTATATTATAGTTAAAATCGAGCTTGAAATGGCGTGGCAGTTCGTTAGTTGGCGATTTGAACTTCAACCAAATATATAGAAGCCGTTTTAAGTCGGATTTCTGTGAAACAAGAAACATTAGGAGCTGGTGAAGTATATTTTTCTAGTGGAAGAGAAAAATCAGTAGTTCGTCGTGTAGATTTTGATTTATGTCCAAATAAAATTTTAGAAAAGTCGCTGTGGAATTCCTTTATAATTTATAAAGGAATTATTTATAGTTTAAAAAGGAATTTCAATATAAATCGAATATCGGGTTGACCCAGATTTGAAATATCGAGTTAGAAACCCATATAAGATTTTTCTGAAGCTGTATGGTATTCCACTGTGGATATATACGATAATATAAATTTATTTATATTTAATTTAATTTTATTTAAATATATTTATATATTTAAAAGGGTTAATTCGGGCTTTAAAAATAGCCAGTTTTGCAAACGACCTCAGAATTCGACGAAACCAATTTTGTTGGATCCGCAATATTAAATTATTGCTAGATTTCAGTTTCCGTGATTTTTGAAGTCAGTATGTGGCTGTACCGATTTTTAAAGTGAAAAACAGTTGATATTTCGAGGGTTAAAAATACACTGTGTGAGGATACGGAGTCGGAATTCGACGACACCAATTTCGTTGGGACCGTAATGTCAAACTCTAGCTACATGTCCAGTTTGGTGATTTTTGGGTATTTCATGTGATCATAGGAATTTTTAATTGATAAATACGAGTATTAAAGTGAAAATATCTCAAAATATCTAAACATAAATATCTAAATTTTAAATCCTATAAATAGCCTAACTTCTCCCTCTCTTAAGACCTAATCCACTCCTCTAAAAACAAGAAAAAATGAGCCGCCACAGAAAACAAAATTTCAACAGTAAAAGCAAAGTTTGGAAATCCAAATCAAATCAAAGAAAATGCTATAAATCGTTATACCAATATATTTGTGATCTATGTAGTTTGCTCTTTGCGCTCGTATCAGTTTTGGTGGGTTCGACTAGTACTTGATTCGATGTCCTATAGGTGCGTGAGCCTAGGATTTCGACTGGAGGTCAAGGCGAGGGGAGTCAGGGCAAAATGAGGGTGGCGCTGCACTCAGGAGGAGTAGCCGAGGGTATTGGTGGAGTTTGGAAGAAATCCATGAAAAAAATGTTCGATATTGGCATGCTTCAGGGCATGGGAGCATAGGAACCGCGGCAAGATGAAGTGATGCGAGTTTTGATCAACTGGTATCAGTGTGAAGAGGAGATGATGAGGAGTGGTGTGGTGTTCTTTGTTTTGGGTTTCGCTGAAGAATAGTGGATCGGTGGTAGAATAAAGGAGCGGTAATGTCTATGGTGGAGCAGCAGGTATCGTGGGGGAAGAAGGGTCTTTCGTGGGTGGGCTTGATATTGGGCCGACGGGTTATAAAAGGGGTGGGGCCCACTAATTTAAAATCCAAGTTTTTATTTGTTTAATTTAATTTAAAATGTATGTAGAACTTGTAAAATACGTATCTTCTACATACGATATCAGATTGATGAACCGTAAGTTGCGTCGGGACCTTATGGACGAGAGCTTCACAATGAAGCTGACTGGAAGTGAATTGGAGCTCGTTTGAATTAATGGCGAAATAAATTGTTTGATTCAAATCAAACAACAGTTTATCGTTCTTTAACGATGAACTGCCAAAGTGAGTAAAACTCACCAAGTCTGAACAGTTCTATTTTTATAACGTATATTTAGAACTGATAAATGTTGACTGATTGTTGTCTGTTAACTGTTTGGTTGAATTGTTTGTGTATTGATTGAAATCATAGTTAATGATATATATATATAAATCATTAATCAAATATTGATTCTGTTCATCAGAATATTTTATATTCGTGTTATTTGTGTTGTTTAACGTCTGTGATGCAGGGAAATAGGTTGGAGGGGTCCAACTGGACTCCTCAATATTTATAATACTGTTTGTTCATATATTATGATATATGATGTGAAATATAATCTGTTTGATTATGTGTGTTTAAATGATATCGATCATTGTGGTTTGCTATTTTAAATATCATAAGAGACCCTGGGATGTAAAAAGAAATATTTCAATGTATATTGAAATAAAGGAATTTTATAAAATCAATCGATTTTATAAAAGGTAATATTTTGAAAATAAAGTATTTATAAAATCATAGGATTTTATAAAGGATAACATTTATTTAGAAAATAAATAAGAGTATATAAAGGAGGATATTTATTTATAAGACAAATAGAATATCATAAGGAAATATTTATTGGGAAAATAAACAGGATAAAGATAAAAGGAAAACATTTATAAAACAAAAAGAGTTTTATAAAAGGAATATTTATTTGATAAATAAATAGAATTAAAATAGAATATTTATTTGGAAAATAAATAGAAGTATAAGAGGATTATTTATTTAGAAAATAAATAGACAAATGTAGGAAGAGAAATATTTGTATAACATTTACAAATAAAGGTTATAAAAGGAATTGTTTATTTACGAAATAAATAGAGTTATAAAAGGGAATTTTAAATAAGACTTAAGTATTAGAACGTAATGAATTATATAAAAGAATTAATCGAGTTAGAATTAGTCGATTAGAGTTAATTGAATATAAAGTTATTCGAAATAGAGTTTATCGACTATTAGTTATTCGAAATAGAGTAAATCAAATAAAATTAAGCAAAATTAGAAACTGACTAGAGATTAGTAAATTGAATGGTTTTCTAAGTGTCTATCTATTGTTGGTTTCGGCCTTCGGGATTTATACTTAGGGAACTGTTATTATACTAGTTTACAGTCAGGGACTGATAGTTGTGGGAGAATAGTGATACGTAATTAAGCCATGGAAATGTTTCCAATGTTAATAACGTATATTTTCTAAATGTAGAAAATAAGGAAATATGAATATATGGTTAATGATTGATCGATATGATTTCCATCTGGAAATGATATCGTTGTCTGCACATGTGTTTTTTTATAGTTAACTCACCGACTATCGAACTTTTGACCATTTTAACGTTGTTAATATGGAGATATCGGTTGGACAAATCTGTAGAACCACTCCGTATTGGCATAAGCGTTGCGAATCATATATGCCAAAGATAATTGAAGATGGAGTAAAGTGCAATGGCTGTTGTATAAATCTTAGGCAAAGATTACCTCAGATGGTTGTACTGAATAGTGCCTTCGGTTTGTCCAGTCCCAAGACGACCTGTATGGATGAATGTCTGATAGATTATATTTAATAGATCGCATAAGTTGATCTCTTCAAATGTATATATGTTTGGTGGCGGAGGAATTTGTTTCTCTTAGCTGTATACCCGTGGTATTATTGGGGAAATCAATTTGTGATTTGGCGGGTATGACGATGTGACATTCAAAGTGAATAAACGTGTGATCTGTCAGAGATAAGCGTAGATTCTAGCCTCACAACCGGGAAATGACAGAAATCGAGCAGGCAGCAAGGCTATGTAGGTCGCACCTATTAGGGTGTATAATCACCTGATCTAGAGTTTCATTTACTTCTAAAAATCTATTGTTGATGCTGTCCCATTCGGGAAACGGTTGCTGATCCCAATCGTTGGTGATATACATTCGATACACTCAAGCGAAATGAGTGGTCGGTCATGTGTGGTCGGGTTGCAAGATGTTCTTGTTGAACCCATTGTATTCCTCTCTAGAGGTATACTAGCGAAAGGTGGTTCCATACCTTGTCATAGTTGGAAACCCATTACCCAATACTTGCTTGTGGTTCTGATTGTATACTATATATGTAGAACGTGAGATGGAAGCATTTCTGCTAGATGATTATTATATTGTGGTTGATAGACATTATTATAATATCAAAAGGTTTTTGATATATAGATATTTTGGATTCTCATAAGGAAAAAAAACCCGTTCCGTTATACGGCGTGGTCTTATGAGATATCGTTTAATGGCTCAAACTGTTTTATTCATACCAGTCCCATGACAGACCCGGAGTTTATTTTGTTTTGTTTTCCCTAAACTCTTGGGTGCCTAAGTTTGTACGGGCAGTCAAGTAGTCTGGATTTTTCAGATACACTTGGAGAGCTTGAAGCAGGAGGCTTCAGGATTTTATAGCTGTTGTTTATTTCCGCTGTGTTGTAAGTTTTGTACTCTAATAAGTGTTATTGTATACATACTGTTTCTATTTCAAAAGTTATGTTATATTTTATTCGTTCCGCTGTGAGACTCGTGTTTACTCTAATGATGATGTTCTTCTTCTTCTTCTATTCGATTAGTTCTATCTTATCTATTCTACCCTCTAATCTCTTTAATTAACCATCCGATATTTTCGATCCTTGGATGTACGATATGTGTTGTATATCGGATAACCAAGATTGCTAATTTTCGGGTCGTTACAAAAATACTCAACCAATACTTTACATTGGTTAAAACAAAACAAACGTTGAATTTCAGTTCAACGGTCGACAACCAAATCAATTATCTAATCAGAATAGTTCATAAAATGATAATATGAAAAAAAAATATTGAGGAATCCTGTTGGATCCCTCCAACCTATTCTTCCCTGCATCAAAATAGATTATCTCACATAAATTCATTCAATTCAATTTAACTGATTATTTCTATAACGGTAAATAAAGATTATTTAACATCAGTTCAAATAATTAATTATGTTTATTTAATAAACGTGACCAACAAGGTAAGTTACCTCCATTGGGTCCAATCGTTAATATAACGATTTGGTGTTTCACTAAAATTAGATAACCGTTTAATTTCATCGGTTCGAGCAATATATGCAATATATAATTAACAAACAAACAAATAGTCAATCATTAGCAATCATAGCACACAATTATACTACCCAACTTATAAAAAATATAAGTGCGGAGAACTAAATGAGTTTAACTCACCTTGATATGATTCGTTGTCGCTAAAGCGGTTCGGGTTTCAGTTAAATTAAACAACATTTTATTTCACCAGTAATTTCCGCTGTCTCTACTTCTATCCAAATAGTTCATAGCATAGTGCTGGAAATATGATCCCAACATAGTTCGTTTCGTTTAATTCTATTAACTTGACAACAAGTTATTAGCATTTTATTATAAACTATTTTAAATTAGATTAATAATTAATCCTTAACTATATATATTATGATGTTTAATTACTAGCTAGTTTGTCGGATTACTTAGCTTTAGCCCCGGCAAATACTGATTAACTATAAATAATGCTTTGGGTATAGATTAATAACTATTTCGTTCAACTAGCTAATAAATTTATTAATTAACTTCTTAAATGTATGGACTAATCAATACTTAAAATATTTTCTTTGTTAAGCTCAAGTATACAGGCCCGACATTCACTAGATTTGGAGAATCAAGGCTGACCCTTTATCCTTCATACAACATCATTTCAGATAATTCACTTTTACTTCTAATAATTAATTTCCTAATTTAATTTTAGTATCCACTAGTTGCATAGGTTATAACAATTATTAAACTAACATCCGGATTTCGTTTTAAAGGAACATGTAGCAGATCCTTTCACTTAACTTCATTTAATAAATTAACCTATTCATTGTCTTATTATGACAAATTATTACCTACATTTTAATAGAACAAACTGGCAAAACTTTTACTGTGGTCAACAATAATAAAACGAGCTGAAAATATAATAATTACATCAGCTAAATATTGGGCTGATCCTTCTGTTAATTTCCACATAACAGTCCAGTTACTTCAAAATGAACCATGCAAGTTTCATTCCTTATCCCTTCTGTACAGACTGACCACTCACCCAGCAAACACTTCACTGCCGCTCCTTAGGTCATTACCTGACCACCGATCAGGAGTCGCCGCTCCAGTCGCATTCACGTCGGTGAATACCGTGCCAAGCCTCAGGTCATTCGACTCTCCATTTTGCTCTAGATTCTGTACGCAACTCACTGCCCTTCGAGGCAAATTCCGACCGCCATAGACCATAGTCTCATATCATCTCCATTCATCTTGAAGAGCTCGTTGAGCTCAAAGTTTTTGTAATTATGGAGTTTTGATTTTTGTGAGTGGGTCGATTGGAAAACGAGGAAGAAGGTTGGTAGCTATTGTTCGTTGATTCCATAGAGAGGCTGCCAAAAGATGGGTGGAATACGAGAAAATGTTTTGACCGATCGCAGGGTTTGCCAACCCTTTATATAGAAATCACTAAATATTATATTATATTTAAAACTTACCCATGAAGTAACAGGTTGAATCAAGCCCATACGATGTCCAATTGAGATGAAACTCCTAATCCTAGCATAAAAAAATATTCTAGATATGATGGGACAGGATTTGTCAAATTCTGAGGCCGTTTGTAAAAAGTCCTTTATAAATCACAGGCTAAAAATCACGCTTTTAATTTACCACGATCACAAAATAAATCCAATCAACTTGAAACTTTGAAATTCTAAATGATCTTTTCCTTATGGATCTAATGAATTTGTTTCGTTAAAATCGGAATTTGTTTGCCAAGTCTTTTATTCCTTTAAAGTTACCTCTGTCTAAAGTGGTCAAAATAATATAAAGATTAGGGCGTTTATCTTTGCCATAATCAAACGGTATGTCCGATTAACACAAAAATCAAAATCTTATAATAATTAATTAATACGAATCCAATAGCACAAATTTCATCGCATTCCGAGAATGTTTCCCGATACGCTATTTTTATACGCCAAAAAACGCTATTTTGGACACCAAAATACCTGATGTCCAAAAATAATAAACTATATGCCTATCCTAACTCTAAACATCGATACGAGCTCAATGGAATTAGTTTCATGGCTTAGTTCGATCATCTTCTCAAGTTACACTTAAATACCCCTATATTAAATTAAGGGTGTGTTTTTTACAGGTCCCTATTAAGTTTCAAAATATAAAAAAAACCGCTCATAAAAAGAATATAAAATACATCCCTAATTTTGAACTTTCGACCAAAAAATTCCAGATCTACCGTTACGCACTTAAAAAAATATCCAACAATGACGGGTCATAATTTACTCAGTCAATCGTTCCTTTTATCTCGCTGAAAACCCTAATCCCACAGTTCTGCAAATCGTTCGATCACTCCAACAACGATTTCGCATCATTTCATCAGATCGATCGCTTCTTTTATCTCGATCAAAACCCAAATCCCACAAATCTTCAAAACCCTCGATCAATAAATTTTTAGATTCAAAAGCCGGTGATTATCAGTTTAATCAACATCTTCCTATTTTGCTTGAAATTCGACGTACTCATCATCAAATTACAGCAAATAGCAAAAAAAGGTATAAATCTGGTGGCTTTTTTTCGTATTCAACTATAGATACTGTCTTCCGGTAATCTGATTTTTATTCAGTAAATATTTATGATTGTAAGCAAGTATGCATGAAAGTTAAATTTTTGAATGCATTTATTCGTACTGATGCATGCTGGAATTTCAGAATTATACAATTCAGCAAAATAACAATAATATCTGCATATTTATATGCAAAAATACTAGATATATGCATACAAACATACATATATTCTATATTCTGATTTTCTGTATGTTTGATATGAAGTTGCATACAGATATGCATATATTAAAAATAGATGCATATTTGTAGGCAAATTTTTAACATAAAAGATGAATACAGATATTTAAAATATATACATATTTGTATGCATATATCTAGAATATATGCACGCTTATACTCAACTTTTCTGAGTACATGCAAAACCAAAAGTTCTAACAATAGGTGCATACATATATGCTCATTTTGACAATATATGCATATTTTAACAATAGTTGCATAATTCTATTGATGAAGTAATAATTGTTGCAGTTATCTTCATTCAATTGTGAATACTGCTATGCATTTCTTAATAATTATTCCATGCTTTTATGCAGATATTTTAAATAATTTCTTAACAAAGCTATTATCCAACTGGCAATTGGTGATGCTTTATAAATTTTTGCAGTGTCGAATATGCAATGTTTGTAATGAACATGAAGAATAAAGGAAGTGAGGAAAAAGAATTGGACAAGAAAGATGAACTGTACAACGCTTAGGATGTTGATTTACAAATAATGGTGCTTGCATACAAAATTATGAACTGCAAACCACAAAGCTGGACTCCAAGTCAACACCTAACGCAGAACTGGTTGCTGTCGAATGCAAACAACGTGAAATAAAACTGGAAAATTTGATAGTTAGAATTTTTTGTGAATATTTATACTGTTTATTTTAAACTATGGTCTGTTGATTATTATTTACGAAAATGAATTACAGGGGAATATTACATAGTGTTTGAAGTTATTTTGGTTCTATATGATAACCTGGAATTTTTGGTTAATGTTGTGCAGATATTCAATATATTAGCATCGTTGTATGCAAAATATTATGAAAATTTGCAAATTTGAATTGCAGAAGTAAAATAATAGCATACTTATATGAAATTATTATTATTAGCTGGATACGAATATGCAAAACAATACAAATATTAGCATACATTTCATAGTAAGATGTAATAGGTAAAGGAATGTTCAAATATTCTGCATATATTTATTCAAATATAACAAATATTAGCATACATTTCAGCTTAAAAAAATGTCAATCTAAAACAAATTCACAATAACAAACTGAACTGATTTTATTACATTAGACAAATGTTTACAATAAATGGAAAAAAAACACTAAAACAAAGTGTCTTAAAAAAATAACAAAGCAGATGTAATGGTCTTTCGAAGAACAAGTTCTTTTGTTATGACCCAGCTTATTGCACACACCACATCTTGCAGGCTTCGTAAAATCACATGCAGATTTCAATCTTTCGAAGAACAAGTTCTTTTGTTATGACCCAGCTTATTGCACACACCACATCTATTTTATTCGATGAAGCTGCCTCCGCCATGGATATGAAAATTGTGTTTCTGGAAAAAATAAAACCCTAATACGTAATCTATACCCATTAATTACATCGCGAATTTGAATGAGGGCATTTCCGTGAAAATAAAAGCCGTGTTTTAAAAATAAGGATGAAATTTATAATCCTTAAAAAGGATGTGAGCCTAATTGACTTTAGTTTTAAGGATGTGAGGCTAATTTTCACTTAAATTAAATTAATTACGTGCTATACAAAATGGCAGGGCGTTTACGGCTACTGTGGTCACATACGACATCGGTTTGCCATGAAATTTAATACGGTACGATAACTTAACGTTACGGCTCCAATGAAACTAATTTCATTGAAAACGAACCCTGTTTGCAAAATGACTATTTTTAAGGCTATAAAAGTATCGATAAAATATTAATTGGATTCCAAAATAATTTAATTAAATAAAAATAAATTATTATAATCTTAAATAC
This sequence comes from Allium sativum, assembly GCA_030737875.1. NCBI lineage: Eukaryota > Viridiplantae > Streptophyta > Magnoliopsida > Asparagales > Amaryllidaceae > Allium > Allium sativum. Next base: position 584,739,501 of record CM060923.1, on the reverse strand, counting down.
CCAACTGGAAATATCATATAGCTTCAAATATAAATTATACAACTCAATATCATCAATTCGAGTTAAACATTTTTTGAATTATATTAAAAACCCTTATAAATTATTAAATAAACGTTATCATTTACTAACGAATTCCATAGAAACCATTTTAAAATTTGATTTGGACATAACTAACAATTTATAACACGAAGTCTGGATTTTTCTCTTCCATATGAAAATTATAATCAACAAGATCCCAACATTTCTTGTTTCACAGAAATTCGACTCATAACAAATTCTGTATATTCAATTGAAGTTCAAAACTCAATATTACGAACTACCATGCCATTACGAGCTCAATTTATAATTATATATAAATTTAACATTTAAACATAGTTTTAATAAAACGAGTTCAATATTAAAATCCATTTGTATTCCAAATATAATACTTAAAAAATAAAATAATTTAAATATTAGACTACCAAAAACACGGGACATTACATTTATTTATTTTTTCTCTCATTCCGTGAATATTATTGTGTGTGGTTAACACATTTTGGGGGTTTATCGTCATTAGACTAACTTTTGACGTCAACACTTTGGCACACCAGGTGGGGGGCACGGATATTCCTTACAACCTTCGACAACTCTTAAAGAGGCAATGACAAAACAGAAGAAGGATTTAGAACCTTCTCACTCTCAATCTCAACCCGCTGGTGCAGTAAATGCAGTAGCAGTGGAGGTAAGCTAGGAGGCTTCCACCCATGAAGAGCCATCCCAATACTTAACTAGGGACGAGACAGATAAATTTTTAGGCGAACTCAGAGCTCAAATGGCACACCAGGATGGACTCCTCGCAACGCAATAGGAAATGATGAAGGATTTCCTCACTCGGATGGAAGGGAGATCGAGCAACCAAGCATCACTTCCTGCTTGAAGCGAAGCTGGGGAAACTGCTAATCTTTAATCAATGTAATCCAAGCCCCAGATTGGTGTTCATTTCTTCCTGGCTCAACTTTACTTCCCGACCGGCGAGATCTAATGTCATACATTCTGGCATCCAACAAAGCTGGAGTAGCTGCAGATTCTCAGGTCAGCCGAGGCCATGTGCTAGATCGGTCGACCATTTTTCCTCTAGTCCAGGGTTCGACTTACTCTATAGACATGCAACTCTCATAACATTGCAACTTTTGGGTCGACCAGAACATGGATCGATGCAACCTCCAGTCTGACCCGGTAACTTACCACAAACTCGTTTTATGCAACCTCTAGCACAGCCTTCCCAGCATGCCCATCCAAGAAGGGCTGGGACAACGAACCTCTGTTTCACCAAGATCACTCTACTACACTGGTACCCAATGTGATGGTGGGAAACGCTATGGTAAATCACTCGGATATCGCCTTGGGTGGGGGCAGTGCCGAACCTCGAACAGATAATGCTTTTCCCAACCGGTCTAACCCTACTATTATGGATATGGTTCAACCCAATATGCATTCAACCCAAGCGGCTCCAATCAATCCCGAATCAACACCCAAGGCTAGGGGACACATTCACCCATCACTCGTGGAACGAACCGATCTGACCCTAAGAACGCAAACCATGATACCACCTCGTTCCAGGGTTCTCACCAACGTCCCAAATGCAGAATTGGATTCGTGGCAACAACTCCTTGGGGATGGAAGTCAGATTGCAAACATCATCAAATGCTTCACCAGAGGCACCTCTTCTCAACAGGATATAGATAACATTCATCGCAGTCCTTTCACAAGGTAAATTAGAAACTCGCACAACCCTCCAAACTTCAAGCTTTCAGTCCTGGAACCCTACAACGGCAAGACCGACCCGTCCATACATATCATGCGACACATGCGTCATATGGAAGTACTTTCCGCATCGACCAACATCATGGCTAAGTGCTTCCCTCTCTTTCTCACTGACGTTGCCAGTATGTGGTTTCGGTAGCTAACAACTGAATTGATCAACAACTAGAACATGTTGGTCACCTGCTTCATCAAACAATTAAGAGTTCGTATCTCCCGACCAAAAAGTGTCATGTTCCACGCATCCATTAAGCAACGGTCCGACGAGACTTTACGCTCCTTCCTAGAAAGATTGAACGTGGTTGTATCATCTGTCGGTTGACCCAAGCCATCGATGGTGTTATGGCCTCCGTGGCTGGTGTTCTGGACCGAACTGATTTCAATATCTCCCTCAAAGGGATCCTCCTAGAGACATTGGAGAAATCTACTCCGAAGTCGATATATTCCTATGACAAGAAGATGCCAACATTGAGATGGAAAATCTCAAAGTACTTGCTACCAAGGGTAGAGGACCATCCACCACTGGCTAGAACAAAGGAAAGGGGAAAGCCTTGGAAAAGAACGATCGGAATGTGCGATTTCGAAGAGATATCAAATAAGATCAATACACCAAGCACAACTTCTACCTACTGGATATATACCACGATGTGCGAGGATCTATAAATTTTCCAAAGCCTCCCAGGAATGATCCAACCCAAAGAGAATACGAATCAGGAAAGCGCTATATGTATCATAATATGGCAGGTCATGACAACAATGATTGCAGGTATTTGCACAATCTCATCGAAGAATGTGTTAGACGTGGAGAGCTAACTGAACATGTTAAAAAAATCTACACAAACCGCACCACCACAGCTACCCTCTCATGCTCCTCAGGTTAGTCCTAGAGCTCCTCGAAATGGGAAGGACCCCGAGCCTAGCAATCGCGACATCATCATCAATTTATCTAGTTTAGATCATTGCTATTATTTTTCAATAAAAGGGTTAAGTCGAAGTATACACGTATGAGGTTAGGATTTAATCCCAAGGCATGCTTTGGATTCGACTATAAACCCATTAGGACTTATTTTGGTTTCTGTAATAGCCCCTTTGTGGCAATAAACTTTCTTTCTCAAACATGAATAATGTTTGATCAATTCAAGTATCCTGTTGGATTCAACACTCAACCCAAAGCCGAGTATGGTTAATGCTCGCCAAAACTTCTTAAGCTGATCATAGTTAATGCTCGCTAAACTTCTTAAGCTGGGTATGGTTAATGCTTGCCAAAACTTCTTAAGCCGAGTATGGTTAATTTTTGCTAACCTCCTTAAGCCAAGTGTGGTTAATGCTCACCAAAATTCGTAAGCTGAGTAAGGTTAATACTTGCCAACTTTACAAAACCGAGTATGGTTTATGGTTATCTTCACGGTAGGCTTATACCTGAAAGAACCATTTATTCTGTCAGGAAATGGCAAACTAACCCGATCACCTCCTCAGCGTGGTTGAAACTCAATTCCCAAAACAGAGTATGGTTTATGCTTGACTTCCGGGTATGGTTTATACCCCTTCACTAAAACCGAGCATGGTTTATACTTGTCCTCCTTGAACTATGGGTATGGTTGATACCCCACTTCACACTTTTGAGTATGTTTTATGCTCGACTACCTAGGTATGGTTTATACCCATCACAATCATAAGCTAAATATGATTTATCCTCCTAACACACACCCAAGCATGGCTTATGCTTGAACACACCAAACGACATTGCCAGAATTTGGCATGTCTACCATAAATCATTTATAACACTGTTTAAATCAGCAAGGTCCCGGTCCTCCTGCTATTCTCTTAGATCGATCCAGCGTGATCATTGGCGCTTTACGTTCTCGGACTCCCGACGTTAATACGATCCTCGGATGATTGTCAGTTTTTTGGCCTTAATATGATCCTTAGCAGTCGTCAGTTTTATGGCCTTAATACAATGATCATCGATCGTCGGTTTTTTGGCCTTCATGAAATATGATTTGGCATAACCATGGCTTTCTTGATTTCTGCTATTTATATTCTCTAGAGAGATCTAGAACTCATCTTCTTCCCCCCAAGAAGATATGTTCTGGGGGGCAAAGTGTTAACCAGCTTTTTGGCAAAAGCCATCACGACTAAAGATCGAGGCTTGCTACTAGACATAGGCCCAGTTATATGCCTCCATGGTTAGCTTCTATCCTAGGTAGATCGATTATAATTCAACCCAAATCAGCTCCACGGTAAGTAAAGATTCTTTCCTTCCAAGTTGGCATTCCCCCGAAGTCAAAACCAAACCGATCAATCGGGTCATCAACCATTCGATCGAGTTTTCCCTGAAAGATCGAATCAAGCCGGGAATATCAGGTCGAAAATATCAAGCCAAAATATTTAATACAATATGAAGTCCTACTCCCAAGGCTAAAGAACCGTTCAACCTTTACTTGCATAACTTTTTATACGCCAGAATTCAAGTTCCACGTGTGCCACACTTGTTGAGGAGAACTATTCATCAGTAGGAGACCGGATCCCTCCATCTACAAATACTTTATAGGATTGAATTACACGTGGCCATTCCAAAAAAATAGATGTATGCCATGCTACATACAAACTCGACACACCTTCTCGCCTATACATACATCTGTTTCCAGAAATGGAAGGGCATGATGAAAAATCTACTACAGAAAAGCTCCTATTCGGCATTGCAAAAATAATATGCCATATACACCAAGTACAACACAAGGATTTTGTGTGTAAACCACTTCTTTCTCTTCTTTCTTCCAATCAAAAACAACTTTAACTTGTAATCGATAGTATAAAGAGAGATTATAAAGTGGTCATTGGCTTGGTTTCTGTTGAACCACTATAAAAATGTTGTGTCTCCCGTGTTTATTCAGTTTTTCTCGCATTCTGTGAATATTATTGTGTGTAGTTAACGCACTTTTGGGGTTGATCATCATCAGACCTACTTTTGACGTCAACAATTTCAAATTCAAATATGTATATTTATTATTTTATATTCAAACCTTGTCATATACTTATCTTCTTCATACGGACTTAGTTTTCGACAAATAAGATATCCAATCAAATTAGAATCTCGCCACGACAACAATAGTGATATTTTCGTGGTCAAAATTCCGTGTATAGATATCCATATTTTTAGCCTATTATTATTCACATTAAATTGTTATTATTTCATTTGTCTATTCCAATTAGGGTATATTTTACGGAGTGTTACAAAAATGTAACTACGTAATTATATTGAGGGAAGCACTAGAGTTACATGTTATAAGTACCACTAGTTGTGCTAGACTGTATACATCGTTTCTTTCTCCTAGATAAAAAAATAAGGAAATCCATTTTCTACACAATAGGAGGTGAAATCCGCTGATAGGAGGTGAAATCCGCTTGTTTGCATCTATCTATTTATTTCCAGAAGAATTGGATTTGAGTTTGCCAAAAACTATCATTATAGATTTGGAAGAGATCGGGGTCATATTTTTGGTTTGAAACCACTACAACCATCTTAAGTGTCTAAAGTTAGGGAACATCTTAAAAATAGTGGAATTATATATGGATCTCTTGGAGTGCTAATGTTATTCGCTACTAATCATAAGGGTGATTCCAAAATGCACGCAGTAATAGTGCATTTAGCCTTTCCTATTTGCGGGCGATTTGCATGGATGGGTGCCTGATATTGCATTTCTAGAACAAAATATATTTATTTTTACAAAAATGTATTTATTTAGTGGTGTTGCAGATAACACCTGTGCTACTTACACCCTTCCTCGAGACATAAGAACACGGAGATTGTATTTTTGGGAAAATAGATAATGTGTTGTGGAAATGGTAATGTAACATTCGAAGTGTAATTGGATGCCTGAGAAAGGTAATTGTTAGCCTTAAGCACCATCAAACCGGAAATGGCTAAAACATCAGTACGCAATAGGTCTTTGTGAGTTGCTCTTATTAAGAACATCATTCCACAATCTAGATTTGATATTTATAGTTTTTGGGATGTGTGCAAATAATGGGCCAGGCATAATACACATGGGTTAGCCTAGGTTTAGGGAATGATGTAATCTTGTGCGTCATGTTAAAGTGGCAAAGGTTCATAGGTTGACTCTTTAGTACACTTTATCTAGTGGTATGCAGTTTGGAAGGTAGTCTTTTACCTTGTTATTGTGGGAAATCCAACTTCCAATATAGGTCTTTATAAACTTAATTTTACCTAGCTATATAGAAGTGTGGGATGTAAGCATTTAGCTATTTTAGATATTCATTTTCAATGTCAAGAAATTAATATAACATCACTAAATTATCTATGAAAAATGTTTTTGTTATTATAAGGTAATAATTCGTTTATGTTCATGTGCGGCTGATATTACGAGATACCTTATACCTTAATATGTTTTTGATGATACAAAATAAATAAATTCCTTAAGATTTAAGTTCTCTAACGATGATGACGTGGATGTTATTTTTATACGACACTCAGGTTAGATTGAGCATTTTCCAAAGCCTAGGGGATGGGTGGGTGACCGAAGACATACTCCTATGCTTTTCTTTATTCTTCCATTATTTATTTTGTTGTATTTATTAGCATATATAAGGATATGCTATTATAACTATCCAAGATGAAATAGGTTAATATGTACTAGTTTATACATAAAAAAATGGTTTCATTTTGTAAAATTTTTGGATATTTTATATTATCCATTGCATTGTAAGGTTTTTATTATATCTTCTATTTCCTTCACTCCTACAGCCTATCTTCCAGGCACTTTGTTATTCGATATGTGAATACCATAATTAATTCATATCAGTTTCTAAAGGTCAACAAGGCGAGCCGTTACAAATGGTATCAGAGCTTAGGTTGAGCGAACGCTTAGGCTTTGGTGTAACAAACTCATTAGAGATAGGATTAATAATATCATAGAGTCAGTTTAAGCTTATATAAGAGCATGTATTTGCTTATATATAGGAGCGTGTATTTCTTAATTTCATAAAAAATGTTTTGAATTATGTTATTCAATTTTGTTAGTTTGTTTAGTAATTCTTATCGGTGCGACTATCCAATGTTACTGATCGAGATTCTCTAAATACTTAAGCAAGTTCAGTCGATATAGTATTGTTTTTAAGTGGATAAATATAGTAATTTACTTGAAAAGATATTTTAAACGTATTAAATAATTCAAGAATTTATTATGATTTTTATTTTCTATAGTTATTATTAGTAATCAATAATATTCCTTCATTGTCATTTGGGATTTGATCGCTTAATTCTGAGCAATGACTTTTGTTGGTCCAATTAAAATCTTCATTCTAAAATCTGAGTTAGGTAGATAGGAGTTTTGGGAACACTGATATGAATAACTAGTGAATTAAATTTCACAATTTGACTATAGGGTGCTCGTTGATAATGTTGGGTTAAAATTTTGGTCAAAAATGTATGTTGTTTATTAAAACAATTTAGAATTGAAATAAATGCTTTATAAATTATCTTATATAAAAAGTTAAATTATAAAATAAAGTTTAATAAAAAAAGGTTTCAATAAAAGAAAATTAGAATATTTCAAAGATAAATATTTGAAAATGATTTTTTTTAAATGTGTTTAGTAAGTAAAATGACTCAAAAATTTGAATCGCTGTATTCTAAAGAAATTGCTTTAAATATTTTTAAGGATCCTCAAGGAAATATATAGCACTTGTCTGATGTTAACCGTAGGAAAATAATAAAAATAATTTTGTTGATGGCTACGACATCATTGTTGTACATTTTTGAGTTTCTAAGCAAGGAATTGTTACCAATGGAGTTCGCTTAAAAATCATCAATAAAATAGATTTGATGAGACTAAAAGCATGTTTTGGTTTACAAAATAATGTATATTATTATTACAAATGATTTTTAGAGAAAGAAATAAATATTTTATTTCATAAGAATTTTTAAATATAAATACCTTTGAAAAGAATTTTTATAGAAAGATTTATTTTCTTTAGTTCGTCTTGGGTAATGAGTCCAGGTTTGTTTTGTTGTTTCAGAGTAATCTTCTAAGTGACGATTAGATGTTTTCCCAAGCAAACGATATAGGACAGTTAGTAAATTTTATTTTTTTTATTATACAGTCGGAACAGAATTAAGTCGGAACAAGTCCAAGGAAATCTGGAAATGAATATTTTATTGAGGTTGTTTATTTGAAATAAATCGTATATGCATTGCTTCAAAATGGACTTGAAAATAAGAAAATTATTTTAAGTTAACTAGTTCGAGTGGCTCAAAATAACTAAAAATGGGAAAGAAGTAAGTTTGGATGGTAAATGCTTCTCTTGAGTATTATCCTTTCTGATAAGGGGATATATAGATGATATTATTCTATAGTATGCAGCACCTCGATATCATTTGGAATTACTCAAGCTGTATATATATGTATATATAAACCCACCATTTTACAAGGCTATTGCGTTGTACGCTTGGACACTCAAATTATCATCGAGGAGGAGGGCCCAAAGAAATGACTGGATTACTCGAGAATCGAGTGCGAACAACAATATAAGGCTATGGACAGCCGGATGTGCTCGGATGGAGCAATGAAAACGGATAAACTTGGAATTATGAAGCGCTTATATTTGGATTGGTTTCATCATTGATTGGTGCCACTACATTTGATCAATGCTAAAAAATCAACGACGTAGACCAATACAACATTGCAAATGGCAAGGTAGACCTAGATCTGAATAAGCCAAGTTACCATGGATCTGTATGGGCAGCAATCCTGATTTATCTATATCGGTATCGAGGCCGATCTGATCCAATCTCCATAATGATGTGGCTTAACTACCTTCACAACTACCACCCGACTCCATATGGATTTGGAACACCACCTATACCTATAAATAGAGACATCATGGCTTCATTTTGGAAGATCTTCTAACTCTTCCATGCTCTAACTCTGTTGGGTTTAGGATTCAACTCCTTTATCTATACGTTTGTTACACCAGATCACAATTGTATTTGTAATCTTACAGTCTAAATAATATACTATAACAAGTGATTGTAGGCTTGATTGTTAAACCACTATAATTTCTTGTGTTTTTTAACTTCTATGCATTATCTATGATCTATTACTGATAAACTCTATAATTATCTGTGATTTGGAACTAACTGGGTGTTAGCGGCTAAACTTGAAGTTAATATTTCGATGTCCTAGGAATGGGGCACCTCAATTGGACCTTAAAAGCTTAGGAAATTGATTGGAAATGGAAAAGAAAATGAAAAGAGATACTTCTTAGGTCGATAAGAAAAAAGAAGGCATGAATGTTTCTTTAGATGAAAATACCTTTGTCTTCTTAGGAAGGTAAAAGACGGATGAGGCGGTGAATCAACTACTAACCCGCACCAGGAAGACATCGTTGGGATGTAAAAGAAAAGGTTGACCAATTTCTTTAACCAAATTGGACGATCAGGACCACCAAAAAGTCAGGCTCAAGATCCTTGAATTGGACCTAGTAAAGAGGTGATTGCGGCTCGCGAACTAGAGAAAAAACCCCAACATCTGCTTTGGGTCAGTGATAAGTTACGGAGCGTACCCCTAAGCAGTGTAGATGTACTCTTGGTAGTTTGAATGCATGCTAATGTTGGGTAGAATATGAGAATTGGAAATGTTGTCAAACCCATAGCTAGTGTAGGACAGACTAAAATGAATAGAAACATTGGCAAATAGCATGAAGAATATGTATCGGGTATCCTCTCAAAGTTGGGGGCAGGCAGTACTACAGGTAGATGAGAATGAAAGATTACAGGAAATGGTCAAATGTGTGACGAGAGGAGAATTGCTTAATCAAGGATATAAGGAAGTTAATAGGATCTTATTTACTCCTAACATAAGGAAGCCAGGGAATCCATTGGATTTTAAGCATTTGGTATTGAATGCTTACGATGGAAGGCCATGCCGTATAATGTATTTAACGTGATACATCAGACAAATGGATGTACTACGGGCATCCGAAGAGCTGATTGCAAAATGCTTTTCTTTATATCAGACATACCTAGGTGTGTTTTGGTTCTTGTAGCTAAATAATGGATCGATTGGAGCTTGGAACGAACTTGTTGACAATTTATAGGACAATTTAAAGCCCACATTGCAAGGATAAAGAATGTAATGACATAAATATCAATCAAGAAAAGACCAGGAGAAACATTTAAGAGTTTCTTAGAGAGATTCAGTGCAGAAGTTGCATTGGTGGACAATCTGAAATCGTGAATGTTATTGATGGCAGTCATGTCTGGAACTTACGATGATTTTGAGTTTTAAGATAGTTTGAAAAGAGAACCCTTACATGTTGTCAAGAAATTATACAGGCTTACAGATATCTTCATCAAGGAGATGCATATGCAGGGAGGAAATTGGAAACTAATGCTGTGAGGATGAAGGAAACGGTTGAAGCGAATTTCAAGTAGGATAAAGGAAAGGCAAAATTGGAAAGCGATAGTTAAGGCTCAAAGAAAAATAGGAGGGGACCAAAATATTCCTCTTATGAGAAACCAAATGGATAATATAGAAGGATTTATTTGAATACTTGGGGGAAGAGACTCGGCGAATAGAGAAAAAAATTATGGAAATATTGCATGTACCAGAAAAAGGATAGGCATGCAATAGTTAAGTGTAGAAACCTCAGTGATGCAGTCGAGGAGCATGTTTGTAATGGGCATCTCCAATAGTATGTTGAAAATTGAGGGACAGTGACGAAGCATGTATTGCCATGCCATCTGCACCAAAAAATTCGAGCGGGTCTTGCTTGAGGAACCAAATCGTCATCTCTTGATAGGGATGACGGGGTCAAAATAACAGGTAGTTATCTCTTAACTTAATAGCCCGATTTCTTACACATGTATGAGACAAGGATTTAGTCTCTAGACATGCTTTGACCCAACATAAAGCCACGAAGCCCCGAAAGGCTTAGTTAAGTTTTTCTTTTCTTCCGTGTTATTGTCTCATCATGTACAAACATGGCACTGCCTTAAGCAATGAATAAGATTAGTCACAGTTTCTTCAATTGGAGGGGTGAAGTAATAATCGCAAGGTATGAATTCCTTTCATTGAAGAGTGATTGGACAAGTTCATGCAAATCAACCATGAGTTCATTTCATCAAATAGCGAGCGGATGAATTCGTGTAGAAATACTAATGAATAAACTCCTGATCAGGTATTCGGGACCACCTAGTAAAAAAAATAAACACGTACGATGATAATAAGTTGATACTCATTTGGATTGTTATATGTCCCTAACCAGAGAGTTGGGATTAGAGTGCAGGAAATAACATCACTTCCCCAAAGAGTAATAGGATTGGCTTACTAGTCATTGAACCCCTCTCACTGGAAAGTGATTGGATTGGGTTCGCTTAGGGCCCAAAGCGTCTGCATCGGTTCAAAAGATCCATGACATTGTTATATGTTTCAAGATGTGAACTAGAGTGCAAGAAGCAATGTCGCTTCACCGAAGAGTGGTAGACTCGGCTTACTTGCGGTTAAGCTACGTTCACAAGGAAGTGATCAAGATGAGTTTATCAAGAGCCCAGTAAGGCTACAGATCATCAAGTATAGCTAGTTTTTAGCAAGGGTTAGGTGATCGTGGAAACCAACCCATTTAATTAGAACCACTGAGTATGGTTGATACTCAATAAGAGCTCGATTCGGCTATGGACCGTCAAGTATGGCTGGCACTTCATAAGAAACTGAGGAGGTTATGGACCGTCAAGTATGGATGATGCTTGACAAGAGCCAAACATGGCTATGGAGCATCAAGTATGGATGATACTTGACAAGCACGCGACGATGTTATGGACCATCGAGTATAGCTGATGCCTAACAAGAACCCGTCAAGTTTATGGACTGCCAAGTATGATTGATGATTGATAAGCGCCTAGCGTGGCTACAAATTGTCAAGAATGGATGTTACTTGATAAGAATCCGAAGACTTTATAGACTATCTAGTATGATTCACTGTTAGTAAGAGCCAATGTGGTTGTAGAGTGTCAGGTATGGCTGATTCTTGGCTAGAACCTAGAAAGGTTATGGACTGTTAAGGACGATTGATGTTCAGCAAGAGGCTGATGTGGCTATGAATCGTCAAATATGCCTTGTATTTGATAAGACCCCAGTAAAGTTACAGATTGCTAAGTATGATTTACGACAAAATAGGCCATGTATCCTCAAGGGTGGGTGATATTTTTTATAGGAAAACTTGAATTATCAAGTATGGCTCACACTTGAAACAAGTCGAATATAGTATGGATTGGCGAGTATGGTGGTGCTCGATGCAGCATGTATCATCGAGTATAGTTAACACTTTGCACGAAAACATTTGGATTGTCAAACATGACGGATACTCGGCAAGGACCCGATGAGGTTACTGATCGCCAGGTGTGCATTACACTTGGTTCGATGAGACTTGGACCATCCAGCGTTGATGATGCTTGACATGTGACAAACTCGGATGTACTTGGATCGTTAAGGTGGGATAGCAGGGATCATTACGTATGACTAATAACCAATAAAGGTTCATGGGGATAATTCAATTATAAACTCATAATAAATGCATACTTGGAAATTACAAATGATTCGACAATATCATGGACTTAGTTATCAGCATGGAGCAGTCTCGAAAACCTGGAACAATCCAGATAGGTGACGGACCTCAAGTATCGAGTTAACAAAAATTTAAAACACATCACCCACCATGAGATATATTTTGAAGGATAAGTATTAACCCAACTTTTTATGATATAGTTTCATTTTAGACTTAGGTACTCTATTTACTTGAACATCGAGGAGGATAACCCATAAAGATGATTGGATTACTCGACGATCGAGTTTGGACGACAATATAATGCTATGAATGGATGAATGTGCTTGTGTGGAGCATTACAAATGGATAAACTTGGAGTTACGAAGCGCTACACTAGGACTGGTGTCATCGTGGACTGATACTACTAAATTTGATCAATGATCAAGAACACAAAGACCTGGACCAATACAACATCGCAAAGTGCCAAGGCAGACCTAAATATGAATCGGCCAAGAGGCCATGGATCCAGATCGGCACCGATCTAGATCTATCCAGATCGATAGTGATCGCCGAAGTACAACAAATTCCGTGTGTTCTTTACTTTTATGCACTTCCTTGATCTATGACTATTGAATTCCATGATTATCAATGATATGGAACTAACTGAGTGTTAGCAACCAAAATTGTAGCTAACAATATGTGTGTATGTATATATCTTTTATGGAATAATTATATGTATGGATTTCAAAAGTGTTTTATACGAAAATCCTAGAATTTAAATTCTTAAGTGAATTTTAACTACGATTTTGAATTTGATAATTAGGCACATGTATGATATGTTCTTTTATCATACCAGATTTAAAACTTAAGTTAGATTTATGAAATAATTTTCGTAAATAATTTTAAGAGGAAAATTAGAAGCAATGTTTTTGAAATCAATTTAGTGGAAATAGAATTGGAATTAGGAGAACCAATAATATAAGTGTGTACGTGAATGTAGATCATTTCTCTATTCCAAATAATTTGATCTCCAATTCGAGTACATGATTTGAGGTGGTTTACATCATTCCAAATAAGTATCAATCACAATTTTTTTAACAGAAAATACTTAGCGATGGTTCTTAGTGTGGAAACAAAAGTTTTCTGTCATAGTTTATAGTCATGCAAGAAAAATAAAAGTTTCTAATGAGAAACCTTATTGGAGTCTGCAGGTGAGCGATACTATTTGAAAATGAAATTTTGTATTTGAGTAGTGATCAAATCGTATTCTGTGTATAAATAATCTTTGTTTATCATACATGATTATGAATAATGATAAGTGTTCTATTGGTAAAATTTCATGGATAAAAATCTTATAAAGGGGATAATGTAACAAACTGGAAATTTCATCACTTTGTTTTGGAATATTTAGTTATTTTAAATATTCATTTGGGTTTTTCCAATTTAAAATATAATAAATTCCATATACCAAGTAATTGTCTCATTTTTAATGACATAATACTAATTAAAATTTTAGATTTTTTGCATAATTTTAGTTTGGAAAACAATTGAATTTTCATTTGACACTTTTTTGTACTAAATGTCGGCATTTGGAAAACATAACAAAATAAATTAACTTCTTAGTTTTATTGTCGTTTTGTAATCAAGTCGCTATCCTTTATGTGATCACATTTTATTTGCGATCATTCATAGTCTTTTTGGAAAGACCGACCGGTTTTTATAGTGAGCGCAAAAACTTATTATCATAATAAACAATAATTGCAAATATTACAGGAGATTGGTTGGTTATCAAATTGCTAGAAATCCAGATGTTAAGGTGGACTGACCACTACAGATATTTTTAAAGTGGGATTACCATTGCAACTAACCTAGCTTCTAGGACATGAGATAGTCACATAGAATAGACTACTATTACATACCCACGCAGGGGATCACAATTAACTTAAAACAAAATCATAGACTAGAAACTAATACAAAAGCACATAAGATAAGCTACAAGTTCATAACATGCCTTAAAAGTAATATCATCCCAGAAAATACATACTTCAGATTACATAGTCCAGAACACAGCAGCAACAATATGTGTACATGCAACAATTACCATCATAAGAGATTATCACCATGCAAACCATAATGAACCACCACTAATTCTGACAGCAGGTCGACATGAGGTTCATCACATACTCTAACTCCCAAAGATGACATAGACTCACCATAGCATTAAAACCCTCCACCCAAAACCATACACACAACCAACAAACTCAAGCTCCTACAAGACGACAACCGAAGATTCACGGACTACCAAATGCCATAATTGCACCACCACTTTCCGAACTCAGCACATCCAATTAGCCCGGGCAATTTCAAACATAGCTCACTAAGATAAAGACAATGCACAATCTCCCTAATCTAACTTGATAAATAGATAAATCGGACATAAGGCTTACCAAACATACCGAAAAGAAAAGCCACGAAGCAACCAATAATGTACTTCCACCCAGAACAAAGTGGGGACTCCGCGTAGGAGTCAAAACTTCCACAACTCAGCAAGTCAAACCACTACTAGGAAATTCACAAACCCGACAAACGTTACCTACCCAAAATTGGACTAACATACGTTAACACCCACCCATTCCACCAGGAAAAAGTTTGACAACGCTGGATAGAATTTAACCAAGCTATGACTAAGAAAAGACACAAAAATAGTCTTTATTTTTATTTCCCTACATCTTTCCTTTTCGGGGACGAAAACATCTGAGTAGGGGAGATTGTAACGACCGACATTTTAGTATATTTTTATTTAATTATTTAATTTAAATTTTGATTTTTGATTTCATTTTATTTATAACTCAATTTTTGTTTGAATTTATAGAAATAACTATTTTGATTTGTTATATGAAACTAAAATTTATTTTGGTTTTATATAGCGAATGAATTATTTTGATATGAATATAATTCAATGATACAAATTAGCATTTGCTATCTTATTTATTTAATTTATCGAGTTTATTCATCTGAATTCTAATTTATTCATAAGATTTTTTTTTAAAGCAAAATGTGTGATCCTCTAAAAAGAAGAGAGCACACATATATATAAATTCATTCATAAGATTTTATTTTAAACATTTTCTCTTATTTTATTTACTAATATTACGTAGTTTATTTTCGATATCTATAAAATTATGTCTTTGATTTTATTTCAAATTATTTCTCTCGATCAGTCGTTTGTATCAATCGTTGTTGTTGCAAACACCGCTCGATTTTTATTTCTTTGGATTTGTTTCCTTTTGATACTTCAAATCCGTTATTTTTATTTGTTGATCACGTTTTATCCGTTTATCGTTTCCACATCAAACAAAATTTTGTTTGATATTTTTCATCAATTGATTTGCAAAATCATTCATATGTATCCGTAAAACCGTTCGTTATATGTTTTATAATCGTTCGTCCATTCGATTATGAAACTTATATTGGTTCCTTTAATTTGCAAACATCATTTAGCTTTTCGAATAAAAGAAATCCATTCATTTTTTTAATTTCCAGATCTCGGCTATCTACCTTTTCAGAGTCGGTTCCTAATAAAGTGCAAAACTATCGTTCCACGTTCCAACCGGTACCTCGTGAATCATTTCCTTTTAAAACTCTCTATATTTTCCTTTATTTCTCCCAAAAGTCGAAGTCATTTCATCCTTTTTCTTCCCAAAAACAACCATATTGCATTTCATTGTTCCACAAAACCATCCCATTTTCATTCTCCTTCTCATCGTGACTTACCCCTCTCGTGATTTTTTTCCTTCTCCGCCAAACTGTTTCTCCCTCCGCTAGAACACCTAACGCCGGCCAGACTTGAAGTCCGAACACCTATAGTTGCCAAACGACCCCACTTCGCACTACACCTCCTCAGCCTCGCCCACGTCGCCAACTCGAGCTCTGCCACCAGGAAGCCAATGCAACACAATAGTTCTCACCGTTTAGGCCACCAGTAGGCCCTTCAACAGCTCTCTTTCCTCCCTGTCCTCCCATTCCGCTCTCCCTCGGACAACCTGCTCCGGCAACCCAAACCCTCCATTGAAATCGCCCCTCCCCATTGCAAGTCCACTGCTCCAAGATCTCCCACTCATCCCTGAATCATTGAGCCTCCCCAAGCCTCCACCGAACCATGTCACCTCCATTTTAGGCGAGCCAAGCCGTCGAACTTCCTTTGCTGAGACCGCTGGCTTCCTTGAGCACCAACCTGAAACCATCGCGACTTCCCTGTTGCTAACCGAAAGCAATCCAATGTCGAGCCTGAGTGCGTATGAACCTGGTGTGTGTATTTGTTTTGGGTAGTGTTATTTTATTTGGCGTGTCATCTGTGTGTGTTAGTAAGTTGTTTGAGTATTTTGAATAAGTGCGTGAGTTTTGGGTTTTTATGTTATGTGTGTAGAGTGTGTGGTTGCATTGAGTGAGTGTATGTTGTGTGTGTTGGTTTGTGGGGTGCATGAGTTAGTGTAAATGTACATATACTATGTGATATTTGATTTAATTTTCAAGTGTATTTTGTACTTGTGTGTGTCGTGATTGTCTTGTTTATGTTGATATATATATAATATGTGTGTATATATATATAATTTATAATATATAATACGGTTTTGGTGTGTTATGTATTTTATAAATTATAAAATATTTTGGGTGAGCGTTGAATTTTTAAATATATATATGGTATAATTTTTCTATTTGTATCTTTATGTATAAGTATATATATATAATAATTTTGAAAAGAATTCGTTGTGTTCATTTTGAGTTGAAATGTTAAGTTCCGAAACCCGTCCAAAAATAACCAATAGTCATACCGTCCTAAAAATCCAATAATCGTACCGATCCTTTGAAAAATTCCTTAGTCTCCTCTTATATAAATTAAAATAAATATTGAGTGATATCGGATTTAATCCATCTTGAGTCGTGTTTGGAAATCGTAACTTCATTCACTGTCCATCCGTTGTCGCCTCCAATCTATACCACGAAAGGTGAGTTTATTTCACACCTGACTTACATTATTTCATGGATGTTAGATCAACTAAATGAACTGTTATGAAATATATAGGATTGACAGTAGAATTGTTTGTTTAATACATACACTTTCATATATGACACGATATTCATATGATACGTAGGTGCACTGATGATATATGACTATGATGTGATTGATGTTGTGTGATGATTTGTTATGTTATTGACACCCTAGTTTAGGAAAAATCACTAAGGGTTGAAATGATACATACCTGAACGAACATTAGATTAGGGGAAATTGCCATGGGTTGAAATGATAGACCTGAACAATTTTTACTGAATTTGTGACTGTGGGTGGAAATGATAGACCCATAGAATGTTAAATTGCAGATTGAAATGATAATATTAGCCTGTTTTGTGATCAGACCACCCAAAATCCATACGATCAGTGTTACATATGTTAGAGGTTAAAGCTCCTATACATTCTAAAACCAGAGCTCAGATCGGGTTGGAGAGCTCGGATCAGATCGGATTGGAGATCTCGGAGCGGACCAGATTGGAAATCTCGGCTCGGATCGGACTGGAGAGCTTGGATCCGATTGAATACAGTGGATCGGATCGGACGGTGATAATATTATTAGTTTGGATTGGATCTAAGCCCCCTAACCAAACCGCCTGAAGCATCCTTGCACACTATGAAGTTAACCTATTCTCTAGCTTATTAATCTGGATTGTTGTACACGTGTCAACCCATGAACTAAAGGCCATTTCCCCACTTTCTCCACTACAATCGAATCTCCTTCTGATGCTGCCACATGGCCACTCACCCCCAACCAACTCTCTTCCTATACATATGTGATTTCGCACATAATTAAGGGGACTTTTGGCAATTTAGTTCTTCACGTCTGCTATGGCCATGCTCCTCAATAAATAATCACCTTCTTTTCTAAGGAAAATAGAATGAATTCAGAGAGAATTATTCATTGAATTCGAGTGTTTGAGTGATTGTGTTCGTTGTAATTGTAATTCGTGAATGAAAAGAGAAGCTATGAAGTGGACATAGGCTCATTAATGCCGAATCACTATAAATCTCATGTGTTAAATGATTTTTATGCTTTTAGATTATTATTCCTGATTATTCTCTATGAAACATGATCAATTGGGTGTTAGTGCTATTTTTTGGTCTAACATTTTGGTGCTTTCACTGAGAAATGAAGATTCATAGCGGTTCAGGCTTTTCCAGTCTACTTATTGGATCATCAAGTCTGATGAGGAAATCATGTGAATTCAACGTTTTTGCTATTGGCTTCATAATTGTGGAAATCACCAGTTCAAATGAAGTCTTCAGATTGAATACAGTAGAAAGCTTTAGGTAGGATGGATAGTAGCTGATCGGTTTAGATGGAGGATAAGCCTTCGGATTGGAATTCCTTTTTCTGTAACACAAAGAGACTGAATCAGAGAAGGTGATCCTAACCACACATGCTAGAAGCTTAACCATGCAAATTAGATGGGAGTCCCAGATTGGATAATAGCCCGGTTCGGATCGGGGTATCCATATCCGATACATTCAGCTCCCAAAACTAGAAGGACATGCCTAACCCGACCCGGAGCAAGTACTACGATCCGAACTGAGCAGTTGATGATGCTCTGATCTGGCTCGGAGGAACTAGTCTGATCCAACCCAACATGAAGACATCTCTGAACCGCAACTTGAAGGCATGATCCGAACCGACCCAAAACAGCTGTTTTTGGCAAAAAAAATACATTTTTCTGATCGGACCCCCACCGGCACTGCGTTCGAACCCGCTAACGACTCGCCTCCGGCTCGGCATGTATTTTGACTAACAGCAGTCATCAAAGCTTGGCAATGAAGATTAGATGAATAGTCTAAGAATATCATAGCAAGAAGGCAACGACTGGGATTCTTCCCAGAGCCATGGCACTTACTTACATCAGTAAGCCAATGTGAGGAGCTATTGATTAGATTCATTTTGCTATCAATGACAGTATATGAGACAATGATTGTCTCATAGCAGCTTCCTCTTACATAGTTTTGATGGTGTATAGATTTCACAGATGCAAGTGATGTTTCTCCCTAACGTGTAGTGACCAGCTTATTTACGTGACTCAAACTTGTCCAATCGACGGAACATCGAATGGCGGTTATATGGAACAGTCCGAGCACTACGCCGAAGATGGTTCATATGATCTTAGTGACCATTATTGTTAATAATGGGATACCAGAAAGCAGCTAAGGATCCTAATATCCCAAAGCTACACTTCAATTGTATGATGTAATGAATGAAATATATCATGCGGTTCACCTTCCGAAGAACTTGGCTAACCTTTGCAATGGCTATTTGCTGTTAAACGCATTGAGGTAAATTGGTTTCCATCGGATAAGGGTTAGGTCAACATACTTTGGTGCCCAGAGTTAGGTACTAGTTGAATCACCACATGCTATGGTTGGACATATGGATCCTTTCCCGGATTATAGCAACTTGGCTACTTACCAGGCACCATACGACCTTGGTCAAGTGATGAGAGCTCAACATTAAAGCAAATATGAATCAACCATTAGCTCTCTACTTCTTATTTCTATTGTGACATAACACATGAATATTACTTGAAGTCTCGCAAGATATACTGTCGTATTCAAGCTTATCTGATCAAGGTCTAGATCGACCAGTCCCAGCAGAATTTATAGCTTACACTGCACCCTAGTGTCTACTGCTCAGTCCCAACCAAAGCTGAAGCGGGAACGGTCTGTGATGACCAAGTCACTGGAAGAGCCTGCTATTTGGCTGAATGGAATATGCTATGCAACAAAGATGGCGTGAAACCCGAAAACGCTTCCCCTCCTGAGGAGATGTAGTGTGAAGGATGCATGGGCATAGCAAGCAAGGAAGACATCGCAGAAAGAGTTTCTTGATGATGTGCCTGAAGACATAGATCCTAGAGAGGATGAAGATTCGAGGTGCAGGAGGGCAACGTCTAACGAAGCAACTGCCCAAAGATTGAAAAGCTCGTTTACAACTTGTTGATTGCTTCGAGAAAATTCCGCCACTGTTTCCAAGTTCATCTAGTTGAGATATGCAATGATTAGCCACTACAACAGGCACTGCAGCGACCTGCGGCATTTGAATGATTGCTTGAATGGAACATTGGGCTGAACCAGTTTGATCTCAATTCCCTCCTGAAGAAACCCATATGAAGTCAAGCGTTAACCAACTTCATTGTTGAGTTTACTGTTCCCAAAGAGGATGTGTTAGACGAAGAAGATGGCCGCGCAAAATGAAAGATGAAAACCAAGCACCTGAAAGTTGTATATAGACGGTGCAAAGAATAATTGATAGTCCGACGTTGGAGTTGTATTGATTTGAAGGAAATTTCATATAAAGGGACTACAACTCGTAGCTTACCTAGAACGGGTAGAAGAGTTGTTGGATGGATGGGAACATTGCAACATATCTTATAATCCACATACAGAAAATCAGAAAGTGGATAATCTGGCTAACCTAGCAAGTTCTGATAATCCATAAGAGATGGAGATGATCCAAATTGAGACACTCGGAAGTTGATCCAGTATTGGAGACCAAATTCGATAGAGAGTCATGGACAACTCCCTTTAGAAACTTCATGCAGCATGGAGTGTTTTTAGCAAGGAGAAGTGAAGGGGGTACGATCGTTCGTTATGCCTCGAGATAAGACATGAAAGACGACATTTCTTATTTCATTTGGAAGGTTTTCCTGAGATAGATATCAATGAGTCTCGTTGCTCAAATCACTGCCTCGAATGATTCGACAAAATTACTAGTCAGCCTCCCGCTAAATGGGAGATGAACACGAATGAAACTTCTGACGAACGACGTTTTAGAGTTAGAAAGTGAAGATTCACAATTTCACTGCCGTCATTGATTATTAGTCATGTAACTCGTGCCCCAGACGCTGGGAGAAACCGGGGATTCGAATGTCGATTGCTCATAATAACATCATCTAATTCAAAGCTAATACATCATAGGCTTGCATGAACGACTGCTTCAGGCTTGTCCGAAAATTGGCAAGTTAAAGGCTTAGAACACTTAAGCCTGGATGCTGATTGATTATCTGTGCATTAGATCTTATTCTCGACGTGGGATTGAAGGCACATCTGCGGATGTATGAGATATGAATGTCCCCCTAGCAGCCATATCCTATTTCCTAGCATGGAAAGCGTAAAAGTTCCTATAAGCATGGATCCATTATTCTTCTGCCAATTATTGTCCTAGCACCAGTGTGATGATATGCTACCATTAGCAATACATACATGACTCCCTGACACTCAATCCTTGCCCTTAGCATGGGGACAAGAAGGCGATTCAAACGAGATGCGACCTCGCCATTTGCTTACAGTATTTACCTAACTTCCTTTGTCACTCCTAGACACCAATCAAGGTATGGTCATTCTTGGGACCGCCATCCCATGACGGTTTGAAAAGACGTTCATCACTAGCTAAAGATTTTGGCATCCATCCCATAGCGGAGATTGGACAAGGAAAAATGGACCTGCAAAGAGCATGCAATGCCATTTTTGCACATAATGATATTCATTCCTTTAATAGGATTACTCTTTAACCATGACTCTTATATTTCCATGCTTTATGAGTTATTGATGTAATTAACTGAGGTGAATTAATATGTAAATGGTGTAGGTATCTAGGATTTGCTACCAGTCATACCTATAACGTCAACATATAGAGTTATGGAACAAAACCATAGGGAGCTCGACTGAATTGCTCGTCTACAAAGCCATGCCCTCCATCTAAAGAGAGTATTATGTATCAAGTTGGATCGAAGATGACCATCCACTCCTTGGCTCACGCGTGGCAGACCACAAGACAATTGTGCATTAATCTTTGCATTACAAAGTCGGAGTTTGACCACAGATGGACACAGTTCGACCGTCTATATAGCTCGATCCCACGCTCGATGCCACCAGATTGAACGAATCTAAATAAAGGAGGAAGAACTGCCCCTTGATATACTTACTTTTCAAACATGCAAATTACTTTTACATGCTTCCTGAATTATGGACATGACTAATTCATGTGATATGAATGATGTAGGTACCTGAACTTTGGTGCCAATCACTCCTCCCATAGATTGATCGGAGGAACGCAGAGCCCTGGAAAACGTTTTCTAACTGTTTGCCCAACTAACTCTAGCTATCATGATTTGAGAGAACGTTTAAAGGACGACACTACAACGTCTGATCAAACTCCATCCCACGAGTCGACAAGATGGGAGCGACTTGGTTATTGCAAATGGCCACCTCTACCCATGAATCAGGGATTATGAGGTAGCACCTCGGCGAGTGTGATCCGACTGCTTGTCCAAAAATCTCCATCCGCCAGAGTGGAGCATGGATTAAGGACTAAGATCTAGTTTGAGAACGAAACTCGAGATGGCGCACTCCTGCTCTTGAAAATAGAGTGTAGAAGATGTCACAGGGCGAATGACATGACTGCTCACCTGAACAACTCTAACCCCATGACTTGAGGAAGAGTATAAAGGACAGGAAGATGATGTCCGCCAATCTAACTCTCAATATCCGAGAGAGAGTATAAAGGATGAGAAGCTAAGCATCCTTAAGGCATGAAGGTGCACCGTGATTAAAAGACTGCCTTGATTCCACTCTACCCTTGGCATCCGACGGGAGAGTATAAAGGCGCCAGGGACTGAGCGCCACAAATGAACTCCTACCCTACTGAAGGGTCAGGGACAATACTGAAAGCTGAGTTAGAACTCCATTCTGGGAATACGACAGAAGAGTATAAAGGCATTGCGATTAAATGCCACAAGGGCTCCTACCCTACTGCAGGATTAGGGGCAAGAATGAAAGCTGAGCCCGCACCCCTCATTTCCCAGCGGGGGGTGGGGGGAAGGGGATGGGGGAGGGGCATTACAATGTCAACCTTAACCAATCCCGAACAAGCCTTGGCCAGGCACTTTATTCAAGATTGATTGGGGAGCATACACATCACAACCCCTGTTGTTTATTACTTCTCGTATAAGTTTACAGGCATGCTAGACTGAAACCTCTGTTTGATTTGTGATGTGATTTATTGTTTATTACTTGGATGATTAATGTATCGACTACAAGTATATTTGATTAAATCATATGAAAAATTTGCAAGCATATGACATCGCAGAAATACTACTTCATTCACAGAATGCAGGTGTGTGCAAGATAACAAGACAAAGACGCGAAAGCCGCACTCACAACACCAATAAGGGTTGACGTTGATGCCTGAAGCTAAAATTTCTGCATCACTTAAGGTAACAACCAAAAGGAAGAGCAGGATGTTCAATAACGTATCACGCAACCTAAGGCGACGACCGGAAGGAGGCCTTGGGGGTGATACATAAGGACAATGAAGAGTGCCACCTTGCAAGTACACTGATTGGAAAATCCAATGACTCGACCACTTGGATAACTCCATCACTTAATCTTTGAAAACAATGTCCCCTTTTCATGCATACATGTCTAAATTCGAAAGGCTGCTTGAGAATCACGAAATGGATGCAAAATGAATGTCTATTTGCTAGTCCTAACCAACTTCCCGGTTGTAAGGCCCCGATCAAGGGGGCACACTATTACGTCGACTTCTAGCTTGTAAGGTAGCAGATTGCTTGATACTTCATGAAGGCAGAACTTTCTTTCGTGCTGAGGATATTTATGCAGAAGGCGCTAGCAATAAAGGAAGTTAGGAGATTTCCTATCGCGGTGATCCCTCAGCATATCGGACTAGATACGAAATAGATGGTGTCCTAGCTGAATTGAGAACCCAAATAGCTCGGCAAGATGAACTTTTCTGGAAATCACAGAAAATGATGGAGAAATTCTTTACTCGAACGGATAGAAGGCCAAGCAACTACGACTTACTCACTGGAATGAGCATCGTGGGAATTCAAGTGACAATGAACTTGGATCAAACACTATTTCCTCCGTGGTATAGAACACATGAGACCCTAGGACGAGTTGGCAACGTCGTCTTGAATCAAACAAGATGAGAACGACGGCAATGCAAGAGCCACTGGAAACTTAAACGGAGTCTGACCAACCTATGTTCCAATTCAGATGAATGATTCAAATCCAACTCAACTTCAACATGAAATTCCCCATTCCTTAGTGCAGAGGGCAAGTGGAATCATTCAAAGTGACTATAATTTGACCTTATCGCCACCCATCTCCGATCCTCAGAGCTTAGATGGGAGACCGAAGACTAACATAATATGGACATGATCAAATTATTTTGTATCAAACTCTAACTCATGACTTGATGAGGAATTATGAATTTAGAGAAGAAATGGATTTGATGATCACCGGGTAGCAAAACCCCTGTAAATGGGGGGCATGGGATACAAGTTTCGAGTAACGTAATTCAATTATCCCCCGAATTTATGCGTATTTACCATCTTTGGAGTTCTAAAAGATCTCAGACTATAAATAAAAAATGACTTCCCAAAACTAACCCGCATACACCGGAGCAACGGATCACCATTTATAATTAAAGGACAGAAGCCTGATTGACGGCTATTAAATATGCGGAACCAAGAAGCCCTAGATCGGCTTCCACCCACTTCAAGACTTCATGCTGGGGACGCCAACCCTAAATTGGGTCATTGGCGACAACTTCTCAAAGACGAAGGCCAGAATGCCAGTGTTAATTGATGCTTCGCTAGAGGTGGCACACCTCAAAGGCAGCGTGAGCAACATCAATCAAAACTCTTTCACATGAGACATTAGGGATTTCAGCAGTTCCCTACCCTCCAACCTACCACTTCTAGATCATGACTTACATCGCTGTTATACAATTTTCGCGACATGCATCTGAATCGATCGATCGCTGGAACGGTTTGGTCACCAACATCATTGAGTAGTCAAAGGTCCACATCTATCGACCCAAGAACGTCATGTTACTCACTTCAATCAAACAAAGGTCCGTTAAGACCCTGCATTCGTTTCTCAAAAGATTCAACACTACAGCAGCATCTGTAGATTGACCTGGACCATCTATGGTGTTGATAGCAGCAGTATCTGGTATTCTGGATAACTCTAACTTCAAAGTCTCTCTGTATCACAACCCACCAGGGGTCATGGCGAATTCACCTTTGAAACAGACATATTCTTACAACCAAAGGATATTAACGTTGAGATGGATTGTCTCAATGTTACCATTACAAAGGATGGAGGACCATCCGACTCTCGAAATGGTAGGGGTAATGGCAGAGCCCTGAGAAAGAGTAATAGGATTGTTCAATTCTAGAGAGATCCCATTTAATTGACTAAGTCAACAATCTTGTTTGTTAAGATCAGTGGAACCGAGTAAGAAAAGTAAACTCAGCAAGATCGTGATAACTATTCCAGACTACACTAAAGCATGAACGGAGGGGCTCGATTAACCTACTAAAGACATTCACGAGCTAGCATCTTTGATGAGTTTACCCAACTCCGCGGCGGATCCGATTAGAATATCAAAGTCTGTCGACACCCGATGAAGCAATCTTCACTTACTGACTAAAGAGACGGTAGGATGACACTAAAGCAAATGTAATTCGACCATTCATGTATACAACTCCGACCCTTGATGACTTGAGAAAGAGCACAAAACGACATGGGTTAAATAAGATTGTTGAACCTGTAGCTCTAACCTGATGTGAAGAAAGAAAGTTTAAACGCTTAAAGACTGGATGTCCTACTGACATAGTCCAACCCCCAACGATGCTGGGGGGCACAAGCACTAACTACGCTCGTCCTCCACTGATGCTGGGAGCATGAGCTTAAATTGACAGACAAACTTTGAACATGATCGTGACTCAACGCTTGATTCAGAACATATAAAATATATTTCGGGAATATGATGTGATTCGTCTTGACCATTCAAGAAAGCCTACTAATGGATCAAACGTGACTTCAAAGACTTGATCTGCAACAACATCAAATAGAGAATGCAGAGAAATATCCAACTACCTTACGTTTGTGATGATCTTACAAGCACTGGTTTATATGATTTCAACGACGTTCCTTGCTGATTAGTATGTGATCACGAGACTATGGAAGGACCTAGAACGGTCGTGGACTTCTTTTAATATAATCTGATTAATATCCTAACGCCGGGATAGACCCAAGACGAGTGCAAATGGCAGATTCATGTACCAATCCTGATGTGATTTATACAGCCTCATGACTTGGATGGTTATTTCATACGTCAACTTAAACATAAAAGAAAGCCATACTCAGTAATACACTTGACTTGCATAGGAAGACGACATTGTTTGGCATTAACTTATGCATGTACGACCTCACACTTGAGCCAACGATCTTACATGACTTATGGTGAAGGAATTCAACCTCTTGATTTGACGAGGTCTACATGATTACTTGATCATCTTGATCAGTCTAGCCATGGAATTAGGCCCGATAAGAATCAATAGAAGTAGTGCGATATGTGATAAGCCATTTATACAGGAAAATTTCCATATGACCGGATTTCTCAATAGGACACAACAATCTGATAAAGCCCTCTCAAGGGTGGATGATGTTCCAGAAATATTCATCTTGACATATTCAAAGCACGCCCCATCTTCGATAAGACATACTTTGGGGGGGGGGGGAGGGGGGAGTGTTAGCCTGTTTTGTGACCAGGCCACCCGAAACCGAGACGATCAGGGTCACATATGTTAGAGGTTAAAGCAATTATACATTCTAAAACTAGAGCTCAAATCGGGTTGGAAAGCCCGGATTGGATTGGAGAGCTCAGATCGGACCAGATTAAAAAGCCCGGCTCGGATCGGACTGGAGAGCTCGAATCGGATTTAATACAATGGATCGGATTGGACGGGGACAGTATCACCAGTTCGGATCGGATCTAAGCCCCCTAACCGAACGCCTGAAGCATCCTTGCACACTATGAAGTTAACCTATTCTCTAGCTTATTAATCTAGATTGTTGTACATGTGTCAACCCACGAACTAAAGGTCATTTCCCCACTTTCTCCACTACATTCGAATCTCCAACTGATGCTACCATGTGGCCACTCACCCCCAACTAACTCTCTTCCTATATATCTATATGTGATTTCGCACATAATTAAGGGGACTTTTGGCAATTTAGTTCTTCACGTCTGCTATGGCCATGATCCTCAATAAATAATCACCTTCTTCTCCAAGGAAAATACAATGAATTCAGAGAGAATTATTCATTGAATTCGAGTGTTTAGTGATTGAATTCGTTGTAATTGTAATTCGTGAATGAAATGAGAAGCTATGAAGTGGACGTAAGCTCATTAATGCCGAACCACTATAAAACTCATGTGTTGATTTATTTTTTATGATTTTAGATTATTATTCTTGATTATTCTCTATGAAACATGATCAATTGGGTGTTAGTGGCATTATTTGGTCTAACAGATAAATATCCATATCACTTGACCATAGGGTAGAAAACTATTTATGGACACCGTTGGTCATATTTTCGAAGTATAGTGATTAGGAAAATTTTAATTTTAAATAATAATTTATGACTAATAAATTTTATATTTATATTTTTAAGATTTTAAACTTATATTTTGCAAATTTTAAATTATATGATTTAAAATGATTTTTATGAGTCAATAGATTTAAATACTTATTTAAGATTTTACTTATAATTTTATTTATTTTAAATTATATAATTTAATTATATAAGTATTTTAAACTTTTTACATTATAAATAGTTCTTTTAAACCTATTTCTATATTATTTTAAAACTTGTATTTTTTTTATAATATATTTTCAAATTAATTTTAGAATTTTATAAACTTGTGTGTGTGTATATATATATATATATATATTCAAAGTTAAAATTTTCTTTTATATATATTTCATAAACTTTAATAATAATCTCAAGATGGATAAGTTAAGGTTTTTCGCGACTTGGATTTGAGATGAAAGGTTTTAAGATATATAACGATACTTGATTTAACGAATGAGCTCATACGAGATATAAATTCGAATTCGATCGATTTGAACTTATAAGAGGTGAATTTGAATTGTGAAATTGATTTTAAGTTTGAATTTTTCAAATTCAATAAAAATGTATTAGAATTTATAATAGATATGAATGAATTCGATTATAAGTCAACTGAATGCGAATTCGAATTGATTTAAATTACGAACCTTTGTAAGAAATGAACGTTAATTACGTAAATTAATTTTATTTGAATTTATATTTGATATGAAATGAATTCGATTTTTAAGTAAACCGAATATGAATTTGAATATATAGAGATTATGTATATATATATATATATATATATATATATATATATATATATATATATATGGAATCGATTTAATAATTCTACGGTTTGAATTGGAATATTTGTGAAATCGAACTTATAAGAATGGTTTAAAATTTGTATGAACTGCTTGAATTGAAATTTAAAGTATAACTTGAATTTATAATAATGAATTTGAATTTTTGACCTGGGTTACAAAATATGATATGTGTTGAAATTTAAATATATTATTTGCATGATTTATATAAATAATAGAAGGTTTTGATTTGAATTGTATAAACTGAATTTGTACCTAAGTGATTGGGATTTTGAATCAACTTGAAACGATTTCCTATAAAGGAAAGAATTGAATTATTTGAATTTTTTCAAATTTGAATTTTTGCGAATATAAACAAAACCAAAATATTATCAAAGTTAAATGTTTAGTATTGATTTAAACGAAAATTGAGATATTTAAGGTATAACTTAAATATAAGTCAATTTTGGGTTTGGAATCCGTTATGTGAATACTTTCGGAAATTATAATCGAAGTTAAATAATTATAATATTATTCTATACTATATTTGAGATCTTTATTATATGGTTCTAAATCAATTTGACTTAAGCGATTGAAGTTGTTTTAAATTAAATTATAATCGAAGTTAGATATTTAATTTTGAATTCAAGTTCGAATATGAGATTTCATATAAACTATTTTATAAAGTAATTTATAAAATAATGACCACGGTGTGAAAAATGTAAACGAATGGTTGTTAAAGAGACCAGGATCGGCTATTGTCATACTCTCTACCAATACTGAAAACCACTTTAATAACTGTGTACGCGGTGGAGTTCCAGAATGAAGACGATGATTTGGCGAACGACTCTATTTTGTATTTTTTATTAATTACGAGTGCCTGACTACCCTGAGTCATCTTGATGTGACTAAAACAGGAGCTACGCCGAGACCAAGTGAGGTCATACCTCTTATCGAGCACGCTTCTTCGATACTACTCTATTACTGTTGAGATTCGATTGGGCCCTTTTGATTTTGGGAGTGTGTCTCGAGATGTGCAGTAATAGCTGTTATGCGTCACCACGAGTCCGGCTCTGCAAATGGTGAATCCACCTTGGCATTCCACGCGTGCCTTGTCACATGCCTTATACGAGCCCGCTACAATTTTGTTTGTACTGTTTTATATGGAGTGCCCTCAGATCAACCTCTAGTTTACGGAAGAATTAGAGTACTATATATACTATGGGAATATATAAACAGTGTAAGGGTAATATGGTAATCCCGCATATGCTATTTTGATTTCTTTACTTTACTAATAGACACTATTGTATATAGTGTATTATACTATATAATATTAGTTTGACGGATCCTTAGAGGATGGTGATCGCAAACATCCTTTGAGTTACGGATTGCATTTCATTGAACATTTCATTTGAGTTGATTTACTTCCATCAGAATTTTAGTTATGATCTGAGTTGTTTTATTTGCATTATTGGTCGGGTCAGATCGAATATTCTAGTTTCGAGATTCATCCTTGGAGTTGGAGCTTATAATGGGTTTCACTCACCGATATCTACCTGTTGATCAGTTGCTCCCATCATCCAGTTATTTCTGTCATTCTGTTTCAAATTTTTATCATTTATTTATTATACTTCCACTGTATTAATTATGTAAACTCTGTTGTAAAATTTTATTTAGTAGCTTCATGAGCTACTATTGTATTTTTGTATTTTCCGCTATGAGATATTGTATTGCTCTGTATCTATGTCTATGATTCTATAATTTGTTCTATTTATCTCAAAAGCTAATAATAATCTGTCATTTTGGATGGTTCGAGCTGATATGTTTTGTTGATTCGGCACGGTCAAAATAGCGGGTCGTTACACGCGAACACAAGACTGTGAAGATAATACCAACACTGCAACAAAATAGGGCTTTGATAGCAACATTAAATAGCATTTGCGCATATCCTCTCCAAAAGTTGAAAAAAATGGCTTCCAACGCTAACTAAGAAATAAATATGTGTACAATATGCTATTTAATGAAAAAAGCGGTATATAAAATTCTTCTTGCAGGAACTAAAAATAAGCATTCCCTTTTCCTTTACAAAACAACTTTCTTTTATTCCTTCATCGCCCAACAAACAAAATCCCATAGCCCGCTAAATCAAGAATAGCAAAATCACCGTAGTCGCTCCTGCCATTAATAGCCGATTCACAACTCTTCAGTTTGAACGAGGATGAGAGGTAATGCTAGTTTGATTGTATATTTTTTACTAATTTATTAGTTACTAATCTTCAATTTGAACGAGGATGAGAGGGACAAAATGGCAGCGCATCCAACCATACCAATAAACCTCGAGCTTCCTAGATTTGTGCCGACCGTTTTGACTCAAACTGAGATCCTTCTTCCTTATCCTGCTTCTTCTTTTGCAGTTGTTGTCACCTGGATCATTTCTAGTATGGTTTCTCTTTGTAAATTTTGGATGTGCATAAGCTGTTTCTTGATATTTCTATGCGGGATTTTGTTCTAAAATTAGGCATTGTTTAGATGAAGATAGTTTAAATCTGTGTCCAACGGTGTATTTTTTGGATCTAGAGTTTATAAACTGAACCTATAGCCAGCTTTGATGATGCAATATTGTGTATAAATTATTAAGTTTATCTTGATGATAATACTGGGTGGCTCCATTTTCGCTTTGCTATTGAACTTCTGGCATGTTAAAAGCTTAAAGCTTTTACAGTATAATTCAAGTTTCCAAAGCTCTGTGATATGAATGTTTTTATTGAAAGTAATTATTCGGTATAATATAATTGGTCATTTCATATATTCTTAACAGGAATACATGTTGTTCTCCACTTAATAAGAATTTAAAAACATTTTTTATATAGAAGCAATCATTTGCAAGTCTTTACTTTTTAGCATTTTTACGTTGGATTATAGATATACGCAAGTCATGGATGGGATATTGTCCACTTAAATTAAAAGGTAGAACATATGTGTGAATAAAACATAGTTATGTGTTAGCCTAAAAGAAAATAAGGGAAACTTTGAAGTTTTAAATTGTGCCAAAAAATTGGCTTAGTTATAAATTATGGGATGCTCCAAAGCACACAATGATATATAGGCATGAAAATCGGTAGATATCAGGGATCCTTGAAAAATTAACTAGTTAAGCATATTTTTTAATAATGAATGCTCAAAGCCTCAAACCCTTGCTGCAAAATTAACAATACAGTAAATATGTATGGTACAAAGGGGGGCACACATGATGGGATCTAAAACGTAAATGTCATTTTAAAGTGATAATTGGTATTTTCAAAATTTGGGCCCAATTTGAAAATTTTGAACTTACCTAGAGAGACCTTGTATAAAAATTAGTCTTTAGCTTCATCTTTCTATGGGCAGGCGGAGCCAGTGTGTAGCCAGCTAGCTAGGTTATAAGACCTAGCTTAAAATTTGCATTTACTTTATAAAAATTGTAGTTTCAAAGGCTTTGCTCTATCTAAATTGGCTTATTGGCAATATTCAACTCTCCGCTTAAATCGATGTCTAGCTCCGCTACTATCTACGGGTATATTTATAACAATCTTGATTATATTGTACTTAAACTAAATTGTTCGGTTCGGTTGTATACTCTGCTCAAATACTTTAATATTCTTCATGGAATTTTCCCTTGAGAAAATACTGACCATCTTAGTAGACTTATGTTTTGTGTCCAGCTCAGTAACCATATGAATGATACGTATTATACAATACATATCAGTCCATCCTTTAATCGTGATTATATTCAAACCTTAACGGTGATTCCATATTTCAACTGTTTGTTAGAGTAATATCATGTCATCGATGAGAATTGATTTCCTCCCGATTTCTATGAGAAAAAGAGTTTTGTTGTTTATTAATCGCCATTCCATGTAGTTATATTATGTCCTTAGACTAATCTATAGAACATGTTTTTATAGGACGTGCTCCAAAAATTTCAAAGATAGACAGATAGCTTATGTGTTGTTGGGTATTTATGGGTTTAACTCGCACCGTCCTCGAGGGTTATTTTGCTTTTACTCCAAATTTTTATAAGAATACGCCTTAGCTTACTAAACTTTGTAAGTTTTACTGTTTAATTATTTTTCAACTTTTTGTACAATCCAAATTTTTATAAAATGACATTCTGGTGAAGATAAGGCTACAAGCATGCCCCCTATGTGTGTGTGTGTATATAGCTGCTACTTTGCTTTTCCGTAGTACCTTACCTTATATAATATTATGTATAACGGTTACTAACCAATTTATTTTGCTCTTGTGGAAATAACTTAATAGTGTTTAAGAGTACTATAGCTAATAGGCACACATATTTCAATTCTTTTATTCGTAGGAAGCAACAGAAACTGGCGCTCTCCAAGCTGCAAAAACTAGACTGGAAAAGAAATTAGTACTGCTAGAGCAATAACTATAGTTGGTTTTTGGGTTGCCTTTGCATTTTATTGTTAGGAAGAATGAAAGAGGAAGGTTGTTCGAGGTAAACATTTATTTAGATTGTACAGTTTAGATATTAACACAATTTAGACTAATTGATAATATTTAGACTGGGTTAAATAATACAAGCATTATTTAATAAAAATAGTATTAATTTAGCTTGACATTAGGATTCCAACATCGGTGGCTAATTTTTTTATTGAAGCCATGTCATCTCTGATTCTATGCTTTTCTTAATGTTAACTTGAAATAAGCATGAATTACGCTAGTGAAGTTTTTTGAATATATTTTTACAATGATTTTATAAAATAATTTCAGCGCACTCACTCCCCCAATATGTAGTAAACAAGGCGCGTGGATTTTTGAATCAATCTAATACTATTTGGATTTTTGAATCAATCTAATACTATTTTGATTGACTATGTCCTTTATTTTAAAAATATTTTCATTTAGCTTATGTATTAAATATTGTGGACACACTTACCTAACGTTCACTACAAAGACGGTTGTATTGATTGCTATTATATTTCTGAATCACGCTATTATTGTAACATGAAGTGAAAAAAACTTGATTATTGTTAACCTTCTCGGAGGTAGCTAACAATTGATATTTTCTTTCCAATTTACTACAAATGCTCATGTGTACTATGTCTCATTTGGTTTTTGTACACACAGTATTCTTTGCATCTTTTTCTCACTCGTATATGGTGTTTACTAGGTGAAGTATGATTACGCAAAACTGGGTAATGTACCAAGTTTTGTTGAGAGAAAAATTATTATTACGAAATGGGATGGACCTTGATGTCAAGTGCGCAATCTATCAATTTAAAAGTTCATGCAAGCAAGACAAATTTAAGATTTGAATTATAAAACGCAAAAAAGATGAAAATGGAACTGAATTTAAGCAATATACCAACTCAATCCCTTATACAGTGACCATGACATAATTGTACGTTACTGGCTTTATTAAAAAATTCTACAATTTTTTAGTACATGTAAAATTAAGCATGAGTTTAACTAAAAACACAAACATATGTAATAAATGTTATTATGGAATTTGATTAGACGATAAGACCTGCATGTGGGCAAAAAATAATTGTTTGATTGGATGTTTCCCAATCCATTACAAATTGGTTTAGTCTTACAGGTGATAATTTATTATTATTATTTTCCTCAAACTAAACTATATTGTTTATAGTTTAGCGTACCACTTGCAGCATTTACCAGTAGAAAACAACTATGGAGTGTCATTTAGCTCTTTTCCCCTATGTATGAATGACAACTAGGAAAGAAGTTCCCATTGAATAACCCAACCTATCATCTACTAGTAAGAACATATAATTTTTTAACCAACACGCTTTGTTTCTCTTAATTTTTTTCCATACATTGAGTACATCATATTACTTCCCCGGTTTCTTTTATTTAGCTTTGTGCTTACTTGATTTAATTTCAGTAATTCTTCTATTTTCATTAATTTCGTATTCGTTAGCGAAGAGAAAGTCAACTGTAGACACTATAGCATGAAATCAGACATCCCTTTTATTGTATGCTAAGTTTGCGAACGAATCGCGCAGTAGATTCACAGTCAAGTTGGTAAAAAGAGCTCTTAAATTTTTCCTAGAAAGGTATACTTTTCTGAACTTTAGATTTTTTTGGTGTGCTTGTTCTGAGTTTTATAATTATTAGCCTTGAATTGAGTGTCCTAGAAAGGTAAGAACATAAATATGGACCTTTCATAGCAAAAACATATGGCCTTTCTGTGTCTTCCATTCAATTACAATCTAGTTTACGGTTTCCAAGGCTATTTAATAAGAAAATATCGCATATTCAAATGCTTATAATGAAAAATGCGGGAAAACATTAATTTTGTATGGGAATTAATTTAATAATAAAAGTCGTGATTAAGTTTATAACACATACAACTTGTCGTGCACACTGGAGATTTAAGCATGGTAGGAAACTGAATCCTGATGTTGTAAATAATATCATATACAAACCGTAATTCGTTAGCGCATACCCGGGTACAGTCCTTCAGAGTAAAATTATTTTTCTCACAATCACAGCCTATAAAAAATTATAGGAAAAATTATGAAATGATGTGTACATTACCAGTAAAGGAAAATAGTATCATCCATACTCACGCAGTTGTTTCGGGCTTCAACACAGTCATGGTATAACATCTAATTTTATCAGACTACAATAACACTTCAAAGGGATACCTTTTCAGGCTATATACCTCTAATAGAAAATTATTGCTAATATCTCTGTAAATGAGTACATAATAGAATCTGCAAGTACTACATATCTAATTTACATGCAATAAAGTAATGAGCTAGCTATAGGTTGGTAATGTATAAGAACATCAAAAAATAATAGCAACATCTTCTATGGCAAAATACATTGAGTTATACACAAATGTTGAAGAATTAACCTATAGAGAATGAAAACCAGAACACTTCGTAAAATTTGTTCAAAAATGAAAATGTATGTTGAAAGAAACTGAATAAAAATTGTAAAAAGCAATATCTAGCACCAATGCGTATTTTAGTGACATGCATTATCTTCGACCGCTAGTTGTTTGAGATTTCAATATTCTTACCATGTTAATGGTTTTTCTTTCAAATATATATTATTCTCAATTAATAATGGTTTGATAATGGTCTTGGAATTGAAAAAAGAATAAGAAAGAAAATGTGCTAGATCGCAGGACTGTGTGTCTCCAGATTATGTGTGTACTCAATCCATAGACTATATTAAATATTAAGTCTATTCCTTAAAACAACCTTGCTAATTCGAATACTAGCCTTTTGCTTATACATAATTGATGCATTAAAAAGATTGCATAATCATGTCAAAAGCTTCAACTACCCCAACTAATATTTCAAAATATATTTCACTTACTTATATTAAAAAGAAGACAACCATGTTAAGATTGTCTCGCATGTTGTTAAGGAGGAATGATCGTTTAGATACAATAGTCCCACATCACGGAATAAATTGAAGGAGTTGTGCACAAATATGAGTTGGTAGGCACGTAACATCAGGGATTCCTTTTGTTATATGGGAGTTGTGTGCCAGGCCATATGCGTACTAGGATGGGGGCTTTGTTCCGACCATCGTTACATAACAGTGGTATCGGAGCCGAAGGTTCGGACTGGGCCATGCAGACAAGGCGGTGCTCTCAAAAGTTACTCGTAGGATGCGAATCAAGGGGGAGACTATTAGGATTGTCTCGCATGTTGTTAAGGAGGAATGATGGTTTGGACACAATAGTCCTACATCACGGAATAAATTGAAGGAGTTGTGTACAAATACGAGCTGGTAGACATGTAACATCTGGGATTCCTTTTGTTATATGGGAGTTGTGTGCCAGCCCATATGCGTACAAGGAAGGGGGCTTTGTTCCGACCATCATTATATAACAAACCATGCTCCCTTTTTATTCTATTATAGATGGTCAATTCTAGGGCTTCCTTACTGCCTTATGCACAAATTGATTGTATTTCCTTAAAGGATGGTGAAAATGGAATCCTGTATGAGTTTGAGGCTTTCAAAGCATTAATATTATGTTGTATAGTTTTATTTTTGGTTTTAAGCATAGTTATTGACTCTATGCCTAGGTACTCCTACGTGGGAAAAAGCCATAGGTGCTAGCCTTAGGCTTTTGCTATGGGAATTTCATTCATTTGTTTTCGTTCATTTTCTTGTTGATTTGCACTTTTAAAATAGAATTCAAAGATAAATACTGCATATTTATAAATGTGATTAATCTAAAATCTGAAAGTTGAGTTATTAAAATTGGAATGTATAGAAATTTCAGCTTACAACTAGAGATTATTAAATAAGTTTACATGAGGTTAATTTTATGCTAACTTATCAAATAAATAAAAGAGAGAACTGATAAATAATATTGCACTCATGTAGAAATAATTATTGGATTACCCTAATAATTTATAGAGTATTGAATATTTCAAACTAATATATGATTATTATTTTTGTAGGCTAAACTTTCTGTCCAGATAGGGAAAAAGGAAACAAAAGAGACAAATTTTCCACGTTATGGACTAAGTAAGTGCTCTTCTTGATCACTTGTTGATTATGATATGTGAATGAAAGTCTTGTTCATAAACAAATATTGTTTGACAATTCATTATTGCTTGTGCACTTAGTGTATGCGAAGTTTTATGTTTCTGTTTTAAGTTTATCAACCGCCACCAGAAGAATAGCATCTTATCTAAACCGCAATGATATTTCTTTAGTTTATGTGGGTATTATTAATTTGTTATTCATATATATTTTAAGATGATTAATTTGTATTGAAAGGATATAATTTAATTTGATACGTAAGGTTTAAAACATGTGGCTAACAAACTTATGTTTTTTTTCAAAGGTTCCAAAAGTAAATCCAAAGCAATTATCAATTAGGTGGGCTGTCTTCTTAACACCTTGAAAACTCAAAAAAAAAAAAAGCAAATCAGTTCTGTGTGCGTGTAGCTGGCTCATCGACCTTAGCTTTGTCTTTCATTCCAGCCAGTACAACAACTTTTGTTCCATCATGTTTAATTGACTTCACATGCTTTGTTCTATTTGGTTTAGCATCGTTAGTTTTGTCTTCCCTTACCACCCTGCTTCTATATCGTGAGCGTCCTAACTTCATGTATTATCAGTGACTGCTACTATTCAGCCATCATTTTAATACATAATTAGTAGTTTGCAGGTTGCATTGCATGACTATGTTGATTTTATGCTAAAACGTTAGAAAGAAATTGTTGTTGAAGTTTAGACTAGTTTGAGAGAGTATTTATACAAGCTTGCACGTCATGGCAAATAAAAGGAGTGGAATTTCCGAACGAAATAGTAGCAAATATTGAATGAGGTATTTGTAGTTAAATGGGAATATTTTGGTAGCTATGACTGTAGACGAGAACAATGATATGCTAGGCTTCCAATTTCATTGTTTTATTATGCAACTCAAACAGATCTCCATATCAACACACATATATAATATAAACTGAATCATGTAATTCATTCACATTTTGTTCTTTTGAAAATACGAAGTCCTTTTTTTTGTATTTATTATACATGCAAACGAGTTAGCCATACTGTATGCCTTCTTCTTACTCATTCTGTAAAATGCATATACATTCATACACATGCATAACTTTGAAACATTTCCTACATTGACAGTATGAAAGTAAATGAATTTCTGTTTCATATAAGTAGAGAAAGAAAGGTAGATAGAAGAAGAATAAGGGTATGATAGTGAATAGGCCTAAATATATGATTTTCCCATAACTTATATTTGGTTTTACTAATTTAGACAATGAAAATATCTAAATTTGTTATAATTTGATTAATTTTTGCAAGAAGAAAAAATGTGTTCAAAAGTTTTTGAGTAGGTTGCCCGAGTTAATTATCACCATGGCCCAAACTAGTTGGTGTAATAAAATGAATTGTTAGCTATACTTGGTATCTCACTTTATAGTTATGAAATGAAGTAAAATAACTAAAATAGATAAATAAAAAAAACTTAAACTTTATTGAGAAATGTACTGATCAAATTGCTTACAGTAATTACCTTTGAATGTTCTTATGTTATAGGCTAATGCACACTTTTTTACTGATAATCCAATTTTCTTTATCTTCTAAGTGTAAGAGACAATAATTCTACCATATAGTTACACGATAGCTAAACATATTGAATAACGAGGTAATGGACCCAAAATTTGTCATTTAAAAGCATCGATTTTTTATTATTACGTGCCAGCTAATAAATATATATTTTATTTAATCATTCAGACTCGTTTCTCTTATTTTTGCAGCTTGTTCGTAGAAAATTAGTTATAGACAAGGTTAGAGAATATATTATTTAAATTTCACCCTCGGTATTCTCTCTCTTTAGATTGTATTTCCCTCATTTCCATATAATCTCAATTTCTTGGTAATATGAGAAGATAAAACAGTGGCCAAATCTGAAACTGAGAGTGAACAGAAAAATGAGAGTGTTAAGCTGTTCTTGATTAGATCCTAAACAGATGAAAAAAATCCAAACTAATTTCAATGTTTAATTAATTCACTAGGGTTGATGAAGTCATTGAGGTTCATATTCGATATTTTTGTTTTGAATTACGTTTCATTTCGGGTTGAAGATCTTGACTTTTTAATAAATAATGTAGGTTGCTATTTTTCGACATATCCGAGTAAAGAGAAGGATGTTAAGGAGATTTCTGCTAGTCATAATAATAAGACTTTGCCTAAGGTAATCCTTTTGATGACTTTTCATTTTGAAGTTATTTTGGTTGATCTATGTGGGTCTCATGTGTGATTAGCGTATCGTGTTTGATTGTTTTTAGTTTAATTGAAATGTTTTATTTAAATTAGGTGTAGTATGCATGTTCGGTCAGCAAGTATTGTGACACCCCACGCCCATTAATATCACTCTTTAAGAGAATGCATTAAGTTTCATGAAGCGTTATAGGTAAACAAAAACAGAAATATTACAAGACAGATATAAAATAACAGCGGAATTTAAAACTTTATTGAGTAGAAAACGTCGTGATTCAGGACATAGTTACGTCATGAGTTTGAAATATATAAAACCCAGTACATCAACTTAAAACTTCTATCTTGTACTAAAATCATCAGAGTACAATAAATAAAGAAGCATAATCCCAAAAATAGAGCCATAGTAGAGAAGATATGAAATTAAGAAGTACTTCTAAGCAGCTCTAAGCAGAATAAAAGAAGAATCCTGATCAACCTTGAGTATTCCAACCCTGAGAACCTGTAACACCTCGAAATTTTAACAGTTCTAAAGATAATGTACTAAAGAATAATTAATGTAGAATACACTGTTAACAATGAATTAAGGAAAACTTAATTAAAAATTCAGAATAGAGTAAAACGGACTGCGCCATTGCGTCCGTCTCCAAACTCTGGTCAAGATAGACATTTGGTTTGCGTATATCGGACACCATATGAAGAAGTTATTAAGGTTTGAAGTTTGTATGCATATATGGAAGATATATATACATATAAATTCAAAAATATTCAAAAATCAGTAAAACCAGATATTCGGCACGTAAATCAAGGAAGGGCCGACATTTTGAAGTCGACCCGAGACTTGCTGGGTCGACCCAGGGGTCGACACCATTGAAGGGGGGTCGACCTAGGGGTCGACCCATCTGAAGGGGGGTCGACCCACCCGTGGCTCCAGAAGCTTCTTTTATGACGTGGACGATTCCTGTGGCTCCTGATCTAATCTGATGGTCTTGGTTGCTCAGCTACTCCCATATAAGGGACCCTAAACCTAGGTTTTGTTCATCGAAAAAAAAATGGTGTTGGCGAAGCTTTGCTGCGATGGAAATTAAAATGGCTCTTCTTCTTCTTCTTCTAAATCAATTCAAAAAAGATTATACATATTCGAAGATTGCTACAACAAATTAAATGATGGCTACAACAGCTTATTCAACATGTTCTTCGCAACAAATTCACTGTGAGTTCATGTTGCTTTTAGATCTGAATATCTAAATAGTAATCTTGTTATGTATATAATAATTGGATCTTGAATCTGTGCCTAATCAGTTATATTATGACATAATCCATTGATCTGTTCTTATATGTTTATATCGTCACCATGTTAAATCTTGTCATAATATGCCTATTCAGTTTATGCCTGCTTTTATCAGTTTATTATTGATTTGTCATTATGTATATTCTTGATTCTCTTCTTTCTCTCGTTTCCTTTTTATTTTTATATAGCCAGGCTACCTTCGAGCCTAGGCCTAACACTGAAAATGTTAACGTGTGAAATTGGGAATAATGGGGAAAGACATAATTTGGGGCGTAATTGATATTGGAAAATATGGATCTAAATTTGGGCATAAAATTGGAAATACAAAGATGGATTTGGGTGCATATGTCTTGTTGTATAATATGAATTTAGGCACGCATTGGAATATATGTAAATACAGAATTGGGTATAAAATGGACATGTCTAAATATTTATTTGGGACGTAAATTTTAACATATGTGAATACGAATTTTAGGCATAAATTATGTGAAGGTGAATTTGGGTATAACTTGCATTGAAAAGGGTGAATATGGACTTGGGGCATAAATTGGAAAATATGTGGGTTTGGGTTTGTGCAATATATATATACATACACACATACGTATATACATACATGCATATATATATATATATATATGCCTTAATTTATGATAAGGGGCATATGGTGCATAATTAAAAGGTGGATTAAAAAGAGGCATAAAGGTCTATAACTTGAACAGTGAATTAGACATAATTCAATTGGGGAAAACATAGAATAATCGACTATAATGACATAGGTAGATTTGAATAAAGCTGGAATGTTTAGTAATTACAATTCGGAATTGGAATTGTAATTGTACTTGTGACATGAGGTTAGGTTACATTAGTGGTGGAAGTCTGCCCAGTCGGAGTTTAAGTTGCATTAGTGGTGGAAGTCTGCCCAGGCCCGACCAGCATATCCAACAGCCACTAATGTTGAACCTAATGTGGGAGGTCTAAGTACGTGAATACCAACCGGGCTAAGACACGAGGTTAGACCCAACTGTGGAATAAGGCTGCCTGGACCCAACCAACATATCCAGCATCCATATGTTGTAGGCCTAATGTGGGAGGTCTAGCCCATTATAACCATAATTGGACATGGTAATGAATTGGACTACTTAACCTAATTTAATCCATTAGGATTGTATGATTACGAGCTTAAGTTAGGGTTAAGTAAAATTGGACGGGTAGTGGGTGGGTTAAGTAAATTAGAGGGGTGGGTAATATTTACATATAGGCCCACGAACTTAAGCCAATAAGGTTATATAATTAAAGACACCTAGTGGTATACATAACCGGTAGAAATAATAAGTTATGTAAGTGGCAGACACCTTGTAGGGTAAGCACAACTTATAGAAATGATAGAATAATCTGCTAAGTAAACAACATTAAGTTGTAGGGACGGTAGAGATTGAATTTATGATTAAATGAGAAAGAATGAGGAAAACCTACAAGATAAGTTATATTTAATCATAAATAATGACGTACATGTAAAAAAAGAAACATGTAAAATGAGACTTACTTAATTACTCATTAAGTAAAAACATGTTATGGTAATAATCTAACCAAGCAAGAATATAGAATAGATTGTGGATTACAGACCGTGGGGCACAATCTAGAGAATAGCATGTTGTAAACTTATTAATAAACTTAAATAGATCAAGTTATATGATTGAAATTAATAAGCAAGAGAAACTTGATAATTTGAATAAGAATTCAATATGAATGGGAATAACCAAGTTAAATGGAAACCCAGTGATGTAAGGCAAGCGCGTAAAGAATGTTTAGACATAGGGTCTAACAACATATTAAAGAAAGGCGCTTGGACCGGTTCGTACGTTTGAGGGTGAATAACCCAAAGGGGTAGATCATCAGGGTGTTATAAGACACGAGGGGAGCGCACATTCATCTGATTGTTTGACGGCTCCAAAGGACTGGAAGGGGAAGCATGCGGCTTCCTGAAGTACGTAAG
Organism: Allium sativum; assembly: GCA_030737875.1. Classification (NCBI taxonomy): domain Eukaryota; kingdom Viridiplantae; phylum Streptophyta; class Magnoliopsida; order Asparagales; family Amaryllidaceae; genus Allium; species Allium sativum. The sequence continues at coordinate 584,696,788 of CM060923.1, read as the reverse complement.
TTGCTCCTAGTAGTCCTTTGTGTGGTGACAGATGTCTTAGGCTGTACTCGCAGGGGTTGGGTTTGCGCGTAACTACTAGGTGGGTGGGCCTTGACTGCAGATGTAGCTTTGCAGTCAAAATGTTGCGACGAATTGACACAAGTGTGGTTCAGCGGTTGCCTCATGAAATGGTAGAGAGGGTCACGACCAACAAGGATAGTAGATCATTGGATATCCGTCATCGGCAGCTAGCGGGATGCAAAAAGACTAGAGCTAACCCCAAGATATCTTTTCACCTTTCACAATCGAGGTACGGGGTTGAGGGGAGACGCCACATGGATGTTTAGATTGGTTGTTATTAGGGGCGGTCGCTTAGCTCTTATAGACTTTACTAGTTGAGGGATGGGCCGAGGTGGAGCCATATCCACTATGAAAAACAAACCGTAGGATTATCTGTACGTAGAGGTTCATAAAGACGGGCCTGTACAGGTATGGATAAGCTCCCGATCGAGTTCCGTGTTTCTTGCTTAGCCCTGCCACGGAATTCGGTGCACATTAGAGGATGTGCGATTGAGGCATCGAGCTACAATTACAGTACATACGTAGGACGGTCTGGATACGTGCACATCTTCTCTGGGGTGGTGTATTATAGACTAGAGGGCATTATTCGGATAAGGAATCTGATTCGATTGAGGGTGGCAGTTTATATGCTTACGTAGCATAGTAATGGTAGATCTATGTGCAACGTAACATTGTCATATAGGTATTCGTACGTCACTCCGGCGTAGGATGAGGGACTGCGTTCATTTCGGTGGAGACCATGCGAGTGGGTTACCATGGCGTGTATCTCAATATTGAGAGATAGCTACATATATTGTATTAGGTAAATCCATGGGAAAGTAAATGGGTAATACACGCGTATAAGTCTTGAGTGCGATTAACCGAAGTAACCTAATAATCAAGAAAATGTAATGGAACGGGATTGTAGGGATCATTCTACTTTTGATATACTAGTATCTGTGCGTTACAGAGAAATGTATTTAAGAAGTGCAGTATATTTTGTCCAAACTTATCTTGTTCAGTTCACACTTGTCCTTACTATTGTTACTGTTATCTTGTTCTTCCAGTTTTTATATATCTGCAATGATACTTTTATTTATTTATATTTAAAATTAACTGGACTCGCCAGACTTTATGTTTGACCCTTTTTGTTTCCTCTTCTCTCTCTTCCATTCCCCCCCCCCCGGTTCTTTGGTGGAAGTGCTTAGAGTTGATTTGGATACTTTTAGGTTAGCTTGGATTTTGGATATGGGTGTACAGATTTGACTATTGTCAACTCTCTTATGGCTTTGCTTGGGAAATATGGTTTATGCTTTTGTACTCTGATACTTTTGACATGACAGATTATTAAACATGTAACTGGTTATTTAAAACCTATGATGTGAACTCAGTATTTGGGACCATGATGTTATGTTTTAAATAAAGTTTTTAATTCGCTGCAATTTTACATGTCTGTCTTGTGATATTATGTTCTTACTGACCTATAACGCTTCATGAAAGTTAATGCATTCCATTAGTGAGTGACATTAACGGATGTGGGGTGTCACATTTGGTATCAGAGCATATGGTTATAAGATCGGATAAAGTATTTTGAAAATGGTTTTCAAAAAGGTCAAAAAAGGTATTTTAAAATAAAAAGTCTGTTTTTGAAAATCATATTTCGCAAATCCATAAATATCTTCTCGATTCTCCGCTTGATTCCTTTTCATTATTGTTCGGGGAACCGTTTCTTTCCGAAACGGTATCCCTATTTTGCATGGTTCCGTAGGCATGTTAAAACTACAGTACATGTCGAAGGGCAAAGAAGTGCCTAACCTCCATATTTTAGCCGCAGTGGTTTCACCTACGGTTTATTTTCTCTCAAACCTCGTAAGGATTTCCGTGCGATGGAGGCAGATTTCAAGAGACTAGTTAGCATGTGGCAAAAAGGAGAATAAGCGAGTTAGGGCTAAGTACCACAAACCAAAGAAGAAAAGAGGAAATACCATAATTTCCCTGGAAAAGGATTGCAGAAAGAGAAGGCGTTTGTTACCACTTTGGTAAGGCATGACACCTCATTGAGGAGTGACCGAAGGGACAAAGACAAGGCCAAAGGGCAGGAACTTCTAAGGGGCAAGCTAATGTTCTCATAGCTGGTGGACATGATAGGGGTAGGAAAGTTTCCATCGAAAGATTGATTTTTATTTCTGATCATCCTGTAAGGATTCTTTTTCTAGCACTTCGCATTCTTTTATACATGATCTGTAACAAACCGGGTTTTCCAGTTATTTAAATTCGAATATTTAAAGTGGTTTAAATATTTTATTTGAAAATATTAATGGAGTTAATATTGAATTCGTTTATTTAAACGACACTTGAACGTTTATATATTTATACATATTATAAATCAAGCTCGTAATAGGCGCGGCAGTTCGTAATTTTCGATTTGAACTTCAACTGAGGATACATGATCTGATATAAGTTGGATTTCTGTGAAACGAGAAAAGTTAGAACCGTACTGATTATAATTTTCATATGAAAGAGAAAATTCAGATTTCGTGTTATAGTTTGTTAATTATGGCCAAATCAAATTTTGAAATAATCGCTGTGGAAATCGTTATTAAAATATACGTGTTAAAATAGCCGTTTTGCAAACGGACTCAGATTTCGATGAAATCAGTTTCATTGGAACCGTAACGTTAAATTATTGTACGGTGTTGAATGGAGTGGCAAACCGATGTCATATGTGACCACGGCAGCCATCAACGCCCGTTCAATTTCTATAGCGCGTAATTAATTTAATAAAGGGTTATTTAGGTATAACTTGAACAGACGATCGAATTAGGCCACGAAACCAATTCCGTTGAGTTCGTATCGTCGATTAGAGTCAGGATAGGTATATAATTTCTTATCTTTGAAGACCGGTTAATTTGGTGTTAAAAGTGGCATTTCGGTGCGCCTAAAAATAGCCTACCGGGGAAACAGTCCCAGAATGTGACGAAACTGGTGCAGTTAGGTTCGTATCGAAGAATTATTGTAGGATTTAAAGGTTTCAAGTTCATCGGACTTACTGTTTGATCGTAGAAAATTTAAATGCGTGTTGATTTCCGGTTTTATAAAGGAAATTTTTTCAAACGATATCGGAATTCGACGAAACTTGTCCTATTGGGTCCGGAATACCCATTTACATCAAGATTAGCCTTTTTATCAGTAAACAGGAGTCGTTTGTGATGGTTTCTGCGTATTACTTTGTAACACCCCACCTCCGCCAGGGTCACTCGCAAAGGAATGCACTAGCTTTGGAGGGGCATTATTGGTAAACATGCAAAACGATATAGCAAGGCAGGACATGACATATATATATGTCATAAACAGAGTGCGTAAATAAAACAGCGGAAGATTTATAAACCATTTCAAAACACAAGTCTGGTACATCAAAATGTCACTTTCCCAAAATTACAAGTCTAGTACATAAAATAACATCTGATAAACTGAAAATACATAAGTACTATCCCCAAATAAGAGTGATAAACCATAGCGGCTCAAGTCCAAAGCATACTTGAGCTATCCGAGGAAGCAGCTAAAATCCAAGCTAGGCTCCAGTATTCCCTCCCTGAGAACCTGGGGGGGGGGGGGAAACGGAAGAAAAGAGGCGAAACAAAACGGGTCAGTCAAAAAGACTGAGTAAGCCCTGCTACGATCAGTCTATAAACTAATAAAGTTAACATCATGATGGAAACTGAGATGACCATAGATAACGACATACTGGCATGATAAAGTAACTACAAGACAGATAGAGGTGTCATCGCATAAAACAAGGTTAAGTTTTTGCACCACGGTGTACTAGCAAACCAACATAACAGGTAATGATCCCTTAGCCCAAACTTTGGTCCAATAACATGAAGTGACCTTAATAAAAGGTCCAGCCCACGGTCTAGTCGATCGGCTCCCTATAAACCTAACACGTCAAGTGTTGGTGTCCATATGGCCCACGTATGGTTGTAGTTAGACTGTGCTGGGTCCCCCTTTTGGGTGTATCAAGCCCTCAGATGTCAACCCCAGACACTTAAGCAATAATGCACAGCTCTAATCTACTGGTACCCGTGCCTCGAGTTTGTCCAATATCGGACTACGTGCACGTCCGTAGCCCGCCGAACCCGCACCGCTGTACCACTCGGCCATCGCCCTTTGGTCGCTTACATCTGCCAGTAACCGTGCCCCGCCCTAGCCTAGCTTCTAGGGTTGTGAATGATACCAAACTGGGATTACTGTTAGAACAGACCACGTTGCTAGGGTTTCCCCAAGAGGGTTAAGTGTGGTTTAACCCTTCACTAATCCTGGATTAAACTGGTTAAGTGTGGCTTAACCCCATTCTAATCCCTTGAACTCCCAAATGGATTAAACTAGTTAAGTGTAACCAATGGTTCACGACTTAACCACATTCTAATCCCTCGAATCCCTAAATTGGTTAAGTATTAGTGGACCCTGACTTAACCCTAATCATGAGGCATTAATTAATTTAATGCACCTCAACCTCTCACATTAGACCTTGTTGTGGTTACTAGTTAGGCCGGGCGGGTCCGGGTAGCTTTACACCACAACTTGGTCTAACCTCGGGTCTTGGCACCCCATGACCAACTTCTCACATTGGGTCCTATTGTTTGTAGCCACTAGTTAAGCCGGTCGGTTCCGGGTAGGATTACGCTACAAACTCAACCCAACCTCGAGTTGGCCACACTTATGTTTTCTAAGTGTCATGTCCACTTTATTTCAAACACATAATTACAAGTTAACAAATGCTTGGGTAGACCTAACTTAATAGGTAAATTCCCAAGGGGTAGACCTAACTTAATAGGTAAATTCCCAAACCTTATATTTTCACGTATTTTAAGTTTACCCCAAAACCCCAACGTCATTCTATCGCTTACATATTCGTAGTAACGCATAAAGGATAGGAAGAGGGAACTTGGCACAACATACATGACAAACTTGCACAACAATCATGCATAACATGTTAGACTTACACAACTTAGCATAGTGAACTTGCATATTACCACAAACCTGCATAACATGTTAGACTTGCATAACTTAGCATAGTGAACTTGCATATTACCATAATCATGCATAACTTGTCGAACATGCACAACTTGTCATTTTAAACTTGCATAAACATGCACAACTTGTCAAAACATGCACGACTTGTCAAAACATGCACAACTTGTCAAAACATGCACAACTTGTCAAAACATGCACAACTAGTCATTTTAAACTTGCATAAACATGCACAATTTGTCAAAACATGCACAACTTGTCATTTTAAATTTGCATAAACATGCACAATTTGTTAAACTTGCAAATCATGGCTTAGTATACATGCATAACTCAATTAACTTGCAAATCTTGGCTTAGTACACTTGCATAAACATGCATAATCCATTAAACATGTAGAACATGGCATAATAAGCTCGCATAAGCATGCATAACTTGTGAAACATGTGAAACATGGCATAGAAATCTCGCATATGCATGCATAACTTATGAATCATATAAAACATGGCCTAGCGAGTTCGCATAAGCATGCATAATCAACTAAACTCACATAAATCTCAACTTTCACCAAACATTAACTTTAGAGTTTGTAAAGTGAAGGTAAGAGGGCTTACAATGCTTATGCGGACTCAAATGAGTTTAACAAATGCAAGAAACCCCTTATACAACTAATTAAGACCCCCAAATGCAAGCAAACTTGATCAAGACTCCTCCTTTATGATTCCAATTGAAAAACAAGCCTTTAATGCAAGCTAAGGAGGATCATACAAGCCTAAATGTGCTTGTATGCATGGAAAATTACTTAGGAATTATTAATGAAGAGATTGGAGGCTAGGGTTTTAGGTGGAGGCCATGAGAGTTTAGATTTTGGCATAGTTTTGTTGCTAGGGTGATTAATGAATGATTTAGGGTAGGTTAGAGGCTTATTTATAGAAGATTAGAGTGATTTAGACCATAGGATTAACCCTAGGTGAATTTTGGCCCGTCAGATTTAGGAACCCTCTAGAACCAGACCACACAACCAAGCCCAAACCAAGCCCAAGCCAAAGAGGTGCGCCAGGCTAATCTGCCTGGCTACCCCCTGTCGACAGGGCTGTCGACAGGGCAGTCGACTCCCTGGGGACCCTGTCGACAGGCTTGTCGACATGGGGCCCCTGGCGGGAATTTTCCCGCCTTGGCCCAGTTGGCCCAATTCTTCAAATTTGAATCTGATTTTTACTTAGTAATTTTCTGCAAACTTCAATGGGCCTTAACTGGGTCATACGGACTCCGATTTTCGAAAACTCGGACTCTATTTCGCGTATTTTTCCGAGACGAACGCAATGGCATAGCCCGTTTCCCTTGATTCCCATTTTATAATTTAATTCTGCCTCAATTTAGGTTATAACAGATTATTGAAAATACGGGTTGTTACATTCTCCCCTCCTTAAAGGATTTCGTCCCCGAAATCTTCAAGTTAGGAAGAACGTATCCTACCATCCAATCATCCATCTACTCAAAGCATCATCCACGAGCAATCATTGTCCTTAAAAGATTCTAAATGTGGTATGAACATATGCAAAAGTGTGTGTATATGTACCTATCTAATGCAAAGATCAGGCGGTTACTGATACAGTAAACCTCCTTAATGCACATGTATGTCTTATTTAATGCAAAGATCAGGCGGTTACTGATACAGTAAACCTCCTTAATGCATATGTATGTTAGTGAAATGAATCCATATGTATGCAAATTCCTACCATAATTTATGGTATCTATATGAGTGCACATAACATTCATCCATATGCAACATCCATGTGGTAGCACAACAAGTTTCAACCATGAATAAGCATAAACACTCATGCATATGCAACATGAAGAGTGTGCGAGCCGATCTAGTGCCTAATCGTGTATAATGCATCCACGAGCAACCACTTGCAAACACTTGCAGCCACTTGCAACCATCAAGCATAACATGTTTCAACCACATGTTTCATCCAAAAGGTTTCTACCTAAGGTTCTCATGACAAGATAGACACGATAAACTAGATAAACTAGACAAACTCCTTTATGGAGTTTACAACAGAAATAAGATCGAGAATGAGACCGAGAGGATATATACAAAAGATAACTTGCAAGCAAGTTCCACCGGAAAACAAGGATCAAGGATGCACTCTTAAAAAGAGATATGATGCGCGTATCTAGTCTTCACTCCTCTTAGTCACGTTTCCTTGGGCTTAACTCCACTGTGCTTTGACTATCTTTCACTTCATGATTCCTTGGCTTCCTAACTCCCATTTCCCAAATTCGAGTTGGAACTCATTTCATTATTGCCTCTCGTCTTTCTGCCCCACTTATTCTTCTTTCTGTATACTTGGCTTAAACATACTATAACCTCATGATTTCATGCAAGCTCTCCAAAATTCACTAGTGAATCCTGGATCTCGTCCACTTACTATACAGTATTTCACGCAGCAGAACTTTCCTTGAAAATACCAATCCACGTTGCTAGTTGTCCTTATAAACGTGATTTTCTATAACTCGTGCTTAAATCGAAATGAACCATCTGCCTATGAGTGATAGGTCATACCTAGATTCAACTGCCTACCCATGGCTTCCTGTAGGCTATTTCAAAACTGGCCAGCTTCTTGAGGGTAAACCGCTGTTACCCATGATGCAGTCCTCTCGCTCTTCATCGGACTGAAATGAGCACTCTTCGTGAGTCTACCTATTATGACCCTCATACCCGTATCCCCTTTCTTTGATCTAGGTAGTCTATCCACATAGTCTATCGAGATGTTTTCACACTTCCCTTGCGAAACTTCCAATGGAGGTAATGGCCCACTGGGCTTCTATGACTTGGCCTCAACCTGGTGGCACAACATGTATTCCGAAACCAACTCAGCCACCTCCTCGAGTGATGCGCATCTTCAAGAACCTTCTTTACCAAGTCTTTCACTCGAGGAACACATAATCTCTTGTCGCGCCTTAGTCATCCTTTGTCATCTATAATATATCCAGCGAGGTGACTTAACATTTCGCCTCGAATCAACCGGTCCATGTTCTGGACCAACTGCGGGTTTTCTTCCTGTGAAACCCCCTTCTTGATCCAGAAGAGTAAGTCTATGCTCCGGGAATGCTAACTAACTAGTCAAACGGAGAAAGCTTCCTACTTCAATTGCCCTTCTCGGAGCCTTCCGGTCACAAACCGCAGCCACTTTAGCGGAATCCACCGCTAAGCCTTACTTAGGAACTATATGCCCAAGAAATCCCACTTTTCCTCCAGAATGACATTTGGAGAACTTGACCTCCAACTAGTGGCTCTAAGCGTATCCATCTCCTTCTTGAGATGTCCAACATGCTCTTCCTCGTTCTTATGAGGAGATCAAATATCGTCTACGACGACCCTGACAAACTTGTTCAAGGACCTCCTAGACACCCTACCCATCAAAATCACGTAATATGCGGGTGCCTTAGTCAAACCAAATAGCATGACTAGCCATTCTAAAAATCCATCCAGAGTCCTAAACGCAGTCTTGTCAATTCCATCCTCAGCCATCCTAAGCTGATGGAATCCGGTAGCTAGATCAAAAGAAAGCGGATGCTCCTACAAGCTGATCAGACAAATCATTGGTCCTTGGTAACGGTTACCTATTCTTCTGACGAAGATCAACACATAAGCGAAGCAAACCGTCCACATTAGTAACGAATGCTACTGGAGCACCCTACTCGAAAATGCTTCGTCTCAGGAAGTTCTTCTCAAGCAACTCCTTGACTTACTTTCTTAACTCTCATCTCGTGAGGTCATGTGCCTAACCGGCCACGAAACTGGCTTGGTATTACCAACCAGATAATACGGAAATCTATCCAGATATCAGGATATTCTCGGACCACCCTTACAGATTGCAAGCTATCGATAGACGAGTTGAGGGATTCAAGATAACATAACATGACGGGGCCCATAGGGTTGCTAGAAAATTTCTAGGGTATTACCGAGGCGAGTCATGAGCCCCACACCCTATAAAAAACCCAGAATGGCTCCAAAATTAGGACGACCATTCCATGCCCAAAACCAACCCATATCCCCCGAAACCGAGAATATAAACATCCCACGAGAATTCTATACTCAAGATAGAAATTTTCAAATCCACTCAGACCATAGACAGGCGGGCAGAACCCCCAATTGGATTTGAAACACATACGGGATCCTCAACTACACTAGTACTTAGGTGCAAAACTTTCAACTGGATCAGATGAAATAAAACTATGCGATGTGCCAGAATCAAACAAAGTTTGAATAGGGAAAATCAGAAAATGTAAACAAGATTTTCAACAGAAACACTACCTCTATCATGAGCTGGAAAAACGGGGTTGAGGGGATAAATTCGCCCTCCAGATAGTCCTGCACACTGAGTCTGACCTTGCCCTTGTTTCCTCGGGCAATCCTTGCTGAAATGTCCAAACTCACCACAAATGAAGCATTCGCCCCGCTTTCTCTTTTCCTTCTTCCTACATTCCTTAGCCATATGTCCAACGTTACCACAGAAGTTACATTTTATATTCCCTCTTGGCTTGTCCTTGCGGTTGTGGTTATTCTTGCCCCATTTCCCGGAATTTACTCCTTTGCCTTGAGACTCATTTGCCTTGACCTCTCTCTTATCATTGCTACCTTCTTCTTGAAGTAGGGCCAAATTTACTAAACTCTCGAAAGTCGCCCCCAAGGGTATATGAGACAAGGCCAAATCACGTAATGGCTCGTTTAATCCTAGAGCAAAGTGTAGGGCCTTCTCCTGAGCTGTATTAACCAAGTCTAAATCGACACGAGCCAGTTGATTAAACTTATCTATGTATCCCCTAATAGTCATGTCCCCTTGCTTCAGTGATAAGAATCTCAGTCCAAACCTTCCCCTAAAGTCATCCCAAGTCTCAATTGGACTAGTAGCGGTGGTGACTACCCACCAACGTGCAGCTTCTTCCTTTAGCAACCATACTGCCAATAAAACCTTCCTGCGGTCACTTATATCAAAGGTGGCTAAAAGATCTTCGGTCTCTTTCAACCAATTCCCTGCTTCTACAAAAGTCTCTGTTCCATTAAAATTCTTGCCACCCATCCTCTTAAAGTTCTTGCAAGTTTCCACGAAATCCGCTTGTGGAGGCTGAGGGGGAAGAGGAACATCAGCTACGGGAGGAGAAGGAGGAACAGCGGCCTCGACTGGGGAGACAACATTAGGGACACCCAGGACCGGTGCCGTGACTTCCAAGTACCGACGAAACCAATCGGGTATCGTTACTCCTTCGGGCAAGATGAGATTATCAGACATGCTGGAAAAGAAAAGAAAAGAGTTCAAACGAGGAGTCAAAGGATAGTGCTAATGGCTTTTGGGGAATAGCCTTTTAAAAACAACTAGACTTTTCTTTGGAAAATACTTTATACTTGGTTTTGAAAATAGTTTTTCGAAAGTTTTAAAAACCTTTTTATCCCTTCTCGTAAACCATATGCTCTGATACCAAATGTAACACCCCACCTCCGCCAGGGTCACTCGCAAAGGAATGCACTAGCTTTGGAGGGGCATTATTGGTAAACATGCAAAATGATATAGCAAGGCAGGACATGACATATATATATGTCATAAACAGAGTGCGTAAATAAAACAGCGGAAGATTTATAAACCATTTCAAAACACAAGTCTGGTACATCAAAATGTCACTTTCCCAAAATTACAAGTCTAGTACATAAAATAACATCTGATAAACTGAAAATACATAAGTACTATCCCCAAATAAGAGTGATAAACCATAGCGGCTCAAGTCCAAAGCATACTTGAGCTATCCGAGGAAGCAGCTAAAATCCAAGCTAGGCTCCAGTATTCCCTCCCTGAGAACCTGGGGGGGGGGGGGGAAACGGAAGAAAAGAGGCGAAACAAAACGGGTCAGTCAAAAAGACTGAGTAAGCCCTGCTACGATCAGTCTATAAACTAATAAAGTTAACATCATGATGGAAACTGAGATGACCATAGATAACGACATACTGGCATGATAAAGTAACTACAAGACAGATAGAGGTGTCATCGCATAAAACAAGGTTAAGTTTTTGCACCACGGTGTACTAGCAAACCAACATAACAGGTAATGATCCCTTAGCCCAAACTTTGGTCCAATAACATGAAGTGACCTTAATAAAAGGTCCAGCCCACGGTCTAGTCGATCGGCTCCCTATAAACCTAACACGTCAAGTGTTGGTGTCCATATGGCCCACGTATGGTTGTAGTTAGACTGTGCTGGGTCCCCCTTTTGGGTGTATCAAGCCCTCAGATGTCAACCCCAGACACTTAAGCAATAATGCACAGCTCTAATCTACTGGTACCCGTGCCTCGAGTTTGTCCAATATCGGACTACGTGCACGTCCGTAGCCCGCCGAACCCGCACCGCTGTACCACTCGGCCATCGCCCTTTGGTCGCTTACATCTGCCAGTAACCGTGCCCCGCCCTAGCCTAGCTTCTAGGGTTGTGAATGATACCAAACTGGGATTACTGTTAGAACAGACCACGTTGCTAGGGTTTCCCCAAGAGGGTTAAGTGTGGTTTAACCCTTCACTAATCCTGGATTAAACTGGTTAAGTGTGGCTTAACCCCATTCTAATCCCTTGAACTCCCAAATGGATTAAACTAGTTAAGTGTAACCAATGGTTCACGACTTAACCACATTCTAATCCCTCGAATCCCTAAATTGGTTAAGTATTAGTGGACCCTGACTTAACCCTAATCATGAGGCATTAATTAATTTAATGCACCTCAACCTCTCACATTAGACCTTGTTGTGGTTACTAGTTAGGCCGGGCGGGTCCGGGTAGCTTTACACCACAACTTGGTCTAACCTCGGGTCTTGGCACCCCATGACCAACTTCTCACATTGGGTCCTATTGTTTGTAGCCACTAGTTAAGCCGGTCGGTTCCGGGTAGGATTACGCTACAAACTCAACCCAACCTCGAGTTGGCCACACTTATGTTTTCTAAGTGTCATGTCCACTTTATTTCAAACACATAATTACAAGTTAACAAATGCTTGGGTAGACCTAACTTAATAGGTAAATTCCCAAGGGGTAGACCTAACTTAATAGGTAAATTCCCAAACCTTATATTTTCACGTATTTTAAGTTTACCCCAAAACCCCAACGTCATTCTATCGCTTACATATTCGTAGTAACGCATAAAGGATAGGAAGAGGGAACTTGGCACAACATACATGACAAACTTGCACAACAATCATGCATAACATGTTAGACTTACACAACTTAGCATAGTGAACTTGCATATTACCACAAACATGCATAACATGTTAGACTTGCATAACTTAGCATAGTGAACTTGCATATTACAATAATCATGCATAACTTGTCGAACATGCACAACTTGTCATTTTAAACTTGCATAAACATGCACAACTTGTCAAAACATGCACGACTTGTCAAAACATGCACAACTTGTCAAAACATGCACAACTAGTCATTTTAAACTTGCATAAACATGCACAATTTGTCAAAACATGCACAACTTGTCATTTTAAATTTGCATAAACATGCACAATTTGTTAAACTTGCAAATCATGGCTTAGTATACATGCATAACTCAATTAACTTGCAAATCTTGGCTTAGTACACTTGCATAAACATGCATAATCCATTAAACATGTAGAACATGGCATAATAAGCTCGCATAAGCATGCATAACTTGTGAAACATGTAAAACATGGCATAGAAATCTCGCATATGCATGCATAACTTATGAATCATATAAAACATGGCCTAGCGAGTTCGCATAAGCATGCATAATCAACTAAACTCACATAAATCTCAACTTTCACCAAACATTAACTTTAGAGTTTGTAAAGTGAAGGTAAGAGGGCTTACAATGCTTATGCGGACTCAAATGAGTTTAACAAATGCAAGAAACCCCTTATACAACTAATTAAGACCCCCAAATGCAAGCAAACTTGATCAAGACTCCTCCTTTATGATGCCAATTGAAAAACAAGCCTTTAATGCAAGCTAAGGAGGATCATACAAGCCTAAATGTGCTTGTATGCATGGAAAATTACTTAGGAATTATTAATGAAGAGATTGGAGGCTAGGGTTTTAGGTGGAGGCCATGAGAGTTTAGATTTTGGCATAGTTTTGTTGCTAGGGTGATTAATGAATGATTTAGGGTAGGTTAGAGGCTTATTTATAGAAGATTAGAGTGATTTAGACCATAGGATTAACCCTAGGTGAATTTTGGCCCGTCAGATTTAGGAACCCTCTAGAACCAGACCACACAACCAAGCCCAAACCAAGCCCAAGCCAAAGAGGTGCGCCAGGCTAATCTGCCTGGCTACCCCCTGTCGACAGGGCTGTCGACAGGGCAGTCGACTCCCTGGGGACCCTGTCGACAGGCCTGTCGACATGGGGCCCCTGGCGGGAATTTTCCCGCCTTGGCCCAGTTGGCCCAATTCTTCAAATTTGAATCTGATTTTTACTTAGTAATTTTCTGCAAACTTCAATGGGCCTTAACTGGGTCATACGGACTCCGATTTTCGAAAACTCGGACTCTATTTCGCGTATTTTTCCGAGACGAACGCAATGGCATAGCCCGTTTCCCTTGATTCCCATTTTATAATTTAATTCTGCCTCAATTTAGGTTATAACAGATTATTGAAAATACGGGTTGTTACATACTTCGCGGTGAAGTTGCGTTTAATAATATATTATTTAAATCTAACACTTCAGACCTCACATGCCAACCCATGAAAGGAACCCACACCGCCGAATTACATCTTTTCTAATTAATTTTTCACATACTGTATACAAGGTCTATACCTATATGATAAAGCATAGCTACTTCACCTTTCTCTTCAAGTCCAATCCATCAGCCTGGGGTTTGATGGAGCATGAGCGCACATCACGCTGGCCTAAGGAAGTAAAGATCACAGCTATGCCTACCCAAATACACAGACCCATCCATCGCCATTAGCTGTTCCAATAAAAGTGACAATTCATCTTTTTAAATGGCACATCTACACTCTTCAGGTCTGTCAATCATCCCAAGCATATGAAAAAAAAAACTTTCTTGCTCCTTTAAGCCCCACGCACGTACAGACTTACACATGCTAATCTAAAAGCCTGCCTACGCCTATTTACATCACGCAGTAAAGCGTACAGTGAAGAGGACACAACTACTTAGCTTTATACAGATGCTGCCCTACAAGTAAATTGCCGTGACTTCCAAACTATTGATACCGTGACTTCCAAGGTTTACAATTCCGTAATACCCAAGTTGTTTCAATACCGTGCGTGCCAAGCCTCTCATTCTATAAATACGGTCACTCTTTCAATTTGTTTCCAGTAAAAGGAAAATGGCGTTGGACCCCTTTAAAAATATATAGACGATAATAAAGCCTTGAGTGTGAAGCAAGTATACAGTAGCAATGAAAAGAGGGGGTGTTCAAAAGTGTGCCAAGCAGTGCGTTTTCGTGTGGTCATCTGAAGTGGGAATTGGTCGTCTGTGAGGGAGTGAGCGCAGGTGGAGGAGGAACCAGCGCAGCCCCTGTTGGTCCTAGGTGGGTGCAACGGTGGGAAATGGATCCGCCGTGAGGGTGTCTATGTGATGCTAAGGCGGGCTCGAAGCTGATCCGGGGACGGTGAATATTGGGATGGTGATGAGGGCCAACAGTAGGGGAGGCCAATGAGTGGATAGAAGGTGTATTTGAAGAACCATACTGGGAATAACAAAGGAGCGGAGGGGGTAGTTTGCATGGGAGCATGCGGTCTTCGGTCCTGCTGTCTTGAAGGACGTGGTGAAGGTCAGTGCGTGGGATTGTTTTTGGGTTTGGATGGTTGGGGTATTCAAATTCAGAAGGTAACCAGACCTTGGGAAATCAAAACAGTTCGGTCGCCAGTTTTGTGGAAGGAACCATGCGCCGTGGATCCTGGTGAGCAGCTGAACGCAAATACAAATGAGGGGTATGTGATGGAAGGGTCTGTGCGAAGGTAAGGATGCAGGCGAGGAGGCTCTGTTTGTTGAACCAGCAACAGGCGAAAGGTAAGGGATGGATTAAATATGCCTAATCAAGTTTTAACGGCCACGTAATATTTAATTAGGATATTGCGTGATTAATGCATAATATAATTAATGTTCCCAACCCTTTTGTTTAAGCCGTACAAGTGATTAAAATACAAAGATTTATTTGTAACATTAATTTTAGATTAAGATAATATATTGCTAAGTTTTAAATATTATTATTTAAATAAGTAAATAACGAAAATCTATAATTGTTGCCATACAGCAACATGATTGAACGAAACAAGAAATGTCAGAACCGTACCGACAAGCGTTACATTTGGAATTCGAACGGAAGGAGTTGAACACAGCCCGAGGCTTGTAAAACGAACCGTTTTGACGGTAGATGAGAATCAAGGTGAGTTAATTCTCACACCTTCTGGAATACTGTGATGTGGTACATTCACAGTAAAATATATTTTTACAGTTAACAGTTTACATTTGCTAATTGGATGCGATGGATGCAATTGGTTGTTATTTGGTTGGTTGCAGTTGTGTATTTATTTTATTCGTATATTTTTATCAACTAACATCTGTGATGCAGAGAAGGACAGATTGGAGGAATCCGACCGGATTCCTCAAATAAACTGTATATTTGTTTGTTGTGCTTATATATGAGTTGTTCACCCTGATGACACCAAAACTTGATTGTATGGTTGAATAAATATTCACCTGTGTTGTGTTTATATCAACCGACAGTGTTGATTTGGTAATTGGTTGTGAATGGCCTAAAATATGTAGTTTAGATGTCGTTCTACCGTTCGGTGAAACGACGCAGTTTGAAGTTATAAATTATTTATAACTGAATTGGAGTTTTTCCGTCATTTTATATAAATTGAACATTTATAAATAAATATTTTAATCAAGTTTATAAAAGAATTATTTAAATGGTTTGCGTAGCCAAACCGTGTGATGTAAACGAGCTATAAAGCAGGAAAATCCAAGGTATTTACCTACGGGTTTGGTAAAAAGGAATTAATTGTTTTTAGAACGATTAAATGGTGGTTCCAAATTTACTTAGTTATTTAAGTAATATAAAAAGGGTAAATGACATGTGAGATCAGTTAACTGCTAACTAATGTGTACGGTCGATAAAACCAACCGTTTTGAGTAAATTTGACAAATGAAGGAAAATTGATTTAAATATTCTGAATATTCGTTAAAGTTTAACGAATAATGTAAAGTATTAGTTAATCCTCGGATAACTATAAATTAAAGAAATAATTGAATTGTTTAGGATAAATAAAGTGATCTTTATTTGTTAAGCCCTTTCAAATGATAATTATACTATTTTTGGTAAGTAAACAAGTTAACTATCTTAATATAGTTAATAGTAAAGTTAATTACTACTGTTTAGTTAATAGTAATTAAAGTGATGGTTTGTAATTGGAATTCAAGGAGAAGTGATTAGAAAACAATAAGTGGTCGAAAGAACGATAAGAGTTATATAAAAAGGGATTTATAACTCAAGTTTTCAAAACGAGATTTGTAAACGGGAATTGATTTTGGAATGTGGGTTTTTTTTCATTTAAACCCAAGGGTATTAGTGAAATAATGTTCCAAGTTTAAAGTGGCGTTTATTGAAGAATTACTTAATTAAAGGAATTAGGTAAAGAGAGTATCGAACGAAAATTTCAAATACAAGAAAAGGGTTATAAAACCAGATTTGAAACAAGATGGTAAACGGGATTTGAATATCGATGGTTAAGTGACGAACTGATATTACTCTGAGGTAAGAACGGGTTGATCAAAGTCTGAGAGGTAACTAAAATACCCCAACTTGATTGGCTCACTATTATCAAGGAATGGTATTAGTTGGAGTAAAAGAAGGTGTTGAAATTGGTCTCACCCTATAGGGGAAATATCGAACTCTAATGCAAGGTTTTGAAAATAAATAATATTTGCAATATTAGTTTAAAAGGGAATAAGATTATTGATTTAAAATTTTATTGAACACTTGTTATTCAATTAGAATTGATCAAATATCGTATTTAAGTTAGAGTTAGTCAAACCATAGTTAGTTAGTAAGAGTTTCCATTTCGTACGACTGCTAGTGTAATTCGCAGGGCTGCAGATAGCCTACGGCGGTCGGATGTTTCCTGAGGGAATCAGGCGTAACCATTGTAATCGCTGCGATCTAGAGTAAGCGAATAGAGTTAAGTCGAATATTAGAGTTGATTAATGATTTTGTTAAATATATTTTTAAAAGGCCAAGTCATGCCAAGTACTGAATCAGTGAAATCATTTCATTGACACATTTGTTCTTTGATAGTTAAAACACCGACTATCAAACATGACCAATACGATTGTTGGTATGGAAAGACCGGGATAGAATTTATATTCGAAAACCATTCCGATCAACAAATACGTGAAGACGTCGATTGAAGACGGAGCAAGTGAAGACCGTGGATCTTCATAAGCGGAAGGACTACTTGTCGAATTTTTCTGGCTTGCAACCAGGGTTATTTGATTTGGGATTCTGTCGTGGTTGAATCCACGGATTGCAAGGACTACTCGCTACTGATTCTTGGGGTGATTCCTATATGAGATGCAGTAGGAGAGTGCCTTCGGTTCATCCTGTTCCTGGATGACTTGTATGGACGAGTGTCTGACAGAGTATTTCCAAAGGGGTCACGTACGTTGATTTCTTCAAACGTATTTCTGTTGATGGCGGGGAAGGACGTACACCTTCTCTTAGCTAACCGCAGAGTATTTTTGTGGATATCAATTAGTGATATCCGGAGGATCTGACAATGTGGCATTCAAAGTGAATGATGGCCAGATGTTCGAAGAGATGAATTCTAGCCTCGAGCCTCATCAACCGGGAAATGACAAAAATCGGGCAGGTAGCATGGCTATGTGGGTCGCTCCCATTAGGATGTATGATCACCTATCTAGAGAAATTCCTTTTGATTCTTAAATCTATCGATGCTGTCCCTTTTCGGGCAGGCGGTTGCTGATCCCAACCGTCGGTGATATACATTCGATACACTCAAGCGAAATGAGTGGTCGGTCATGTGAGGGCCGGGTTGCAAGACGTTCTTGTTGAACCCAGTGTATTCGCCTCTAGAGATTCACGTGCGGAAGGTGGTCCCATACCTTGTCAAGTTGGAATCCAATATCCAATAAGCGCCCGCGGTTTTCGATTGTATACTATATATGGGGAGCGTGAGATGCAAGCGTTCCTCTAGATTGTTATTTATTTGTATTTAGACATTATCATAATATCAGATCAAAGTATGATTTCAAAAATGGTTTGGGTTATAGTAAGTTAAAAACCGTCCGTGTTTATGTGTGGACTGGTCTTACTATTATCTTTTTATTTCAAAAGGATTTCCAAAGTTAAACAAGTGTGTGTTATGTGAATTTATCACTGATAGTTTTCCAGACTGACCCGGTGTATTTTGTTTTAAATCAAATGTGCTCGGGTCAGACCGAGTATGTTCCAGGTTAGGTTCGTTTGGAGTTTCCAGGAGTTGGAAGCAGGCGGCTTCACCGCTAGTTATATAAAGTTATTTCCGCTGTGATTGATATCTGTTAAACTCTGATGATTGGTATGTATACAAAGTTCTTTTGTATAAAGAAATTTGTTATATTATATTTTATTCGTTCCGCTGTGAGATTCTGATGTATTCTTCTTCTTTCTTCTATTCTAATACTTCTTTCTTTCTATTCTCACCCTCTAAATTCTTTCTATTGACAACCTGGGGGTTCGATACTTGGGTTTTTGGCAAGTGATATGAGTTTATGTATTGTTGTCGAAAACTCGAGCGTCGAGTTTTTCCCCGGGTTGTTACATGATCCCTTAGTTGAGTCTCCACACCTAGATACTATTATGGTTTTGGATCGCATTATTGCTTCAAACCCTAGTGGAGGGACTACTCATTTATCGATGATTTGTCGGGGTTTGAGAATCTCTATGTTAGGTGTTGAATTTGATTGCAATGCATATGTTCTTAATTTCAAAGGATGCGGTTTTATTCTAGGGTGGATGGGTTAACCATATATGGAGCCATTCTAGATTGTGAGATGAGGGTCGTTAGACTTATGACTTGCCATGGAAAGACTCTCGAGATTTCTTATGACCGCAAAAGGGTCTGTCATGCTTAGTCTCCTAGCACCTCTTGATATATCTATCGATGATTTGTGATCTATACTAATAGTTGTGAGTATTCTGATGTTTCGATGAGGTTCGGGTTTTACCCCTGGGACACGAGATTGGTTTCCGCACAAACTTGGTAGACAATGCAAAGCCAGTTGCATTACCTGTGTGACCTGTGACTCCTAAAAGAAAAGAGGGAACTTTGTAAGAAAGTAGAGGAGCTACTTGAGAAGAGGTTTGATAGATGACTATTCATTCAAGAGGCGACAAAGCGTATAGAGTTCAAGACAGTGGAGCCAAACTTACAAGAGGTAGTGAAATTAGAGAAGGAAATGACGATTGGACGAGTTCCGAATCACATACTTGGATCTAAGGTTAAGAAATAATGCAACAAAGAAGTAAAGCTAGTAATAGTGCAATGGGGAAAGGGCCACGAGAACGCTACTTGGGAGGCTGAAAACAAGATTCGCGCTTCATATCCTTTCCTTTTCGAGAATGTGTTCTTAACTTCTTTTTCCAAGCTTCGAATTAATACTTGTATCTATCATTTGAATATCCCCTATCAATCGAGTCTTTAGGTAGAAAACTAATGGTTTGAGACATGTAATGTTTGATGGATGCAAGTGGTTGCTAGTGTTTGCTCGCGGATGCATATACACACAATAGGCACTAGATCAGCTCAATCACTTACTTTTTGCACACTGATGTGTGTATATTTTAAATTTTATGGATGAAATTAGGTGTCTTGTTGCATTGATGTTGCATTTGGATGGATGATTGTGCACACATATAGAGCTTTCATGTTATACTAGGATGATTTGCATACATTTTGGTTGCATGGCACAAACATACATTGCATTATGGAGGTCAACTGAATCAGTAGACCGCCTGATCTTTCGCATTAGTTTACGGACATATACACACATTATCATGTATGTTCATAAAAGCATTAAAAATTCCTTAAGGACAATGGATGCTTGTGATTGACAGATGAATGTATGATTATTGGATGTTAGGATGTATGTTCTCCTTAACTTAGAGATTTCGGGGACTAAATCCTTTGAGTAGGGGAGAATGTAACACCCCAAAATTTTAATGACACTAAAGATGATATATTAAAGAATAATTAATGTGGAATACACTATTAACGATGAATTAAGGAAAACTTAATTAAAAATTCAGAATTTAGTAAAACGGACTGCGCCATTGCGTCCGTCTCGAAACTCTAGTCAAGATAGACAGCCGGTTTGCGTAAATCAAACACCGTATGAAGAAATTATTAAGGTTTGAAGTTTGTATGCATATAAGGAAGATATATATATATATACACATATAAATTAAAAAATGTTCAAAAATCAGTAAAACCAGAAATCCGGCGCGCAAATCAAGGAAGGGCCGACAATTTGAAGTCGACCCGAGACTCGCTCGACCCGGGCCCAGGGTCGACACCCCTGAAGGGGGGTCGACATAGGGGTCGACACTCCTGAAGCGGGGTCGACCCACCCATGGCTCCAGAAGCTTCTTTTATGACGTGGATGATTCCTATGGCTCCTGATCTAATCCGACGGTCTTGGTTGCTCCACTACTCCTATATAAGGGGCCCTAAACCTAGGTTTTGTTCATTGAAAAAAATTGGTGAGGGCGAAGCTCTGTTGCGATGGAAATTAAAATGGCTCTTCTTCTTCTTCTTCTTCTAAATCAATTCAAAGAAGATTATACACATTCGAAGGTTGCAACAACAAATTAAACAATGGCTACAACAACTTATTCAACATGTTCTTCGCAGCAAATTCACTATGAGTTCATGTTGCTTTTAAATCTAAGTATCTAAATAGTAATCTTGGTATGTATATAATAATTGGATCTTGAATCAGTGCTTAATCAGTTATATTATGACATATTCCATTGATATGTTCTTATATGTTTATATCGTCACCATGTTAAATCTTGTCATAATATGCCTATTCAGTTTATGCCTTCTTTTATTAGTTTGTTATTGATTTGTCATTATGCCAATTCTTGATTCTCTTCTTTCCCTCCTTTCCTTTTTATTTTTATATAGCCAGGCTACCTTCGAGCCTAGGCCTAACACTGAAAATGCAAGCATGCAAAATTGGGAATAATGGGGAAAGACATAATTTGGAGCATAACTGATATTGGAAAATATGGATCTAAATTTGGGCATAAAATTGGAAATTTATGAAGATGGGTTTGGAGGCATATGTCTTGTAGGATAATATGAATTTAGGCACGCATTGGAATATATGTAAATACGGAATTGTGTATAAAATGAACATGTCTAAATATTGATTTGGGACATAAATTTGAACATATGTGAATACGAATTTTAGGCATAAATTATGTGAAGGTAGATTTGAGTATAACTTGCATTGAAAAGGGTGAATATGGACTTGGGGCATAAATTGAAAAATATGTGGGTTTGGTTTTGTGTAATATATATATATATATATATATATATACATATATATTATGCCTTAATTTATGATAAGGGCATATAGTGCATAATTAAAAGGTGAATTAAAAAGAGGCATAAAGGTCTATAATTTGAACAGTGAATTAGACATGATTCAAATAGGGAAAACATAGAATAATTGCCTATAATGACATAGGTAGATTTGAATAAAATGGAATGTTTAGTAATTACATTTAGGAACTGGAATTGTAATTGTTCTTATGACACGAGGTTAGGTTACATTAGTGGTGGAAGTCTGCCCGGACCCGACCGACATATCCAGCAGCCACTATTGTTGAACCTAATGTGGGAGGTCTAAGTATCTAAATACGAACTGGGCTAAGACACGAGGTTAGACCCAACTGTGGAATAAGGCTACCTGAACCCGACCGACACATCTAGCATCCACATGTTGTAGACCTAATGTGGGAGGTATATCCCGTTATAACTATAATTGGACATGGTAATGAATTAGACTACTTAACCTAATTTAATCCATAAGGATTGTATGATTATGAACTTAAGTTAGGGTTAAGTAAAATTGGATAGGTAGTGAGTGGGTTAAGTAAATTAGAGGGGGTGGGTAATATTTACATATAAGCCCATGAACTTAACCCAATAAGGTTATGTAATTAAAGACACCTAGTGGTATATATAACCGGCAGAAATAATAAGTTATGTAATTGGAGGACACCTTGTAGGGTAAGCACAACTTGTAGAAATGATAGAATAATCTGCTAAGTAAACAATGTTAAGTTGTAGGGGCAGTGTAGATTGAATTTATGATTAAATGAGAAAGAATGAGGAAAACTTATAAGATAAGTTATATTTGATCATAAATAATGACTGACGTGTAAAAAAAGAAACATGTAAAATAAGATGTACTTAATTACTCGTTAAGTAAAAACATGTTATGGTAATGATCTAACTAAGCAAGAATATAGAATAGATTGTGGATTACAGACCTTAGGCCACAATCTAGAGAATAACATGTTGTAAGCTTATTAAAAACTTAAATGGATTAAGTTATATGACTGAAATTAATAAGCAAGAGAAACTTGGTAATTTGAATAAGAATTCAATATGAATGGAAATAACCAAGTTAAATGGAAACCCAGTGAGGTAAGGCAAGCGCGTAAAGAATGTTTAGACATAGGGTCCAACAACATATTAAAGAAAGGCGCTTGGACCAATCCTTACGTTTGAAGGTGAATAACCCAACGGGGTAGATCATCGGGGTGTTATAAGACACGAAGGGAGCACACATTCATCTGATTGTTTGACAGCTCCAAAGGACTGGAAGGGGAAGCACATGGCTTCCTGAAGTACGTAAGGTGCTCCTAGTAGTCCTTTGTGCAGTGACAGTTGTCTTAGATTGTACTCGTAGGGGTTGGGCGTAACTACTAAGTGGGTGGGTCTTGACAGCAGGTGTAGCTATGCAGTCAGAATGCTATGACGAGGTGACACAAGAGTGGTTCAAAGGTTGCCTCACGAGGAGGTAGAGAGGGTCATGACCAACAAGGATAGTAGACAGTTGGATATCCGTCATCGACAGCCAGCGGGGTGTGTAAAGACTAGAGCTAACCCTAAGATATCATGTTACCTTTCATTATCGAGGTATGGGGTTGAGGGGGACGCCACATGGATGTTTAGATTAGTTGTTATTAGGGGCGGTTGCTTAGCTCTTATAGTCTTTACTTGTTGAGTGAGGGGCCAAGGTGAGGCCATAGCCACCATGGAATGCGGACCCTAGGATTATCTGTACATAGAGGTTCATAAAGACAGGCTTGTACTGATATGGATAAGCTCCCAACCGAGTTACGTGTTTCTTGCTTAGCCCTACCACGAAACTCGGTGCACATTAGAGGACGTGCGATTGAGGCATCGAGCTATAATTACAGTACATACGCGGGATAGTCTATATACATGCACATCTACTCTGGGTGGTGTATCGTAGATTAGAGGGTATTATTCCGATAAGGAATCTGATTCGATCAATGGTGGCAGTCCATAGGCTTACGTACCATAGTAATGGTAGATCTATGTGGAACATAACATTGTTATAGGGATCCGTACGTCACTCCGGCGTAGGATGAAAGACTGCATTCATTTCGGTGGAGACCATGCGAGTGGGTTACCATGGGGTGTATCTCAATATTGAGAGATAGATATATATATTGTATTAGGTAAATCCATGGGAAAGTAAATGGGTACGACGCGTGTATAAGTCTTGAGTGCGATTAACCCAAGTTACCTAATAATCAAGAAAATGTAATGGAACGGGATTGTAGGGATCATTCTACTTCTAATATACTAGTATCTGTGCGGTACAAAGAAATGTATTTAAGAAGTGCGGTATATTCTGTCCTAACTTATCTTGTTCAATTCACACTTGTCCTTGCTATTGTTTTTGTTATCTTGTTCTTCCAGTTTTTATATACCTGCCATGATACTTTTATTTATTTATATTTAAAAGTAACTGGACTCGCCAGACTTTATGTCTGACCCTTTTTATTTCCTCTTCTCTCTCTTCCATTCCCCCTCCCCCAAGGTTCTCAGGGCGGAAGTGCTTAGAGTTGATTTGGATTCTTCCAGCTTAGCTTGGGTTTTGGATATGGATGTACAACTTTGACTTATTGTCAACTCTCTTATGGCTTTGCTTGGGAAATATGGTTTATGCTTTTATACTCTGTTACTTTTGACAAGACAGATTATTAAACATGTAACTGGTTATTTTAAACCTATGATGTAAACTCGGTATTTGGAACCATGATGTTATGTTTTAAATAAAGTTTTTAATTCCACTGCTATTTTACATGTCTGTCTTGTGATATTATGTTCTTATTTACCTATAACGTTTCACGAAAGTTAATGCATTCCCTTAGTGGGTGACATTAATAGACGTGCGGTGTCACAGAACCTTGGGGGAAACGAAAGAGAAAGAAGAGGAAACAAAATGGGTCAGACATAAAGTCTGGCAAGTCCAGTTACTTTTAGCATATAAATAAGTAAATGCATTATGACAGGCATATAAGTTGGAGAGCGATAACAGCATAAAAGGCAGGTATGACAAGATAAACAGGATAAACCGAATAGAACATATATGTATAACACTTCTCTAACACTTTTCTCTGCACTAATACTAGTATCACCTGAACAAGATGATCCCTAACAAGTACAAGATGGTAGACTTAGGCATGCTTCTAGTGAGAGGTTTTACCCCCATTAAATAACCGGTAGCCCAACCGAACTTACCGGTGTTACCCCTAAAGATAATAATGGGCTCCTAACCAAGCGAGACTAGATGTACCCTAATTACTGCAACAATCGATAGGCTCCCTAACTCTGTAGATACCGTGTGCTGGCCCCATAGTAAGATGTGTCACATTCTAAAGTGGCGACCCTTCGTTTCTAGGATGTGCATAACCATATCTACTGATGTCACAGCGTCTTATTTTCCCAAGAAAACGGATCCATGCACACACATGAGCCCGATGGAATGCGCCGTCAGACACCTTTTCCCAAGTGACCTCTTATAATCAGCTCAGTAAGCGTGCCCTGACTCTGACCACGTTCAGGGTACTTGTTTGATACATATATGAGTTATTGACTGAAACGGATCCCACACACCAGATGATACAAGCTTCCCCCTAGGCTTGCATCCCCACTACTAGGATTTCAGCAGGTTATGCCTACCAGTGTAACAAGATTGCATAACCCCACAGGTTAAGTTTGTGGGTCGGTATATAAATATTTCCCACGTCCCCAAGATTTACTTAACCCTCCCACTGATTCAAGCAAGTTTACTTAACCCCTACTCGAGTTAACATGTTTATGTAATCGATATGGATTCAACTAGATTAAGTATTACAAGTTCGTTACCATTTATCCACTTATGGTTATAATGTGCTAGACCTCCCACATTAAGTCTACCACTTGTGGATGTTGGATATGTCTGTCGGGTCCGGGCAGACTTCTTCCACAAGTCGGACTTAACCTCGTGCCTTAGCACCGTCAACTGTTTATGCACTTAGACCACTCACATTAGATTTACCACTTGTGGACGCTGGATATGCCGGCTGGGTCCGGGCACGCTTCTACCACAAGTGTAATCTAACCTCGTGTCTAAGCGCGGTTACAGTTTCTAATTACTATAAATCTATGAATTTTCATTATTTAACAATTATTCCTATTTCATTAGAGGTTTTCATGCCCCTTTTCCAAGCCATATTCATCATGTACCATATGCCCCAAATTAAGATCTTTAATCACAGTTTGGTTTATGCCCCGAATCCATATTCATGTTTTCAATTCAAGTTATGCCCCAAATTTCCCAATACAAGTTATGCCCCAATTTTAACGTTTCCCTTCGTTCCCAATTTCACGCGTTCGCATATTTTAGTGGTATGCCTAGGCAAGGTAGCCTGGCTAAAAAATAAAAAGGGAAAAGAAGAAGGGAAGAGAACAGAAATAAGCATAATAACAAGATAGACATATGATGGCAGAAATAGGTACAGCAACAGAATAAGCATATAGTGGCAGAATTGGGCATAATAACAATATAGGCATATAGGAACAGATCTGATGAACATGTGATAATAAAACTAATTAGGCATAGTGACATGATTAAGCAAACTAACATAGTAGGGATATCATAAACAGGCATAATGAGATCTAAATAGTGGATTAAATATA
Source organism: Allium sativum (assembly GCA_030737875.1). Lineage (NCBI taxonomy): Eukaryota > Viridiplantae > Streptophyta > Magnoliopsida > Asparagales > Amaryllidaceae > Allium > Allium sativum. Next base: position 584,670,380 of record CM060923.1, on the reverse strand, counting down.
CAAATAATGGTAGATCTGATATGATTCAAATAGTCATAGGCTTAGATCCAATTCATAGACATGTCAAGATAACTTTTAAGTGTTTACATCTAAAATTAACATAAACTCAATATGATTGGATATAAGAAATAGAAGAATTACTGCAGATGTTGAATGACAGATCCTTAAATACGTATAACTTGTTTGATGAAGAAGTAGGCTAGATCAAACTATGTTGGAGACGCACCACATTGTCGCCATTGAATTATATGAATAAAATAATGGATATATGGTACTATTTATAGCCTAGGGTCAACGAATTTAGCCAAGACTTCTGTCCACGTACGCAGGAATTAATTTGGTTTGGATCTGGGGATGTCGGCATGGGTGTCGATACCCCAATATGGTGTCGACGCCGTGGGTCGACACCCCTAGGGCTAGGGTCGACCCCCAACGGGTATAATTCCTACGTTGTCCCGCCTCCATTTCTGATTTTCTGGGATGTTTATTTTATATATATTTAGTTTATATATATATATATATATATATATATATGTAAACTTTAGACCTTAATATCTTCTTCATACGGTGTCTGTTTTACGCAAACTCGTAGTCTATCTTAAGAAGAATTCTGAGACAAACGCAATGGCACAATCCATTTTACTTAATTCCCAATATTTAATTAAGTATTCTTAATTTATCATTTAAATGTTTTATAAAATTACGGGGTGTTACATTTTCCCTACTTAAAGGATTTCATCCTCGAAATCTCCAAGTTAAGAAGAATGTATTCTAACATCCATCATCCATCTACTCATCCACCAATCACTCGCATCCATTGTCCTTAAAAGATTTCTAATGCTTATGTACATATGCAAAAGTGTGTGTATATGTCCCTATACTAATGCGAAAGATCAAGCAGTCCACTGATTCAGTTGACCTCCTTAATGCAATGTATGTTAATGCCATGAATCCAATATGTATGCAAATTAATCCTATTATAACATGTAAGTTCTATATGTGCACAATCATTTGTCCAAATGCAACTTCCATGAGATGATACACCCCCTTTCATCCATAAAAAGAAAAGAAAAATGCACATGCATCCTTATGCAGTATGGGAGTGATTGAGCCGATCTAGTGCCTAATGTGTGTGTATACGCATCCACGAGCAATGTAACAACCGGGAAAATCAAAAACAATTTAAATTTTTTAATTTGGCTATTTTAATGAATTTTGAATATTTAAAATAACTTATTTTAAATAATAATGACTAAAAATTTATTTGGATCGAAGTTATAGCGAATATATTTATTTTAATTATATAAAAAGGCCTGAAATGGCGAGGCAGTTTGAAAATTTGAATTTGAACTTTGACTGACTGTACAAGATGCAAAATAAAATGGATTTTAGTGAAACCAAAAATATTTAAATCTATTTAAGAATATCTTTCTAACAAATCTGAAAAATCGAAATTTCATAGCGGGAATCAAAAGTTATGGCCAAATGAATTTTCAGAAAGGTCGCTATGGAATAAATATAGCCCGTGAAAATAGGCATTTTGCAAACGACCTCTGTTTTCAATGAAACCACTTCTTTTTGATACAGATTGTCAAATTATTGCTAGATTTCAAATTCCATAATTTTTGGAATTAATATGTGAGCGTGGCAAAAGAAAACGTGTTTGGTTAATTTCAGTCAAATTGGATCGACCAGAAAATGGCCATTTTTCAAACGGTCTCCAAATTAGACGAAACTAGTTTTGTTAGGACAGTATCATCCAGACATAGCTAAGTTTATTTTTCTGGAATTTTTGGAATCAGTATGTGTCCCCGCCAATTTAAAATGCACGTTCAAACCCATATTTGAATGTTTTATATCTTAATTTGAAGAAAATCTAACTGAAACAGTCGAATAGGCTTACGAAACATATTCCATTGTGTCTGGAATGGGGGTATTTAACTAGGGGCAATAGTCATTGCGTTTGAATTGGTGTTCGTGTGGAGAAAAGGGTATTTTCGGATTTAATTGAATTAATAATAATTATAAAATAAACCAGCCAATAGAGTTCCCCATTCATTTCCGCGTTGACTCAGCAGGCCCGATAGACCTTCTCGTCGAACAGCGATTTCACCTTCCTTTCTTCTCTCCTCAAAATCTCGTAATCCACGCAATAAAATCATACACTTCAGATGGGTTTTTTGTAAAGATTCCCATGAGCTTTAAATCCATATAAGGATTGGAATTTTTCGTTCAATATTCGAAGAGGAACGTCACCCCGAAGTTCGAGACATCAACCTGCCGTCGAGGCCAACTCCGGCCACCGAACTGAACGCCGCAAACTGCGCACATGCACCTCTTTTCCCCCGTCGACCCAATGCAACCTGATCCTCCTATCGCGCAACGGATTTCGCGAAAAATCGAAACCTTGTTTCGAACGGTTGAGCTGTGGTGATGGTTTAATATAATTTAAACTGTTTATAGCACTTCTGAGCGCTACGAATTGTGATTTCACTGTAAAAATCATATCTTTTTGCTATATGGTCAAAATTCAGTGAAATAAGAGACACTGGGACCGTGAGGATGTCTACATTCTAGAAGAGATCGGAGAATTTTTGGAGCTTCCTTCAATTTTTGGAGGAGTGGAACCCAATGTGATATTTCTAAATTCAAATTTGAATGGAATGGCAATGTATAAATTATATAATCAACGTATAAGATATATAAGGATTGTATACCTCATGTATAAGCGTTGTATAAATTATATGTGCGATGTATAAGTAATATATACGTTATTAAAAAAATCATATGTGAGCTGAAATGAAATTGAAATATATTTATATATTATATATATATATATATGTGTGTGTGTGTGTGTGTGTGTGTGTGTATGTATATACTCCCCTCGTCCACAGACCATGGACGATATATATATATATATTAGTTGTGATTGTTTGGTTTTTGGTTGACGTGAAATTTGGTTGATAAATGCAAATGGTTAATAATGGTTGCTTGTGGTTGAAACAAAATTGGAATTGTTTATGGAAAAATTCATTGTGATATGAAAATGATCCAAATATTTAGATTATAAGGATAAGTCCCTTAGGGAACGCCGCGAGGCGTAAGGTAGTGCGAGGAACCGTACTCGGGACGGTGCTGGTTTTAAACCCTCTGCCGTTATGCTGTTGAAATTTTCACAAATATTCATGTGTTTGATTTATATTCATGTGTTGAAATATATTCATGTGTTGGAAAAAAATTCATACGACGAATAAATTGTTTTGACAATAAAAATCACATTTTTATCATGTATATGAAGTATATAAAATATTCATGTTTGAAGTAAATTGTTTTGAAAATAAAAATCACATTTTTTTGTAATAACCCGGAAATCTGAGCCAGTTTAAAATTTTTATTTTGGCAATTTTGAAGAATTTTGAATATTTAAAATGAATTATTTTAAATAATATCGACGAGAAATTTATTTTGAATAGAATTAGAATGTATATATTTATTTGAATCGTCGTTAGAATATAAATATTTATTTATAATTATATAAGGAATTGAAAATGGCGCGGGAGTTTCAAAATTTGAATTCGAACTTTGACTGACTGTACCGGGTGCAAAATAAAACGGATTTTAGTGAAACCAAAAATATTTAAATCTGTTTATGAATATCTTTCTAATGAATTCGAAAAATTTAAATTTCATAGCGGGGATAAAAAGTTATGCCCAGTTGAAAATTCAGAATAGTCGCTATGGAATTCTGGCCCTTAAAAATGGAAATTTTGCAAACGACCTCGGTTTTCAACGAAAACACTTTTGTTGGATCCGTGATGTCAGGTTATTGCTATGTTTCAAAATTCATAATTTTTCGAATCAATATGTGAGCATGGCAAAGGAAAACGCGTTTGACCAGTTTTAGTTGATTTTAATCGACTGGAAAAGGGCCATTTTTCAAACGGTCTCAGAATTCGATGAAACTAGTTTTGTTAGGACCGTATCGTCAATAAGAAGTTAGAAAATATTTTTCGGGAATTTTTATAGTTAGAATGTGGCCCCGGTAAATTTAAATGCGCGTTCAAATTCAATATATAGAGTTATATTTTGATTTTGACGGAAGCTGATCGAAACGATCGAATCAGCTTACGATACATATCCCATTGTGTTCGCAATGGGGGTAATGAGCTAGGAACGACAGTCGGTGGGTTCGAATTGGGCTTTGATATAAAAAGTTGCTTTTTAGAATTTTAAAATAAAATAAAATATATAAAAATATATATTCTCTCCCTTCCTCCCACTCTCTAGGTCAACGGTCAAAATCAGAAAGTAAATAAAAAAAACGACGAAGGAAAAGCTCGATCGCGTCCACCCTCCGACCGCCGTCGCTCCACGCCCCTGGCCCCACGCCAACGTGCCGCCTTCCCCAGTCACCATCCCCCTTCACCTCTGACCCCATCGCCTCCCACGTTCCCCAAAACCCCCAAATTCTAACCGCCAGCACAACCGTGGCCTAACACCGCCACGTTGAACTACCCGCCACCATTTACGGTCCAACCGCAACCTTCCCTGAGCCCCCTTCGACCTCCTGCGAGCCCCCTGCGTCCCTACAGCTGCCACCTTCCTCTCTCTTCAAAATGTGAACCCCAAACTCCCCGCAATCGCTGGAATCCGCCACCGCCTAGCTGCAACGCCTCCCTTGCCACCTGCAGTCCCTGCTGATAGCTTATCCCACCTTTTGTAAGTTTTTTTTCAATTTTTATTTCTTTATTTTTATTTATGAAATTAGTTTTTTTAATATAAAATCAGTTTATAATTTTTAAAATCAGTTTTATTTATATAAAGGTAAGATTTTTATGTATTTAAAAGTTTAGATTTTTTTATATATATAATGAGGAACGATACAATTTTTATAAAGTAGAAAGTTGAATTTTTATATTATAGAAAGGTCAAAAATATAATTTTTATATTATAGAGAAAGTAAAAAATATAATTTTTATAGAGTGGAGATTATCAAAATATAATTTTTATAGAGTAGAGATAATAAAAATATAATTTTTATATAGTAAAGATTATAAAAATACGATCTTTATATGCGTTGTAACGAATTAACAATATAAAGAAGTGATTTTGTTTAAAATATAGGTTGAGACTTTTATGTAGATAAAAATCCGATTTTTATATATGTAGCGAAATAAAAATCTGATTTTTATTATATATATATATATATAGTGAAATAAAAATGTGATTTTTATAGCATAGAAATAAAAATGTGGATTTTACTATAAACAGCGTGAACCAGATTGAGATGTAACCACTGGAAACAAATCCAAGATGTTTAAATGTTCAGAAATGTACTTTATTGTAGTCTCTGATATTTGGTAAATGTATATTATTTGTTTATACTATGTATATTCTTGTATTCTGATGAATTGTTGTAATTAACAATGAAATGTTCTTCTGTATGCGTTCTATTTTGTCGTGTTCTCAAAACAATCAGGCGTTTCGAACGGTCTTAATCGGTTTAGCGACTGATTCGGATCGAGCGAAATTCCATATTGTCACATATTATATATATGAATCGCTAAAAATATTCATGTTTGAAATAAATTATTTTGACAATAAAAATCATATTTTTATTATAGATATGAGGTGTTAAAAATAGTCATGTGTTGAAATAAATATTTGTTGGCTAAAAATATTATTTTTATCACATATATGAAATGAAAATGGTTTGGAAATCGAAGAAGGGATTATATTCATATACATGTATATATATAATTAAAAAAAACGAATAACGACGCTGAAGTTTGCATTTTGAAATCATGATTTTAAACGATTATTACGGGAGATAAGACCATCGGATTTTCCCGAAACTGAAACTGTTGGGTTCGCTTTGAAAATATCTTTCCAATGATATAAAATTTATAAATATCAAACGGTTAGATTTCCAGAAATGTTCAATTCAAATCTGAATAAAAACAGCGCCATAATGGATTTTATATATATATATATATATATATAATTAAAATTAAACGAATAACGACGCTGCAGTTCGTATTTTGAAATTGTAACTTTAAACGATTGTACCGGGATACTCAACAGTCGGATTTTCCCAAAACTGGAACCGTTGGGTCCGTTTTGAAAAGATCTTTCCAATGATATAAAATTTGTGAAGATCCAATGGTTAGATTTTTAGATATGTGTAAATCAAGTCTGAAGAAAAACAGTGTTATGGCCGCGTTATGGCCTGAGGCGTCGTTTAAATAAATGGGCTATTTTTTAACAACCCTGAATTTTGGGGTAAATTTAAAAATTTATTTTAAGTTATTTTAATGGGTTTTAATATCCAAAATAATTTATTTTAAATAATAATGACTAAAAAATTTATTTTAATTGAAGTTAAAATGAATAAATTTAATTTAATTATAAAAGGAGTTAGAAATAGCGCGGTAGTTTGAAAATTTGAATTTAAACTTTAACTGAATGTACAAGATTCAAAATAAATCAGATTTCAGTAAAACCAGAAATATTTAAATCTGTTTAATAATATCTTTCTAACGAATGTACGAAACTGAGATTTCATAACATTAATTGAAGGTTATGTCCAGTTTAAAATTTAGAAAAGTCACTATGAAATTTATATATATATATATATAATATAAAGGTCAAAAATGCTACTTTTTGCATACGAAGGAATTTGGACTCAAAACCACTTCCATTGAGTTCAGAATGATGTTTCTACATTTAAAAAGTATAAACATTTATATATTTCGAGTTTCAGAAATTATTTGTTTAAAAATGTATTTTTAATATAATATATACGCCTTGAAAATAGTCATTTTACAAACGACCTTCGTTTTCGATGAAACCACTTTTGTTGGAACCGGAATGTCAAATTATTGTTAAGTTTAATTTTCCATAACTTTTAGAATTTATATGGGAGCACAATAAATATAAATGTGTTTTGTCAATTTCGTTCAATTTTAATCGACTTGAAAAAGGCAATTTTTCAAACAGGCTTAGAATTGAATGAAATTAATTTTCCTAGGTCCGCAGCATCAAAACATAGCTAAATATATTTTTCGGGATTTTTCAAAGCTAATTTATGGCCCCAGTGAATTTATTCGCACGGTTGAATAAAAAATAAAAGAAAATATTTTAAAATAAAGAAAACTGAGTCAAGACAGTCACTTGGGCCTGCGGGACATAGCTAGATGAGTTTGGAATAGGGGTTAATGGGTAAGAACGACAGTCATTGGGCTGAAATCGGACAAAATGGCTAAACGGGCTTTATTGGGTAATTAAATCATTAAAATAATATAAATAATAGGCTAATTAGAACCCCAACCCTAATCCCCTAAACAACTCAGCTGCCACCCTATTTCTCCATGGCCAGAAATTCCCAATTTTCCATTTAAATCTCACAATCCATTCAATGAGATCACTCCCTCCTTTAGAACTTATTGTAGGACTCCTCTTCCTCTTCGATTTGATACGGATATGATGGAGTTTAATTGAGTATTGCCCGGAATCTCCTCCACAACCCGCGGCCAAACAGCCCCCGCCGCACCATGTGGGCCCCACCACGGCCGCCCATACTCCTGGCGCCCGTAGCCCTCTCCGATATGCCACCTCCCGATCGTCTTCAAGCCTCACCAATCTCGAGTTATTTTCAACCCTAGTATGGAAGCCTATGGTTTCATATGACGGCTTGGTTTGGAAGGAGGAAGGTTGACTTTTCAACCTTTAATTATCTAATTACTTTAATTCAAATTTGACCGATCTTAATTTAATCATAGCTAATGCGTACGAACTCGAAATTGAAAGATTTCAGGTGCTCCACGATCGTGAGACCGAGATCTACGCAATGAAACTGACTAGACCTGATTCTGAGGAAGTTGAATTTTTGACTAATTTTGGATCTGAACAGCGCAGAACCCGATAACGATGTGAGATTTCTATTTTAATAATTAATTAAATTATTATTTGAAATCGATATATGTATGTGATAAAATCAGATCTGTGATTTGTGGATTGAAATTTGTTTGTTGTTGTGATTGATTTGCGATGCTCATATTTTGTTAGATCAGTAATGTTAACATAGAAATATCATAATTGGTTAGATCAATAATAATAGAATGATTATAGAAATAAAAATCACATTTTTTTGAAAGAATGAGTATACAAATAAAAAGGCACATTTTTGTGAAAAAATGATTATAGAAATAAAAATCACATTTTGGTGAAAACATGATTATTGCAAATAAAAATAACATTTTTAAATAGAAGTTTGTTATGTAAATAAAAACAACCTTTTTATTAGAAATGTGTCTTGCAAATAAAAATAACATTTTTGTGAAAATAGGATTATAGAAAGAATTCATTCATTTTGTCACTTTGAAAGGAATGAAGTAAATTCATTCATTTTTGTCACTTTAGAGAAATGAATTAGAAAACATTCATTTTGTCACATTAAAAGTGAATGAATTGGAAATGTATATTTTTATACATTTAAAAGAGTTTAAACAAAAATATATTTTTGTTCATTAAGAAGAAAGATTAAATTTTGATCATTAAAAAGGATTAAAGAAAAATTAACATTTTGTTTACTTTAAAAGAACGAAGACAAAAATGACATTTTTGTTTACATTGAAAGATTAGACAAAAGTAACATTTTTATTAAATCGGGCAAAAACCCAATTTAAGATGTTAGCATTAGAAAAAGATCATTTTTATTATATAAAATGTTAGCATAGAAAAGTAACATTTTTATCTTATAAAATGTTGCATAAGGAATAAAGGTTCACTTTTGTTAAGAATGTTGCACTTAAAAGAATTTACATTTTTTGTGTAAAATGTTGCATTTAAAAGAATTTACATTTTTTGTGTAAAATGTTGCATTTAAAAGAATTAACATTTTTAGTGTAAAATGTTGCATTAGGAATAAAGTTACATTTTTGTTAAAAATGTCACATTAGTATAAAAATATCATTTTTGTTAAGATGTCACACTAGTATGAAAATAACATTTGTGTGTTAGAATATAAGTGACATATTACACCGTCATGTGTTAAATATAAAATGGACATTATTTACACCGTCATTGGTTAGAAATAAAATGGACATTATTTACACCGTCATTGGTTAGAAATAAAATGGACATTATTTACACCGCCATTGGTTAGATATGAAATGGACATTACTTACACCGCCATTCGTTAGAAATGAAATCGACATTATTTACTTTGTAAATTAGTTAGAAATGAAAAAAAATAAAAAAATAGGACATTGATTTCATTGTCAATAAGATTAAAAGTGAAAAATTACATTTTTATGTAATTAAAAAGATAAGATTTTGTCATTGAAATTAAAACAACATTTTTATGTAATTAAAAGGTTAGATTTTGACGCTGCAAAATTATTTACATTTTAATGTAATAAGAAGAAATAGAATTTACATGGTAATCTTAATTACGTCATTAATGTAATAAAAAGGAAATATTTTGACATTGTAAAAGGAAAAGTTACATTTTTAATGTAAAAAGAAAAGTTTACATTTTAAATGTAAATAAGAAAAGAAGCAAAGTTACAATTTTAATGTAAAAAGAAAAGTTTACATTTTAAATGTAAACAAGAAAAGAAGAAAGGTTACATTTTTAATGTAAATAGATAAAAAGAAAACTTACATTTTCATGTAAATAGAATTTAAGGAAGAAAAATTTACATTTTTCATGTAAATGAATTAAGATGTGAAATTACATTTTAATGTAAATAGATTTTCATTAAAAGAATTTATAAGTGAAATTTACATTTTTATGTAAATAGATTTTTCATCAAAAGATTAAGAAGAAAATTACATTTTAATTGGATTTTCATTGACAAGGATAAGGATACGAATTTACATTTTTATGTAAATAGGTTTTCAATGAAAGTTATAACGATGGAAATTATAATTTTAATGAATTTGATTTCATTAAAAGATTAAAGATATGAAATTTACATTTTCATGTGAAAAGATTAAAACACAAGATTATCATTTTGCTTGTAAAGGAAAGATTGACACAAGATTACCATTTTAGTTTTGCATTGAAAGATATAAACAAAATGATTATTTTTGTTTTGTGTTGGAAGAATAACAAGGTTATTATTTTTGTTACATTGAAATTAAACAAACAAAAATATATTCATTTTTGTAGAATTGAAGTTGACACCAAAATATATTGCATTTTTGTTGGACAATTTAAATGACACAAAAATCTTCATTTTTGTTAAATTGGAATGATACACGAGAAATACATTTTTTTGTGAATTGAAGGGTAAAAGAAAAATATACCTTGTTATGTTTAGGATATGTATGGAAATTGAAAATTTAAAATAAACATTATTGTCTGTTATGTCATGTATCAAAATGTTATGAAACCAAGTGTTCTTTACTTGTTGTGTTAATCACGATAACGAAATGGACGAAGGGATTATATTTATATATAATTATATAAATATATACATAAATTAAAAGTAGACGAATCGAACGTGGTAGTTCGCGTTTTGGAATTGTACTTTTAATTGATTATACCGAAATATGCGACCGTCGGATTTTCCCAAAACTGAAACCGTTAGATTCGCCTTGGGAAGATCTTTCCAACGATATGAATTGCGTTAAAATCCAACGATTAGATTTAGAGGAATGTGTAAATCAAATTTGGGTGAAAACAGCGCCAAGGTCGCCTATTGACTTGAAGCGTCGTCAAATGGAATTTAATTATTTTTATAAAAATAAAGATTGATCGTTATAAATTAATATTAACGATATGAAACAATTTTTTAATTATATATATATGCGAGGATCATTTGAAAAGTTCGAGTTAAATCTCATTTCAAATGATTATACGTCGATTTAAGTCGAAGAGTTGAAGACGCTGGTTGAAGACCAGCGATCTTCACATCGAATGGACGACGACTACTGATGCCTGTGACTGGAGTAGCTACCTTGAAGGGGCTACAGTGGTGGCCGTCCAGACGTATATGTTGATTGCACGGATATGCGGGTACCTCCCTTTCGTACTGGACATACGGGATGAGGGTATCTCCAGTTTTCGTTCAGACCCAAAACGGGCTTAGAAATGGAATGTGTGTCCGACATTGTACTCCTTTATATTCTATTTATTGATTTTCTGCCGAATGTATGAATGATTGGTGGTGGAGAATTTATTCTCTTGCTTAACACCCTTTTGTATATTTTGGCAAAGGATTAATAGTATGATAGTGATTGACAGTGTGGCATACCAAGATGCAATGATCAAGGTTTCTTGTTGAAAAGCAGAACCTTGTGGTGACGATCAAAGTACAGCTTGAATAAGCATAGCTTTGTGTATTACGCAGCTTCGCGAGCCTCACACCCCGGTTGGAGTCTAAAACGGGAGAAGGGAATGCAGGGAGAGCAGCACGTTTCTTTCTAGCTAGAAGTGGTGTTTGGGTTTTACACAGCCCGGCATTTTACTTATGTGGATGATGGAATGAGGCGCCTCGGATGATAGGTCCTATAGGACCGGGAAACGTGCGTTCAGGAATTGCCAATCCGCAAAATCGTATGTGCGGACCGGCCCTGCAGGATCCAAGGGTTCACTGCAGGGAATCCTAAGACATTAGCTAGAGTGTCTCAAATCGGTAAGGAGCTCCTCCCTAGCCTTGACTCATGATGGAAACTCAATTTCCAACACGACACCATGCGGTTTTGATTGTAGAACTAGTATGGCGACATAGTAGGATGGGGTACTATGCCGTCTATGATTGATACATTATGATTGAAATGTTTTTGAAACATATATACACTAACAATAATATCAAGTTCGTTTTATCGTACCAAGCATTTTTGACCATTATAAGGTAAAATTCTATCCTCCAGTTTGCGTTGCATTGTGTGATGGGACTTGGGTCTTATAATGGTTTCATTTTTCTAAAAAGCATTGCGTTGTTTAACGATTTACATTAATTTATGCACCGGGAATAAAACCTGTTCCGCTTTAGCGGCGTGGTCCTTGGATTTGCCTTATTGCTATTAGTTATATTAGTTAAGAATTCTCACACCAGTCCCATGACTGACCTGTAGTTTGTTTCACTTTGCAAACTCGGGTGCCCTCTTTTCCACACGGGAAGTCGAGTAGCTTTTTGCAGATATTTATCTCTTGAGCAGGATTCTGGATCGAAGCCTAAAGCTGTGTCCAGAGCATAGAAAGTCTTCCGATGTGTATTGTATTAATTTACTGTAATTTATCTTTCGCTGTAATTTTATTCGATGTACTCTGATATTCTGTACTCTGATGTAACATTATTGTGATGTTTTATAAAACTCTGTTGTTGTACAGATGATGTTGTATTCCCAGAGTTAACATGTTCGGGTTCTGAACGGTCTTGGTCGATCTAACGATCGATCGGGTCGGGCGAAATTCGGGTCATTACAATTTTTAAATAAATAAAAATAGCGATAAATCATTATAAAATATTATAAATGATATGGAATGGAAATAAACCGAATTTACTCGGTTTATTGGATATTTGACGGTTGAATGTGTTTGACATGAAAATTGTATTAATGAACAGAATTATGGATGTCAAGTAATTTAACCATGGACAGAATTGATTTAAAATTCTATATAAACGTGAATTATTTTAAAAGGCCGAGTTAATTTTCATTTCAAATAATTGTTTGATGATTAGAAGTCGAAGATATAAAGACAGTGCAATATCGATGATCTTTACGTCGAATGGATGACTACTGATGCCTTTGATGGGAGTTGGTGCCCTAAAGGAGTTACAGTGGTGGTTGCCAGACGTACTTGTTGATTGTTCGGATGTGCGAGGACCTCTCTCATGTATTGGACATATGGGACGAGGAATAAGGTGCCTCCGGTTTCGTTCAGACCTAGAACGGACTTGTAAATGGATGTATGTCTGACGTTATAGATTGACAACGTGGCATACAGAGATGTTGCGATCAAGGCTTTTGTTGAAAAGCAGGGCCTTGTGGTTGATGATCAAAGCATGACTTTAATATAGCTAGCTTTGTGTATAGCATTGATTCGCGGGCCTCACACCCAGGTATGAACCAGAAACGGGAGAGGACCTCACGGAAGACATGCGTTTCCTTCTGGCTAGCAGTGGTAGTTGGGTTTTACACGCCTGGATGTTTTACTTATGTGGATGATGGATAGCGAGGCGCCTCGGTTATTTCGGTCTCTACGGAGCCGATGGATGGTCTTTATAGAGACCAGATTTACACCTCATAGGGCGGGGAAACATATTGTCCAGGCATTTTAATCCACTTCGTGTGGACCGGCCCTGATGATCCAAAGGCTTGACAAAGTACTTGCCTGAGACATGGACTAGATTGTCTCTAAGCGGTAAGGACGATCCCTTGCCTTGGTTCATGACGGAAATCCAATTTCCAAATACGACATCGTGCGATTTTGATTGTAAATCTATATATGGCGACATGATATATGGTACCCATGCCGTCTATGATTTATACTTATGATTGAAATTGTTTTTGAAACATATAAACACTAGTAATAACATCAAATGCTTTTGTTTTAAACGTTTCAAGCATATTTTGGTCATTATAAGGTAAAACTCTATTCTTCGGCTTGCGTTGCATTGTGTGATGGGACCTAATCTTATAATGGCTTCATTTTTGTAAAAAGCATTGCGATATTTAAATGATTTAATTGTTTTAAGCACTGGCAATCCAATGGAGTAAACCCGTTCCGCGTTAACAGCGTGGTCCTATGATTGGCCTTATTGTAAAATAAGTTAAGTAGATTTCTCCCATGACTGGCTCGTAGTTTATTTCACTTGCAAACTCGGGTGCCCCTATTTCTACAGGGGCGGCCTTGCATTCAAGTTTTAGCACGCTCTCTCCGGATTGCTATGGAGCTGAAGATGGATTCTATCACTTCTTTTATGTTGTTCAGCTCCTTTATATTATGTTTAATTCCGCTGTAGACATTTTATATAAAGATAAAAACTGTATTTTGTACTAAGTGTGATCCTGTAATTTGATGAATATTATTTTCGTTGTAATTTGATGTACATTATCTGGTGTATTTATATAATTTTGTTCTGCTATTATTTGTTTATGTGTTATATTCCAAAGATTACCCTTGCCACCGTGGAACGGGGATTTTGGATCATCACACGTGGTATTAAAGCTTTGGTTAATCTTTGTTCCGGAATATAACATATTAACGAACTTGTCAGAAATAGAATCAGAAGTATTCTATGACGAATAGCTCATTTCAGATAGAATCAGTAATATCCTTGAAAGAGTGTAGTAGAATGAAATACACCCCCATAGACACGTATACATTCAAATATATGTCTCTATGCTGTACATATCTTTTCTGTGGGCCTTACACTTTTCTGCTATTTGCAGACATAGAAAATTGAGTGGCAGAAGTAGAAGAAGTAATCCTATGGTTCGGCAATCTAAGGAGCCAGTTTTGCTCCCACAACTAGGATCAGATATAGAAGCTCTATTAAGGAGGTATCGAAATCTAGGTGGAGTATTGTTCTCGGGCAATGAGTCCATTATTCAAACTCAAGCTTGGATGTGTTCTGCTAAGAGGATTTTTGAAGGTTTCAAGTGTAGGTTCTAAACTAACCATAGAAGGGGGTGAATAGGGTTTATCGTAGAATTTCGCAGAGTAATTAAATAACTACAACACAGATAATAATCAGAATAAATGCGAAAAATAAATAACACACAGATATTCCTAGCTTCGGCAAAACCCTTCCTATTGCTGCATTCCCCAAGGTTTCTACTAGGAGTTAAAACAATCTCTACGCTTACAATCCCTTGTAAACTCGCGACACTCGCTCCCAACTGTTCCTAACCCTACACTCAAAACCCTGCACTGGTTTCTATACTCGAAACCAGATTTCATCGAATTACAAATCTTGTAATTCGTCTCCCTAGTTTTAGAGACAAACTAGAAAACTACAGATTCGATTACAAATTGAAATTGAAAAAAGAGTAAGAAATAAAAACCCTTATGAAAAAAAGTAAAAACCCTTAGGAGTCTAAATTAGATAGGTTATCCCCTTTTAAAAACAAAGTTGGCCGGCCCTTTTTCAAAGTTGATTCAACATTTCACTTTAGCCCGATCTCTTTTCTCTGAAATTAAAATGGCTGCGGCTTTGCTCCTTGGGTTTTGTGACGACCCCAAACCCCATAAGACGGTGGAAAGGGTAATCTTTGGAATATAACACATAAACAGATAACAGCAGAACAGAAATAATTAAATACACCAAATAATGCACAATAGAATACACTGGATAAACATATTCATCAGAGTTACACAGTATATAGGATCATACTTAGTACAAAATATAGTTCAGCTATACATAAATATCTACAGCGGAAAACAAAACATAATATGTACAATAGGAGCTAAACAACATAAAAAGAGATAAATGATAGAATCCATCTTCAGCTCCGGCTATCCAGAAAGAGTCTGCTACAACCTGAATACAAGGCTGCCCATGTAGAAATAAGGGCAGCTGAGTTTGCAAGTGAAACAAATTACGAGTCAGTCATGGGACTGGTATGAGAAATCTACTTAACACACTTTATAATATGGCTAATCACAGGACCACGCCACTTTCGCGGAACGGGTTTACTCCATTGGATTGCCAGTGCTTTAAAACAAATAAATCTTTTAAACATCGCAATGCTTCTTATAAAAATGAAGCCATTATAAGATTCAGTTCCCATCACACAATGCAACAAAACCGGAGGATAGAGTTTTACCTTATAATGGCCAAAATATGCTTGATACGAGCAAAACAAATCATTTAATATTATTGCTAGTGTATATATGTTTCAAAAACAATTTCAATCATAACTATCAATCATAGACGGCATGGGTACCATATATCATGTCGCCATATATATACACAATCAAAACCGCACGATGTCGTATTTGAAAATTGGATTTCCACCATGGACC
This sequence comes from Allium sativum, assembly GCA_030737875.1. Lineage (NCBI taxonomy): Eukaryota > Viridiplantae > Streptophyta > Magnoliopsida > Asparagales > Amaryllidaceae > Allium > Allium sativum. The sequence continues at coordinate 584,654,395 of CM060923.1, read as the reverse complement.
AAGGCAAAAGATAGTCCTTACGGAATTCGAGATAATCTAGCCTACCATGTCTCAGGATCAGAGCTCGAGTGAACCTTGGATCGTCAGGGCCGGTCCACCGATGTGGATTAAAATGCCTGAACACTGCGTTTCCACGCACTTTGGGGCGTAAATGAGTCCTATGACTCCATCGGCTCCACATAGTCACCGATATATCCGAGGCGCCTCGCAATAGCAACAACCACACAGGTGAAAATAATATAAATGTCAGGGCTGGTAGGTCACTAACACCACCCTAGCTAGAAAGAAACGCATGCCCTCCCTGATGTCCTCTCCCGTTTCTGGTTCATACCGGGGTGTGAGGCTCGCGAATTCACGTTATACACAAAGCTATGCCGCACAGGCCGTGCTTTGATCATCAACCACAAGACTTTGCTTTTCAACAGAAGCCTTGATCAGCTGCCACTTAGGCATGTCACACAGGCAATTCACTCCATACAACTGATTTCTATCGATATATAACCTCTGAGCTCGTACGTCTCAGAGAAGGGCGTCAAGCAAGAGAATAAATTCTCCGCCGCCAAACAGATATATATTTAATAGAGATCAATCAGCACAGAACAAAATCCAATGTCAGACACACAGTCATTTACAAGTTCGTTCTGGGTCTGAACGAAACCGGAGGCACTCAATACCTCGCATATCCATAAAATCAACAAGTACGTCCGGACGGCTACTACTTCAGCCCCTTCAAGGTAGCTACTCCCATCATGAGCATCAGTAGCACCCCTCCATTCGACGTGCAGATCATCCGTCTTGCACCGTCTTCATATCTTCGACTTTCAACCGTCGATCAATTATTTGAAATGAGAATTAACTCGGCCTTTTCAAATAATTAACGTATATTTAGAATTTCAAATCAATTCATTTCAATGGTTAAATTATTCGGCATCACTAATTCTGTCCTTTAATGTCATTTTCATGCCAAACACATTCAACCATCAAATATCACATAAATCGAGCAAATTCAGTTTATTTCCATTCCATATCGTTTATAATATTTTATCGCTATTTTTATTTATTTAAAAATAGCCAATCATTCAAACGACGCTTCAGGACATAACGCGGTCGTGGCGCTGTTTTTCTTCAGATTTGATTTACATGTATCTGAAAATCTAATCGTTGGATCTTCACAAATTTTATATCATTAGAAAGATCTTTTCAAAACGAATCCAACGGTTTTAGTTTTGGGAAAATCCGACGGTCGGATCTCCCGCACTAATCGTTTGAAGTTACGATTTCAAAATACGAACTGCAACATCGTTATTCGATTTAATTTAATTATATTTATATATATAAATATAATCGATTCTGGCACTACTATTCTTTAGATTTGATTTACACATATCTGAAAATCTAACTATTGGATCTTCACAAATTTTATATCATTAGGAAGACCTTTTCAAAACAAATCCAACGGTTTCAGTTTTGGGAAAATCCGACGGTCGGATCTCCCGCACTAATCATTTGAAGTTACGATTTCAAAATACGAACTGCAGCATCATTATTCGATTTAATTTAATTATATATATATATATATACATATAATCGATTCTGGCGCTGTTTTTCTTCATATTTGAATTAAACATTCCAGACAATCCAACCATTGGATCTTCACAAAGTTGGTGTCGTTGGAAATATATTTCCAAAGCGAACCCCATGGTTTCGGTTTTGGGAAAATCCAATGGTCGGATCTCCCGCACTAATCGTTTGAAATCACAGTTTCAAAATACGAACTGCAGCTTCGTTATTCGATTTATTTTAATTATATTTATATAAGTATATATACATTTAAGTCTTTCTTCGATTTCAAAACCATCTTCACTTTATATATTTGATAAAAATGATATTTTTATCATCAAAAATTTTTATTCAATACATGAATATTTTTAGCACTTCATATTCACAATAAAAATGTAGATTTTATTGTTCAATCTATATATTCAACACATGAATGTTTTCGACTTCACACATATGATAAAATTATGATTTTTATCGTTCTAGTCCTTTATTCAACACATGAATATTTTCTATAGTTTATATATATATAAAAAATGTGATTTTTATCTTTCAAAATAATTTATTCAACACATGAACTTCATTCAACACATGAATTTCTATTCAACACACTAATATAGTTTCAACACATGAAGATAATTCTAACACATGTATATTATTGAAAATTTCGGCAGCATAACGGCAGGGTAGTTAAAACCAGGACCGTCCCTAGTACGGCTCCTCGCTCTACCTTAAAACCTCGTGACAATGGGGATTTCACGCGTCTAATTCGTACGCAGACGAGCATGTTTATTTTTCTTTTCCACAAACTAATCCTATGTGATTTCATCCAAAATAATTTTCGACCACAAAACAGGTATTTTTCAACCACAATCAATCATTCATGATTTTCACCAAATTTCACATCAACCAATAATCCAAACTGTAATGACCCGCATTTGCAGAGGTATTATAATTAATTTATTTAATTATATAAATAGTGATATAGTGAATTAAATGGTGGTTTAATTAAATAATGGTGAATATTTAATTAAAATAATAAAATAATTAATATATTTAATTCTAAAATAATCAGAATTGGCTGAAATGGCGATATGGTGTGAACTGGATTATCTGTGATATTTAATTCAGTTTAGAATTGAATTAGAATAACAAATATATTATTTGAACGACAGTTTGAACGTATAATTATATTATAATTAAAATCGAGCTTGAAATGGCGTTGTAGTTCGTAATTTGGCGATTCGAACTTCAATTCGTTTTAAGCCGGATTTCTGTGAAACAAGAAACGTTCGGAGCTGGTGAAGTATATTTTTCTAGTGGAAGAGAAAAATTGAGATTTCGTCATGTAGATTTTGATTTATGTCCAAATCAAATTTCAGAAAAGTCGCTGTGGAATTCCTTTATAATTTATAACGATTTATTTATATTTATAAAAGGAATTTCATTATAAATCGAATATCGATTTAACCAGGATTTGAATATCGAGTTAGAAATTCATATAGGAATATTCTGAAGCTGTGTGATATTCTGTGTGAATATATACGATGATATTTATTTTTAAATATTAAATTTAATTGTTTTTAAATATATTTATATATTTAAAGGGGTTATTTAGGGCTTTAAAAATAGCCAGTTTTGCAAATGACCTCGAAATTCGATGAAACCAATTTTGTTGGATCCACAATATTAAATTATTGCTAAATTTCAATTTCCGTGATTTTTGAAGTCATTATATCGTCGTACCGATTTTTAAAGTGAAAAACAATCGATATTTTGATGATTAAAAATAAGCTATGTGAGCAAACGGATTCAGAATTTGACGAAACCAGTTTCGTTGGGACCATAATGTCGAACTATAGCTGCATGTCAGTTTTCATGATTTTTGGGTATTATATGTGTCACACGGATTTTTAAAGGACAAATAAAAATAGCGGTTCATTATACATAAATATAGTATTCAAATATAAATATATTAAATCCTACTATAAATGCCCCTAACCTATTGCAAACCCTAATTCTTTCATTTGAGAGGTCAACGGGATTTTTTTTCCGCCGTTGTCTCCTTCAAAAGAAAAACACAATCAGATCAATTCAAATAAAACCCTATAAATCCAAACAAGTATATATTTGAGATCCCATGATGTTTCTCTTCAGTTTGGTGTTGATTTTAAAGGGTGCGATTCTTGTTGGTGGACCTCGACTGTGCAACGCAAGCTTCAGTGAGATTAGGGTTCGAGTTATGGTGCGATTTAGGAGTTGATACTTGTTTCTAGTAATTGTTTTGGGTTTGTGATGAATTTCCGTCGATATTGGGGAAGCTTCAAGCCTTTCGGTGATCATAGTTGTCGCAGTCTGTACAGGGATACTCCTGTCGCGATTCACAAGGCGAGTTCGAGGGGTTTGTGAAGGTGTCTGTATCGAAGAGTGGGCGAAGAGATGAGCGATGGTGATTTTTATTTTGCGTTCGGTTGAAGGAATAAAGGCGTGAAGGCCGTGGAATTTGCAGAAATGGTGTTCGTGGTGATTACTGGGAACGAGAGTCATTCGGGGAAGAAGGCTTTGAGGAGCGGGTGTGGGCTTTATGGGTTAGGCTAGTTCAGGAAAGATGGGCCAACAAAATAAAGAGTGAGGCCCAAGTTATAAATAAATAAGTTTATTTGAATTTAAAGTGTTAACTTGTATTAATCATAACTATCTCGTACGTTATCGAAATTGCATGAAACAAGATCCAACAGGATCGTATGGATGAGCACTACACGCTGGAACTGACTAGGAGTGAATCGAAGCTCATTACAATTTATAGGAAAATAAATTGTCCGTCTGAATCAAGCGATGGTTATCGTTATTAACGATGATTGTCCAATGTGAGCAAAACTCACCAACTCTGAACAGTTCTATTTTTATAACGTATATTTAGAACTGATAAATGATGACTGATTACTGTGTGTTAACTGTTTGGTTGAATTACTTGTGTATTGGTTGAAACATTAGATAACGATATATATATATATAAATCATAAATCGAATAGTTGATTCTGTTTATCAGAATATTTTATATTCGTATTGTTTAACAGCTGTGATGCAGGGAAACAGGTTAGAGGAATCCACTCCTCAACATTTATTTCCTGTTTTTCATATTTTGTGTATATGATGTGATATATAATCTGTTGTTGATTATTTGTGTTTGAATGATATCGATCACCATTGTTTGGTATTTTAAATACCGTAAGAAATACTAGGATGTAGAAAAGGGATTTTCAAAGTATATTTTGAAAATAATTTATTTATATAAAATCAATGGATTTTATATATATAAAAGAAAAAGGATTTTGTAAGAGGAAATATATTTGTAAATAAAATAAAAAAGGAAATTATTTGTAAAACAAATATAAAGGGAATATATTTGTAAAAACAAATACAAAGGAAGATATTTGCAAAATAAATAGAAAGAGAGATATTTGTAAAACATTTACAAATAGATTAAATGGAAATATTTATTTATAAGAAATAAATAGAATGTTATAAAAGAAATATTTATTTGTTAAATAAATAGAAAAGATAAAAGAAATATTTATTTGTTAAATAAATAGAATTGAAAAGGGAATAGTTATTTGTTAAGTAAACAAATAGAAAAGGAATAATTCAAAGGAAATGATTCAAAGGAGATAATTCAAAGGGGATAATTCAAAAGGAAATGATTCAATGGAGTTAATTCAAAAGAGAAAATCGAAATGAGTTAATCGAATATTTGTTATTCGGTTAGAGTTAATCAGTTAGAGTTAATCAGTTAGAATTAGAGTTAACCAGTTGGAGTTAATCAGTTAGAGTTATTCAATTGGAGTAAATCGAGTAGAGTTATCGAATATCACTTATTCGAAGTACAGTTATCAAATATAGTTTATTCGAGAAGAGTAATCGAATATAGTGTATCCGAGAGAAGAGATAATCGAATATTAGTTATTCAAATAGAGTTAAACAGAATTAAAAGAGTTAATCGAATATAGTATTCGAATAGAGATTTATTTGAAAGAGAAGGTTCGTAAGGAAGTGTTAAAGGGTTAAAAGATGAACTTACCCTATTTCGAGATTTGAAATGTTGTTCAGTTAAGGTCTGAGAGATAGTTATACCCCCAACTTGATTGACTTCGTTTTTAATTTAGAAATGGTTAAGGTTCGAGAGTGAAAGTGGTTGAGTGATTTTAGTAAATAAGTATAGTGGTTTGAGTTGTCGTCGCGATGTTGATTTAAACATCTATTTAAATCCAAGTAAAGAAGATTTGGAAATATTTTCCCAATAGAATCAGAAACGTAATCAAATATTGAAATTGGAAATATAGATTAGAAATGGAAATGTTTTCCAGTGTTAACATATATTTTCTAAACATAGAAAATACGGAAAATATGAATATATATATATATATATATAGATATATATATGATTGATGATTGATTGATAAAATTTCCATCTGGAAATAATATCGTTGTTTGCACACTTGTTTTTCTTTGATGGTTAAATCACAGATTATCGAAGTTTTGACCATTTTAACATTGTTAATATGGAGAGACCGATTGGATTATTATCCAAAGAACCACTCTGTATTGGCATAAGCATTGCGAATCATATATGCCAAAGATAATTGAAGACGGAGTAAAGTGCAAGGGCAATTGTATGTCTTAGATAACAGTGCCTAAGATGGATATACTTAATAGTGAGTTCGGTTCATCCTGTTCTTGGATGACTAGTATGGATGAATGTCTGATAGAGTATTTCCAGAAAGGTCACGTATATTGATTTCTCCAACCGTACCAAGAGTGGAAGCGGAGAAGGAAACTCCTTTAGCTAACACGTAATGTACTGTTGTAGACATCAATTAGTGATTTTCGATGGATCCGACAATGTGGCATTGGAAGTGAATCTGATGTGATGATAAGGCGTAACCTCAAGCATCATCAACCGGTAAATGACAGAAATCGGGCAAGTATCATGGCTATGTAGGTCGCACCTGTTAGGGGGTATAATCACTTGATCTAGAGTTTCATTTACTTCTAAAAATCTATTGTTGATACTGTCCCATTCGGGAAACGGTTGTTGATCCCAACCGTTGGTGATATACATTCGATACACTCAAGCGAAATGAGTGGTCGGTCATGTGTGGCCGGGTTGCAAGACGTTCTTGTTGAACCCAGTGTATTCCTCTCTAGAGGTACACTAGTGAAAGGTGGTTCCATACCTTGTCATAGTTGGAAATCCATTACCCAATACGTTCTTGCGGTTTTGATTGTATACTATGTATGTAGAACGTGAGATGAAAGCGTTTCTACTAGATGATTATTATATTGTGGTTGATAGACATTATTATAATATCAAAAGGTTTTTGACATAAACATATTTTGGATTCTCATAAGGGAAAAACCCGTTCTGTTATACGGCGTGGTCTTATGAGATATCATTTACTTGTTCAAACTGTTTAAACTGTTTTACTCATACCGGTCCCATGACTGACTCGGAGTTTATTTTGTTTTGTTTTCCCTAAACTCTTGGGTGCCCAATTTTGTACGGGTAGTCAAGTAGTCGGGATTTACAGATACTTGAAGAGATGGAGCAGGAGGCTTCAGGATCATATAGCTATAGTTATTTCCACTGTGTTGTAAGTGTTGTACTTTGATAATGATGTATATTCAAGTACAGACGTATATTTCAAAGTTATGTTACATATATTATAAGTTATTCGTTCCGCTGTGAGATTCGTGTTACTCTGATGTTGTGTTCTTCTTTTTCTATTCTAAGTTTCTATCTTATCTATCCTCACCCTCTAATTTCTTTCATTAACTATTCGGTTATTTTCGATCCTTGGATGTTCGATATGTGTCGTATATCAGATAACCAAGATCGCATTTTTCCGGGTCGTTACAGTTGGTATCAGAGCTTAAGTAAAGTGATTTACCTTGGCTCTGTGGCATGACTCGGTAGAGATAGGGTTAGTAATACCCTAGACTGAGTTTGAGTGTATATATACGAGTGGACATATTTGTTATTGATATAAAAATTTGTTTTATATTTTGGAGATTCATTGGTTGAGTTGTTTATGGTTTCTGGTCGATCAGTGTGATCCACTGTATCGGTAGTAGTTTATAAACACTCGAATATGATGGGTCGACACGATATGTTTTGAAAAGAGGGTAAATTAAAATAAGTTTACCCAAGGTATATCTTGATATAGAGAAGATATATATATCAAAATTATAATATAGTGGATATATTGGTTGTTATTATAATCGAGTAAGATTATAAATTAAATGGTTATGTAAATAACCAATCAGAATTCATATAAGTAAAATACATGAAATCAGATGAGTTAAATCTGAAATTTAAACCAGAAATTGAATTAAAATTCTGGGAAATTGGATAAGTGTTTGTAAATGGATTTGGATTAAAAATAAGGAAAATTTAAGATCCTGGGAGATTTTAAATTGTTTTACAAGCACTGTGAATTATATTTTGAAATAAATTTCAAAGTGGAAATGTTTAGAAATGGTTTTATAGTATTGAACTCACTTCGATCACTGGAAAATAGATTCTGATGATGACAGCTGCATCATCAGTATTCATTTTCGAGTTGTAAGTGACGAATTACTACCAGAGATAATGTTTTGAATTTGTTTTCGGAAAGACAAGTTGTGTTGAATTTCAAATAGGAAAACTTGATTTTTGAAAAGAGTAAACTGTTTAAAAAAACTCCCAGGGAAAGACTGTTTGAATTAAAAAAAAATTAACAGAAATTTGTGAAAGCAAATTTGAAATAAAGTAAAGCCAGTAAAGTGGTAACTGGGATTGAATTAGAATGATATCAAGACAAATTGGATTGTGAGATTCGAATTTGAAGTGTAATGTGATAATCAAGTTAAGAGTGGAATCGAGAATGAAACTCAAGTTTGAAATAATATTTGGCTTGGATATAAGCGAATGGTTGGATTTGTGGATAAAAGCAGATTGGAATTTGATTGGGATGACCCTTGTATCCGCTGAATAGATAACAGCTGGAAAGGATAAAATGATATGTCGGCAAAAGGTACAAGTTTATATTTCTATTGGATATAAGATTTATGAGCCGAATTGGCAAGCCGCTTGGCTGTTTGATTTTCTTTTGGGTTGGAGATGGCCCAGAGAGACGAGTTGGAGTTTGACCTATTGACCAGTACAAAGGAGGTTATGGCGAAATTTTTCAAAAAAAATTAAGGCGTTAGAAAAATTTCAGGATTTTTGAAAATTTTCGTTGATAAGAATTAATTAATAATTTAATTGAAATTAAATCGGTTCAGTTGAAAAGAAAAATAAAATCAGATCAATTCAAATAAAACCCTATAAATCCAAACAATATAATTTGAGATCCCATAATGTTTCTCTTCAGTTTGGTATTGATTTTAAAGGGTGCGATTCTTGTTGGCGGACCTCGACTGTGCAACGCAAGCTTCAGTGAGATTAGGGTTCGAGTTATGGTGTGATTTAGGAGTTGATACTTGTTTCTATTATTTGTTTTGGGTTTGTGATGAATTTCCACCGGTATTGGGGAAGTTTCAAGCCTTTCGGTGATCATAGTTGTCGCGGTCTGTACAGGGATACTCCTGTCGCGATTCACAAGGCGAGGTCGAGGAGTTTGTGAAGGTGTCTGTATCGAAGAGTGGGCGAAGAGATGAGCGATGGTGATTTTTATTTTGTGTTCGGTTGAAGGAATAAAGCCGTGGAGGCCGTGGAATTTGCAGAAATGGTGTTCGTGGTGATTACTGGGAACGAGAGTCATTCGGGGAAGAAGGCTTTGAGGAGCGGGTGTGGGCTTTATGGGTTAGGCTGGTTCAGGAAAGATGGGCCAACAAAATAAAGAGTGAGGCCCAAGTTTTAATTAAATAAGTTTATTTGAATTTTAAGTGTTAACTTGTATTAATCGTAACTATCTCGTACGTTATCGAAATTGCATGTAACAAGATCCAACAGGATTGTATGTGTGATGACCCCAAATTTCCACGGGATGAAAGTGAGGAATAATCATTTGGAATACAACATAAATACAATAATACATATCACGGATACAACATAGCATAGGAAATTCATAGAGTAACAACATCATAGCAGCGGAAATATAATGTCATCAACCACAGAAAATCCACTGTCACAGAATTCTAACTTATTACATCAAGTTTGTAGAAAAAGAAATAAGTTCCAACTCCAACTTAAACAACATGAAATAAACCAAGTTTAATGTCTGGAATTAAAAAGAGAAAAATGCAATAGTAGCGAATGATAGATGTCTTCAAGCTTCTAGTCATCACCTCTCCACAAGCAAATCTAAGAAAGATAATAAGCAGCTCCAAAGAAAAGATTCCAAGCGAACGATAAACCTGTTTACTTGGCTGCCCGTTTAGAAAGGAGGGCACCCGAGTTTGCAAAAAGGTGGAAACAAACAACGGGTCAGTCGTGGGACTGGTGTGAGAATTTTTAACCAATTAATCACTATTAATAGGGCAAATCCAAAGACCACACCGCTAATGCGGAACGGGTTTACTCTAATGGATTGCCGTGCATAAAGGTGTCAGAACAAATAATGAGTAAATCGTACAACAACGTCATGCTTTTTAGAAAAATGGAATCACTATAAGACCCAGGTCCCATCACACAATGCAACACAAACCAGAGGATAGGGTTTTACCTTATAGTGATTAAACATGCTAAATATTGCAAATACGAGTTTAATATTATTATTGGTATATATCAAAACATTTTCAAAGTAAATGTATAAATCCTAGGAAGAATAGTATCCCATACTACTATGCCTCCATACTAGTGATACAATCAAATTCGTAGGGTCGTATTTGGATTTTGGTTTCCATCATGAGTCAAGGCTAGGGAGGAGCTCCTACCGATTCAAGACACTCTAGCTAATGTCTCAGGATCCCCCGCAGTGAAACCTTGGAAAGCTGCAGGGCCGGTCCACCATACGAGTTGCGGATCAGTTATTCCTGAACACACGTTTCCCAGTCCTATAGGACCTATCATCTGAGGCGCCTCATTCCATCATCCACATAAGTAAAATGTCGGGCCGTGTTAAAGCCCAATCACCACTTCTAGCTAGAAAGAAACGTGCTGCTCTCCCTGCGTTCCCTTCTCCCGTTTTAGGCTCCATCGGTGTGTGAGGCTCGCGAAGTCACGCTGTACACAAAGCTATGCCTAAACATGCTATGCTTTGATCGTCCCACAAGGCCTGCTTTTGAACAAAACCTTGATCCTATGCATCTTAGCATGCCACATAATCACTCCATATCGCACTACCAATCCTTTGAAGAAATATATGAACGGGTGTTAAGCAAGAGAATAAATTCCCCACCACCAAACATCCATACATTTGACAAAAGATCAATAACATGATATTTGAAAGAGTATGATGTCAGACACACAATCCATTTATTAGCTTATGCTCTGGGTCTGAGCGAAAGCCAAACCCGTGAAATCAATACGTACGTCTGGGCAATGACCATGACCCTTGAATTGGGAGCAAGTCAAATCAAGGCCTCGATCATTGTCCATGCGAGGGAAGATTTACGGTCTTCATACGCCATCTTCATACTTCAATTAACGTCGTTTGATTATTTAGAATGAGAGAACTCGGACTTTCCAAATAATCATCGTTTATATATATATATATATTTAAAATCCTTCTTACACATTTATAATTATTTTTATTAACGATTCATTCCTATTTTAATTATTTAAAATAATTAAATTTTATATAACGACGCCTTAAGTCCATGGGCGACTATGGCGCTGCATTCAACCAATTTTTATTTTTACATTTCTCAGAATCTAATCGTTGGATCTTAAAGTAATATATATCGTTGGAAAGATTTTTCCAAAACGTTCCTAACGGTTTCAGTTTCAAGAAAATCCGACGGTCGGATCTTCTTGTATAGTCAGTTAAAGGTACGATTTCAAAACGCGAACAACCACGCCCTATTCATTTAATTTTAATTATATTTATATATAAATATAATCATTGAATCGTAATAACGTCATTTGATTAAAACAATGCACTCCACAATTACCGATACTTACTAAATTTTAATTCATTTGAAAATGAAGATAATATTACCGCATCCTAAATTCATTCTTTACTTACATTGAAAATGTAAATTCCATTTTTCTTTATTTACATAAAAAAAAGTAAATTTAATTCCTATGTAAATTCCTAAATTTTTTTACATGTAAAAATGTAAATTTTGATACATTCAAAATCCTACTTTTAAATTGCATATAAAAATGTAGATTTCAACTTCAAATGTACATTCTCATCTTAGTTACATAATAAAAATGTAATTATATTTGCAGTGAATCCTATTCTAAATTTACATCTAAAAATGTAAGTTTTATTTATAACGCAAACTCTACTTCCTATTTACATTGTAAAAAATATGATTTTTTTAATTACAATGCAAACTCTACTTCTAATTTACATTGTAAAAATATAACTTTTAATTACAATGCAAACTCTACTTCTAATTTACATTGTAAAAATATGATTTTTAATTACAATGCAAACTCTCCTTCTAATTTACATTGTAAAAATATGATTTTTAATTACAATGCAAACTCTACTTCTAATTTACATTATAAAAATATAACTTTAATCCCAAGCCACATTCCTACATCTTTTTTACATATAAAATAAATAAATTTTATTTCTAATGTTCATTCTCATTCTATGTTACATAAAAAAAAATGTAAATTCTATCATACAATGAAATTGCATCCTTTAATTACATAGAAAAATGTAGTTTTTGTCACACAATATACTTTCCTATAGACATTACATATAAAAATGTAATATTTAACATACAATGTAAATTCATGTTTTAATTACATATAAAAATGAAAATTTTATCCTACGGTGTAATTCCCAATATAATTTACATATAAAAATGTAAATTTTATCATATGATGAAATTCACATGTTAATTACAAAGGAAAATGTAATTTTTGACATACGACATTAATTCACTTTATAATTTACATATAAAAATGTAAATTTTAATATACGATGAAATTCACATGTTAATTACAAAGAAAAATATAATTTTTAACATACGACATTAATTCACTTTATAATTTACATATGAAAATGTAAATTTTAACATACGATGAAATTCACTTTATAATTACAAAGAAAAATGTAATTTTTAACATACAACATTAATTCACTTTATAATTTACAAAAAAAAAAATTTAATTTTAACATACGATGAAATTCACATGTTAATTACAAAGAAAAATGTAATTTTAAACATACGACATTAATTCACTTTATAATTTACATATAAAAATGTAAATTTTAACATACGATGAAATTCACATGTTAATTACAAAGAAAAATGTAATATTTAACATACGACATTAATTCACTTTATAATTTACATATAAAAATGTAAATTTTAACATACGATGAAATTCACATGTTAATTACAAGGAAAAATGTAATTATTAACATACAACATAAATTCACTTTAAAATTCACATATAAAAATGTAAATTTTAACATACGATGAAATTCACATGTTAATTATAAAGAAAAATGTAATTTTTCCCACTATGCAAAATCTACTTTTATTTTAACATTATAAAAATGTAAATTTTCTACTTTAATTAACAATAAAAATAACGTAAATTACATATCGATGTAAATTTCATAACGATGTAAATTTCACAACGATGAACAAGATGATAAATTTATACGTGATTCATGTCCAATATTTCTCGCCCAATATTTCGTGTCCAATTCTACCACAACAATATTTTGAATAATACAGGGATCAATTAGAATTAATAACATATGGTTTTTTTTTAATATCAACCAACCATGATTTACAAGATAAACAAATGAATCACCAAACTCAGATCTAACATTTAAACTTGCAGATCTAATATCATAACGTCGCAAACGATTTAGATCCATTACTTTAAAATGACAACAATCGCAGATCTATTTATTTTTAACCATTTAAACTTCACACAACTAAATAATAATAATTAAATCATATTAAAAATAAATTCTCACCTTGCTCGGAACTGGAATGAAAGTTCGGATTTGATCAGATTTCGTGTTCAAAGTCACGGCAGTTACGGATCTGAAAGATTTCAATTCGAAGTTCATACGAATAAATTAGAACTGGCTTTTAACAATTGTCACTGTAACGCTTAAAAGCCTGACAAAACTGAAATATTCATACCTTAAAATTTTCAGAAAAGTTCAAAACATTGAATTCAGAATTCGGGAGCTGTAGTCGACAGTTTTGCGAACGATTTGCGGGAGATTGGAGAGCTACGAGAGGGGGATGTTCGGCTGGAAAGGGGGACGGTGCGGCGGGCTGTGCTAGGGGCGGCGGTGGTTCTAAGGTCGCGGGTTGGGGCTCGAAATTCGAGAGCTACAGGGCGTGAAATCGAATGAAACTTGTTGGAGATTGGAGAGGAAGGGAAGAGCTTCAAAAAGTTCAACTACGGCTAAGTCTAATTGTTAGTGGATTGATGGAAAAATGGAGATGAAATTTAAAGGGGGGGCGGCTATGGGTTCTCGCGATCAGGAAGAAGAACGAAGGTACGGCCGTATTTATACGCGTATTTTCCACGTATTCTCTATTTTATTTAATTTATTTAATTCCGAAAAATAGGGTTTTTTCATTCGAACTCCAATTCGCGCTCAACGACTATCGAACAATAGGTTTTGACGCCTTTTGAACGCAATGGCGCTATTGCCGAAGTCCAATTCTGAAGTTTACAATGTGTTTTCTTTATTTTCAAATTAATTCTTTTATTTTCAATTCGAATGTACTTTCTAATTTTACTAGGGTCACAAACGAAGTCAGAAAAATCCAGAAAAATTATTTTTGGCTTTCTTATGACGATATGATCCTAACAAAATTTATTTCGTCGAATTCTGAGACAGTTTGAAAAATGGCTATTTTTCAGTCAATTAATTTTGATCGAAATTGACAAAACACAGTTTCTTTTGTCACGCTCACATACTAGCTTCAAAAATCATGAAATTTTAAACCTAGCAATAATTTTACATCCCGGACCCAACAAAAGTGGTTTCGTCGAATTCCGAGGTCGTATGCAAAATGTCGATTTTCAAGGACGATATAATCTCTAAAGCGACCTTTCTGAAAAATCATTTGGTCATAACTTTTGATTCCCGCTATGAAACTTCGATTTTTCAGATTCGTTAGAAAGATATTCATTAACAAATTTAAATATTTTTCATTTCACCAAAATCCGGTTTATTCTGCATCCTGTGTAGTTAGTCAAAGTACAAGTTTGACTTTTCAAACTACCGTCCTATTTCTAATTCTTTATGTAATTTATTTGAATATATTTGCATTAACTTTGCTCAAAATAAATTTCCATTCATTTTTATTTGAAATAATTTATTTTAAATATTTAAACACCCCTAAAATCTCTAAAATGAAAATTTTAAATTGGCCCCAAATTCCGGGTTGTTACAATCTCCCCCGCGTAAGAACTTTTCGTCCTTGAAAAGAAAAAGGGAAGAATAGAAGGGTAGGAACCAACATAAAGAATAGAAAATATTTTAAGCGTACCTCAAAATAAAACTAATCGGGGATATCCACTCTGCATTTGGGATAGGCTTGTTTGATACTCTCCTCGGTTTCCCAATAACATTTTGCCCCATTGTTCTAACTCTAGCAGTTCTAGCGTTATGAGTACTCATTCTTAGTTAGTTCTGTATGATCAAGGAAAGAGTCAGAACAACTGTAATGGTGATTCGAATAGATAGAAAAGATCGAAGGATGAATGAAAAGATGATGATAAGGTGACTGGCTATTATGTATCTCATGAAATGTTCGCCATAAAAATTGGGATTCTATGTAAACGAATTATTATAAATATGTTATATCCCAAAGCTAAGTTTAACCAAAGCTCTGATACCAACTATGATGACCCCAAACTTCCACGGGATGAAAGTAAGGAATAATGATTTGGAATACAACATAAATACAATAATACATATCACAGATATAACATAGCATAGGAAATTCATAGAGTAACAACATCATAGCTGCGGAAATATAATGTCATCAACCACAGAAAATCCACAGTCACAGAATTCTAACTTATTACATCAAGTTTGCAGAAAAAGAAATAAGTTCCAACTCCAACTTAAACAACGTGAAATAAACCAAGTTTAATGTCTAGAATTAAAAAGAGAAAAATGCAATAGTAGCGAATGATAGATGTCTTCAAGCTTCTAGTCATCACCTCTCCACAAGCAAATCCAAGAAAGATAATAAGCAGCTCCAAAGAAAAGATTCCAAGCAAAGAATAAACCTGTTTACTTGGCTGCCCGTGTAGAAAGGAGGGCACCCGAGTTGCAAAAAGGTGGAAACAAACAACGGGTCAGTCGTGGGACTGGTGTTAGAATTCTTAACTAATTAATCACTATTAATAGGGAAAATCCAAAGACCACACCGCTAATGCGGAACATGTTTACTCTAATGGATTGCCGTGCATAAAGGTGTCAGAACAAATAATGAGTAAATCGTACAACAACATCATGCTTTTTAGAAAAATGGAATCACCATAGGACCCAGGTCCCATCACACAACGCAACACAAACCAGAGGATAGGGTTTTACCTTATAGTGATTAAACATGCTAAATACGGCAAATACGAGTTTAATATTATTATTAGTATATATCAAAACATTTTCAAAGTAAATATATAAATCCTAGGAAGAATAGTATCCCATACTACTATGCCTCCATACTAGTGATACAATCAAATTCGTAGGGTCGTATTTGGATTTTGGTTTCCATCATGAGTCAAGGCTAGGGAGGAGCTCCTACCGATTCGAGACACTCTAGCTAATGTCTCAGGATCCCCCACAGTGAACCATTGGAAAGCTGCAGGGCCGGTCCACCATACGATTTGTGGATTAGTTATTCCTGAACACACGTTTCCCAGTCCTATAGGACCTATCATCTGAGGCGCCTCATTCCATCATCCACATAAGTAAAATGTCGGGCCGTGTTAAAGCCCAATCACCACTTCTAGCTAGAAAGAAACGTGCTGCTCTCCCTGCGTTCCCTTCTCCCGTTTTAGACTCCGCCGGTGTGTGAGGCTCGCGAAGTCACGCTGTACACAAAGCTATGCCTAAACAGGCTATGCTTTGATCGTCCCACAAGGCCTGCTTTACAACAAAACCTTGATCCTATGCATCTTAGCATGCCACATAATCACTCCATATCGCACTACCAATCCTTTGAAGAAATATATGAATGGTTGTTAAGGAAGAGAATAAATTCCGCGCCACCAAACACCCATACATTCGACAAAAGATCAATAACATGATATTTGATAGTGTATGATGTCAGACACACAATCCATTTATTAGCTTATGCTCTGGGTCTGAGCGAAAGCCAAACCTGTGAAATCAACACGTACATCTGGGTAATGACCATGACCCTTAAATTGGGAGCGAGTCAAATCAAGGCCTCGATCGTTGCCTATGCGAGGGAAGATTTACGGTCTTCATACGCCATCTTCATACTTCAATTAACGCCGTTTGATTATTTAGAATGAGAGAACTCGGACTTTCCAAATAATCCTCGTTTATATATATATATATATAAATAAAATCCTTCTTACACATTTGTAATTATTTTTATTAACGATTCATTCCTATTTTAATTATTTAAAATAATTAAATTTTATATGACGACGCCTTAAGTCCATGGGCGACTATGGCGCTGCGTTCAACCAATTTTTATTTTTAAATTTCTCAGAATCTAACTGTTGGATCTTAACGTAATATATATTGTTGGAAAGATTTTTTCAAAACGGTCCTAACGGTTTCAGTTTCAAGAAAATCCGACGGTCGGATCTTCTTGTATAGTCATTTAAAGGTACGATTTCAAAACGCGAACTACCACGCCCTATTCGTTTAATTTTAATTATATTTATATATAAATATAATCATTGAATCGTAATAACGTCGTTTGATTAAAACAACGCTCTCCACAATTACCGATAATTACTAAATTTTAATTCATTTGAAAATGAAGATAATATTACCGCATCCTAAATTCATTCTTTACTTACATTGAAAATGTAAATTCCATTTTTCTTTATTTACATAAAAAAAATGTAAATTTAATTCCTATGTAAATTCCTAATTTTTTTTACATGTAAAAATGTAAATTTTGTTACATTCAAAATCCTACTTTTAAATTGCATATAAAAATGTAGATTTCAACTTCAAATGTACATTCTCATCTTAGTTACATAACAAAAATGTAACTTATATTTGCAGTGAATCCTATTCTAAATTTACATCTAAAAATGTAAGTTTTATTTATAACGCAAACTCTACTTCCTATTTACATTGTAAAATATATGATTTTTTTTAATTACAATGCAAACTCTACTTCTAATTTACATTGTAAAAATATAACTTTTAATTACAATGCAAACTCTACTTCTAATTTACATTGTAAAAATATGATTTTTTAATTACAATGCAAACTCTACTTCTAATTTACATTGTAAAAAATATGATTTTTAATTACAATGCAAACTCTACTTCTAATTTACATTGTAAAAATATAACTTTAATCCCAAGCCACATTCCTACATCTTATTTACATATAAAATAAATAAATTTTATTTCTAATGTTCATTCTCATTCTATGTTACATAAAAAAAATGTAAATTCTATCATACAATGAAATTGCATCCTTTAATTACATAGAAAAATGTAGTTTTTGTCATACGGTATACTTTCCTATAGACATTACATATAAAAATGTAATATTTAACATACAATGTAAATTCATGTTTTAATTACATATAAAAATGTAAATTTTATCCTATGGTGTAATTCCCTATATAATTTACATTTAAAAATGTAAATATTATCATACGATGAAATTCACATGTTAATTACAAAGAAAAATGTAATTTTTAACATACGACATTAATTCACTTTATAATTTACATATAAAAATGTAAATTTTAACATACGATGAAATTCACATGTTAATTACAAAGAAAAATGTAATTTTTAACATACGACATTAATTCACTTTATAATTTACATATGAAAATGTAAATTTTAACATACGATGAAATTCACTTTATAATTACAAAGAAAAATGTAATTTTTAACATACGACATTAATTCACTTTATAATTTACATATAAAAATGTAAATTTTAACATACGATGAAATTCACATGTTAATTACAAAGAAAAATGTAATTTTTAACATACGACATTAATTCACTTTACAATTTACATATAAAAATGTAAATTTTAACATACGCTGAAATTCACATGTTAATTACAAAGAAAAATGTAATTTTTAACATACGACATTAATTCACTTTATAATTTACATATAAAAATGTAAATTTTAACATACTATGAAA
This sequence comes from Allium sativum, assembly GCA_030737875.1. NCBI lineage: Eukaryota > Viridiplantae > Streptophyta > Magnoliopsida > Asparagales > Amaryllidaceae > Allium > Allium sativum. The sequence continues at coordinate 584,635,348 of CM060923.1, read as the reverse complement.
TTCACATGTTAATTACAAGGAAAAATATAATTTTTAGAATGCGACATAAATTCACTTTATAATTCACATATAAAAATGTAAATTTTAACATGCGATGAAATTCACATGTTAATTACAAAGAAAAATGTAATTTTTCCCACTATGCAAAATCTACTTTTATTTTAACATTATAAAAATGTAAATTTTCTACTTTAATTCATAATAAAAATAACGTAAATTACATATCGATGTAAATTTCATAACGACGTAAATTTCACAACGATGAACAAGATGATAGATTTATACATGATTCATGTCCAATATTTCTCGCCCAATATTTCGTGTCCAATTCTACCACAACAATATTTTGAATAGTACAGGGATCAATTAGAATTAATAAAATATGGTTTTTTTTTGAATATCAACCAACCATGATTTACAAGATAAACAAATGAATCACCAAACTCAGATCTAACATTTAAACTTGCAGATCTAATATCATAACGTCGCAAACGATTTAGATCCATTGCTTTAAAATGACAACAATCGCAGATCTATTTATTTTTAACCATTTAAACTTCACACAACACAATAATAATAATTAAATTAATTAAATTATATTAAAAATAAATTCTCACATTGCTCGAAACTGGAATGAAAGTTCGGATTTGATCAGATTTCGTGTTCAAAGTCACGGCAGTTACGGATCTGAAAGATTTCAATCCGAAGTTCATACGAATAAATTAGAACTGGCTTATAACAACTGTCGTTGTAACGCTTAAAAGCATGACAAAACTGAAATATTCATACCTTAAATTTTTTAGAAAAGTTCAAAACTTTGAATTCAGAATTCGGGAGCTGTAGTCGACGGTTTTGCGAACGGTTTGCGGGAGATTGGAGAGCTACAAGAGGGGGATGTTCGGCTGGAAGGGGGGAGGGTGCGGCGGGCTGTGCTAGGGGCGGCGGCGGTTCTAAGGTCGCAGGTTGGGGCTCGAAATTCGAGAGCTACAGGGCGTGAAATCGAATGAAACTTGTCGGAGATTAGAGAGGAAGGGAAGAGCTTCAAAAAGTTCAACTACGGCTAAGTCTAATTGTGAGTGGATTGATGGGAAAACAGAGATGAAATTTAAAGGGGGGGGGGGGGGCGGCTATGGGTTCTCGCGATCAGGAAGAAGAACGAAGGTACGACCGTATTTATACGCGTATTTTCCACGTATTCTCTATTTTATTTAATTTATTTAATTCCGGAAAATAGGGTTTTTTCGTTCGAACTCTAATTCGCGCTCAACGATTGTCGAACAATAGGTTTTGACGCCTTATGAACGCAATGGCGCTATTGCCGAAGTCCAATTCTGAAGTTTACAATGTGTTTTCTTTATTTTCAAATTAATTCTTTTATTTTCAATTCGAACGTACTTTCTAATTTTACTAGGGTCACAAACGAAGTTAAAAAAATCCAAAAAAAAATATTTTTGGCTTTCTTATGACGATACGATCCTAACAAAATTTATTTCGTCGAATTCTGATATTGTTTGAAAAATGGTTATTTTTCAGTCAATTAATTTTGACCGAAATTGACAAAACACAGTTTCTTTTGCCACGCTCACATACTAGCTTCAAAAATCATGAAATTTTAAACCTAGCAATAATTTTACATCCCGGACCCAACAAAAGTGGTTTCGTCGAATTCCGAGGTCATATGCAAAATGTCGATTCTCAAGGGCGATATAATCTCTATAGCGACCTTTCTGAAAATTCATTAATTGGATATAACTTTTGATTCCCGCTATGAAACTTCGATTTTTCAGATTCGTTAGAAAGATATTCATTAACAGATTTAAATATTTTTCGTTTCACCAAAATCCGGTTTATTCTGCATCCTGTGTAGTTAGTCAAAGTTCAAGTTTGACTTTTCAAACTACCGTCCTATTTCTAATTCTTTATGTAATTTATTTGAATATATTTACATTAACTTTGCTCAAAATAAATTTCCATTCATTTTTATTTGAAATAATTTATTTTAAATATTTAAACACCCCTAAAATCTCTAAAATGAAAATTTTAAATTAGCCCCAAATTCCGGGTTGTTACAGTATGGATGAGCACTACACGCTGGAACTGACTAGGAGTGAATCGAAACTCATTACAATTTATAGAAAAATAAATTGTCCGTCTGAATCAAGCGATGGTTATCGTTATTAACGATGATCGTCCAATGTGAGTAAAACTCACCAACTCTGAACAGTTCTATTTTTATAACGTATATTTAGAACTGATAAATGATGACTGATTTTTGTGTGTTAACTGTTTGGTTGAATTACTTGTGTATTGGTTGAAACATTAGATAACGATATATATATATATATATATATATATATATATATATAAATGGTAAATCGAATTTTTGATTCTGTTTATCATAATATTTTATATTGGTATTGTTTAACATCTGTGATGCAGAGAAACAGGTTGGAGGAATCCAACTGGATTCCTCAACATTTATTTCTTGTTTTTCATATATTGTGTATATGATGTGATATATAATCTGTTGTTGATTATTTGTGTTTGAATGATATCAATCACCATTGTTTGGTATTTTAAATACCGTAAGAAATACTGGGATGTAGAAAAGGGATTTTCAAAGTATATTTTGAAAATAAATTAATTATATAAAATCAATGGCTTTTATATATGTAAAAGAAAAAGGATTTTGTAAAAGGAAATATAAATCAAATAAAAAGGAAATTATTTGTAAAACAAATATAAAGGGAATATATTTGTAAAAACAAATACAAAGGAAGATATTTGCAAAATAAATAGAAAGAGAGATATTAGTAAAACATTTACAAATAGAATTTAAAATGAAATATTTGTAAAACATTTACAAATAGATTAAATAGAATATTTATTTATAATAAATAAATAGAATGTTATAAAAGAAATATTTATTTGTTAAATAAATAGAAAAGATAAAAGAAATATTTATTTGTTAAATAAATAGAATTGAAAAGGGAATAGTTATTTGTTAAGTAAACAAATAGAAAAGGAATAATTCAAAGGAAATGATTCAAAGGAGATAATTCAAAGGGGATAATTCAAAAGGAAATGATTCAAAGGAGTTAATTCAAAAGAGAAAATCGAAATGAGTTAATCGAATATTAGTTATTCGGTTAGAGTTAATTAGTTAGAGTTAATCAGTTAGAGTTAACCAGTTAGAGTTAACCAGTTAGAGTTAATCAGTTAGAGTTATTCAAATGGAGTAAATTGAGTAGAGTTATCGAATATCACTTATTCGAAGTAGAGTTATCAAATATAGTTTATTCGAGAAGAATAATCGAAAATAGTGTATTCGAGAGAAGATATAATCGAATATTAGTTATTCGAATAGAGTTAAATAGAATTAAAAGAGTTAATCGGATATAGTATTCGAATAGAGATTTATTTGAAAGAGAAGGTTCATAAGGAAGTGTTAAAGGGTTAAAAGATGAACTTACCCTATTTCGAGATTTGAAATGTTGTTCAGTTAAGGTCTGAGAGGTAGTTATACCCCCAACTTGATTGACTTCATTTTTAATTTAGAAATGGTTAAGGTTCGAGAGTGAAAGTGGTTATAGTGGTTCGAGTTGTCGTCGCGATGTTGATTTAAACGTTTGTTTAAATCCAAGTAAAGAAGATTTGGAAATATTTTCCCAATAGAATCAGAAACGTAATCAAATATTGAAATTGGAAATATGGATTAGAAATGGAAATGTTTTCCAGTGTTAACGTATATTTTCTAAACATAGAAAATAAGGAAAATACGAATATATATATGTATATATATATATATATGATTGATGATTGATTGATAAAATTTCCATCTGGAAATAATATCGTTGTTTGCACACCTATTTTTCTTTGATGGTTAAATCACAGACTATCGAATTTTTGACCATTTCAACGTTGTTAATATGGAGAGACCAGTTGGATTATTATCCAAAGAACCACTCTGTATTGACATAAGCGTTGCAAATCATATGTGCTAAAGATAATTGAGGATGGTGCAAAGTGCAAGGGCTATTGTATAAGTCTTAGATAACAGTGCCTAAGATGGATATACTGAATAGTGCCTTCGCTTCATCCTGTTCCTGGATGACTTGTATGGATGAATGTTTGACAGAGTATTTCCAGAAAGGTCACGTACATTGATTTCTTCAACCATACCAAGAGTGGTAGCGGAGAAGGAAACTGCCTTAGCTAACACGTAATGTACTATTGTAGACATCAATTAGTGATTTTCGATGGATCTGACAATGTGGCATTCGAAGTGAATCTGATGTGATGATAAAGCGTAACCTCAAGCCTCATCAACTGGTAAATGACAGAAATCAGGCAGGTAGCATGGCTATGTAGGTTGTACCTATTAGGGTGAATAATCACCTGATCTAGAGTTTCATTTACTTCTAAAAATCTATTGTTGATACTGTCCCATTCGGGAAACGGTTGTTGATCCCAACCGTTGGTGATAGACATTCGATACACTCAAGCGAAATGAGTGGTCGGTCATGTGTGGCCGGGTTGCAAGATGTTCTTGTTGAACCCAGTGTATTCCTCTTTAGAGGTACACTAGCGAAAGGTGGTTCCATACCTTGTCATAGTTGGAAATCCATTACCCAATACGTGCTTGCGGTTTTGACTATATACTATGTATGTAGAACGTGAGATGAAAGTGTTTCTGCTAGATGATTATTATATTGTGGTTGATAGACATTATTATAATATCAAAAGGTTTTTGATATAAAGATATTTTGGATTCTCATAAGGAAAAACCCGTTCCGTTATACGGCGTGGTCTTATGAGATATCGTTTACTTGTTCAAACTGTTTAAACTGTTTTACTCATAACAGTCTCATGACTGACCCGGAGTTTATTTTGTTTTGTTTTCCCTAAACTCTTGGGTGCCCAATTTTGTACGGACAGTCAAGTAGTCGGGATTTACAGATACTTGAAGAGCTGGAGAAGGAGGCTTCAGGATCATATAGCTATAGTTATTTCCGTTGTGTTGTACTTTGATAATGATGTATATTCAAGTACAGATGTATATTTCAAAGTTATGTTACATATATTATATGTTATTCATTCCGCTGTGAGATTCGTGTTACTCTGATGTTGTGTTCTTCTTCTTCTATTCTAAGTTTCTGTAACAACCCGCAAAATCAGAACCAATTTAAAATTTTTATTTTAGGAAATTTTAATGAATTTTGACAATATAAAATAATTTATTTAAATAATAATGATCTCAAATTTGATTTAAATCGAAGTTAGAATTAATGATTTAATTTTTATTATAAAAAGAGTTAGAAATAACGCGTAGTTTGAAAAGTCAAACTTGAACTTTGACTGACCGTACAGGATGCAAAATTTAACGAATTTTAGTGAAACCAAAAATATTAGAATCTATTTAAAAATATCTTTCCAACGAATCTGAAAAATCGAAATTTCATAACGGAAATCAAAAGTTATGACCAATTCAATTTTTAGAAAGGTCGCTATGAAATTTATAAGGGCCAAATTGCTAAATTTTGCAGAATAAGGAATTAGGACCCGAAACCATCTCCATTGGTTTTAGAATGTTGTTTACATATAAAAATGACTATAAGAACTTATATTTTTGAGTTTCGGAAAAATTCCACTATTTTTGGTATTTTTTAATATTAAATATATTGGCCTTAAAAATAGTCATTTTTCAAACAACCTCGGTTTTCAACGAAACCACTTTTGTTGGAACCGGAATGTCAAATTATTGCTAAGTTTCAATTTTCAGAATTTTTAGAATTAATATGTGAGCGTGGCGAAATAAAATGTGTTTTGACTATTTCAGTTAAATTTGAACGCCTTAAAAATAGCCATTTTTCAAAAAGTCTCAGAATTCGACGAAATAAATTTTGTTAGAACCGTATTGACATAAGAAAGCCAAAAATAATTTTTCTGGATTTTTCTGAGTTAATTTGTGTCCCCGGTAAAATTATTTGTACGGAAAAATTAGAAATAAAGACTTAAATTTTAAAACTGCGAAACGGAGGCTTAGATGATAGTTTGGGCTGTCAAGACATGTCTAGATGAGTTTGAAATGGGGGCTAAATGGTAGGAACAACAGTCGTTGGGCCTAAAACGGAGTTCGGGCCAAAACGGGTTTAAACGGGCTAATTAAATAATAATTAGATTAACCTAATATAATAATATAAAAGAAAAGTCGGGTCCTCCTTCTTCCCCAACGTGATTCCGCCGCACCTTGAACCCATAATGGCCGAAACTTCTCTCCTCCCTATCTCCCAAACCACTAAGAATTAGACCATGCCGTAGTTAAACTTTTTGAAGCTCTTCTCTTCCTCTTTCTTCTCCAACAAACCTCACATCAAACCGTTGCCCGTAGCTCTCGATTCACCTCCCCGAAACCGCCGCCTTTATGCTGCCGCCGCCCCTTGTATAGGTAGCCGCACCCCTCCATTTTTTCGGTGAAGATAGCCCTCTCGTAGCTCTTCAATCTCCCGCAAACCGTTCGTAAAACCGTCGACTATAGCTCCCGAAATCCGCATTCAAAGTTTTGAACATTTCTGAAAATTTGAGGTAAATAGCTTCAGATTTTGTCACGCTTTTAAGCGTCACTGTGTCAGTTGTTAAAGGCCAGAATTCTAATTTATGCATAAATTTCAATTTGCAATCTTTCAGATCCGTAACCGACGTGACGCCTAACACGAGATCTGATTTAAATCACTTCATTTCAGAAACAAGCAAGGTGAGATTTTTTATTTTTTATTTTTATTTATATAATTAATTTAATTTAATTATGTTATCATTATGCAAAATGAATGTTGTATGGATTGAATGGTGGAAATTGATGATTGTGGCCTATATTGTTATTGATGTGTTGTATGATTGGTGTTGGAATTGATTGTGGAAATTGTTATTCGATGACAAGTAGAAAGGTTAAAATAAAAAGTTTAATCCTTAGTTTTGATTTGTAAATAAAGTTTAATCTTTTATCATGATTGACAAATCAAAGTTTTGATTTTTATTTTGAAATGAATAACATTAATAAAGATTAGATCTTTAAAATGAATCTTTGTTTTTGTTTGTATAAAATGAATCTTTGTTATTTTATAAAACATGAAATCTTTTATTTTTATTTATAAAGATTAAAACTTTATAAAATTTTAAACTTTGCTTTTGTTAACAAAGACTACAACTTTGCTTTTGTTAACAAAGATTACAACTTTGCTTTTGCTAACAAAGATTACAACTTTGCTTTTGTTAACAAAGATTACAACTTTGCTTTTGTTAACAAAGATTACAACTTTGCTTTTGTTAACAAAGATTACAACTTTGCTTTTGTTAACAAAGATTACAACTTTGCTTTTGTTAACAAAGATTACAACTTTGATTTTGTTTACAAAGATTACAACTTTGATTTTGATTACAAAAAAATTACAACTTTGTTTTTTGATTGTAATAAAAAAAAAGCTAAATCTTTTTATGTTGAAAATAAGGAGACAATATTTTATGTTTAGAATAAAAAGACAATTTTTTTTATATTGAAAACAAAAAGATGAAATTTTGACGATGAAAATAAAAAGACAATCTTTTTATACTTAAAATAGAAGAAGTTATTATTTTTCATTGTAAAATAGAAGAAGTCATATTTTCATTGTAAAATAGAAGAAGTCATATCTTTTTCATTGTAAAATAGAAAAAGTCATATTTTACATTGCAAATAGGAAAATGAATATTTTTACATTGTAAAATAGTGAAGTTGATATTTTTACTTTGTAAAATAGAAAAGATCATATTTTTACATTGTAAAATAGTAAAGTTGATATTTTTACATTGTAAAATAGTGAAGTTGATATTTTTACTTTGTAAAATAGAAAAGATCATATTTTTACATTGTAAAATAGTAAAGTTGATATTTTTACATTGTAAAATAGTAAAGTTGATATTTTTACTTTGTAAATTATAAAAGATCATATTTTTACATCGTAAAATAGTAAAGTTAATACGTTATAAATATAAAAAGATGATATTTTTTTTCATTGTACATAAAAAGAAGATGTTTTCACATTGTGTGAAATAAAACATATTTTATTATGGAATTTATGAATAAATTTCCACAGCATGAAATAATTAACATTTTTATATGTTATTTATGAATGATTTTTCATCGCATGAAATAAATAACATTTTTATATGTTATTTATGAATGATTTTTCATCGCACGAAATAAATACATTTTTATATGTATTTATGAATGAATTCACACCGTATGAAATAAATTACATTTTTTGTATGTATTTATGAATGAATTTCCACCGTATGAACAAAATTACATTTTTAGACGCAATTAAAAAGGTGAATTTACTTTGCATAACAAAAGTTACCGTTTTATATGTAATTTATATATGAATTTGCACCGTATGACAAAATTGCATTTTTCTATGATATAAAAATGTAAATTTACATTGCATGATTAAAATTACATTTTTTTTTTTCAATGCAATTTGAGATGAAAAATAACGGTAGAATGAAATTTACATTTTTACATGTAATTAAAATGTGAATTTGCATTGTAGGATAAAAGTTACATTTTTTTTAATGTATTTTAAATATGAATTTATGTCATATGATAGAAATTACATTTTTTCTATGTAATTTATATATGAGTTATAATGGTATGATAAAAATTTAGAAATATATTTGTTTACAATTTCATTGAAAAGGAAAATGAGTAAAACATGTTAACCAGTTATGTAAATAAGAAGAAGGGAAAATAGAAATACACATATTTACATTTTCTTTTGTAAATGAAAAGGAACAAAATAATGTGAATCCTTTTATTTACATTTTCTATTGTAAAGAAAAATAACAAAATTGTGTGAACCATTTTATTTACATTTTCTATTGTAAAGAAAAGTAAAAAAGAGAGTTATATTTCTTATTTGCATTTTTAGATGCAAATAAAGCATAGAAAGAAAATTATACTTTTATTTGTCATTGTTTTGTTAAATAAAAGTAAAAGAGTTAAAAAGACATTTTTTTTACCATTGTTTTGTTAAATAAAAGTACAAGATATAAAAGAACATTTTTATTAACATTGTTTGTCAAATAAAAAGACAAATACATGAGATACACTTTTATTTGTGTTTTATGTACAAATAAAAGTACAAGATTGGAAACACACTTTTATCTACACTGTATTTGTTGAAATAGAATTGCTAACAAAATGAGTATATCACTTTCACTCATCTTGGTAGGAAACACAATTTATGTGCAAATATAAGGATTACTTTTATTTGCATAATATACAGTGGAAATTGGTTAAACCTATTAACCAATTCTATATTTATTTATTTATATGAACTGTTGTTGGCTGAAAACCCCACACGGGTATTGGGACGATACTTGACTGACACAAATCCCAATGTTTAATTATATGTCTATCGATTGATCGACAGACTACGATGAGCGTTATTGTTTTATTTTAATGCTCACACAGTTGAAATCGTCACTCTGGTTGTTAATGGATGGATTGGGAATTATTTTCTGTTATTACTCTATACATGAAATGTATGAAACCCATATGACCCAAATTATATGGTACATGGTTGAGTCGCATTCTAATGCAGAATTTCTTTTTAAATAAAGAATTTTATATAATAAAAGGATTTTTGTAAAATAAAAGATTTTGTATTATAAAGTATATTTTATATTCAGAATCTTTTATATATAGAATATGTTATTGATTATTTTAAAATATGTTTTTTTTTATATAGTAATGAATTAATATCTTTAAGATAAATCTTTTATTTAAGATTATTAGATCTTAACAATTATGTTTGATGATTGATACATAGATTGGATTTGTAGTGGACGATGTTTAAATAACATTTATCCTTTAATCCAATTTACATTGAAATTACTATTTGAAATTTATAAATCTATTTTATAAATTAAATCAAAATTGGAATATTAATAAATCTTTTTAGAAAGATTAAAATGTAATTTATTTTATCTTTGATAAAATTAATGAGGACCTTTTTACAAAGATAATAATTTTTATTTAAAAGGATATTCAAAGTTGGAATGTGGCGTATGGTTGATTTTAATTACAAATACGCGAGTTATTCAGAAAGACCGGGTCTAACCCATTCTGAATAATCATCACGACGATCAAGAGTCGAAGATGAAGACGGTGACTGAAGACCGGAGAGCTTCACATCGTTTGGTTGATGGTGACTGATATCTTGAATTGGGACTGATCCCCCAAGGCAAGGTAAAAGTGATGATCTTCCAGACGTACTGGAGATCGACGGATACGTTGTTTCGTTCAGACCCAGAACGGACTTGTAAATGGATAGCATGCCTGACATTGAAATTTATTTCATGTAATTAAATCGGTTTTTATTTAATATATAAATGCATGGTGGCGGAGGATTTATTCTCTTGCTTAACACCCTTTTGTATGTTAAATATTTACCGATCGCATGATATGAGTTGTTGATGTGGTATGCCAAGTTGCACTTGATCAAGGCTTATTGTTGCAAAGCAGAGCCTTGTGGGATGATCAAAGCATAGTCTATTTAGGCATAGCTTTGTGTTACGTGACTTCGCGAGCCTCACAGCCCGGTAGAGTCTAAAACGGGAGAAGGGAACGCAGGGAGTGCACACGTTTCTTTCTAGCTAGAAGTGGTGTCGGTGCTTAAAACTGGCTGACATTTTACTTATGTGGTTGTTGGATTGTTCGAGGCCTCGGTTTATGCGGTCGCTACTGGCCGTAGGATAGGTCCAAAAGGACCGGGAAGCGTGTGTTCAGGAATAACTAATCCAGTCCATTGCACCAGTTGGACAGAGTACCAACACGGGGACGGACCGGCCCTGCAGGATCCAAGGGTTGGACAGAGTACCAATCCTGGGGCATTGCTAGAGTGTCTCGAATCGGTAAGGATCTCCTCCCTAGCCTTGACTCAGATGGAAACCCAAATTTTCAATACGACATCACGCGGTTTTGATTGTATACCTATATATGGCGACATAGTGGGATGGGGCACTCATGCCGTCTAGGATTAATACATTTACTTTGATGTATTTCAAATTGGTTGCACACTATTATTATATAATACCGTGTTTATCGTATCAAGCATCTTTTGATCATTATAAGGTAAAACCCTATCCTCCGGTTTGCGTTGCATTGTGTGATGGGACTTGGGTCTTATAATGGTTTCATTTTTCTAAAAAGCATTGCGTTATTTTGACGATTTACCTTAGTCATGCACTGGCAATCCATAGGAGAAAACCCGTTCCGCGAAAGTGGCGTGGTCCTGTGATTAGCCTTATTATATTATATAGGTTAAGTAGAATTCTCACACCAGTCCCATGACTGACCTGTAGTTTTGTCCACTGGCAAACTCGGGTGCCCATATTTTCCACACGGGCAGTCGAGTAGCTATTTTTGCAGATATTAAACAGGATTCTGGGTTGAAGCTTAAAGCTGTGTCCAGAGATAGAAAGTCTTCCGCTGTGTTCTTCCGCTGCAATATATTTTAATTATTGTAACTTATTCTTCCGCTGTAATTATATTCCAATGTACTCTGATATGTATATTCTGTACTCTGATGTAACATTATATGATGATATGTTATAAAAGTCTTCTGTTGTTGTTTTAATATGTTGTATGCTCAAAGTTAAAGTATTCGTAGATTTTCACTTTTTGGGTCAGACCTGTGTGGTTTATGGTCGATTCAAAGGGTGGGAATTTGCGGGTCTTTACAGTTGGTATCAGAGCGAGGTTAGCTCAAATCTTTGGGGTACAACTTGTTAGAACTGGACAAAAGACTCATCAGAGATTGGATTAGTAATGTCCAATAAGAATACTCATTAGAGATAGGATGAGCAGTGTCCTAGAATGAGTAAACTCGTTAGAGATGGGGTTAGTAATGCCTTAGAACGAGTTCAGAGTTACGAATTTATAATTAACGTATTTTTGATATTTATAATCTATTCTTTGTAATATGATTTTTATAAATATAAAGTTGTATATATTTTGAAAAGATAATCTACCATTAAAATTTAAAATTAAGATAGTTAATTTTACAATTTTTAGCTACGTTCCTTTTCGAGGACGAAAAGTTTTTAAGTGGGGGCGATTGTAACAACCCGCAAAATCAGAACCAATTTAAAATTTTTATTTTAGGAAATTTTAATGAATTTTGACAATATAAAATAATTTATTTAAATAATAATGATCTCAAATTTGATTTAAATCGAAGTTAGAATTAATGATTTAATTTTTATTATAAAAAGAGTTAGAAATAACGCGTAGTTTGAAAAGTCAAACTTGAACTTTGACTGACCGTACAGGATGCAAAATTTAACGAATTTTAGTGAAACCAAAAATATTAGAATCTATTTAAAAATATCTTTCCAACGAATCTGAAAAATCGAAATTTCATAACGGAAATCAAAAGTTATGACCAATTCAATTTTTAGAAAGGTCGCTATGAAATTTATAAGGGCCAAATTGCTAAATTTTGCAGAATAAGGAATTAGGACCCGAAACCATCTCCATTGGTTTTAGAATGTTGTTTACATATAAAAATGACTATAAGAACTTATATTTTTGAGTTTCGGAAAAATTCCACTATTTTTGGTATTTTTTAATATTAAATACATTGGCCTTAAAAATAGTCATTTTTCAAACAACCTCGGTTTTCAACGAAACCACTTTTGTTGGAACCGGAATGTCAAATTATTGCTAGGTTTCAATTTTCAGAATTTTTAGAATTAATATGTGAGCGTGGCGAAATAAAATGTGTTTTGACTATTTCAGTTAAATTTGAACGCCTTAAAAATAGCCATTTTTCAAAAAGTCTCAGAATTCGACGAAATAAATTTTGTTAGAACCGTATTGACATAAGAAAGCCAAAAATAATTTTTCTGGATTTTTCTGAGTTAATTTGTGTCCCCGGTAAAATTATTTGTACGGAAAAATTAGAAATAAAGACTTAAATTTTAAAACTGCGAAACGGAGGCTTAGATGATAGTTTGGGCTGTCAAGACATGTCTAGATGAGTTTGAAATGGGGGCTAAATGGTAGGAACAACAGTCGTTGGGCCTAAAACGGAGTTCGGGCCAAAACGGGTTTAAACGGGCTAATTAAATAATAATTAGATTAACCTAATATAATAATATAAAAGAAAAGTCGGGTCCTCCTTCTTCCCCAACGTGATTCCGCCGCACCTTGAACCCATAATGGCCGAAACTTCTCTCCTCCCTATCTCCCAAACCACTAAGAATTAGACCATGCCGTAGTTAAACTTTTTGAAGCTCTTCTCTTCCTCTTTCTTCTCCAACAAACCTCACATCAAACCGTTGCCCGTAGCTCTCGATTCACCTCCCCGAAACCGCCGCCTTTATGCTGCCGCCGCCCCTTGTACAGGTAGCCGCACCCCTCCATTTTTTCGGTGAAGATAGCCCTCTCGTAGCTCTTCAATCTCCCGCAAACCGTTCGTAAAACCGTCGACTATAGCTCCCGAAATCCGCATTCAAAGTTTTGAACATTTCTGAAAATTTGAGGTAAATAGCTTCAGATTTTGTCACGCTTTTAAGCGTCACTGTGTCAGTTGTTAAAGGCCAGAATTCTAATTTATGCATAAATTTCAATTTGCAATCTTTCAGATCCGTAACCGACGTGACGCCTAACACGAGATCTGATTTAAATCACTTCATTTCAGAAACAAGCAAGGTGAGATTTTTTATTTTTTATTTTTATTTATATAATTAATTTAATTTAATTATGTTATCATTATGCAAAATGAATGTTGTATGGATTGAATGGTTGAATGGTGGAAATTGATGATTGTGGCCTATATTGTTATTGATGTGTTGTATGATTGGTGTTGGAATTGATTGTGGAAATTGTTATTCGATGACAAGTAGAAAGGTTAAAATAAAAAGTTTAATCCTTAGTTTTGATTTGTAAATAAAGTTTAATCTTTTATCATGATTGACAAATCAAAGTTTTGATTTTTATTTTGAAATGAATAACATTAATAAAGATTAGATCTTTAAAATGAATCTTTGTTTTTGTTTGTATAAAATGAATCTTTGTTATTTTATAAAACATGAAATCTTTTATTTTTATTTATAAAGATTAAAACTTTATAAAATTTTAAACTTTGCTTTTGTTAACAAAGACTACAACTTTGCTTTTGTTAACAAAGATTACAACTTTGCTTTTGCTAACAAAGATTACAACTTTGCTTTAGTTAACAAAGATTACAACTTTGCTTTTGTTAACAAAGATTACAACTTTGCTTTTGTTAACAAAGATTACAACTTTGCTTTTGTTAACAAAGATTACAACTTTGCTTTTGTTAACAAAGATTACAACTTTGATTTTGTTTACAAAGATTACAACTTTGATTTTGATTACAAAAAAATTACAACTTTGTTTTTTGATTGTAATAAAAAAAAAGGCTAAATCTTTTTATGTTGAAAATAAGGAGACAATATTTTATGTTTAGAATAAAAAGACAATTTTTTTTATATTGAAAACAAAAAGATGAAATTTTGACGATGAAAATAAAAAGACAATCTTTTTATACTTAAAATAGAAGAAGTTATTATTTTTCATTGTAAAATAGAAGAAGTCATATTTTCATTGTAAAATAGAAGAAGTCATATCTTTTTCATTGTAAAATAGAAAAAGTCATATTTTACATTGCAAATAGGAAAATGAATATTTTTACATTGTAAAATAGTGAAGTTGATATTTTTACTTTGTAAAATAGAAAAGATCATATTTTTACATTGTAAAATAGTAAAGTTGATATTTTTACATTGTAAAATAGTGAAGTTGATATTTTTACTTTGTAAAATAGAAAAGATCATATTTTTACATTGTAAAATAGTAAAGTTGATATTTTTACATTGTAAAATAGTAAAGTTGATATTTTTACTTTGTAAATTATAAAAGATCATATTTTTACATCGTAAAATAGTAAAGTTAATACGTTATAAATATAAAAAGATGATATTTTTTTTCATTGTACATAAAAAGAAGATGTTTTCACATTGTGTGAAATAAAACATATTTTATTATGGAATTTATGAATAAATTTCCACAGCATGAAATAATTAACATTTTTATATGTTATTTATGAATGATTTTTCATCGCATGAAATAAATAACATTTTTATATGTTATTTATGAATGATTTTTCATCGCACGAAATAAATACATTTTTATATGTATTTATGAATGAATTCACACCGTATGAAATAAATTACATTTTTTGTATGTATTTATGAATGAATTTCCACCGTATGAACAAAATTACATTTTTAGACGCAATTAAAAAGGTGAATTTACTTTGCATAACAAAAGTTACCGTTTTATATGTAATTTATATATGAATTTGCACCGTATGACAAAATTGCATTTTTCTATGATATAAAAATGTAAATTTACATTGCATGATTAAAATTACATTTTTTTTTTCAATGCAATTTGAGATGAAAAATAACGGTAGAATGAAATTTACATTTTTACATGTAATTAAAATGTGAATTTGCATTGTAGGATAAAAGTTACATTTTTTTTAATGTATTTTAAATATGAATTTATGTCATATGATAGAAATTACATTTTTTCTATGTAATTTATATATGAGTTATAATGGTATGATAAAAATTTAGAAATATATTTGTTTACAATTTCATTGAAAAGGAAAATGAGTAAAACATGTTAACCAGTTATGTAAATAAGAAGAAGGGAAAATAGAAATACACATATTTACATTTTCTTTTGTAAATGAAAAGGAACAAAATAATGTGAATCCTTTTATTTACATTTTCTATTGTAAAGAAAAATAACAAAATTGTGTGAACCATTTTATTTACATTTTCTATTGTAAAGAAAAGTAAAAAAGAGAGTTATATTTCTTATTTGCATTTTTAGATGCAAATAAAGCATAGAAAGAAAATTATACTTTTATTTGTCATTGTTTTGTTAAATAAAAGTAAAAGAGTTAAAAAGACATTTTTTTTACCATTGTTTTGTTAAATAAAAGTACAAGATATAAAAGAACATTTTTATTAACATTGTTTGTCAAATAAAAAGACAAATACATGAGATACACTTTTATTTGTGTTTTATGTACAAATAAAAGTACAAGATTGGAAACACACTTTTATCTACACTGTATTTGTTGAAATAGAATTGCTAACAAAATGAGTATATCACTTTCACTCATCTTGGTAGGAAACACAATTTATGTGCAAATATAAGGATTACTTTTATTTGCATAATATACAGTGGAAATTGGTTAAACCTATTAACCAATTCTATATTTATTTATTTATATGAACTGTTGTTGGCTGAAAACCCCACACGGGTATTGGGACGATACTTGACTGACACAAATCCCAATGTTTAATTATATGTCTATCGATTGATCGACAGACTGCGATGAGCGTTATTGTTTTATTTTAATGCTCACACAGTTGAAATCGTCACTCTGGTTGTTAATGGATGGATTGGGAATTATTTTCTGTTATTACTCTATACATGAAATGTATGAAACCCATATGACCCAAATTATATGGTACATGGTTGAGTCGCATTCTAATGCAGAATTTCTTTTTAAATAAAGAATTTTATATAATAAAAGGATTTTTGTAAAATAAAAGATTTTGTATTATAAAGTATATTTTATATTCAGAATCTTTTATATATAGAATATGTTATTGATTATTTTAAAATATGTTTTTTTTTATATAGTAATGAATTAATATCTTTAAGATAAATCTTTTATTTAAGATTATTAGATCTTAACAATTATGTTTGATGATTGATACGTAGATTGGATTTGTAGTGGACGATGTTTAAATAACATTTATCCTTTAATCCAATTTACATTGAAATTACTATTTGAAATTTATAAATCTATTTTATAAATTAAATCAAAATTGGAATATTAATAAATCTTTTTAGAAAGATTAAAATGTAATTTATTTTATCTTTGATAAAATTAATGAGGACCTTTTTACAAAGATAATAATTTTTATTTAAAAGGATATTCAAAGTTGGAATGTGGCGTATGGTTGATTTTAATTACAAATACGCGAGTTATTCAGAAAGACCGGGTCTAACCCATTCTGAATAATCATCACGACGATCAAGAGTCGAAGATGAAGACGGTGACTGAAGACCGGAGAGCTTCACATCGTTTGGTTGATGGTGACTGATATCTTGAATTGGGACTGATCCCCCAAGGCAAGGTAAAAGTGATGATCTTCCAGACGTACTGGAGATCGACGGATACGTTGTTTCGTTCAGACCCAGAACGGACTTGTAAATGGATAGCATGCCTGACATTGAAATTTATTTCATGTAATTAAATCGGTTTTTATTTAATATATAAATGCATGGTGGCGGAGGATTTATTCTCTTGCTTAACACCCTTTTGTATGTTAAATATTTACCGATCGCATGATATGAGTTGTTGATGTGGTATGCCAAGTTGCACTTGATCAAGGCTTATTGTTGCAAAGCAGAGCCTTGTGGGATGATCAAAGCATAGTCTATTTAGGCATAGCTTTGTGTTACGTGACTTCGCGAGCCTCACAGCCCGGTAGAGTCTAAAACGGGAGAAGGGAACGCAGGGAGTGCACACGTTTCTTTCTAGCTAGAAGTGGTGTCGGTGCTTAAAACTGGCTGACATTTTACTTATGTGGTTGTTGGATTGTTCGAGGCCTCGGTTTATGCGGTCGCTACTGGCCGTAGGATAGGTCCAAAAGGACCGGGAAGCGTGTGTTCAGGAATAACTAATCCAGTCCATTGCACCAGTTGGACAGAGTACCAACACGGGGACGGACCGGCCCTGCAGGATCCAAGGGTTGGACAGAGTACCAATCCTGGGGCATTGCTAGAGTGTCTCGAATCGGTAAGGATCTCCTCCCTAGCCTTGACTCAGATGGAAACCCAAATTTTCAATACGACATCACGCGGTTTTGATTGTATACCTATATATGGCGACATAGTGGGATGGGGCACTCATGCCGTCTAGGATTAATACATTTACTTTGATGTATTTCAAATTGGTTGCACACTATTATTATATAATACCGTGTTTATCGTATCAAGCATCTTTTGATCATTATAAGGTAAAACCCTATCCTCCGGTTTGCGTTGCATTGTGTGATGGGACTTGGGTCTTATAATGGTTTCATTTTTCTAAAAAGCATTGCGTTATTTTGACGATTTACCTTAGTCATGCACTGGTAATCCATAGGAGAAAACCCGTTCCGCGAAAGTGGCGTGGTCCTGTGATTAGCCTTATTATATTATATAGGTTAAGTAGAATTCTCACACCAGTCCCATGACTGACCTGTAGTTTTGTCCACTGGCAAACTCGGGTGCCCATATTTTCCACACGGGCAGTCGAGTAGCTATTTTTGCAGATATTAAACAGGATTCTGGGTTGAAGCTTAAAGCTGTGTCCAGAGATAGAAAGTCTTCCGCTGTGTTCTTCCGCTGCAATATATTTTAATTATTGTAACTTATTCTTCCGCTGTAATTATATTCCAATGTACTCTGATATGTATATTCTGTACTCTGATGTAACATTATATGATGATATGTTATAAAAGTCTTCTGTTGTTGTTTTAATATGTTGTATGCCCAAAGTTAAAGTATTCGTAGATTTTCACTTTTTGGGTCAGACCTGTGTGGTTTATGGTCGATTCAAAGGGTGGGAATTTGCGGGTCTTTACAGTTTCTATCTTATCTATCCTCACCCTCTAATTTCTTTCATTAATTATTCGGTTATTTTCGATCCTTGGATGTTCGAAATGTGTCGTATATCGGATAACCAAGATCGAATTTTTCCGGGTCGTTACAGTTGGTATCAGAGCTTAAGTTAAGTGATTTACCTTGGCTCTGTGGCATGACTAGGTAGAGACAGGGTTAGTAATACCCTAGAATGAGTTTGAGTGTATATATACGAGTGGACGTATTTGTTATTGATATAAAAATTTGTTTTATATTTTGGAGTTTCATTGGTTGAGTTGTTTATGGGTTTTGGTCGACTAGTTTGATCCATTGTATCGTTAGGAGTTTATAAACACTCGAATACGATGGGTCGACACGATATGTTTTGAAAAGAGGGTAAATTAAAATAAGTTTACCCAAGGTATTTCTTGATATAGAGAAGTATATATATCAAAATTATAATATAGTGGATATATTGGTTGTTACTATAATCGAGTAAGATTATAAATTAAATGGTTATGTAAATAACCAATCAGAATTCATATAAGTAAAATACGTGAAATCAGATGAGTTAAATCAGAAATTTAAACCAGGAATTGAATTAAAATTCTAGGAAATTGGATAAGTATTTATAAACGGATTTGGATTAAAAATAAGGAATATTTAAGATCCTGGGAGATTTTAAATTGTTTTACAAGCAGTGTGAATTATATTTTGAAATAAATTTCAAAGTGGAAATGTTTAGAAATGGTTTTATAGTATTAAACTCACTTCGATCATTGGAAAATAGATTCTGATGATGACAGCTGCATCATCAGTACTCATTTTCGAGTTGTAAGTGACGAATTACTACCAGATATATTGTTTTGAATTTGTTCTGGGAAAGACAAGTTGTGTTGAATTTTAAAAAGGAAAATTTGATTTTTGAAAAGAGTAAACTGTTTATAAAAACTCCCAGGGAAAGACTGTTTGAATTAAAAAAAATTAATAGAAATTTGTGAAAGCAAATTTGAAATAAAGTAAAGCCAGTAAAGTGGTAACTGGGATTGAATTAGAATGATATCAAGACAAATTGGATTGTGAGATTCAAAGTTGAAGTGTAATGTGATAATCATGTTAAGAGTGGAATCGAGAATGAAACTCGAGTTTGAAATAATATTTGGCTTGGATATAAGCGAATGGTTGGATTTGTGGATAAAAGCAGATTGGAATTTGATTGGGATGACCCTTGTATCCGCTGAATGGATAACAGGTGGAAAGGATAAAATGACATGCCGGCAAAAGGTACAAGTTTATATTTCTATTGGATATAAGATTTATGAGCCGAATTGGCAAGCCGCTTGGCTGTTTGATTTTCTTTTGGGTTGGAGATGGCCCAGAGAGATGAGTTGGAGTTTGACCTATTGACCAGTACAAAGGAGGTTATGGCGAAATTTTTCAAAAAAATTAAGGCATTAGAAAATTTTTAGGATTTTTGAAAATTTTCATTGATAAGAATTAATTAAAAATTTAATTGAAATTAAATCGGTTCGGTTGAAACTGAAGTTAAGAAGTGAACAAATATGTTCTAACCAGTCGATAGGGTCGTTCTCTACCTTAGCAATTTCGAGGACGAAATTATTTTAAGTGGGGAAGATTGTAACGACCTGCATTTGCAAAGGTACTATAATTAATTAATTTAATTATATAAATAGTGATATAGTGAATTAAATGGTGGTTTAATTAAATAATGGTGAATATTTAATTAAAATAATAAATTAATTAATATATTTAATTATGAAATAATCAGAATTGGCTGAAATGGCGATATGGTGTGAACTGGATCATCTGTGATATTTAATTCAGTTTAGAATTGAATTATAATAACGAATATATTATTTGAACGGCAGTTTGAACGTATAATTATATTATAATTAAAATCGAGCTTGAAATGGCGCCGCAGTTCGTAATTTGGCGATTCGAACTTCAACTGAATGTACAGGATTCGTTTTAAGCCGGATTTCTATGAAACAAGAAACGTTCGGAGCTGGTGAAGTATATCTTTCTAGTGGAAGAGAAAAATCGAGATTTCGTCGTGTAGATTTTGATTTATGTCCAAATCAAATTTCAAAAAAGTCACTGTGGAATTCCTTTATAATTTATAATGATTTATTTATATTTATAAAAGGAATTTCATTATAAATCGAATAGCGATTTAACCAGGATTTGAATATCGAGTTAGAAATTCATATAGGAATATTCTGAAGCTGTGTGATATTCTGTCTGAATATATACGATGATATTTATTTTTAGATATTAAATTTAATTGTTTTTAAATATATTTATATATTTAAAGGGGTTATTTAGGGCTTTAAAAATAGCAAGTTTTGCAAATGACCTCGAAATTCGACGAAACCAATTTTGTTGGATCCGCAATATTAAATTATTGCTAGATTTCAATTTCCGTGATTTTTGAAGTGAGTATGTAGCCGTACCGATTTTTAAAGTGAAAAACAGTCGATATTTTGATGGTTAAAAATACGCTGTGTGAGGAAACGGAGTCGGAATTCGACGAAACCAGTTTCGTTGGGACCGTAATGTCGTACTATAGCTGCATGTCCATTTTCATGATTTTTGGGTATTATATGTGTCGCACGGATTTTTAAAGGACAAATAAAAATAGCGGTTCATTATATATAAATATAATATTCAAATATAAATATATTAAATCCTACTATAAATGCCCCTACCCTATTGCAAACCCTAATTCTTTCATTTGAGAGGTCAATGGGATTTTTTTTTTCGCCGTTGTCTCCTTCAAAAGAAAAATAAAATCAGATCAATTCAAATAAAACCCTATAAATCCAAACAATATAATTTGAGATCCCATAATGTTTCTCTTCAGTTTGGTATTGATTTTAAAGGGTGCGATTCTTGTTGGCGGACCTCGACTGTGCAACGCAAGCTTCAGTGAGATTAGGGTTCGAGTTATGGTGTGATTTAGGAGTTGATACTTGTTTCTATTATTTGTTTTGGGTTTGTGATGAATTTCCACCGGTATTGGGGAAGTTTCAAGCCTTTCGGTGATCATAGTTGTCGCGGTCTGTACAGGGATACTCCTGTCGCGATTCACAAGGCGAGGTCGAGGGGTTTGTGAAGGTGTCTGTATCGAAGAGTGGGCGAAGAGATGAGCGATGGTGATTTTTATTTTGTGTTCGGTTGAAGGAATAAAGCCGTGGAGGCCGTGGAATTTGCAGAAATGGTGTTCGTGGTGATTACTGGGAACGAGAGTCATTCGGGGAAGAAGGCTTTGAGGAGCGGGTGTGGGCTTTATGGGTTAGGCTGGTTCAGGAAAGATGGGCCAACAAAATAAAGAGTGAGGCCCAAGTTTTAAATAAATAAGTTTATTTGAATTTTAAGTGTTAACTTGTATTAATCGTAACTATCTCGTACGTTATCGAAATTGCATGAAACAAGATCCAACAGGATCGTATGGATGAGCACTACACGCTGGAATTGACTAGGAGTGAATCGAAGCTCATTACAATTTATAGCAAAATAAATTGTCCGTCTGAATCAAGCGATGGTTATCGTTATTAACGATGATCGTCCAATGTGAGTAAAACTCACCAACTCTGAGCAGTTCTATTTTCATAACGTATATTTAGAACTGATAAATGATGACTGATTGCTGTGTGTTAACTGTTTGGTTGAATTACTTGTGTATTGGTTGAAACATTAGATAACGATATATATATATATATATATATATATATATATATATATATAAATCGTAAATCGAATATTTGATTCTGTTTATCAGAATATTTTATATTGGTATTGTTTAACATCTGTGATGCAGGGAAATAGGTTGGAAGAATCCAACTGGATTCCTCAACAATTATTTCCTGTTTTTCATATATTGTGTATATGATGTGATATGTAATCTGTTGTTTATTATTTGTGTTTGAATGATATCGATCACCATTGTTTGGTATTTTAAATACCGTAAGAAATACTGGGATTAGAAAAGGGATTTTCAAAGTATATTTTGAAAATAAATTACTTATATAAAATTAATGGATTTTATATAAAAGAAAAAGGGTTTTGTAAAAGGAAATATATTTGTAAATCAAATGTAAAGGAAATTATTTGTAAAACAAATATAAAGGGAATATATTTGTAAAAACAAATACAAAGGAAGATATTTGCAAAATAAATAGAAAGAGAGATATTTGTAAAACATTTACAAATAGATTAAATGGAAATATTTATTTATAAGAAATAAATAAAATGTTATAAAAGAAATATTTATTTGTTAAATAAATAGAAAAGATAAAAGAAATAATTATTTGTTAAATAAATAGAATTGAAAAGGGAATAGTTATTTTTAAGTAAACAAATAGAAAAGGAATAATTCAAAGGAAATGATTCAAAGGAGATAATTCAAAGGGGATAATTCAAAAGGAAATGATTCAAAGGAGTTAATTCAAAAGAGAAAATCGAAATGAGTTAATCGAAGTTATTCGGTTAGAGTTAATCAGTTAGAGTTAATCAGTTAGAGTTAACCAGTTAGAGTTAGAATTAACCAGTTAGAGTTAATCAGTTAGAGTTATTCAAATGGAGTAAATCGAGTACAGTTATCGAATATCACTTATTCGAAGTAGAGTTATCGAATATAGTTTATTCGAGAAGAGTAATCGAATATAGTGTATTCGAGAGAAGAGATAATCGAATATTATTTATTCGAATAGAGTTAAACAGAATTAAAAGACTTAATCGAATATTGTATTCAAATAGAGATTTATTTGAAAGAGAAGCTTCGTAAGGAAGTGTTAAAGGGTTAAAAGACGAACTTACCCTAATTCGAGATTTGAAATGTTGTTCAGTTAAGGTCTGAGAGGTAGTTATACCCTAACTTGATTGACTTCGTTTTTAATTTAGAAATGGTTAAGGTTCAAGAGCGAAAGTGGTTGAGTGATTTTAGTAAATAAGTACAGTGTTTCGAGTTGTCGTCACGATGTTGATTTAAACATCTGTTTAAATCCAATTAAAGAAGATTTGGAAATATTTTCCCAATAGAATCAGAAACGTAATCAAATATTGAAATTGGAAATATGGATTAGAAATGGAAATGTTTTCCAGTGTTAACGTATATTTTCTAAACATAGAAAATAAGGAAAATATGAATATATATATATATATGATTGATGATTGATTGATAAAATTTCCATCTGGAAATAATATCGTTGTTTGCACACCTGTTTTTCTTTGATTGTTAAATCACATACTATCGAAGTTTTGACCATTTTAACGTTGTTAATATGGAGAGACCGGTTGGATTATTATCCAAAGAACCACTCTGTATTGGCATAAGCGTTGCGAATCATATGTGCCAAAGATAATTGAAGACGGAGTAAAGCAAGGTCTATTGTATAAGTATTAGATAACAGTGACTAAGATGGATATACTGAATAGTGCCTTCGGTTCATCCTGTTCCTGGATGACTTGTATGGATGAATGTCTGACAGGGTATTTCCAGAAAGGTCACGTACATTGATTTCTTCAACCGTACCAAGAGTGGAAGCGGAAAAGGACACTTCTTTAGCTAACACACAATGTATTGTTGTAGACATCAATTAGTGATTTTCGATGGATCTGACAATGTGGCATTCGAAGTGAATCTGATGTGATGATAAGGCGTAACCTCAAGCCTCATCAACCGGTAAATGACAGAAATCGGGCAGATAGCATGGCTATGTAGGTCTCACCTATTAGGGTGTATAATCACCTGATCTAGAGTTTTATTTACTTCTAAAAATCTATTGTTGATACTGTCCCTGTAACAACACGGATTTTGCCCGGACCTAATCGATCGCAAAATCGACCAAGACCGTTCAAAACTCGCATACGTTAACTTTCGGAATACAATTCATAAGAACAAATAACAATAGGCTTTTGTAGACATTACAATAATGTTACATCAGAGTACATCAATTAAAGGAATGATACAGCTGAAGTTAAATTACAATACATAAATACAATACACAGTGGAAGACTGTAAATGCTCTGGACACAGCTTTAAGCTTCAATCCAGGATCCTGCTAAAAGAATAGATATCTGCAAAACAAGCTACTCGACTGCCCGTGTGGAAAAATATGGGCACCCGAGTTTGCCAGTGAAACAAACTACAGGTCAATCATGGGACTGGTATGAGAAATCTTAACTAAACTAATCTAATGATAAGGCTAATCACAGGACCACGCCGCTAACGCGGAACAGGTTTACTCCATTGGATTGCCAATGCATAAGTAAAGTAAATCGTTCAAATAACACTATGCCTTTTAGAAAAATGAAACCATTATAAGACCCAAGTCCCATCACACAATGCAACGCAAACCGGAGGATAGGGTTTTACCCTATAATGGTCAAAAGATGCTTGATACGATAAAACGGATTTAATATTAGTGTGTATATGTTTTAATAAAACATTTCAATCATAAATATCAATCATAGACGGCATAGTACCCCATCCTACTATGTCGCCATACCAGTTATACAATCGAAAACGAGATGTCGTATTGGAAATTGGTTTTCTGTAATGAAATCGAGGCTAGGGATCATCCTCTTCCGATTTGAGACACTCTAGCAAATGCCTCAGGATCACACCTAAGGGCAACCCTTGGAACGATCGGGCCGGTCCCCACCTAATGGTAGTGAATTGGCAATTCCTGAACATACGTTTCCCGGCCCTTTTGGACCTATAATATGACCACTTCCGGCTATAAAAAAAACGAGGCACCTCAATCCATAATCCACATAGTAAAATGTCGGGCCGTGTTAAAGCCCAAACACCACTTCTAGCTAGAAAGAAACGTATGCACTCCCTACGGTCCATATCCCGTTTTTGACTCATACCGGGGTGTGAGGCTCGCGAAGTCACGATATACACAAAGCTATGCCTAAAGAGACTGTGCTTTGATCATCACACAAGGCCCTGCTTTTCAACAAAAGCCTTGATCAATTGCATCTTGGCGTTCCACATTGACAATTAACGCCATGCGATCAATCACTATTAATATATACCAGGGTGTTAAGCAGAGAATATATTCTCCACCACCAATCAGTTATACATTAACAGCAATCAATTTAATTCACATGGAACGAAATCCAATGTCAGACACACATCCATTTACAAGTCTGTTCTGGGTCTGAACGAAACCGGAGACATCTGAGAGGTCCTCGCATATCCGAACAATCAACAATAGTCCGGACGGATACCACTGAAGCCCCTTCAAGGTAGCTACTCCAATCATGGGCATCAGTAGCAACACATCCATTCGATGTGAAGATCGTCGGTCTTCAACCACCGTCTTCAACTCTTCGACTCTTCATCGTCGTAGTGATCATTCAGAATGGGTTAAACCCGGTCTTTCCGAATGACTCGCGTATTTTTATAATTAAAAATCAAGTACTATAAAAACACATCCAATGCCTCATTCCAATTCAGAATTATTCTTCTAATAAAATATTCACATTATTTTATCAAAGATAAATTCTTTAAATTTATTCTTAAATCTTTTCTTTTAAAGATTTATTAAAAACTCCAATTTGGTTTTAAATATCAAAATCATTATTTAATGATTATTTAATTTTAAGAAATCAATCTTATCCTTATTTGAGTTAAAGAACTAATGTCATTTAAAACATTGTTCACGATAAACTCAAATTCATCTCCCATTAAATAGGGGATTTTCATAGAAATCAGACCAATGTATAATCGATATGAATTTTTGTATCGGGCTATTAATATAAATGGAATAACGGCAAAGCCTTTTAAATTTCATATATATTAACGGCCTTCTTTTACAGAAGCTCATCTCGAATATTATTAAATCAAATTCCATTCCATCCCAATTTAATATATTAAATTGGAAAACTTTACTCTTGGAAAATATTCCATTTTAAATCTTAATAAAAGATTCATAAATCCCAAATTATATTTCACTGCAAACTGGGTTAAAGAACAAGTGTCGTTTAAAACACTGTTCACGATAAATCCAATGTACATTTCATTTTATTCCAATTATCAAATATGATTGAAACTCTGAAATCTTAATTAAAAGATTTATTATTTTCTCAACTGGGGTTAAGAACAGTGTTATTTAAGACACCATTCACGAAAACCTAAAAATCCAATTTATTCTGTTTAATTCCAAGTAAATATTAACTTATTGGAAAACTTTATTAAATCTTAATTATAAGCTTTGTTCAAGTTAATAACTAGTTCATATCGATAAATATATTTTTATCTCTTCACTATTGGTAATTTTCATCTAAATTCCTTGTAAATCATTTATTATGATTTTACATAATATTTCCATATTTTTAATAATTTTATTTTCGCTCGTACAGTCGGTTTCCAATAACGGCCACCGAACTACATCCATAGCGACCTTTTCTAAATTTGATTTGGACATAATTCCAAATCCAACCGTTAGATTTTAACACTCTTATATTCATTGGAAAGCTCTTTTCGATACGAACCCAAAGGTTCCGGTTTTAGGAGAATCCGACGGTCGGATCTCCCGTTACGTCCATTTAAAGTTAATGGTCGAAATTCGCGAACGGTCGCTGCGCGGCGCTTTCTATTCAGGCCATTAAATATATATATTTAATATATATTATATCGTCGATTTCTATATAAAACGTACTTTATAAAATATTTATAAATTCGCCTTAAAACAATTTTAACTTTATTTCAATTTAAAGTCTAAATTGAATGTTTTATTTTCTTATCATATTTAAAAGTATTAATATTTCTAAAATATTAAGTTTACAAATCACTTCTTTTTAACATTCATTTTAAAATGAATACATTAAATCGATAAACACGTTTGGTTTAAAACGGCGTTTCTATTTAAAACAGATTAAATAGGCCAATTCAATTTCTTATTCATTTGTATTTTATATTGGGCCAGACCTCCCACATTAAGCCTGTGACTTATGGAGGTTGGATATGCCGGTTCGTTCTGGGCAGACTTATCCCATAAGTTGGTCTTAACCTCGTGTCATGACCCGTTTCGTATTTTTAACTCAACCTTTTTCATTGTGACTTTTTAACCCATATAATAAAATCTTTTGAACTTTAAAAGATCAAAACCATTATTTGATTTCCTTTAACTGAATATTTTATTAAAATATTCTTTTAATTCAAAATTGGAATGGGACCCAACAATTACCATATAATTTAATTATATGGATTTCAAACACCGCAATGTATTTTACACTAATGATAAAAATCATTAATAACAACCAAACATCCAAAGTGAATATTAATATTGTATAAGCGTCAAATAAATAACGATTAAAACTAATCACAAGGGAGATCCGTGAATATCATCCCAAGACCCGTGTGGGGTTTTCAACCAACACATAACATATAACAAATAATTAAATAAATTATTTGTGCACTTGGGCGATGTGTAAAAATTACCGTCCCAATCAACATAAACAAGTCAGGAAACTTGTTAATGGCAGTGTAACATATTTTTGAATTCCAACATAAATGTTTATTTCTAACATAAATGTTCTTTTAATTCTAACATAAATGTCGTTCTTTGAATGCTAACATAAATGATATTTTTATTCTAATTAACTATTCTTAACAAAATGACATATTAATACAACATTTTATAACTAAAAGGCATTTTTAATCAAATGCAACATTTTAAAATAAAAATGTGACTTTTCTATGTACTCTAACATTACATTTAAAATGTGAAATTTTAAATGTGAACATGTTTTTATTTAAAACATGACTTTTTCCATATTCTGTTCATGATATTTAAAATATGATTTTTAAATGAAAACATGTTTTTACATAACATGTTTTTATTTAAATGACATGTTAATTCTAACCTTAAACAAATGACTAGTTTATTTCTAGACAAACACTTTTAACAAAAGCGATGTTTTAATTCTAACTAAGCATTTTGACAAAAGTGTTCTTTTATTCTAATACTAACTTTTATGAAAAAAAAGTTCTTTTCATATATTGCATTAAACTAGAGTTTTTAATGTTATTGTTAGCCTACTTTGTGAACTAGGCAACACAAAGTCAAGAAATCAGACATTAAGAGCATTTTCAGTTAGAAGACTTCGGTTCGGATTGGAGAAGACACTACAACCTAGATTGGATAGCTGCAGTTGTTCGGGTCGGATCAGAGCAACATATCGGTTCGGGTCGGATGGAATCTTCTGTTCGGATCGGTGAACTGCTGTTGAGGAAATTGTTAAGGTATATCTAATCGGATCGGAGGGAAACATAATCTCAGTTGGATCGGAAAGCCACCTATTTGCCAGGGAAATGGATCGGAGCGGAGCGGATTAGAGAAGTAAAGAGCGTTGCATCCAAGCCAATCCGGGTCGGATCGGGTATCCCGATCCGAACCCCTTATCTGTGCATCTCCGACCCAAGCCCATGTTCCATATTATTCTCCTGCACAAGCGCCTGGATATCCGGACCGGCTGTGACCAGTTCCCACTCATAACGTCCGTTACTTTGATGCGTTGTCAACACAATATTTCATCCGAACCCGAAGCTGGTGGGATGGACGACACGTGGCCCCGACCCGGATCAAGTTTTGAGCAAATTCACACCTATAAATACCCCGTCTGGAGACAAAGAGAAGGATCTTTTTTTAGGCACTTTGAGAATTCAACTACCTCCATAATCCGAACTCCATTACTCCCGGAGAATCCAAATCTTCTTTCATTATTTGTTTTAATCTATTGAGTGAATATAAGCGAGTTGTGAGTGAAATCAAGTGACAATTACATTGTATTTGCAACTGAATCATTGAATATAGTGAAAGATAAGTGGACGTAGGCATTTCTTCGCCGAACCACTATAAATCCTGTGTGTTCATTTTTATTTTTATCTCATCTTATTTTCTTTTAATCAATTTGGGTGTTAGAACCACTTTCGGGTCTAACATTTTGGTGCTTTCACTGAGAGTCCTCATCTAAATTCTTTATTTTCCGGGATCTCTTTCTACTTTTTGGACCGTTGAGTTCAAAGAAGTGAATCCTTAAGTTTCTCCACTTTTTTATATTGGTTGAAGTGATTGTCAAAAACTCATGGCCAAAGGAAAAGGTAAGGAAGTTCAGTCTGTTCGAGGAAATGGAGCTGGCGAAGATCAGCAAAATGCTGTTGTAACAAGGTCTCGGGGGCAGAGTTCAGCAGCAGGAAGAACCAATGCAGGAAATCCAAGCCGCCGGCAGGGGGAGAGCTCCGATCCGATCCGGGTAGGAGATTCTGAAGCAGTGCATTCCCCCAATCTGAACCGACCCGAGCTGCTTGCCACGTACCGATCCGACCAGGCTCCCCAGCTCCGAACCGATCCGACCTCCTACCTCCGATCCGACCCGATGCTTGGTGAAGCTGGAACCTCTACTCGAGTCCCTACGAATGCTCCCATTCCAGCCACCAGGGTTGGTGATCAGGTCAATCCATCTGCGCCCATCACTCAAGGAGATTTCTCGCGCTTGCTTGACATGCTTGAGAGCACGAGGGAGGCCATGAAAGTTCACGAGCGCACTAATCTCATGATGCAGGAAAATATGAGGCTCATGAGTCGGGAAATTAGTGAACTCCGTCGACAGAGAACTCCATCACCGGTTCGTCACACACCAGTGGATCAATCTTCATCTTCCGAGGAAGAGAGGCCCCGTGAACGACGGCCACTCGAATGACCTCAGAACGTGGAGCAACTCACATTTGGATCTTTGGGATCTCGTGAGGACATTGCACGAGCATTAGGAAACAATGACCCCACTCGGGGGCAAAGACTCCAGTCCCCTCCTCCCGAGATCGACCGGGAGCGCAGGGAACGGAATCGAGCAGAGGCAGCACGAAGAAGAAGGGCATCTCCTGAACAAGAGCCCAGAAGGAACTCGGATGCTAGGGCCAGGGAACCTGAGCGGCCCCTAACTAATGCTGATGTACAGGCAATGGTTCGCCAGATCATGTCCGAGAGCCGGAATTATACAAATGAAGATTATGGCATTGAGCGAAGCCATACTCCCTTCACCGACCATATCCTCGACTTCCAATTTCCCCGACGCTTTAACTTGCCACAGATGGACAAGTACAATGGAAGGACTGATCCGGGACAGCATTTGATGCGGTATTCGTGGCTCATGAATGCTGCTGCTGCCCCTGATGAAGTGAAGTGCAAAGCATTCCCAATCTACTTAGAAGATGTGGCATTGTTCTGGTTTACCCAACTTCCTCCTCGTTCGATTTCGAATTACAAGGAACTAAGCGAGCGTTTCATGAACCAGTTCCGACTACATGCCCGAAAGTCCAAAAGTTTTATTGAATTATCGAGAATCAAGCAGGCGCCAGGAGAATCTTTAAGGGCATAACTTGATCGTTTTAACCAAGCTGTAACTGAGGTCAGTGACCCGCATGAGCCCACTATTCTGATGGCATTGAAGGAAGGAGTCGATCCTGAATCTGAGTTTGGAGACTACCTTTCTGGGAAAACACCCTCCACAAGGGAGATATTCTACGAAAAAGCTGATATTTATCTAAGACGAGAGGAGGCCAGGGCAAACCGAAAGAGAAAGTCTGAGACGACTTCAAAGGAGAATGTGCAGAGTAACATCGCCGTAAAGCAGTCTGGGGAAAGTTCTGGAAAGGTTGAAGTAAATGTAGGAAACAAGGGTGGAAACAGCAATGCTGGAAGCGGGGGTAACAACAACAATAACCGTAATCCAAACGGTAACAGAAGAAACAGAAATAGGGGAAGTGACCCTAACAAAAGACCCCGATTCCAGAACTACGAGGATTATACACCATTGAACGACACCCTGGAAAATATTTACCTGGATACGTATAATGTGTTACAATACAAAAGACCGCCACCTCGTGATTCGACCGAGAAAGAAATGGCGACAGGGAAGTTTTGTTTGTTTCATGGAACTCACGGGCATTCAACTAATGAATGTCGGCATTTGAGGGATGTGATTGAGAAACTGTTGCGTGAAGGGAAGTTGGATGAGTACAAGGTTGCCCCGAGGGACAGGGGGCAAGGAGAGCAGGCTCCAAAACAGATTCTACCTGCTCCCAAGCCTACAGCGCAACAGAAAGGTAAAGGAATTGTTATCAACTCCATAGTAGGCGGACCTCACCCAGCAATCCGAAGTTTCAGATCAATGGATCAATATGTGAATGCTGCCAAGCATCTAGACGTGAATGAAGGTGATGATTTAGAAGATGTCACCCCCATAAAACAACAGAAGACCATGTTTGACGACGTGGTATTTCGCAGCCGAGACAATACTGGGATACAATCACCCACCAATGATCCTTTGGTTATTACTACCACCATTGGGCCGGCCTTGGTCCATAAGGTATTAGTAGACAACGGAAGTTCCGTTAATATTTTGTTCAAGAAATCATTTGATTAGATGAAGCTGGAATCTGAAGATCTGAAGCCTTGTGAAGGATGGATCAGAGGCTTCAACGGGGCGTCGACGGCTCCCATGGGATACATAGATTTGCCCGTGACCCTGGGGCAAGGAGAACGTAGAAGAGTGCGGATGCTTCAGTTCGTAGTATTGGACGTAGATTCGCCTTATAATGCATTTTTAGGGAGGCCTGCCCTCGCTGAATTCAGAGTTTGTATCGCCCCTTGGTGCTTGTTACTTAAGTTCCCAACCGAAGCCGGAACTGGAGTAATGAGAGGGGATCAAGTTTCCGGACGGGCCTGCTATGTGGCCGAACTAAAGATGTTGATGAAAGGACTTAACGTTGAGAGTAAGGATGCCTCATCTCCCTCAAAGGGGGACTCGGCATAGCAATTAGAGAGATTGACCCCGAGGGAGTTGCCCAAAGGAGCGCCTGAAGACCTGGATCCCAGAAAAGACGAGGAACCAGAGGCTAGGAATGCAACTCCTAATGAAGCGACAGTGGAAATTTCCATTAATGAAGCTGATCCGACAAAAGTTTTGAAAATTGGTTCACAATTGGATCCACGTCGAGCTAAAGAACTAACGGACTTCTTGAAGACAAACCTAGACGTGTTCGCCTGGACCCATGCTGACATGTGTGGGATATTGCCATCCATTATAAGTCACAAATTGAATGTGAACCCGAAGCATCCGCCTGTGAAGCAAAAGAGACGCATGCTGGGCCCAGAGAGGTCGGCTGCTCTCAAAGAGGAAGTAGAGAAATTGAAGTAGAATGGATTTATTCGAGATTCGACCTATCTCGACTGGATATCGAATCCCGTCTTAGTAAAGAAGCCAAACGGAAAGTGGCGGACTTGCATTGACTTTTCAGATTTAAATAAATCTTGCCCGAAAGATAGTTTCCCACTTCCCAGGATTGACCAGCTTGTAGACTCGACAGCAGGTCATGAACTTCTCTCTTTCATGGACGCATATTCTGGGTACAACCAAATTCCTGTGCACGTACCAGACCAAGAACATACGAGCTTCATTACGAATTTGGGGTTATATTGTTATGTTGTAATGCCATTCGGATTGAAAAACGCTGGAGCTACTTATCAGCGCTTGGTAAATAGAATGTTTTATAATCAAATAGGAAAAACTATGGAAGTTTATGTGGATGATATGCTTGTCAAATCAAAGCAGTCCTCCAACCATACGCAGGACTTGGCGGAAATGTTTGGTATCCTGCGAAAGTACCGGATGAAATTGAATCCTCTGAAATGCTCATTTGGAGTGGCATCGGGAAAGTTCTTTGGCTTCATTGTGAGTTCCCGAGGAATTGAAATCAACCCTAGCCAGATAGCAGCAATTAGAAACATCGAAGAACCGAGGAGGATTAAAGACCTCCAAAGTCTTGCAGGGAAAGTAGCGGCGCTGAGTAGATTCATCTCCAAAGCCACAGATAAATGTGTTCCGTTTTTTGATTTGATTAAAAAGGGAAAGAAGAACTTCGAGTGGACTCCGGATTGTGTTGAGGCCTTTCAAAATCTGTTGGAACTTCTAGAGAAACCGCCAATTTTATCAAAGCCCGTAGATCACGAAGAATTATTTGTTTACTTGGCAGTCTCGGCTCACGCTGTCAGCACAGCCCTGGTTCGAGAAGAAGACAAAGTACAAAGGCCGGTGTATTATGTAAGTAAGAAATTAGCAGCGGCAGAGCGTAACTACCCAAAAATTGAGAAGCTCGCTTACAGCCTCCTGATCGCATCCCGAAAACTTCGTCACTATTTCCAAGCCCATCCAATAACCATATACACCGATCAGCCCTTAAGGCAGGTGTTGCAGAGACCCGAAGCATCGGGAAGGTTGATCAAATGGAACATAGAACTAAGTCAGTTTGATTTGAATTTTCAACCACGAAAGTCAATCAGGGGGCAAGCCCTAGCAGACTTTATTGCGGAGTTCACCATTCCAGAGGAGGAAATAATCAATGACAGAGTGGTTAAGTCCGAGGATGAGCTAAAGATGAATCCGTGGAAACTATATACAGATGGAGCCAAGAACGACCGAAGGTCCGGAGCTGGAATTGTCTTAGTCACTCCCGAGGGACGGTCGTTATATTACGCCCTGCGATTAGAATTTTCGGCGACTAACAATGACTCTGAATATGAAGCCCTGATCGCCGGGCTGAAGCTTGCTAAAGACCTCGGAGTAAAAATGATAGACATATTTTGTGACTCTAAAATTGTTGTTTGTCAAGTGCGAGAGGAATTCGTGGCTCGAGGACCTTGACTTATCGCCTACCTCAAGAAAGTGAAAGAGCTATTGAATAGCTTAGAGCGGTACAACATAACACATATTCCCCGAGTTGAAAACCAGAAAGCGGATAGACTGGCAAAGCTGGCTAGTTCCGACAATCCAGAAGAGACTGAAGTAATTCCAATTGAAACATTGGAGTCGCCAAGCTTTGAGTCAATGGAAATTTAATTCGCTTTTGAAGCGGAACCAGAGAAGGAGTCATGGATGACTCCAATTAAGAATTTCCTTAAGAATGGGACACTCCCATCGAAGAAGAGTGAGAAAAGAGCTGTAGTTCGCAAAGCTACCAGATATGTCATACAAGATGATACTCTCTATAGGCAAGGATTTTCTATGCCCCTGTTACGATGTATAGCACACGACGACATCAAGCGTGTACTAAGAGAAGTACACGAAGGTGAGTGTGGAGATCATACAGGAGGTCAAACTTTAGCAAAGAAAATATTGCGGTACGGATACTTCTGGCCTACGATCAATAAAGATGCAGCTGATTATTCACGATGCTGCGATAAGTGCCAGAGATTCGCCAAAATCCCCAGGGCACCGTCGACCCAGCTTAAATCAATCGTGAGTCCCTGGCCATTTGCCACATGGGGAATTGATATCATTGGAGTTCTACCAATTGCTAAAGGAGAAGCTAAGTATGCAATAGTAGCCGTGGACTATTTTACGAAGTGGGTGGAGGCTGAGCCCTTGACCAAGATCACAACAAGAAAGGTGATAAGTTTTGTGGTTAGAAATATTATATGCCGATTCGGGATCCCAAGGACGATTATAACTGACAACGGGACCCAATTTGATAGCACTGAATTCAGAAATTTTTGCCAGAAGTATAAGATAGACAAACGATATACTGCAGTCGCCTATCCGCAATCGAATGGGCAAGTAGAGGCAATAAACAAAGTAATAAAATCCATCCTCAAGAAGCGATTAGAGCGTGCAAGGGCAAAGTGGGTTGATGAATTGCTCCTAGCTTTGTGGGCATATCGAACAACATTTAAAACGGCCACCGGTCATACCCCTTTCTCTCTCTCCTTTGGCTCAGAAGCTGTAATTCCAGTTGAACTAGAAGTTCCTTCCCACAGAGTGACATATTACGACCCGATGACAAATCGGGCACTTTTACTTGAGTCTCTTGATGAAGTCGAAGAGAAAAGGGACGAAGCAGATTTGCGTGCAGCAAGACATCGGCGTCAGATAGCACGCTATTATGACAAAAAAGTTCGCCTCAGGACTTTTGAACCAGGAGATTTGGTGCTAAAGAGAGTCTTTCCATCCCTTCCTCACCTTGGTCCAAAATGGGAAGGACCCTTTGTCATTCAACGGAAACTTGAAAAAGGAACCTTCAAGTTAACGACCGTGGATGGCGAAGAAGTCCCCAGAGCATGGAATGCCCAACACTTAATGCGATATTTGGATTAAAAATACTGTACTTAGTGTTATTTTTCTTATGAACTCTGTAATAAGGCACGACTTGCCTTGGGAAAGTCTGACGATATGAATAAAGGACTATAAAGTGGATGTAGGCTACGACCTAGCTGAACCACTATAAAAATATTGTGTGTTATTTACCTTTATGCATTATGTATATATACATCTGTTAATTATTCTGTTGTAGGTATGAAGTACAGGGTGACTCACAGCCTAAAAAGGTTGAAAACGGTTTAGACATAAAAAGAAGCACAACGACTATTTGTGCGATAAGACATAAAAGAATGAGAAAACGACATTCTTAACTCTAACTCTCCAGAGAGAGAGAGAGAGTATAAAAGCGTCTCCGACTAAGCGCTGAAAAAGGGATTCTACTCCTAACTCTAACTCTCCAGAGAGAGAGAGAGTATAAAAGCGTCTCCGACTGAGCGCTGAAAAAGATATTCTCCTCCTAACTCTAACTCTCCAGAGAGAGAGAGAGAGTATAAAAGCGTCTCCGACTGAGCGCTGAAAAAGGGATTCTACTCCTAACTCTAACTCTCCAGAGAGAGAGAGAGTATAAAAGCGTCTCCGACTGAGCGCTGAAAAATATATTCTCCTCCTAACTCTAACTCTCCAGAGAGAGAGAGAGTATAAAAGCGTCTCTGACTGAGCGCTGAGAAAGAAATCTTTCCCCGTTGAAAGACAGGGGAATAAACAGACGACTAAACTCGAACTCTAACTCTCAAGAGAAAGAGGGAGAGTATAAAAGAAATGCCAGAAAAAACGACAGGTACTGACGGCACAGGAAGTGCTATCCCGTCAAAAAATCGGGAGCCTTCGGATTGCTTGGTTAAGCATTAAATAACTTGTGGAAATTGACTGGGGACACTTATGTACACGCATATTTCCCCCCTCCACAACTTCGTTTCACAACTGTAGACATGCATAAGTGCAGAACTACAAACAAACATTGCAAAAAGTGAATTTTTTTTTTACAAATGAATGAATTTGTACAGGGAAATAGCTAAAAAAGAAAGTGCAGGAGCTGCTTTTGTAGCAGCAATTATTGGTTCACAAAAATGCAAAAAAGATACAGGGCAATCCACTATTTAGATTTGGAATGAGCCTTGGATTTCTTGGCGGCTTTCTCCGCATCCTTTGCTTCCTTCTCGGCTTCGGTCAAGATTCGTTTTGATTTCTTTTTCCCTGAAGATGCGGTACTGGAGCCAGTAGACTTCTTCCCGGAGGGCGGGGCACTGGAATCAAGAGAAGATTTTTTAGCAAGTTCTTCTGTAATAGATCTAGTTGAGAGCTTAACAACTAACCTTGAACCCGCATCCACAACTCCGAGGGGCTTGAGGACCTCAGGGTCTAGTTCTTTGGCCTTTAATTGCAAGCGCTTGTCTTGATCAACCTTCATTGCAGCCAAGGTAACGTCATCAGCGCTTTTTGACTCCCCGGTTATAGCAACTTCTAGTTCCTCTTCATGCCCCCCGTCTCCGCCGTCGTCCTTTAAAGCTGCTATCATTTCTTCATCATGGGGAGTGGAGACCTTAGTTGGCTCACTTCCTTCTCTCAAGTCTATAGAAGCAGCCTTGTCTTCCCCTTTTTTGGCCCCATCTGCGGGCTTTGTCCCAACGGCAGCTCCTTGAGCTATATCTGTCTTTTCGGATGATTCGACACCTACAGAATGAGAAGCAACAGTTATCAACTCAGGCGAAAACAATGGGTCTCTCATCGAATGTTCAATCACATGGCGAAAGGTAGTAATAGCTTTGGCAAATTGAGGAGAAAAGATAGGGATACCTTCCGAAGACTTCTCAGCGGGGGTGACTACTACCTCTGGGGCTATTTCAGGAATAGGGGATAGCAGAGTTGTTCGGGGAATTCCCGGATTTTCAGGATCATACCCTTCTACTTCGGGAGTTGCAGGGGCAGAGGAAGAGGAACCAGCTTCGAGAATGGCTTTTTGTTTAGACTTCCGTCTCTCTTCTTCCATGGCCTCAGCAATAAGGCGGCGCCCTTCAGCCAGGCGCTCCGGTTCATCATCTCTCAAGTATTTCTCCATCAGTTTATCTTCATCGAGGGAATCGACCTTAAGTTCCTCTTTTTCCCACTCGACGATCTGATTCCATACTTGAACTAGAGTGGATGGATAGTCCTCGATCCAAGAAATGTTTCGGCGACGAATAATATGTGTGAAGAATTCAATCATTAGCTCGTCGAAACCCTGAATGTCAGCCTCCGCCTCTGATAGTTGCTTGCGGGCTTCCTCCGCAGATTTAATAGCACACTCTACATTGCCCTCAGCCAGGGCAGCCCTATTCTCTGCCTCCAACAGCTTTGAAGCCAAGTCGGCATTTTTCTTTTCTAATTCGGCACTCCTCTTTGCTAACTCGGCGTTTTTCTGTTCAAGCTCAGCATAAGCAAGGCGTGTCTTAGCAGCTTCTGACTTGGCCTCGTCAGCTTGCTTTTTTAATTCAGAACGCTCCTGAGTATGAGATTCAAGCAAATCGTGATAACGCTTTTGCATGTCCTCGAATTGTTGTTTGAAATTAGAAGCGTCCCTTTGAGCGACCGCTAGTTGAGCTTGAGTGTCTTCCAAATCTTTTCCTAGGGCTTTTAAAGCCTTAGCATCCTCCTCCGCAGTCTTTTGCATTGAATCAGTATTTGTGATTAGAGTGCGGATGATTCTAGAAAGATTGCGTGAATATTTGAACATCTCAGTATATTGTTTTTCCACCAAATCAATCTTTGCCTTGGCTTCATTTGCCCAATTAGAAGAAATAGGTTCAAGATTAGGTAAAAAGGTTAAAGTCTCGAAGTAGTGCTCGGGAAATTGCTCCTCTAAATATGCCAGCTTTACTGCAGTTCCCGCATTTAGTGGGGGAGGAGCGGGAATTGATAATTCGGTGTCCCTATGTGAAGAGGATTCAGTAGTCTCTTTGTCCGTCCTAGGTCGTTTAGTGGCAGGGACCTTGTGCTTACTTCGAGACCCAGTTTCTTTTGGAGGAGTTCTCTCTCTACTCCGCTTTTCATGGGAAGAAGTGGAATCTTTAGATGATGGTCTGTCCTCTTCCCTGCGGCTCTGATAACCCTTGTACTTCTCTTGCTCTGGCCGAACTGGTGAGCGAGAACGCGAGGGTCGAGAGCAATAAGGATCGTAAGGCCTTCTCTCATCCCTGCCGCGGTCATCACGGCGGTCATATTCGACATCCTGAGGAGGATTGGACATGCTGCGACGAAGCTTTCTTATATCATAATAAGATCGAGACATCGTACCTGCACGGTAAAACAAACGAAGCTTAGAGTTAATGGATTCACGAAGAAAGAGGTGCAATGGATGCTAATGCTGTTGTGTAAAGTGTATCCTAAAGTGGTGTGTTTCCCCCCAACCAACCCGAGTCTGAAGCTAGACTAGTACGAGTAGGCTCTTTGGCCTTAGCGGGAGTGGTCTCTTCAGAAGAGGTGAAGACTAAAGGATCCTTCCTGAAATCCTCTGAAGTGTTTATAGTCTCGGGTAAGGGGAGATCCCCCAAACCCTGAAATATTTGCTCATCAGTACTAGGAATATTCCCCTCGGAAGCATTAAGTGGCGACTCTGCTGGGGATGTAGACTTTTCCAGAGAAGTGGCCTCCTCGGGGGCAGCATATCCTTCTCGATGCCTTTTTGCCAGGTTAGCCAATTCGTCATCTTGTGTAGAAGATGGAGAAGGTGAAGCTTGAAGAGGCACTGTAGGAATTCCCGAGCCTTCTCCTGTTTCTGGAACCACCTCCACTGGAGGAATGTAGGCGTAAGGGACCGTCCCATGACCGATGCTACGAAAAACAGATAAGAGCCCATGAAAGTGAAGATATTCGTCTTTAAGGACTTCGTCGATAGTCAAGAATTTCTGATCGCCATTAAGAAGTCGGTGCATCCGATCAAAGAACACCTGGTCTGATATCTGTTTGGGGTTGTCTACTGCAAACAAAAAGGAAAACAGGTCAAGATGATGATTCAAGTGTATAGAGCCCGGATTTAGAAAATCAGTGCTTTACTTGATTTTGTCCATCTACTGGCGCATCCAGGTTGTCGCTTCACGTAGAACCATTCTAGTCTGGAGTCTCCAGCTTTACTGCTAAATGGTGCAGAGATTATCTTCCTTTTTGGAACTGATTCAAAGTAGCAGAAGGATGGAGTCTCTCGAGTCCGATGCTTGAAATTATAGAAGAAGTGAACGTCATCAAACGTGAGCTCTATGCCTAGGATTTCACGATATGCTATGTACAAGGTGTGCAAATAGGCATATGAATTGGGATGCAACTGCATGGGGGCAATCCGCATTTGTCTTAAGAAATCAACGATGAAAGGAGAGAATGGAGGAATGGCGCCGACCATGCACATTAATCGAGTGATTGCCATATATCCTTCTGGAGGGTCGTGGGGACGGTCAGAGCGTAAAGGCACTAGAGTGTCCCTTTTCATTATCCCGTATTTTAAGCAAATTCGGACAGGTCGATCATTGTCAATCGTTGATTCAACGGAGTCTGGAGGTGATTCCAATATAACGGCTGATTCAAATTCGTCAGGGGCTCGATGTCACTGATCCCTCCTTCCTCCTCAAAACCCAAAGAAACCTCGTTCTCTGAAGACGCCTCATTGCTTTCTCGATTTCCAACCCCGTAGTCTGGACCTTCACTGTCCCATTCTGGATCCGAAGAAGAAGATATATCCTCAAGAGTGATTTTGTTAGAAGTTTCCGGGGCTTCTTTCCTCTCAGCTAGTCTGGAAGAACGTCTGGGCCTCATTGTCACGGAGCTATTGAAGAAGCAATAGCACGGATTAGAGTAAATTAGCCCGTACCCCCCTGTGTATGTGTGTGAACTAAAATATGTGCAGTGAATGTGAGAAATGCAAAGTAAAAGTGCAGCAATGTAAGACGAAACTTTGAAGAGAAAGAGATAGTCAGAGTAGTTCTTAATGTTCATTTATGTCCGCAAGGCACTATCCTAACTGTTCATGAAGTTGGAAGTAATGTCTTTTAAATAGTTGGACGAAAGCTTGTGTTTTAGATTGAAGTAGTGTTCGGTTCAGATGCAGACACCAGGTTCGGATCGGATAGGCAAAAATCCATGTTCAGAGTGATATATCCGGATCGGTTCGGAGATTGCCATCCGGAGCGGATCGGGTTAACCTGGATAACCAGACCCCTATTCTCTCTTTTGTTCTACAACCGGGTCTGATCCGAGCGCATAAGTCTTGACCTTCATTGTATTCGTAGATCCGATCCGACCCGGTCAAACGAGTTAAAACTCATTTCTTGGCCCTATTGCTCCGACTCGATCCGGCTCTGTGAATTTCTCTCTTCCCCTTTTTTCTCCTACCGTTCCCCTACCCGAACCGATCTCCTTCGAGTTCCTTCCTCTTCCTCCTTTTAAGTAGCAAACCCAACTCAAATTCCCAAGCCTTAATTAAAATCGACAGATTAAACACTCAAGTATTCGATAACGAGTTTCAATATCTTCCTCCAACGCCTCGGAATGGCGTCGATGTCATTGACGACGAAGGCGGAGGATGGAAGAGACCGTGGTGATGGAATTATTTAATTACTTTGCTAGAATCGTTCAAACCAACCGTGGATGTAAATTAAAAGCGAGTATGGCAACGAGATTCAAGATTACAAGACTACCTATGTGTTTGATTCGAAGATGGAACCAAAAATTTTGAAGTTTCTTGGAAAGGCTAAAGCTTCGATGTGGAATCGGTTCGGATGAGCAGAAACGATGAATGAGAGAAAGGAAGAAAAGAGAAGTGAATTTATATAAAAAGCAAGTTGACTATTCGTATTCCCGATCGGACCGGCTCGAAAATCCCAATGACGCAGCTTGGCCCACTAATCCCTTGCAGAAAGGTAAAGGAAGAGAGAGATCCATTCGGGTCGGAACCCAAAGCAGAAATCCGTCCGGGTCGGAATCCGAACCAAACGGGATGAAGTGCGACAGCTTGGCATGCATGTTCAAAAGGAAGGATGAAGGCGTGGCGCAATGACAATCAAAGCATGCTCCATTTCCAATAGAAGCATCCTTTGAGGGGGCAAAGTGTTAGCCTACTTTGTGAACTAGGCAACACAAAGTCAAGAAATCAGACATTGAAGAGCATTTTCAGTTAGAAGACTTCGGTTCGGATTGGAGAAGACACTACAACCTAGATTGGATAGCTGCAGTTGTTCGGGTCGGATCAGAGCAACATATCGGTTCGGGTCGGATGGAATCTTCTGTTCGGATCGGTGAACTGCTGTTGAGGAAATTGGTAAGGTATATCTAATCGGATCGGAGGGCAACATAATCTCAGTTGGATCGGAAAGCCACCTGTTTGCCACGGAAATGGATCGGAGCGGAGCGGATTAGAGAAGAAGAGAGCGTTGCATCCAAGCCAATTCGGGTCGTATCGGGTATCCCAATCCGAACCCCTTATCTGTGCGTCTCCGACCCAAGCCCATGTTCCATATTTTTCTCCTGCACAAGCGCCTGGATATCCGGACCGGCTGTGACCAGTTCCCACTCATAACGTCCGTTACTTTGATGCGTTGTCAACACAATATTTCATCTGAACCCGAAGCTAGTGGGATGGACGACACGTGGCTCCGACCCGGATCAAGTTTTGAGCAAATTCACACCTATAAATACCCCGTCTGGAGACAAAGAGAAGGATCTTTTTTTAGGCACTTTGAGAATTCAACTACCTCCATAATCCGAACTCCATTACTCCCGGAGAATCCAAATCTTCTTTCATTATTTGTTTTAATCTATTGAGTGAATATAAGCGAGTTGTGAGTGAAATCAAGTGACAATTACATTGTATTTGCAACTGAATCATTGAATATAGTGAAAGATAAGTGGACGTAGGCATTTCTTCACCGAACCACTATAAATCCTGTATGTTCATTTTTATTTTTATCTCATCTTATTTGTTTTTAATCAATTTGGGTGTTAGAACCACTTTCGGGTCTAACAGTTACGATGTTTTATATTTTAAAACATGAACAAATTTTGTTAAACCATTCATTATATTAAAATATAAGTTTTAATGTAAACATGTTTCATAAGTTTAAAACATGGAGAATTTATATTATTTTACTCTTTTTGTTAAATGACAAAATGAGACCTAGTCCCTTTATTTCATTCTTTTTATTTTAAAAAAAGTGGCGACAAAAAGACATTCTTTTTGTTTTAATCCATTTTATGGTGACAAATGACAATAAAAAAATACATGATTTATAATGATCCTTTTACGTTGAAATATGAATTCCAATGTGAAAATAATTTAACATGACAATGATTCTTTTTAATGTCTTATTAACATTAAAAATGTAAAGTTAATGTGTGCACATTTTTATTTAGAAATGATCATCTTATTAAAAAATAAAGTTTAATGTAAAAACATGTTTCATCTCATAACATGTACAATTTTGTAAATCTATTCATTACACTAAAAATAAAGTTTTTGTAATGATGTTTCCTATGACAAAATTTGTTTACCTTCATAACATTAAAATGTAAATTTAATGTGAAACGTGTTTTCCTAATATGAACAAATTCTTATGTACATTCTTAACATTAAAATATAATTTAACGTGAAACTTGTTTTCTAAATGCGAACAAATATTTATGTACATTCAATACATTAAAATATAATTTTAATGTAAAACTTATTTTCTAAACACGAACAAATGTTTATGTATATTCAATACATTAAATTATAATTTTAATGTAAAAACTTATTTTCTAAACATGAACAAATGTTTATGTATATTCAATACATTAAAATATAATTTTAATGTAAAAACTTATTTTCTAAACACGAACAAATGTTTATATATATTCAATACATTAAAATATAATTTTAATGTAAAACAAGTTTTTCTAACACGAACTATTTTATTAACATACTTTACATTTAAATGTGGTTTCCAATGTATTCATGTTTTACATTTTAAAACATAAACAAATTTATTCATAACACTAAAAATATATTTCCACCACAATCACAATTCATTATCATTATTATAACCAAAGTCAAACATACCAAAATTTCAATTCAAGCCACATCACAACACAACCAACATTTCAATAAAGATATACAACATCACATGAACTTTATGAAATAAATATAAATTTCACATTTCAGTAAATAATTAATTTGAATCATATAATAGAAATCTCACAAATAGCTTTCCATTCAGATCAGTTCAGATTGGACTTTCCCTCAAATAATGATTTGCTCCATTTCAGTTATGGACTGTTTCATAGCGAAGCCCTTGTCCATACGAGTTCAACGAACTTTGTTTCGTTCGATTTCGTTTCTGTTTGAAGAAGTTATTGTATTATAAACATTTGATTTCAAAAAAAATGAAATAATTAAATAATTAATTAAGGATTAATTGCATTGGTTAAGGGACTTAACCCCTTTCTTCTTCGTTCCTTTCGGTTGTACATTGAAACCCATATC
The DNA here is from genome assembly GCA_030737875.1 of Allium sativum. Classification (NCBI taxonomy): domain Eukaryota; kingdom Viridiplantae; phylum Streptophyta; class Magnoliopsida; order Asparagales; family Amaryllidaceae; genus Allium; species Allium sativum. The sequence goes on along the minus strand of CM060923.1, from coordinate 584,590,898 downwards.
GACCGCCAACTCCTCACTTGCGCACGCCATACGTGGCATCAGACCTCGATCCGAGACTACCACACTGACCACCATCGAGCCACCATCCATCGCCCAGAAGGACCCCCAGCTCGCACCTCACCACCGCCCAGAAATCCGCCACCAATGCGCCGCCTTTCCACCCAATTCCGGCCACCAGAAACCCCCATCGTCGGTCATCACCGTTGGTTAGCAAGATCTCGAAGTGTTCTTCGATTTGTGGTTAGAGAATTGTTTTAATTCAAGACATTTAGGGGGAAAAAATAAGGGATTAAGTTCGGAGGAGTTCGACCATTGATTCATAAGGAAGGCGGCTGGAAGAAGGTGTTTAGGGTTTCGTATTCTATACCGTGTATATACCTTAGGTTATATATATATTAAATAATATTTAATTTAATGGGTGTTTATCTTATCTTTTCTTTATTGTATTTAAAAAAAGGATAAAATATGGCATATTTATTTAATTCTGGAAAGATAGTCTTAATTCATGCGATTGATTTTGTTGGTGCAAACATTGATTACCTTTATATGTTCAACGTACCTCTCTTAATATTAATGTTTCCCTTACATGTTCATTATTTTCTAAATTTAAACCATTCTTTTCTTTTTCCCAATATTCATTTAGGCCATTAGTGTTTACCATATAAGACTTGTATCCATTTATAACAATCTGTTTAATTTACCTAACGTTTCCATTCATCTTCTATTCTCACGTATATTCACAGTTGATTATTCTCTCAAAATTTCTTTCTAATTTTTGTCCTTCCCTAATCCTCACAAGCTTCATATTAAAACATTTTTTTTATATATAATCGTTTGCAAAAGAGAGATATCAAAGAAACAAAAGGATATGAAAAAAAACGCATGCAACATGTATTATTATTATTGTCCTTATGTTTCTGATAAGGAAGTGATGATTCAATACTTAATGCATAAATGGAATTCAAAGTATTTCATTTGATGTTGAAATAGGTCAGTTAAGTGCTTAGAGATTTTAGACATACATTTAGCTAACGTTTCCAATTCTGTAAGAAAATGTAATAAATGAACTTTTAGCGTTAATGTTGTCTCACCTTTGTCATTTGAAAATATTTCTATTGATGCCTGTAGTATTACTAGAATTCTTCCGTTTTATATTTTAGCGAACGCGTACTGCGTATAAGCAACGTTGTTCGTTTTAAATTCTAATATTATGAAATAAATTATATTAATGTGAACGAAGCAGCGCACGTTTCTTATTTCACAACTATAGAAGAATTTCATATCTAATTACAAATAATTGTTTATTAGAAACAAATTCGAAATCATTCATTAATCATAAAATTTATATACAAAGTCATTCAATAGTTTAATAAAAAAATGAAAATTTTAAATTCTGACGCATTTTTCATTAAAATTTGTTAAAATAAAAATTTTAAATTGGTCCTGATTTTTCGGGTTGTCACAATCTCCCCCACTTAAAAATCTTTTCGTCCTCGAAAAGGTACGAAGCTAAAAGTTGTTTAACTAGCTAACTTAATTAAATTTTTATTTATTGGTTTCAATAATTTTATTAGTTAATCCAATAATCAAACATCACAACCAGCAATCAATTAGATGATTAACTTTTCGAATATATATAACTTTTACATATATAGTCAAAAATCATATTTTTAGTGCAAATCACAACAATGTGTTCTAACTAAGTTTTGGTTCTCATACCAGTCGATTGGAAATATATAGATCTCTCACTCCGAACTCGAACATAAACACTGACGATGATGCCTCATCATCAGAATCGTCTCCGTGCTATTAGAGTGTGACTATATCTATCTAGTATATTGGAGCTTCTTATACACGCTTGCAAGGCGTATATTAAAATCTCTATATACTCGATTGTCCAAAACTAAAATATAATAATATCTCAAATACGTATTTTAAGATAAATTTTCAAAACTAAATTTATTACCGCTTTTATTTATTTTTAAAAACAACACTCTTCGGACTCATTCTAGGATAATACTGATCCCATCTCTAATGAATATTCTTATTGGATATTACTAATCCAATCTCTGAGGAGTTTTGTTCAGTTCTAACGAGTTGTAGCCCAAAGATTTGAGCTAACCAGAGCTCTGACACCAACTGTAACGACATGGATTTTGCCCAGACCTAATCGATCGCAAAATCGACCAAGACCGTTCAAAACTCGCATACATTAACTTTGGGAATACAATTCATAAGAACAAATAACAATAGACTTTTATAGACATTACAATAATGTTACATCAGAGTACAGAATATCAGAGTACATCAATTAAAGGAATGATACAGCCGAAGTTAAATTACAATACATAAATACAATACACAGCGGAAGACTATAAATGCTTTGGGCACAGCTTTAAGCTTCAATCCAGGATCCTGCTAAAACAATAGATATCTACAAAACAAGCTACTCGACTGCCCGTATGGAAAAATATGGGCACCCGAGTTTGCCAGTGAAACAAACTACAGGTCGGTCATGGGACTGGTATGAGAAATCTTAACTAAACTAATCTAATGATAAGGCTAATCACAGGACCACTCCGCTAATGCGGAACGGGTTTACTCCATTGGATTGTCAGTGCATAAGTAAAGTAAATCGTTCAAATAACGCTATGCCTTTTAGAAAAATGAAACCATTATAAGACCCAAGTCCCATCACACAATGCAACGCAAACCGGAGGATAGGGTTTTACCTTATAATGGTCAAAAGATGCTTGATACGATAAAACGGATTTAATATTAGTGTATATATGTTTTAATAAAACATTTCAATCATAAATATCAATCATAGACGGCATAGTACCCCATTCTACTATGTCGCCATACCAGTTATACAATCGAAAACGAGATGTTGTATTGGAAATTGGTTTTCTGTCATGAAATCGAGGCTAGGGATCGTCCTCTTCCGATTTGAGACACTCTAACAAATGCCTCAGGATCACACCTAAGGGCAACCCTTGGAACGGTAGGGCCGGTCCCCACCTAACGGTAGTGGATTAGCAATTCCTGAACATACGTTTCCCGACCCTTTTGGACCTTTAATATGACCACTTCCGGCCTACAAAAAAATGAGGCACCTAAATCCATAATCCACATAGTAAAATACCGGGCCATGTTAAAGCCCAAACACCACTTCTAGCTAGAAAGAAACGTATGCACTCCCTACGGTCCATATCCCGTTTTTGACTCATACCGGGGTGTGAGGCTCGCGAAGTCACGATATACACAAAGTTATGCCTAAAGAGACTGTGCTTTGATCATCACACAAGGCCCTGCTTTTCAATAAAAGCCTTGATCAATTGCATCTTGGCGTGCCACATTGACAATTCACGCCATGCGATCAATCACTATTAATATATACCAGGGTGTTAAGCAGAGAATAAATTCTCCACCACCAATCAGTTATACATTAATAACAATCAATTTAATTCACATGGAACGAAATTCAATGTCAGACACACATCCATTTACAAGTCCGTTCTGGGTCTGAACGAAACCGGAGACACCTGAGAGGTCCTCGCATATCCGAACAATCAACAATAGTCCAGACGGCTACCACTGAAGCCCCTTCAAGGTAGCTACTCCAATCATGGGCATCAGTAGCAACACATCCATTCGATGTGAAGATGGTCGGTCTTCAACCACCGTCTTCAACTCTTTGACTCTTCATCGTCGTAGTGATCATTCAGAATGGGTTAAACCCGGTCTTTCCGAATGACTCGCGTATTTTTATAATTAAAAATCAAGTACTATAAAGACACATCCAATGCCTCATTCCAATTCAGAATTATTCTTCTAATAAAATATTCGCATTATTTTATCAAAGATAAATTCTTTAAATTTATTCTTAAATCTTTTCTTTTAAAGATTTATTAAAAACTCCAATTTGGTTTTAAATATCAAAATCATTATTTAATGATTATTTAATTTTAAGAAATTAATCTTATCCTTATTTGAGTTAAAGAACTAATGTCATTTAAAACATTGTTCACGATAAACTCAAATTCATCTCCCATTAAATAGGGGATTTTCATAGAAATCAGACCAGTGTACAATCGATATGAATTTTTGTATCAGGCTATTAATATAAATGGAATAACGACAAAGCCTTTTAAATTTCATATATATTAACGGCCTTCTTTTACAGAAGCTCATCTCTAATATTATTAAATCAAATTCCATTCCATCCCAATTTAATATATTAAATTGGAAAACTTTACTCATGGAAAATATTCCATTTTAAATCTTAATAAAAGATTCATAAATCCCAAATTATATTTCACTGCAAACTGGGTTAAAGAACAAGGGTCGTTTAAAACACTGTTCACGATAAATCCAATTTACATTTCACTTTATTCCAATTATCAAAAATGATTGAAACTCAAAAATCATAATTAAAAGATTTATTCATTTCTCAACTGGGGTTAAGAACAGTGTTATTTAAGACACCATTCACGACAACCCAAAAATCCAATTTATTCTATTTAATTCCAAGTAAATATTAAATTATTGGAAAACTTTATTAAATCTTAATTATAAGATTTGTTCTAGTTAATAACTAGTTCATATCGATAAAATATATTTTTATCTCTTCACTATTGGAAATTTTCATCTAAATTCCTTTTAAATCATTTATTACGATTTTACATAATATTTCTATATTTTTAATAATTTTATTTTCGCTCGTACAGTCGGTTTCCAATAACGGCCACCGAACTGCATCCATAGCGACCTTTTCTAAATTTGATTTGGACATAATTCCAAATCCAACCGTTAGATTTTAAAACTCTTATAGTCATTGAAAAGCTCTTTTCGATACGAACCCAACGGTTTCGGTTTTAGGAGAATCCGACGGTCGGATCTCCCGTTACGTCCATTTAAAGTTAATGGTCGAAATTTGTGAACGGTCGTTGCGCGGCGCGTTCTATTCAGGCCATTAAATATATATATTTAATATATATTATATCGTCGATTTCTATTTAAAACGTGCTTTATAAAATATTTATAAAATCACCTTAAAACAGTTTTAACTTTATTTCAATTTAAAGTCTAAATTGAATGTTTTATTTTCTTATCATATTTAAAAGTATTAATATTTCTAAAATTTTAAGTTTACAAATCACTTCTTTTTTATATTCATTTTAAAATGAATACATTAAATCGTTAAACACGTTTGGTTTAAAACGGCGTTTCTATTTAAAACAGATTAAATAGGCCAATTCAATTTCTTATTCATTTGTATTTTATACTGGGCCAGACCTCCCACATTAAGCCTGTGACTTATGGATGCTGGATATGCCGGTTGGTTCCGGGCAGACTTATCCCATAAGTTGGGCTTAACCTCGTGTCATGACCCATTTCGTATTTTTAACTCAACCCTTTTCATTGTGACTTTTTAACCCATATAATAAAATCTTTTGAACTTTAAAAGATCAAAACCATTATTTGATTTCCTTTAACTGAATATTGTATTAAAATATTTTTTTAATTCAAAATTGGAATGGGACCCAACAATTACCATATAATTTAATTATATGGATTTCAAACACCGCAATGTATTCTACACTAATGATAAAAATCATTAATAACAACCAAACATCTAAAGTGAATATTAATACTGTATAAGCATCAAATAAATAACGCTTAAAACTAATCACAAGGGAGATGCGTGAATATCATCCCAAGACCCGTGTGGGGTTTTCAACCAACACATAACATATAACAAATAATTAAATAAATTATTTGTGCACTTGGGCGATGTGTAAAAATTATCGTCCCAATCAACATAAACAAGGCAGGAAACTTGTTAATGGTAGTGTAACATATTTTTGAATTCCAACATAAATGTTTATTTCTAACATAAACGTTCTTTTAATTCTAACATAAATGTCGTTCTTTGAATGCTAACATAAATGATATTTTTATTCTAATTAACTATTCTTAACAAAATGACATATTAATACAACATTTTATAACTAAAAGGCATTTTTAATCAAATGCAACATTTTAAAATAAAAATGTGACTTTTCTATGTACTCTAACATTACATTTAAAATGTGAAATTTTAAATGTAAACATGTTTTTATTTAAAACATGACTTTTTCCATATTCTGTTCATGATATTTAAAATATGATTTTTAAATGAAAACATGTTTTTACATAACATGTTTTTATTTAAATGACATGTTAATTCTAACCTTAAACAATTGACTAGTTTATTTCTAGATAAACACTTTTAACGAAAGCGATGTTTTAATTCTAACTAAGCATTTTGACAAAAGTGTTCTTTTATTCTAATACTAACGTTTATAAAAAAAAAAGTTCTTTTCATATATTGCATTAAACTAGAGTTTTTAATGTTACCATGTTTTACATTTTAAAACATGAACAAATTTTGTTAAACCATTCATTATATTAAAATATACGTTTTAATGTAAACATGTTTCATAAGTTTAAAACATGGAGAATTTATATTATTCTACTCTTTTTGTTAAATGACATAATGAAACCTAGTCTCTTTATTTCATTCTTTTTATTTTAAAACAAGTGGCGACAAAAAGACATTCTTTTTGTTTTAATCCATTTTATGGTGACAAATGACAATAAAAAAATACATGATTTATAATGATCCTTTTACGTTGAAATATGAATTCCAATGTGAAAATAATTTAACATGACAATGACTCTTTTTAATGTCTTATTAACATTAAAAATGTGAAGTTAATGTGTGCACATTTTTATTTAGAAATGATCATCTTATTAAAAAATAAAGTTTAATGTAAAAACATGCTTCATCTCATAACATGTACAATTTTGTAAATCTATTCATTACACTAAAAACAAAGTTTTTGTAATGATGTTTCCTATGACAAAATTTGTTTACCTTCATAACATTAAAATGTAAATTTAATGTGAAACGTGTTTTCCTAATATGAACAAATTCTTATGTACATTCTTAACATTAAAATATAATTTAACGTGAACTTGTTTTCTAAATGCGAACAAATATTTATGTACATTCAATACATTAAAATATAATTTTAATGTAAAACTTATTTTCTAAACAAGAACAAATGTTTATGTATATTCAATACATTAAATTATAATTTTAATGTAAAAACTTATTTTCTAAACACGAACAAATGTTTATGTATATTCAATACATTAAAATATAATTTTAATGTAAAAACTTATTTTCTAAACACGAACAAATGTTTATGTATATTCAATACATTAAAATATAATTTTAATGTAAAACAAGTTTTCTAACACGAACTATTTTATTAACATACTTTACATTTAAATGTGGTTTCCAATGTATGCATGTTTTACATTTTAAAACATAAACAAATTTATTCATAACACTAAAATATATTTCCACCACAATCACAATTCATTATCATTATTATAACCAAAGTCAAACATACCAAAATTTCAATTCAAGCCACATCACAACACAACCAACATTTCAATAAAGATATACAACATCACATGAACTTTATGAAATAAATATAAATTTCACATTTCAGTAAATAATTAATTTGAATCATAAAATAGAAATCTCACAAATAGCTTTCCATTCAGATCAGTTCAGATTGGACTTTCCCTCAAATCATGATTTGCTCCATTTCAGTTATGGACTGTTTCATAGCGAAGCCCTTGTCCATACGAGTTCAACGAACTTTGTTTCGTTCTATTTTGTTTCTGTTTGAAGAAGTTATTGTATTATAAACATTTGATTTCAAAAAAAATGAAATAATTAAATAATTAATTAAGGATTAATTACATTGGTTAAGGGACTTAACCCCTTTCTTCTTCGTTCCTTTCTGTTGTACATTGAAACCCATATCGACCGCCAACTCCTCACTTGCGCACGCCGTACGAGGCATCAGACCTCGATCTGAGACCACCACACTGACCACCATCGAGCCACCATCCATCGCCCAGAAGGACCCCAGCTCGCACCTCACCACCGCCCAGAAATCCTCCCCCAATGCGCTGCCTTTCCACCCAATTCCGGCCACCAGAAACCCCCATCGTCGGTCATCACCGTTGGTTAACAAGAGCTCGAAGTGTTCTTCGATTTGTGGTTAGAGATTTGTTTTAATTCAAGACATTTAGGGGAAAAAATAAGGGATTAAGTTCGGAGGAGTTCGGCCATTGATTCATAAGGAAGGCGGCTGGAAGAAGGTGTTTAGGGTTTCGTATTCTATACCGTATATATACCTTAGGTTATATATATACTAAATAATATTTAATTTAATGGGTATTTATCTTATCTTTTCTTTCTTGTATTTAAAAAAAGGATAAAATATGGCATATTTATTTTATTCTGGAAAGATAGTCTTAATTCATGCGATTGATTTTGTTGGTGCAAACATTGATTACCTTTTTATGTTCAACGTACCTCTCTTAATATTAATTTTTCCCTTACATGTTCATTATTTTCTAAATTTAAACCATTCTTTTCTTTTGCTCAATATTCATTTAGGCCATTAGTGTTTACCATATAAGACTTGTATCCATTTATAACAATCTGTTTAATTTTCCTAACGTTTCCATTCATCTTTTATTCTCACGTATATTCACAGTTGATTATTCTCTCAAAATTTCTTTCTAATTTTTGTCCTTCCCTAATCCTCGCAAGCTTCATATTAAAACATTTTTTTTATATATAATCGTTTGCAAAAGAGAGATATCAAAGAAACAAAAGGACATGAAAAAAAAACGCATGCAACATGTATTATTATTGTTGTCCTTATGTTTCTGATAAGGAAGTGATGATTCAATACTTAATGCATAAATGGAATTCAAAGTATTTCATTTGATGTTGAAATAGGTCAGTTAAGTTCTTAGAGATTTTAGACATACATTTAGCTAACGTTTCCAATTCTGTAAGAAAATGTAATAAATGAACTTTTAGCGTTAATGTTGTCTCACCTTTGTCATTTGAAAATATTTCTATTGATGCCTGTAGTATTACTAGAATTCTTCCTTTTTATATTTTAGCGAACGTGCACTGTGTATAAGCAACGTTGTTCGTTTTAAATTCTAATATTATGAAATAAATTATATTAATGTGAACGAAGCAGCGCACGTTTCTTATTTCACAGTTATAGAAGAATTTCATATCTAATTACAAATAATTGTTTATTAGAAACAAATTTGAAATCATTCATTAATCATAAAATTTATATACAAAGTCATTCAATAGTTTAATAAGAAAAATGAAAAATTTAAATTCTGACGCATTTTTCATTAAAATTTGTTAAAATAAAAATTTTAAATTGGTCCTGATTTTCCGGGTTGTTACAGTCCCATTCGGGAAACGGTTGCTGATCCCAACCGTTGGTGATGTACATTCGATACACTCAAGCGAAATGAGTGGTCGGTCATGTGTGGCCAGGTTGCAAGATGTTCTTGTTGAACCCAGTGTATTCCTCTCTAGAGGTACACTAGCGAAAGGTGGTTCCATACCTTGTCATAGTTGGAAATCCATTACCCACTACGTGCTTCCGGTTTTCATTGTATACTATGTATGTAGAACGTGAGATGAAAGCGTTTCTGCTAGTTGATTATTATATTGTGGTTGATAGACATTATTATAATATCAAAAGGTTTTTGATATAAAGATATTTTGGATTGTCATAAGGGAAAAACCCGTTCCGTTATATGGCGTGGTCTTACGAGATATCGTTTACTTGTTCAAACTATTTAAACTGTTTACTCATACCAGTCCCATGACTGACCCGGAGTTTATTTTGTTTTGTTTTCCCTAAACTCTTGGGTGCTCAATTTTGTACGGGCAGTCAAGTAGTCGGGATTTACAGACACTTGAAGAGCTGGAGCAGGAGGCTTCAGGATCATATAGCTATAGTTATTTCCACTGTGTTGTAAGTGTTGTACTTTGATAATGATGTATATTCAAGTACAGATGTATATTTCAAAGTTATGTTACATATATTATATGTTATTCGTTCCGCTGTGAGATTCGTGTTACTCTGATGATGTGTTCTTCTTCTTCTTTTCTAAGTTTCTATCTTATCTATACTCACCCTCTAATTTCTTTCATTAACTATTCGATTATTTTCGATCCTTGGATGTTCGAAATGTGTCGTATATCGGATAACCAAGATCGCATTTTTCCGGGTCGTTACACAAACAATATCACAACCAATAAATATCGTCCATGGTCTGTGGACGAGGGGAGTATGTGTATATATATATATTCGTATATAAATATATTTCAATTTCATTTCACTTTATTTCAATCATTTCAATGCATATATAATTTTTACAACGCATATATAACTTATACATCGAACATACATGTTATACAATGCTTATACATGAGGTGTACAATACTTATATAACTCATACATCGACTATATAATTTATACATCGTTGTTTTCCATATTTTTTATAAATTAGAAATCTCACATTGGGTTTCACTTCACCAAAAATAGCAGAAGGCTCAGAAAAATATCCGGTCTCTTCTAAAATGTAGAAGACGTCCCCACGGTCCCGGCGTCCCTTGTTTCACTGGATTTCGTCAATAAACGAGAAAGATATGATTTTTACAGTGAAATCAAAAACCGTAGCGCTTTCAAGTGTTATAATCAGTTTAAAATAAATTAAACCGTTACCTCAACTGAAGCGTTCAAAACTAGGTTTGCGATTTGCGCGCGAATCGTTGCACGAGACGACGATCTACCACTGCCACGTGGAAGAGGGAGGAGAGGCGAGCAGGCGCAGGGTGGTGGGGTCCACTTCGGTGGTCGGAGGCGTGCTCGACGGCGAGTTGAAGTCGCCGACTTCACGGAGCTCGATCTCGACAATGGTTGAACGATAATTGCCAAACTTTAAATGGATTTGGAGAGGATGAAGAGCTCTTCAAAAACCGTAACTGGAGCACGAGTTTTTATTTAGTGGTTTTGCCGGAATTTAAGAGAGAAGGTGGGAGCTCTTTATCGTTGTCGCGCCTGAAGGAGTAGGGGAGAGAGAAAAGAATGAGGGCCAATCAGATTTTTTTTATTTTATTTATATATTGCTAAAATTCTAAAATACCCCTCCTCTCGCACTAACTCCAATCCAAACCCAATGACTGTCGTCCTTAGCTAAATACCCCCATTCCAAACACAATGGGATAAGTTTCGCAGGCCCATTCGACTGTTTCAGTCAGTTTTCCTTCAAATTAAAATATAAAACATTCAATATTTGTTTTGAACGTACATTTCAATTTTCCAGGGCTACATACTGTTTCTAAAAATTCTAGAAAAATTATTTATAGCATCCTATCGACGATATTGTCCTAACAAAACTGATTTTGTCAAATTCTGAGATCGTTTGAAAAATGGCCATTTTCTGGTCGATCCAATTTAACAGAAATTCACCAAACACGTTTTCTTCTGCCACGCTCACATATTAACTTCAAAATTTATGAAATTTGAAACCTAGCCATAATTTGACATCCAGATCCAACAAAAGTGGTTTCGTCGAATTCTGAGGTCATTTGAAAAATATCTATTTTCACGGGCTATATAAATTCTATAGCTACCTTACTGAAAATTCATTTAGCCATAACTCTTGATTCCCGCTATGAAACTTCGATTTTTCATATTTGTTAGAAAGATATTCATAAACAGATTTAAATATTTTTGGCTTCACTAAAATCCGTTTTATTTTGCACCCGGTACACTCAGTCAAAGTTTGAATTCCAATTTTGAAACTGTCGCGCCATTTTAGGCCTTGTTTATAATTTAAAATAAATATATTTACTTTCAAACCTCGATTCAAACATACTTTTCGTCGTTATTATTTAAAATAATTTATTTTAAATATTAAAAATCCACTAAAATAGCCAAATTAAAAAAAATTAAATTGGTTCAGATTTTCCGGGTTGTTACAGGTTTCCTTCAGGAATCTAATTCTTTGCAAAAATGATTGACCGTACTCGTGCTCTGATGATTTCCGATGTTGATCTTGTGCTCTGATGTCCTTCAATTTGCAATCTCACTCGATTCAGATCCAAGTAAATATTGGTATGATTTTCCACTTCGAATTTCTCTTTTAATTACGTTGAAACGTGGATAATCTGCCAATGATATATCGGTGGATATTTATAGGGTAAAAATCCGAATTATATGCTCTGATTTCATGTTGAGACTTGGTTTGATCTTTGAGTAATTTTTGGGCTTGAAATCTTCGATTTTGAGTTGGTCCTCCCTGAGAATAGATTTGAAAACTTCACCCCTTATTTGATACTTGCGTGTGACTTTGAATTGATCTTGAGCTTGCGAGATTTCTGCAACTTCGAATTTTACTTTCTGGTTAACCATTTTTTAAATTATACTTTTCCAGTAACTTTTGAATTGTGCGTGTGATTTTCTGGACTTCGAATTTGTCTATATCGATTTAAAATAGATGCCATACATTTTTTTCTTTAAATAAAAGCTTGAACAGTTTTACTTGAACTTTGAATTTTATTTTCTTTTTACCATTTCTGAGTTAAACTGTTCTCAGTAAATTTTGAATGTAAAATGATAATAGTTTGGATAGACACTACGCTTGATCGAGATAAGAGCAGATACTATCCTTGACATTAAAAAACACCTTCACACTTGCTCTTTACAGTTGCTCCAGCGGTGTCACGTTGTTTCTGATACTTGATTATTCTTGTGCTTCTACATATTAGCATTTTCACTGTAAACTTTGTAACCATGAACTAGTTTCTCTTGCTCCGCAAACTTGCTGGGTATACCTGTTTTGTTTCACAGTTCGCACCTTGACCTTGGACATGAGTATAGATGTTATATTTCGATTTTTTACTCTTATTATCTGCTGTCCTGAAGCACCACTTGTATCACCACTGCATCGTGCACCTTTACACTCCACCTTTGCTTTTGCACTTGAAATTGGTTCATGCATATGTGTCATGTGTATGACCTATAGCACCATGCATATGCACAGTCATGTTGTAATTTGAACTGCTGCCATAAAATTTGATCCATTAACCTTGCTCCAACACATTCATTCACCGTGTATTGATGTTATGCTATTTGAAACTCTGCATCATTTTAGTTTGTAACTTGCTTAACATTTTGTTGTTGCATACTCTTCATGTAAATGCTGCTTTATCTCCATTTTTGCTTAGAACTGCTCCAGTTTAAAAATAAACTTATGCCAAAATGATCTTCATCCATGTGCATGCAAAATGACATTTACTATGCTTATTTGTGTTGATCTGCCGCACCTTGTTTAGCTCAGCCATGCCATCATAATTGTTTGATTTTGCCCTATTGTGGCAATTTATATTCATACTGCTATCATTGACTACCATATTGTTGTATCATTGCCGCCATGTCGATGTTGTGTTGACTTGTTGACCATTTCACTTTGACTTGTGTAAACTGGAGATATGTGATCTGCCATGTTGTTTGTCCACTAGTTTTGCCTGAACTGATTTGAGTGTGATCTGCCATGTTTAGATCACTTGATCTTGCATGATTGTCAGCTTATTATTATTTTTATTGATATGAAATTGTTGCACCACTTATCCATGTTTTGTTCTGCCATTTATAAACTCCATGTTTTTCTAGTATGTATACATCCATGTATATGCTCACAGCACTTGTACAAAATGCTTTCTCCTGAAACCCGATCTTTGATTTGAAACTTGTTGTTGGTTATATTTATTCATGAATTCACTTGCTGCTATAAATCATGTGAACTTTTTCGACCATTTTTGGCTTTTTGTTTTTATTTGCACTTTTGGCTCAACCATTTGCACACTGATTTGCACTGAGTCGAGAAGGTCCACATGGCTACTCCTCAGTTGCACACTAGATTGGCGAGGCAGTGCACACGTGTATATATATAGACGTGTGTATATGCAGCCATCCAGACAAGTTTTTCTGTCCCTGCATATCAGACCAGGTCTAGAAAAATGATGAGAAACACATCGTAATTCTGAGGCAAATAAAATTTAAAAATAAATTTTTATTTGTTTGTATTGAATTTTATTTTTGTTGCAGTCTACTGTGTGTATTCTTCTGTATGTGACATGTATTCAAATGGTGAATTGGATTGGAGTACGTGAAGATTCAGAAGACTGAAGATAGAGTGTCAGTGTGTGTGTATATGTAAATATACTGAGTGATGAGTGATGTATGTGATGAGGAATTTGTGTGTACGAAAACAATTATAGATGTGAATAAAATTGAACTGTTATTTGTAATAAACAGATTTGATTGAAATAAAATATTATTTTATTGTGTTCAATTCAATCTGTCTATTTTTATTTGAATTCCTTCAATATTACAATTTCATGTGTGATGTGTCATGTCAGAAATATTCAAACTTATTTAAGTGAATTGTAAATCGTGGAGTTATAAATAGTTGTATTGTTTGAATGTTTGAAATATAATATTTAATTTAAATAAAATACTATATGAATATATGAATGTTTGAAATATAATATTTAATTTAAATAAAATACTATATGAATATATGAATGTCTGTACAGTCGTATTCTATTTAAATATAAATATGAATATATAAATATGTATTTTTATTTGAATTCCTTCAATATTACAATTTCATGTGTGATGTGTCATGTCAGAAATATTCAAACTTATTTAAGTGAATTGTAAATCGTGGAGTTATAAATAGTTGTACTGTTTGAATGTTTGAAATATAATATTTAATTTAAATAAAATACTATATGAATATATGAATGTCTGTATAGTCGTATTCTATTTAAATATAAATATGTATATTCCTGTCTGTGATGTATAAATAGAACAGTACGGTAACAAACACATTTAAAATAATACTTATTTGTTTGTTATCATCAAGCAAAAATCATATAATTGTGTATACAACAACGTCATATACAACAATCTCTCCCTTTTGATGGTGACAAACAAATAAAAGATTTTGAGCACAATAAATATGTTTGACAGTGAATATTTAACTTCCCTATTACTAGCTCCTCCTACAACTAAACTCCCCCTATATATGTGGAAAATATGAATGATGAAATCCAATTGACCATTCTCCCTCTAGATATTTAATTTCCAATCTTAAATTTTTTTGAATTAAATACTCATCAATCAAAATCTTGACAATTCTCCCCCTTTTGTTATCATCAAAAGGATAATAGAAACCGAAATAGTGATGAACTTATACTAAAAAATATATATTCAAATAAAAAGAGAGAATATATATCGTAAAACCCATTTAATCAAACAAAAATCATAATAATCTTTAAATCAGAAGCAAATTTCTCTTTCAGAATGAATGGATTTATTGTGAATTTTATAGAATGAGGAGAGTTCAATAAAATTGAATATTTGAATATGAATTTTAAAGATTTTAAATAAGCTCAAAAATGTGTTAAGCACTTTCTAACCACGCATAGCCCAAAGGTCTTTTAAATGGGGTTAGTAGTAACTTAACTTTATCCTCTCTAATGAGTTCCATCCATGCACAGCCCAAAGGTCTTTTAAGTGAGAATGGAAGCACATAGGAATTAAGGTAATTCACCCACGCATAACCGCGAGGACTTTTAAATGGGAGTGAATATCAAGGACAAATTATTTATTCATTTATCTTCATTTTATTTTTAATTCCAAGAATAATTAGAACTCCCCAAATTAAATAAAACCATGATGAATGACAGAAATATGGTAGATATAGAAGATGATCGTGAAATAAGCTCTAATTCAAAGATATTATAAAATCTGTCCAATCATCATGAGATTTAAAATAACATCTCCTCTAGTTATTAATTATATCATAGTCATAACTCATCACAATTTCGTAAATCTATTAATAATTTTGATGAGTAACGAAACGATTCAAAGTAATCAATAATTTCAATTTTTAAATAATCAAAAATAATTGTAAAATTGAAAATATCAATTTCAAGAGGAGTTTTTGAAAATATCAATGCAAGTTTGAAAATCAGTTTCAAAAATCAATCAGTAGAATATGAAATTATCTAATATTTCTAATGCTGATTGTTCCTAGGCAATTTTAAAACAACTTATATATTTAATTCAAATCGTTTATGGAATTTAAAGATATCTAATTACTGATTTTTCAACTCATCGTCCAATCATCAAATCAAATCAATTTCCTTATCAGAACAGCACAAGATCATTTTCAAAGCAAGAATCATAAGTGACATTCTCAAAGAATTTTTAGACAAACACAAGAAACATTCAACGATCAAATCTAAGATAATTATTTGAGATCACTTAAAAAAATCAAATTTTTTATTATCTAGGAAATTCAACAATCAATAACAAATGATTTCAAAATCAGCCAAGTAAAAAATAAAGAAAATAAAAGAAATAAAAACTAAAAAGGAAAATAAACTAAAAAGGAACTAAAATAAAAATACGAGTTTAGATATCATACATGATTTGCCATAATCGATGTTATCCAATGAATCTCCAACTCTGAATCTATGGCTAAGGAACTTCAACCAATTCAATTAAATGGAAAAATTTGAATTTTTATCTCTTAAACACAATTGTTCCTTAGCCTTTCCCCGGTACCTAAATGTTTATAGAATTGAGTGGTCTAACAAAAATTGTTTTACCACTCTTGTCTTCGTTTACACGTTTTGGTACCTAGACCGGTTTATATAACAATCCATTATTATTCACTAGCGTACCCTTTGGAACCCAAATTCGTTTAGATTTATTCAAATTCATTTTATTATTTTTTGGAATCCAAATTCGTTTAACTGAATTGTTTCTAAATGAGTTTTCATATCGTTCATGATTTAAAAACCCTTTGAAATTATTAGAGTTCAAAATTTCAATTTGATCAATTTCAAAGCATTTAAAGGATTTTGTTTTTCAACTCGATGAAATCCAAGACCAAGTCCCTTTTTATCCTAAACAAAAAATTGATTTTTTTAACAACATATTCAACGATTTCTCTCCTTTAGAAAATTTACTCAAAGCTGACTCAAGTCGTTGAATTTTAAATTTAAGATCACTATTTTCTTTCATTAAATTTGAACAATGATTAACAGCGATTTTCCTCTTTTCAGCATCAGTTGGATTTAAAATCAAAATTTCCTTTTCAACTTCTTTGATTTTAGCATTGGACTTAGAAGTTTCAATTTCAAATTGTTTTCGCTTTTCAAAATCAAGTTTTTCAGATTCTTTAAGCTTTTCAATTTCCTTTCCAAAATCACAATACTTGTTCTTCAAATTCACGTTTTCACTTTTAAGTAACTCAAGATCAGTTTTGAATTTCAAAGAATCGTTACTCTAAAATTGACATTTTTTGCATTTTGAAAACGACGAATTCTTAACTTTTTCAAGTTTTCTTTCTGGACTGTTATTTTCTTGAACTAGTTTTGACCTATCTGAATTCAATTTCTTAACTTTTAGTTCAAGATAATCAATGGTTTTTGTGAGATGGTAACACATTAAAATTAAATCTTTATAAGTGAAATTCGATACCTCATTTGAGTCCTCTTCACTACTTTCCAAATCAGATTGAGCCATCAGACACAAGTTAGCTTCCTCTTCATCACTTTCAGAGACTTCTTCTCCTTCCTCGTCATCCCATGTAGCAGCAAAAGCCTTTTTCTTTCTTTTGAACTTCTTCTTCTTTTCATTTTTGAGTTATGGGCAATCTGGTTTGATATGTCCCGGTTTCTTGGAATTATAGCAAAACACTTCATCGCCTGAACTTTCGGACTTATTAGTTTTTGAATTTTTTTTTTGTGATTTGTAATTTCCTTTGGCCCATTTTCTCAAAACCATGGCTAGTTCTTCAGCGGGATCTTCATCATCACTTTCAATTGTATTATTTAAAGTGATCGTCTTTTTCTTTGATTCAAAATTCTTTTGTTCTTCTCTTTCTTTTAACTCCATCTCGTAAGTGATGAGATTTCCAATCAACTCCTCCATGCTTATTTCATTCAGATCTTTTGATTCTTGAATCGCTATCACTTTTGCTTCAAAATTCATTGGTAGAACTCTCAATATTTTTCTGATTAATTCCACTTCGGTATAAGTTTTGCCAAGAGCTTTTGCATTATAGACTAGTGATGAGGAGCGTTCATACGTCTCTTTTATATCTTCGTCTCTTTGCATAGAGAAATTTTCATATTCGTTGCTGAGTAGAGCGAGACGAGATTCCTTCACTTGAGATGTACCTTCGCTTGTGACCTCCAACGTATGCCATATTTCCTGTACAGTTTCACAATGAGAAATTCCATTAAATTCATTTTTATCAAGAGCATAAATTAAAGCATTCATTGCTTTGGCATTAGTTGAAAATAATTTTTTATCATTAGCATCTCACCTGTCTTTTGATTTAGGAATTTCAACACCATTAACAATAACAGTGGGAGATCTATAACCCGTTTCTATAATATCCCACACATCATAATCGACTGAACTTAAATAAATTTTCATCCTAGCTTTCCAATAGGCATAATCAGTTCCATTAAACATTGGTGGCCTAACTATGGACTGACCCTTACAAAAGCGTTATTAGACAGATTCATGACTCTAAATTAAAATAAAATAAAAAAAAATACCTACTTTGATACTACTTGTAGGATCTAAATTAACCCTAGAGGGGTGAATAGGGTTTATCGCAGATTTTCGCAGAGTAATTAAATAACAATAGCACAGATAATAATCAAAATAAATGCGGAAAATAAATAACACAGAGATATACCCAGCTTCGGAAAAACCCTGCCTACTGTTGCATTCCCCAAGGTTTCTACTAGTAGTTAAAACAATCTCTACGCTTACAATCCCCTGTAAACTCGCGACACTCGCTCCCAACTGTTTTTAACCCTACGCTCAGAGCACTGCACTGGTTTCTATCCCCGAAACCAAATTTCCCCGAATTACATATCCTGTAATTAGTCTCCCTAGTTTTAGAGACAAACTAGAAAATTACAGATTCGATTACAAATTGAAATTGAAAAACGAGTAAGAAATAAAAACCCTTATATAACAAATTTAAAAACCCTTAGGATTTTAAATTAGATGGGTTGTCCCCTTTTAAAAACAAAGTTGGCCGGCCCCTTTTCAAATTTGATGCACCACTTCACTTTAGCCCAATCTCTTTTCTTTGAAATAAAAATGGCGGCGGCTTTGCTCCTAGGGTTTCCTTCTGGAATCTGATTCTTTGCAAAAATGATTGACCGTACTCATGCTCTGATGATTTCCGATGTTGATCTTGTGCTCTGATGTCCTTCGATTTGCAATCTCACTCGGTTCAGATCCAAGTAAATATTGGTATGATTTTTCACTTCGAATTTCTCTTTTAATTGAGTTGAAACTTGGATAATCTGTCAGTGATGAATCGGTGGATATTTATAGGGTAAAAATCTGAATTATATGCTCTGATTTCATGCTGAGACTTGGTTTGATCTTTGAGTAATTTTTGGGCTCGAAATCTTCGATTTTGAGTCAGTCCTCCCTGAGAATAGATTTGAAAACTTCACCCTTTATTTGATACTTGCATGTGACTTTGAATTGATCTTGAGCTTGCGAGATTTATGCAACTTCAAATTTTACTTTCTGGTTGACCATTTTTTAAATTATACTTCCAATAACTTTGAACTGTGCATGTGATTTTCTGGACTTTGAATTTGTCTCCGTCAACTTAAAATAGAAGCCATACATATTTTTTTCTTTAAATATAAGCTTGAACAGTTTTACTTGAACTTTGAATTTTATTTTCTTCTGACCATTTCTGAGTTAAACTGTTCTCAGTAAATTTTGAATGGAATATGATAATAGTTTGGATAGATACTACGCATGATCGAGATAAGAACAGATACTATCCTTGACAATAAAGAACACCTTCACGCTTGCTCTTTGTTGTTGCTCCACCAGTATCACATTGTTTCTGATACTTGATTATTCTTGTGCTTCTGCATATTTGCATTTTCATTGTAAACTTTGTGACCATGAACTAATTTCTCTTGCTCCGCAAACTTGCTGGGTACACCTGTTTTGTTTCATAGTTTGCACCTCGACCTTGGACATGAGTATAGATATTATATTTCAATTTTTTACTCTTATTATCTACTGTCCTGAAGCACCCCTTGTATCACCACTACTTTGTGCACCTTTACACTCCACCTTTGCTTTTGCACTTGAAATTGGTTCATGCATATCTATCATGTGTATGACCTATAGCACCATGCATATGCACACTCATGTTGTAATTTGATCTGCTTCCATAAAAGTTGATCCATTAACCTTGCTCCCATACATTTATTCACCATGTATTGCTGCTATGCTATTTGAAACTCTGCATCATTTTAGTTTGTAACTTGCTTAACATTTTGTTGTTGCATACTCTTCATGTAAATGCTGCTCTATCTCCATTTTTGCTCAAAACTGCTCCAGTTTAAAAATAAACTTGTGCCAAAATTATCTGCATCCATGTGCTTACAAAATGACATTTACTATGCTTATTTGTGTTGATCCGGCACACCTTGTTTAGCTCACCCATGCCATCATACTTGTAGTGTAGTCATTATTGATTTTTGCCCTGTTGTGGCAATTTATATTCATACTGCTATCATTGACTTCCATGCTCTTGTATCATTGCTGCCATGTCGATGTTGTGTTGACTTGTTGACCATTTCACTTTGACTTGTGTAAACTAGAGATATGTGATCTGCCATGTTGTTTGTCCACTAGTTTTGCCTGAACTGATTTGAATGTGATCTACCATGTTTAGATCACTTAATCTTGCATGATTGTCAGCTTATTATTATTTTTACTGATCTGAAATTGTTGCACCACTTGTCCTTGATTTTGTTCAGCCATCTATAAACTCCATGTTTTCCTAGTATGTAGACATCTATGTATATGCTGATAGCACTTGTACACCATGCTTTCTCTTGAAACCTGAGCTTTGATCTGAAACTTGTTGTTGATTGCATTTATTCATGAATTCACTTGCTGCTTTAAATCATGTGAATTAATTTTTGGCTTCTTATTTTTATTTGCACTTTTGGCTCGACCATTTGCACACTGATTTGCACTGAGTCGAGAAGGTCCACGTGGCTACTCCTCAGTTGCACACTGGATTGGCGAGGCAGTGCATACGTGTATAAATATACCCGTGTGTATATGCAGCCATCCATACGATTTTTCTGGTCCCTGCATATCAGACCAAGTCTAGAAAAATGTTGAGAAACACACCGTAATTCTGAGGCAAATGAAATTTAAAAATAAATTTTTATTTGTTTGTATTGAATTTTATTTTTGTTTAAGCAACTGTGTGTGTTCTTTTATACGTGACAGGTATGCGTATGGTGAATTGGATTGGACTACGTGAGGATTCAGAAGACTGAAGACAAGGTGTCAGTGTGTGTGTATATGTAAATATACCGAGTGATGAGTGATGTATGTAATGAGGAATTTGTATGTATGAAAACAAGTATAGATGTGAATAAAATTGTACTGTTATTTGTAATAAACAGATTTGATTGAAATAAAATATTATTTTATTGTGTTCAATTCAATCTGTTTATTTTTATTTGAATTCCTTCAATATTACAATTTCACGTGTGATGTGTCATGTTAGAAATATTCAAACTTAAATGAATTGTAAATAGTGGAGTTATAAATAGTTGTACTGTTTGAATGTTTGAAATATAATATTTAATTTAAATAAAATACTGTATGAGTATATGAATGTCTGTATAGTCGTATTCTATTTAAATATAAATATTTCTATTCCTGTCTGTGATGTATAAATAGAACAGTACGGTAACAAACACATTTAAAATAATATTTATTTCATTGTTATCATGAAACAAAATCATATAATTGTGTATACAACTACGTCATATACAACATCAAGCTGAGAGATGATCAGAAAAGATTACTGGCATCTTGGGCACTCAAAGACGAAGCTTTAATCTGGTGGGAAGCTGTTATTAAGGATAATCTAGAAGGTAATATTACCTGGGATAGATTTAAAGAAATTTTTAATGAAATATTTATTCCTCCAGAAGCAACTAATCAGCTATATGATGAATTGTACTATCTGATACAAGGAGATATGACCATTCAGGGGTATCAGGATAAATTCAGCAGACTTTCTTGTTTTTTACTCGAGCTAATTGAAAATCCTAAAAGGAAGAGTCTGATGTTAATTAACGGGCTTTAAAGAAAGTACCAAAATTGGGTAACTGCACATGTGAAACTTCCTTTTTTTGAAATGATATACATGGTGTATCACTATGAAGATCTTGATAAGTAAGGTCTTTTGGTCGATGAAGAGGAAGTCAGTTCTAGCAACAAAAGGAATTTCGAAACTGATAGCCCAGAGGCAAGTATGCAGCCTAAGGCAAGTACGACGTCTGGGGTCAACAAGAAGCCTAAAGTCAATCGAAAGAGGGTTAAATCTGAGAAAGAACTAGTGACCATTGCCATATGCAATAACTGCCATAAGAAAGGGCATTTGCAAGGGAATTGCAGATCTTTAAAGAAACGAATAAAGAGTGGATTTAAACCGGCTAAGAAGCAAAAGAACCCATATGGTGAAAGGAAATGCCATGAGTGCCACTAAGCAGGCCATGTTGCAAGGGAGTGCCGGCTATAATAGAAATCTGAAGTGGCACAAGTGAATGAAGTGGCAGAAGTTCCGGCACCCTCAGTCAGTCAAGCGAGGCCAGATGTTTTAGAAGGCACACTAACTATTGAAGATATTCCAGTTTAAGTATTGTTTGATACAAGCGCATCACAAAGCTTTATTGCAAGTAATGCGGTTAAGAAATTGGATTTGAAGTTGAAAAAGCTCAAAGAACCCATCACTGTTCATAATCCGATTTGGGTGTTCCCTCAATCTTAGTTGGATTTGTGGGGTGTCTGTCCCTTTTTCCCGTTATCGGTTCCCCACCATCGCGATCATTACGAATTTTACTGAGTTTGATCTTATTTTAGGATTGGATTGGTTAACCAAGTATGAAGCTGAGGTTAAATGCGCCGACAGAATCGTCAAGGCGAAGATCAAATCAGGAGACTATATAACCATACCATGCGAAGGTCCGAATTCGGATAGAAAAGACTTTTGGTCAGCTCTTGATGTTTCTCCTGCTCAAACAGAAAATATCCTTATCGTTACAGAGAATACTCCGGTCGACATAGAAAATATTTCTGTGGTCAAGAATTA
The DNA here is from genome assembly GCA_030737875.1 of Allium sativum. NCBI lineage: Eukaryota > Viridiplantae > Streptophyta > Magnoliopsida > Asparagales > Amaryllidaceae > Allium > Allium sativum. The sequence continues at coordinate 584,567,669 of CM060923.1, read as the reverse complement.
TGCGGATGTGTTTGAAGAAGTTGTTAGCTCACCTCCGTGTAGAGAAATTGATTTCAAAATCACTTTAATTCCAAATGCAAGGCCAGTAGTTCACGCTATTCGAAGGATGACCTTGAAGGAAAAAAGAAGAGTTAGACAATCAAACTCGACAACCTGTATGGAAGGGTCTGATCAGGCCTAGTTTCTCTGATTGCGAAGCAGTAGTGATGTTTTGTAACACCCAATATTTTTAAGACAATAAAATAAGAATAACTTAATTAAATAATGAGAATTAAGTAAAATGGACTGTGCCATTGCGTCCATCTCGTAATTCTGGTCAAGATAGACACCTGGTTTGCGTAAAACGGAAATCATATGAAGAAGTTATTAAGCCTAGAAATTTGTGTATGCACAAGAGAAATATGTATGTATACAAACAAATAAAAATATAAAATAAGTAATAAAATAAAGATTGCATGTAATAAATACATGCACTGAAAAAAAATGTAATGTATGCATTGAAAGAAAGAAAGGATTGGTTGCATGCAATGTAAATATGTTGCATGCACTGATTTGCAAACATAATGCATTAACATTAAAAGAAAAGGATTCATTCAATGGTTTAATTTAAGTATTGTAACTAACATGAAATAGAGAAGTAAGGTGAGAACAATAATTATCATTGTTCTAAGACTTATTAACAAAACACTTCATAGCTGAGTTGGTTAAGGCATTGGATTTGTAACATAGAGGTCGGGGGTTCGAATCCCGGCGGCGGCATAATTTTTATCTTTGTTTTAGAGAGCGCCAACTGAACATGCAAATATATGTATGTATACAAATTCAAAATTTGAAAGGATAAGAAAGTACATATAAGGAAATAAAGAAAATATATGTATATATATATGAGAATATATATATATGCAGAAATATATGTATACAAAAGAAAAAATTCAAGATAAGGCTACAGTCAATGAAATATGGCAAGAATCAAATAATGGTGCAACATCATTCGATTCTGAAAATAAAACGAAATTTGTGTGTATATATATATGCGTAAAATGGTCATTAGAGGATTGTATACATATAAGAATATTTCATGTGAATAAAACAATTAAATAAATTCCAGAAATTCAAAAGTTCGAAATTCAAATTTCTACGCCAAAACAGCTTGCGGGACCCAATGTTGACTCAGCACTATGTGTACGATAAGATTTGGCTAGATTCACCTGCAAACCTGGACTATTTTCTTAATTGGGCTCAATGCTGACTCAGTGATGCGTGTATGATAAGGTCTTGAGCACCTATAAATAAGACCCTAGACCTAACCCTAAACATCATAATTCGGCGGCTGCGTTGGAGCTCTGCCATGGCTTCCTCTCTCTCTATCTTCTCAAATCTATTCTGAAATTAAGATGCTAGCCTGGGAGGATTATGAATTCAGATCTGGAAGAGGGAATCAATGTTAATAAAAAGATTATTGAATCATAAAAGCAAGGTAAACCTCAAAGAACCAATCTATTTAAATTATTTCTCTATCCCTTTTCTTTTCAAGAGATAATAAATCCATGGTCATTAGGTCGTGAATCAAATTAAAGGAAAAAGGAAAAACATGGATGATAGACTGGATCAAATCCAAAATTTGGGGAAAGCTTAAAGGTGAGTGGGTTTAAGCTATAGCCTTTAGATAATGTTATGACTATCGTTTAGCATTCCCTTTTTCAATAAATTGTGAAATGGCTAGTTTAATTATAAATTGCTGTTGTAACGAATTGAAATGTTGATATGAATATGTCAGGAAATTCCTATGTTGAATTGGCTAAGTTATTGAATGTTTACATGTTGGAGAAAATAAACTTGTTATGATATGAATAGCCAATTCAGTGATTGTAATTACATGCTTTACTTAGGACATATTATTGGTTGAACGACATGTTAAAATAATTACCTGATTGAATGTTTACATGTCCTAGTAGAATTAAACATATGTTGAAAATGACATGTGACAAAATATAGGCAAAAATTGGACGATATGTAAATTAGATTACTGTAAACTATATTACAGTAAAAAGGATAATATGTCTAAAATTTTCATGTAATGGGATTTTGGAACATAACATATATTATGTTTTGAGATTTTAATTTGGATGCACAATTTGATATGAAGATAAGTAGAAATTTTAAATACACTTATGGCACGAGGTTAGGTTGCATTAGCGGCGGAAGTCTGCCCGGATCCGACCAGCATATCCAGCAGCCACTAATGTTGAACCTAATGTGAGAGGCCTAAGTGCAAGAATTAACAACATGTGCTAAGACACGAGGTTAAGTCAGCTTGTGGTAGAAGTCTGCCCGGACCCACCCAGCAAATCCAGCGTCCACAAGTGTAGGCTTAATGTGAGAGGTCTAGTGCTTATATAAATAAATAAATGTATATAACAAGATATGAATAAATGGAAAGGATGGTAATTAAATGTCTAACTCAGAAAATAAGAAAGGAAGGGATGTAATGAACTGAGTTAGTGTGATAAGAGGGAAAAGTGATGTATTTCCCTAAATGACTTATTTCTGAAAACATTGTTGCAACTAAGCCACAATAAATAAAGAAAAGTAAAGAAATTACTTGCTTCCACGGATTTAGATAGGAAAACGTTATGAAAATAAATCATTGATTCCTTCTATCAAACTGATAAGGTGCATGAAGTATTTTCTTTAATATAATAAGGAACATATATTACAGAGGATGAAGAATAACGGTTTACAACAGTAAATGGTTTAAAAGGGGAATGATAATAACCAATTACAAATAAATAAAATTAATGAAAATTTTGTATAATAGGTAGACTTGTCCTAGGGACAAGTGAATATTATAACTTAGGTTATAATAAACTAGTAAGGGAATGGGATAACTGGTGAATTAAGTTAAGTGACACTTAATTGTAAATTAAGTAATCAGAAAAGGGGAAAACCTGAAACCAGTTAAGAAAAAGGGGGAAAATATATTGTACTTAATTATAAATGAAGTAGTCTGGGAGTCTGGTGTTGTCCTAGGGACAAGGGGAAATTATAACATAGGTTATAATAAATGGGTAGGGAAACTTATTAATGGGCCTTAGTTAATAGAATAAAGTTAATAAGTAAACAACGATAAGTCGTATTGATGACGTAAAGTGGAATTATGATTAAATGAGAAAGGATGAGGAAAAATTATGAAATGAAATCAATTATATATAATCATAAATGGTAAGTGACATGTTACTTGGAATCATGTGAATTGGATATACTTAATTGCATATTAAGTAAAACATGTTATTGAAATCAAACAAGAATATAAAAGGGATTGTGAATCACAGACCTTGGGCCACAATCTAGAGAATAACATATTGTAAGCTTATTAATAAACTTAAATGAATTAAGTTGTATGACTGAAATCAATAAGCAAGAGAAACTTGGTAGTTTGAATAAGAATTCGATATGAATTGCAATAACCAAGTTAACCGGAAACCTAGTGAGGTGAGACAAGCGCGTAAAAGAATGTTTAGACATAGGGTCTAACAACATGCTAATGTAAGGCGCTTAGACTAGTCCGTACGATTGAGGGTGAATAACCCAACGGGGTAGATCATCGAGGTGTTATAAGGCATGAGGGGAGCGCACATTCATCTGATTGTTTGATGTCTCCAAATGACTGGAAGGGGAAACACATAACTTCCTAAAGTACGCAGGGTGCTCCTAGTAGTCCTCTGTGCAGTGACAGATGTCTTAGGCTGTGCTCGCAAAGGTTGGGTCTGCGCGTAACTACTAGGTGGGTGAGCCTTGACTGCAGATGTAGCTATGCAGTCCGAATGGTTTGACGAGGTGACACAAGGGTGGCTCGGCGGTTTCCTCACGAGGAGGTGGAGGGTCACGACCAACAAGGATAGTAAATCGTTGGACACCCGTCATCGACAGCCAATGGGATGCGAAAAGACTAGAGCTAAACCCAAGATACCATTTCACCTTTCACTATGGAGGTACGGGATTGAGGGTAGACGCCACATGGATGTTTAGATTGGTTGTTACTTGGGGCGGTCGCTTAGCTTTTATAGTCTTTACTAGTTGAGGTAGGGGCCAAGGTAGGGCCATAGCCACCATGGAAAACAGACCTTAGGATTATCTGTATTTGGAGGCTCTTAAAGGCTGGCCTGTACAGGTATGGAAAAGCTCCCGACCGAGTTCTGTGTTTCTTGTATCGCCCTGCCATGGAATTCAGTGCACATTATAGGATGTGCGATCGAGGCATCGAGCTACAAATACAGTACATACATGGGGCAGTCTAAATACATGCATATCTGCTTTGGGTGGTGTATCGTAGACTAGAGGGCATTATTCCAATATGGAAGCTGATTCGACCGATGGTCGTAGTCCGTACGCTTACATAGTGTAGTAATAATAGATATACGCAAAACGTAACATTGTTATATAGAGATCTGTATGTCACGCCGGCATAGGATGAGGGACTGCGTTCATTGCGGTAGAGACTGTGCGAGTGGGGTACCATGGGGTGTATCTCAATGTTGAGAGATAGCTACATGTACTGTATTAGGTTAATTCACTGGGAAGTAAATAGGTACGACGTGTGTGTAAGCCTTGAGTGCTATTAACCCAAGTAACCTAATAAATAAGAAAATATGATTGAATGGTATATGTAAGATTATCCAAAATGTATAGTTTAAATCCAATGACCAGAACTTGTGTTCTGACACCCTCCTCATGACACACTTGCATGTTAGATTGTGGCAGAGACATGATAGCTTTGGATACTGGTTAGGCAATATAATAATACGGTAAGGCTATGTTTTGATTATACTATATTTTATCCTTTCCGCTGTGAGATATTTTTCTGAGCTCTGACATGTTTTATGTCTCTGTCTTTTCAGCTGGATACCAGAGCAAACCAATCCGAGTTTCGATAGATTGGAATTTTGAGGGGAAAAAAACCGGTCTGTCGAAATTGGGGTTGTCACATGTTTGTCCCAAAGTCAGAAGGTACTGTCAGACTATGTGTGGATTATCGTGACTTAAATAAGCAGACATTAAAGAATAAACATCCATTGTCGTGAATTGATGATTTGTTGGGTCGATTGAATGGCGCGCAAGTATTTTCAAGAATGGACCTAGCTACAGGTTTCCATCAACTTCGTATTACCAAAGAATGTGTTCCTTTGACAACACTCAGAGGTTCAGATTTATTCTACGAGTGGTTAGTAATGCCATTCGGCTTATGTAACGCTCCAGCATATTTTGTCGATCTAATGAACAGAGTATTGAGAGAAGTATTGAATAAATTCGTACTGGTTTTCATTGATGACATATTGATCTTCTCTAAGTCAAAGAGCGAGCATGCAGAACATTTGGAACAAGTGTTAGAGATTCTGAGAAAGAATGTTTTAAAGGCAAAATTTTCCAAATGTATATTCAGGCAAGAAGAGGTAAAATTCCTTGGTCATATCGTATCAAAGGAAGGAATTTCTGTGGATCCAAGTAAAATCATAGCTATTCAGGATTGGAAACAGCCTAGAACTCCCACAGAAGTCCGAAGTTTTCTGGGATTGGCTAGTTATTATCGTAAATCCATTAAGGATTTTTCGAAGCTATCTAGTCCATTAACGTAGCTTACTAAGAAACATTCAAGGTTTAAGTGGACTTCAAAATGTGAGACAGCCATCCAAGAGCTGAAGTTAAGATTGACAACTGCTCCAGTATTAACGATTACGATGGCAATCAAGATTTGACAGTCTGGACGGATGCTTCTACTGCAGGTCTTGTGCAGTACTAATGCAAAGAGTCTAAGCAGTCGCTTATGCTAGCTGTCAATTGAAGCTGCATGAGAAGAATTATGCACTAGTGATCTTGAATTGTTAGCCATCGTGTTTGCCATGAAAATATGGCAGCACTATCTACTAGGTGAGAAATTTGAATTATATATTGATCATCAATCATTGAAGTATTTGTTCACCCAGAAAGACATGAATTTGAGACAACATCCCTGGCTATAATTTCTTGCAGTATATGATCTAGATATTCTGTATACGCCGTGAAAAGCCAATGTGGTAGTGGATGCGCTGAGTAGAAAAACTGCAATCATCGCCAATCTTATAATCATGCCTTTGTTGATTGATAAGATCTCTGTACTTTAGAAAGACGATGAATTTATTCAGAGGATTAGCAAGAGGATCAAGGAAGGTGAACCCTAGAGTTTTCAGATTGATAATGATGGGATTCTGAGGTTAAAAGGTCGAATTTGTGTTCCAAACATTTCTGAGTTCCGGAAAGAAGAGCTGGATGAATGTCACAAATCCAAACTTAGCATCCATCTAGGAGTGAGTAAAATGTATAATGATATCAAACGCACTTTTTGGTTGAGATCTATAAAAAGAGACATTTCCTTGTACGTTAGCTGGTGTTCTACTTGTCAACAAGTCAAAAGCGATCAATAGAAACTCGCCGGATTGTTGCAACCATTGGAAATTCTAGGTTGGAAGTGGGAACAAATTTCTATGGATTTCATAGATGGTTTGCCCAGAACCAGGAGAGGAAATGATAGTATTTGGGTGATCGTAGATCGTTTCACGAATACCGCCCACTTTATACCTGTTAGATCGAATAGAACGACTCAGAGTCTGGCACATATTTATATTAAAGAAATAGTTAAATTGCATGGAGTTCCCATGAGTATCATTAGTGCTCATGACCCAATTTTTGCTAGTAAATTCTGGGAAGCATTCCAAGCAGAATTGGGAACAAAACTGAACTTGGGCACCGCTTATCATCCTCAAACAGATGGCCAAACTGAGAGGGTGAATCGTATTCTGGAAGATTTATTGAGGGCTTGTATTTTTGATTTTGGCGGATCATGGGAAGACCACTTGCATTCGGCTGAGTTCTCATACAACAACAGATATCAAGCGAGCTTGAAAATGTCACCATTTGAAGCATTGTATGGCCGACCTTGCAGATCTCCCACTTGTTGGGTAGAACCTGGTAATAGACTCGTATTGGGACCCGATATGATTCGCGAAGCTTCGGATAAAGTCGATTTCATTAAGAAACGATTGCAAACAGCTCAAAGTCGACAGAAGAGTTATGCAGACTCGAGAAGAAAAGATTTAGCATTTGTTGTTGGTGACATGTATATTTGAGGGTTTCTCCAATGAGAGGAGTAGTCCGATTTGGCAAAACAGGGAAGTTGGCACCTAGATTTATTGGTCCATTTCCTATACTCGAACGGATTGGAACTCTCGCTTATAGGGTTCAATTTCCTGGTTGGTTTCCTGGAGTACATGATGTGTTTCACGTATCTTAACTTCGAAAGCATGTACATGATCCAGACTTGGTCGCGAAAGAAGCCGCGCAACAAGACTTGGAAATTACTCCATAATTACCTGTGAGAAGAGAGCCGATAAAGATTATTGGCAAAGAAACTAAAGAGCTGAGGAACAAGAAGGTTCACTTAGTCAAAATGCAATGGACTGGAGATCCACGAGACTATACTTGGGAAACTAAGGAGAGCATTAAGCAAGCTTATCCCAATTGCAGGGTAGATAACTCTGATTAACTCTGGTGCACGGTACATTTACCATATTTCGCATTTCAGCATTGTTTCGTACTTTACTATTGTTTTCATTTTTGGATGAGTAGTTTTAAGTATAATCTGACATTAGCAAGTATGATTTTTAAGTATATAAACAAACTATATATTTGAAAAAGTTAATCAACAAATTGATTGTTGTTTGTGTTGTGTGATTATGAATTTGATTAATCAAAATATTGGAATGATAATTAATCTAATCAATAAGAGAATGAAGGGTAAATTTATGCAAATTGAATCGAATATTGAACTGATTTGAAAATTAATAGAAATGCATGCATGTACATTATATATGTTTGAACAGGTAAATGGATTTGATGTTGAGTAAAGAATTTATTTGCATGCCCGACAAATAGGTAAACCTTAATGAGTTGGATGCGCAATTTTATTTTATATATCAACTCCTGTGAATGCCATTGGATGCGGAGTGCTGGTTATTCTGTGTGAAATAATAAACGTCGCTATAGGATAGTAACAATTAATTTTGAACTACACTACATGGCATACTGCGTGAAGATAGCATACTCAATCATATACCACATAAGCATTTGGAGCTTGTGTAACGAGGTTGAAGATTTACCATACAAACGAGAGGCTTGTATGGCGATGACTATATTACAGGTTGAACCGAAGACTAATATGGACTATATAAAATGTAACAGTAAATTGCCAGATTGATAAAAAAAACCGACACGGGTCTGGAGATGACAGTAAACACGTCTCTCTAGTCATTAAGGCACAAAAACTATTTATAGGGTGACGAGAATTTATTCTCCAGAGTTATGTTCTATACACACTCTCATGTGGACTCCGGAATATATCACTATAAATATGTGTATCCTTTTTAGAATTTATTGGGTGCCTAATACGGCCCAATAAATTTCCAAACCCCTCCTCGTACAAAGGAGGTTATGGCGAAAATTTTCGAAAATTTAGGGTGTTTGCCAAATTTTTGAAGAATTAGAAAATTCTTAGAAATTGAAAAGTTGAAGAACGGAAGCCAGAATGAAAGTTGAGTTGGTTAGTTAAACAACTTTCAGCTTCGTTCCTTTTCAGGATGAAACGATTTTAAGTGGGGGAGATTGTAACAAACCGGAAAATCAGAACCAATTTAAAATTATTAATTTGGCTAGTTTAATGAATTTTGAATATTTAAAATAATTTATTTTAAATAATAACGACTAAAAATTTATTTGGATCGAAATTATAGCGAATATATTTATTTTAATTATAAAACAAGGCCTGAAATGGCGAGGCAGTTTGAAATTTTGAATTCGAACTTTGACCGACTGTACAGGATGAAAAATAAAACGGATTTTAGTGAAACCAAAAATATTTAAATCTATTTAAGAATATCTTTCTAACAAATCTGAAAAATCGAAATTTCATAGCGGGAATCAAAAGTTATGGCCAAATGAATTTTCAGAAAGGTCGCTATGGAATAAATATAGCCAGTAAAAATTGACATTTTGCAAACGACCTCCGTTTTCAACGAAACCACTTTTGTTGGATCCGGATTGGAAAATTATTGCTAGGTTCTAAATTCCATAATTTTTGGAATTAATATGTGAGCGTGGCAAAAGAAAACGTGTTTGGTTAATATTAGTCAAATTGGATCGACCAGAAAATGGCCATTTTTCAACCAGTCTCCAAATTCGACGAAACTGGTTTTGTTAGGACCATATCTTCTAGACATAGCTAAATTAATTTTTTTGGAAATTTTGGAATCAGTATGTAGCCCTGGCAAATTGAAATATATGTTCAAATCCATATTTGAACGTTTTATATTTTAATTTGAAGAAAAACTGACTGAAACAGTGGAATGGGCTTATGAAACATTTCCATTGTGTCCGGAATGAGGGTATTTAGCTAGAAGCGACAGTCGTTGGGTTTGAATTGGTGTTTGCGTGGAGAAAAGGGTATATTCGGATCTAACTGAATTAAAAATAATTATAAAATAAACCGGCCAATAGAATTCCCCCGTTCATTTCTGCGTTGACTCAGCAGACCCTATAACCCTTCTCATCGAACGGCGGTTTCACCTTCCTTGCTTCTCTCCTCAAAATCTCGCAATCCACGCAATAAAATCATACATTCCTGTTGGATTTTTTGTAGAGATTCTCATGAGCTTTAAATCCATATAATGATTGGAATTTTTCGTTCAGTGTTCGAAGAGGAACGTCGCCTCAAATTTCGAGACTTCAACCTGCCGTAAGGCCAACTCCGGCCACCGAACTGGATGCCGCCACCTGCGCCCATGCGCCTCTCCTCCCCCTTCGACCCAATGCAACCTGATCCTCCTATCGTGCAATGGATTTCGCGAAAAATCGAAACCTAGTTTCGAACAGTTGAGCTGAGGTAACGGTTTATATAATTTAAACTGTTTATAGCACTTTTAAGCGCTACGAATTGTGATTTCATTGTAAAAAAATATCTTTTTTGCTAGCTGGTCAAAATCCAGTGAAACAAGAGATACCGGGATTGTGAGGACGTCTTCTACATTCTAGAAGAGACCGGAGAATTTTTGGAGCTTCCTACAATTTTTAGGGGAGTGAAACCCAATGTGAGATTTCTAAATTCAAATTTGAATGGAATGGCAATGTATAAATTATATAATCGATGTATAAGTTATATAAGCTCATGTACAAGCGTTGTATAAATTATATGTGCGATGTATAAGTTATATATATGTTATAAAAAAATCATATGTGAGTTGAAATGAAATCGAAATATATTTATATACGTATATATATATATATATATATATATATATGTGTGTGTGTGTGTGTGTGTGTGTGTGTGTGTGTATGTATATACTCCCCTCATCCACAGACCATGGACGATATATATATTGGTTGTGATTGTTTGGTTTTTGGTTGATGTGAAATTTGGTTGATAAATGCGAATGGTTGATAATGGTTGTTTGTGGTTGAAACAAAATTGGAACTGTTTATAGAAAAATTCATTTTTATATGAAAATGATCGAAATATTTATATTATAAGGATAAGCCCCTTAGGGAACGCCGCGAGGCGTAAGGTAGTGCGAGGAGCCGTACTCGGGACGGTGCCGGTTTTAAACCCTTAACGTTACGCTATCGAAATTTTCTGAAATATTCATGTGTTTGATTTATATTTATGTGTTGAAATATATTCATGTATTGGAAAAAATATTCATATGACGAATAAATTGTTTTGACAATAAAAATCACATTTTTATCATGTATATAAAATATTCATGTTTGAAATAAATTGTTTTAACAATAAAAATCACGTATTTATTATATATATGCATCATTAAAAATATTCATGTTTGAAATAAATTGTTTTGACAATAAAAATCATATTTTTACTATAGATATAAAGTGTTAAAAATAATCATGTGTTGAAATAAATATTTGTTGGCTAAAAATATTATTTTTACCACATATATGAAATGAAAATGGTTTGGAAATCAAAGAATGGATTATTTATATATATATAATTAAATAAAAGGAATAACGACGCTATAGTTCGCGTTTTGAAATCATAATTTTAAATGATTAATACGGGAGATCCGACCGTCGGATTTTCCCAAAACCATTGGGTTCGCTTTGAAAATATCTTTCCAGCTATATAAAATTTGTAAAGATCCAACAGTTGGATTTTCAGAAATGTTTAATTCGAATCTGAATAAAAACAGCGCCAAAATGGATTATATATATATATATATATATATATATATATATAAATAAATATAAATAAAATAAAATGAATAACGAAGCTGTAGTTCATATTTTGAAATCGTAACTTTAAACGATTGTACCAGGAGATCCGACCATCGGATTTTCCCAAAACTGAAACCATTGGGTCTGTTTGAAAAGATCTTTCCAATGATATAAAAAATTTAAAGATCCAACGGTTAGATTTTTAGATATGTATAAATCAAATCTGAAGAAAAACAGCGCCATGGCCGCGTTATGGCCTGAAGTTCATTTATATAAATGGGCTATTTTTAAATAAATAAAAATAGCGATAAATTGTTATAAATTTTTATAAACGATATGGAATGGAAATAAGCCGAATTCACTCGATTTATTGGATATTTGATGGTTGAATGTGTTTGACATGAAAATTGTATTAATGAACTGGATTATGGATGTCAAATAATTTAACCATGGACAGAATTGATTTAAAATTCTATATGTACGTGAATTATTTGAAAAGACCGAGTTAATTCTCATTTAAAATAATTGGTCGGCGATTAGAAGTCGAAGATATGAAGACGGTGCAAGACCGATGATCTTCACATCGAATGGATGGCTACTGATGCCATTGATGGGAGTTGCTGCCCTGAAGGGGTTACAGTGGTGGTTGTTCGGACGTACTTGTTGATCGTTCAGATGTGTGAGGACATCTCTCCTACATTGGACATATGGAACGAGGAATAAAGTGCCTCCGGTTTTGTTTAGACCCAGAACGGACTTGTAAATGGATGTGTGTCTGATGTTGTAGATTGACAACGTTGCATACAGAGATGTTGTGATCAAGGCATTTGTTGAAAAGCAGAGCCTTGTGGTTGATGATCAAAGCATGGCTTTAATATAGCTATCTTTGTGTATAACATTGATTCGCGGGCCTCACACCCCGGTATGAACCAGAAACGGGAGAGGACCCCAGGGAGGACATGTGTTTCCTTCCAGCTAGGAGTGGTGTCTAGGTTTTACACGCCCAAATGTTTTACTTATGTGGGTGACGGATAGCGAGGCGCCTCGGTTATTTTGGTCTCTGCGGAGCCAATGGTTGGTCTTTATATAAACCAGATTTACGCCCCCATAGGGCGGGGAAACGGCGTGTTCAGGCATTTTAATCCACTCCGTGTGGACCGGCCCTGACGATCCAAAGGCTTGACATAGTACTTTCCTGAGACATGGGCTAGATTGTCTCAAAGCGGTAAGGACGATCCCTTGTCTTGGTTCATGATGGAAATCCAATTTCCAAATACGACATCGTGCGGTTTTGATTGTAAACCTATATATGGCGACATGATATATGGTACCCATGTCGTCTATGATTTATCCTTGTGATTGAAATTGTTTTTGAAACATATAAGCACTAATAATAATATCAAATGTTTTGTTTTATACGTATCAAGCATACTTTGGCCATTATAAGGTAAAACTCTATCCTCCGGCTTGCGTTGCATTGTGTGATGGGACATGAGTCTTATAACGGCATCATTTTTGTAAAAAGCATTGCGATGTTCAAATGGTTTACTTGTTTTAAGCACTGTCAATCCAATGGAGTAAACCTGTTCCACGTTAGCGGCATGGTCCTGTGATTGGTCTTATTGTGAAATAAGTTAAGTGGATTTCTCATACCAGTCCCATGATTGACTCGTAGTTTGTTTCACTTGCAAACTCGGGTGCCTCTATTTCTACACAGGTAGCCTTGCATTCTGGTTTTAGCAGGCTCTCTTTGGATAGCTATGGAGCTGAAGATGGATTCTATCACTTCTTTTATGTTGTTCAGCTCCTATTATGTATATTATGTTTAATTCCGCTGCAGACATTTTATATAAAGCTGAAAACAGTATTTTATACTAAGTGTGATCCTGTTATATTGTGTAACTCTGATGAATATTATTTCCAGTGTAATTTGATGTACATTATCTGGTGTATTTATATATTTCTGTTCTGCTGTTATTTGTTTATGTGTAATATTCCAAAGACTACCCTTGCCACCGTGGAACGGGGGTTTGGGGTCATCACAAGCAACCACTAGCAAACACTTGCATCCACTTGCGTCCATCAAACATAACATGTCTCAAACACATGTTAACACCCATGGGATTCCTACCTAAAGGTCGAGATTCGATCGATAGGATATATTTTTAAATGATAGAAACAAGCATGAATAAAAGCTTTGGAAAGGAAGTTAAGAACATACCTTTGAAAAGAAAAGGGTACGAAGCGTGAATCTTGTATTCAGTCTCCCAAGTTGCATCCTCTTGGTTATCTCCCCATTGAAATTTCATCAACTTGACTTCTCTGTTGCGTAGCTTCTTATTTATGATTCAAGAATATGGGTAGGAAATCGTCTAACTATCGCCTACCATTCCACCTTTACTTCCTCAAGCATACTAGGCTCAACTACTTCTGCAGTATCATGCAAGCGCTTTCGCAAATGAGAAATGTGGAAAACATCATGAACGCCAGATAGTCTTTTTGGTATATTTACTCTATAGGCCATTTGGCCAATCCTTTCTGTTATGGGAAATGAACCTACAAATCTTGGTGCCAATTTCCCTATAGATCCAAAACGAACCACTTTCCTCAAAGGTGATACCTTGATGAAAACCATGTCTCCTGCCTCAAACTCAACGTCATTCCTTCTCTTATCTTCGTAGGATTTCTTCCTGTCCTGAGCTGTCTTCATGCCCCTACGAACAAGATCAATCTTTTCTAAAGTTTCTCTAACCATATTCTGTCCAAGTAGAAGTCATTCTGTAGACTCCTACCAACAAGTCGGTGATCTACAGGGCTGTTCGTATAATGCTTCGAAGTGTGCCATGCCAATACTAGCTTGATAACTATTGTTGTAGGCGAACTCTACTAAAGGAAGATGCTCTTCCCAAGTCCCTCTGAAGTCTTGGATACACAGTCTTAAAAAATCCTCAAGAACCATATTCACCCTTTCCGTCTATCCGTCGGTCTGAGGGTGATAAGAGGTGCTGAAACACAACTGTGTACCTAATGATTCTTACAAGATCCTCCAAAATCCACTAGTGAAAATGGGTCACGATCACTTACGATAATGGAAGGTACTCCCTGAAAATGGACTATCTCATGAACGTAAACTATTGCTGACTATACTATCGTCCTATAACACCCCATAATTTTAACGACACTAAGGATGATAAATTAAAGAATAATTAATTTGAAACAAGGTGTTAACAATAAATTAAGGAAAACTTAATTAAATATTCGTAATTAAGTAAAATTGACCATGCTATTGCGTCCATCTCGGAATTTTGGTCAAGATAGACACCAAGTTTGCGTAAAACGGACTCTGTATGAAGAAGTTATTATGGTTTGAATTTTGTATGCATATAAGGAATATATATATTTCAAAGAAATTCAAAAATCAGCAAAATTCGAATCAGGCGCACGTTTTGGGCGGAAGGGCCAACCGTTTGGGGTCTCGAGTCGACCCCGAGGTCAATCCAGGCTCTTTGGGATCGACACCGGGGTCGACCCTGGGGTCGACACCATAGTAGGGGGTCGACCCCCATATGCAGATTTGGGAAAATACCTCTTTCTGAACGTGGTCTTGTTTCTGAACTAGATTCGTGAACCCTAGGCTATAAAAAGCACCCTAAACCTAGGTTTTATTCATCTAAAAAAATGGTGGCAATGGCGGAGCTCTGCTACAATGTAAATTGAATAGCCTATTCTTCTACAAATCCAATTTAACAAACATTATACAAATCCAACGAGGGCTACAACAACAAATCCAATGTGTTCTTCTCAGTTATTTGGATCCATTTTCTTAGACCTATCCACTGTGAGTTCATGTTATTTTTAGATCTAAATATTTAATTGGTAATCATAAAATGCATATGAAAATTGGATATTGGATCTATGCCTAAATAAGTTCTATTATGACGTAATTATCAGATCTGCCTTTATGTGATCGTACGGCCACCATGTTAAATCTTGTCATAATATATCTATTCAGTTTTGTGCCTATTTGTATCAATTTATTATTGATTCATCATTATGCCCATTTTGATTATCTTCTTTCCCTCATTTTCTTTTTATTTTTATATCCAGGCAACCTTCGAGCCTAGGCCTAACGCTGAAATATGCGAACGCGCACAATTGGGAATTGTTTGGGAAAAATATGTAAAATATGATTCAGGTGTACATTAGAACATGTGTAAAATATGATTTGGGCGTAAATTGGAACATATGTAAAATATAACTTGGCATAAATTGGAACATATGTAAAATATGATTTGGACGTAAATTGGAACATATGTAAAATATGATTTGCCATAAATTGGAACATATGTAGAATATGATTTGGGCATAAATTGGAATATATGTGAATATGAATTTGGATATAACTTGTACTAAAATATGTGAATATGAACTAGGGACATAAATTAGCAAATATGTGAATACAGATTTGGGCATAATATATATATATATATATATATATATATATATATATATCTTGATTTATGACTCGGGAAAATGGGCATATTGTGCATAATGAAATATGAATTGAAAAGGGGCATGAAAATCTATATTTGGAATAGGGAAATTTATTAATATGAATATGCCTAAAATAGTGGAACCGTAGTAATGCTTAAACACGAGTTTAGACTGCACTTGTGGTATAAGTCTACTCGGAGCCGCCCGGCATATCCAGCGACCACAAGTGATTAATCTAATGTATGGGGTCTAATGCATAACAGCACCATGACACGAGGTTAAGTCTAAACTTGTGGTTTAAGTTTGCCCAGAGCCGCCCGGTATATCCAGCGTCCACAAGTGGTTGACTTACTGTGAGAGGTCTGGGGCATTAACATGTACGAATAGAAAAAGATAAGATGTTTAGGCTTGTCCTAGGAACAAATGGAAATTATAACCTAGGTTATAATAAATAAAAAGGGAATAGAATAATTATGTAAGGGGATAAGCTGTATTTAATTGTAAATCAAGTTATTTACAAGAACAAGAATCTAAAATATACGGATGAGGACAACATAAGTTATATTTATGGAGAGAAAACTTATTAGTAAACCTTAGTTAAGAGAACTAAGTTAATAAGTAAATAATGATAAGATGGAATTATGATTAAACCAGAAAGAATGAGAAACTTATGAAACAATATAAGTTATATTTAATCATAAATGATAAATGATATGCTAAAAAGGTAACATGTAAAATGAGAAGTACTTAGTTACACACTAAGTAAGAACATGTTATTGTAACTATGGAATCGGACGATGAAAATATAAAGGGATTGTGGATTACAGACCTTGGGCCACAATCTAGAGAATAACATGTTGTGGGCTTATTAATAAACTTAAAGGGGTTAAGTTATATAACCAAAATTAATAAGCAAGAGGAACCTGTTAACTTGATTAAGAATTCAAAATGAATGGGAATAGCCAAGTTAAATGGAAACCTGATGAGGTAAGGCAAGCGCGTAAAAGAATGTTTAGACATAGGGTCTAACAACATATTAAAGTGAGGTGCTTGGACCAGTCCGCATGTTTGAGGGTGAATAACCCAATGTGGTAGATCATCGCGGTATTGTAAGGCACGAGGGGAGCTCACTTTTATCTGATTATTCTATCGGTTCCGAAGGACTGGAAGGGAAAGCACGCGGCTTCCTGAGATATGTAAGGTGCTCCTAGTATTCCTCTATTTGGTGGCAGATATTTAGGCTATGCTCACATAGGTAGGGTCTGCGCGTAACTACTAGGTGGGTGAGCCTTGACGGCAAAAGTATCTTTGCAATTAGAATGCTATGATGAGGTGACACCAGGGTGATTCGCCGATTGCCTCAATGGGAGGCGGGGTCGGGACCAATAAGAATAGTAGATCGTCGGGTACCCATCATCAGCAGCCCGTGGGATGCAAAAAGACTAGAGCTAAATCCAACATACCATTCAATTTTCACTATCGAGGTAAGGGGTTGAGGGGAGATGCCACATGGATGTTTAGATTGTTGCGTAGGGGCAGTCGCTTAGCTCTTGTAATCTTTACTAGTTGAGGGAGAGTTGAGGTGGGGCCATAGCCACCATGAAAAACAAACCCTAGGAATATTTGTATTTTTAGGCTCTTAAAGGTGGGCCTGTACATATGTGGAAAAGCTCCCGACCAAGTTCTGTGCTTCTTGTATCGCCCTGCCACGGAACTCGGTGCACATTAAAGGACGTGTGGTTGAGGCATCGAGCTATAATTGATGATACATTTGTGGGAAAGTCCAGATACATGCATATCTTCTCTAAGTGGTATATCGTAGATTTGAGAGCATTACTATGGTATGAAATCTAATTCGATTGAAAGTGGCAGTCCGTACGATTACATAGTATAGTAATGACATATATAGGCAGAACGTAACATTGTTATATAGAAATCCGTACGTCATTCCAGTGTAGGATGAGGGACTGCGTTCATTTCTGTGGCATTACGGTGGAGACCGTGCGAGTGGGGTACCATGGGGTGCATCTCAACATTGAGTGGTAGCTATATATATTGTATTAGGTTAATCCATTGGAAAGTAAATGGGTACGACGTGTGTATAAGCATTGAGTGCTATTAACCTTAGTAACCTAACAATCAAGGAAAATGTAATGAAATGGTATTTGTAGGGATCATTCTGTTTCTGATATACTAGTATCGGTACGGTGCAGAGAAACGTACTTAAGAAGCGCAATATATTATGTTCGAATTTATCTTGCTCAGTTCACACTTTTCCTTGTTATTGTTATCTTGTTCTTCCAGTTTTTATATATATTCCATGATACTTTTATTCGTTTGTATTTAAAAGTAACTGGACTCGCCAGACTTTATGTCTGACCCTTTTTGTTTCTTCTTCTCTCTCTTTCGTTCCCCACACCCGCAGGTTCTTAGGGTGGGAGTGCTTAGAGTTGACTTGGATTCTTTCAGCTTAGCTTGGATTTTGGATATTGATGTACCGCTTTGACTTCTTGTCAACTCTCTTATGGCTTTGCATGGGAAATATGGTTTTATGCTTTTGTACTCTAATATTTTTGGCAAGACAGATTACTGATGTAGTTGGTTACTTCAAACTTATGATGTAAACTCAGTATTTGGGATCATGATGTTTTGATTTAAATAAAGTTTTTAATTCCGCTACTATTTTACATGTTTGTCTTGTGATATTATGTTCTTATTTACCTATAACGCTTCACAAAACTTAATGCATTCTATATAGAGTGACATTAACGGACATGGGGTATCACATGTCCTCTTACTCTTACCAGGAATGAAATGAGCGCTCTTAGTAAATCTGTGCACTATAACCCAAATACTGGTGTTGCCTTTCCTTGATCTAGGAAAACCAACTATGAAATCCATCGAGACACTCTCCTACTTCCAATATGGAACCTCTAAAGGATGAAGTAAACCATTGGCCTTCCTTTGCTCAGCTTTGGCTTGCTGGAATACCAAACATCAAGAAACAAACTCTGCTACATCTTTCTTCATCCTAGCCCAAAAGAATCTCCATACATCTTATCACCGCCTGGACGAATAGTCATCTTAGAATGATGGGATTCCTCAAGGACTGCCTTCAACAAACTCCCAATTCGGAAAACACAAAGCCTTCCATCTCGTCGCAACCACCCTCTATCATTTGTGGAGTATCTACTGAGGTGACTAGAAGTCTCCCCACTTCTGAGCCTATCCAAGGTGTCTGAAATCTGTGAATCCTCTCACCGTGAAGTTCCTATCTGGTCCAAAAGAGTAGGTTGCACCTCTAGTGATGCCAATAAACCAGGTGTAAACTCGTTGGAGGGTCTAAAATCAAAAGTCGATATGAACCCTAAGCTTTTTCCCTCCACAAACAGTGGACTCAAAGTCATCTTGTGCCTACTCATTGCATCTGCCACCACATCACCCTTGTCAAGGGGATACACAATCTTGAAATCATAGGATGCTAGAAACTTCATCCATCTTTGTTGCCTTAAATTAAGATACATATGCGAGAACAAGTACTAGAGAGATTTATGATCAGTGTACAACTCGAACTTCTCTCCAAGTAGATAATGGCGTAAAGCCTTAAGCGCGAATACTATGGCAGCTAACTCTAAGTCCTTGGTAGGGTAGTTCTTCTCATGAACTCTTCGCTATCTACCTCCATAACATACTACCATTCCTTCTTGCATCAGAGCCGCACCAAGCCCTATACCACACGCATCGGTGTACACTGTGAACACCTTGTTCCCATCAAGCAAGGTTAAGACTGGAGTTGTTGTCAGGGCCCTCTTCAATCGCTGGAAAGCATCATCGCAATCTATATCCCATGAAAATGTCAGATTCTTCTTCATCGGTCTGGTGAGTGGGGATGATATCTTTGCGAAGTCCTTGATTAGCTTCCTATAATAGCCCGCTAATCCAAGAAAATTTCTCACCTCCGTTGCATTCTTTAGGGTCTGCCAATCTTGAACTGCAACTACCTTCGCGGAATGTACTGCTATCCCATCTGTAGAGACCACATGCCCTAGAAATCTCACTTCTTTTCTCCAAAAATGACATTTGGAGAACTTCGCCTTAAGCTGGTGCGCACAGAGAGTTTTCAAAACCTCCCTAAAATGTTGGGGATGCTCTTCCTTGCTCTTCAAGAAAATCCAGATGTCATCTACAAAGACCACAATGAACTTATTTAGAAACTCCCGAAACACCTACTCATTAGTTCAACAAAATAGGCAGGTGCATTCATCAACCCAAAAGGCATAACGAGCCACTCGAAGAAACCATCTGGAGTTCTAAAAGAGATCTTGTCTATACTATCTTCAGCCACCCTCAACTGATGAAATCCCTTTGCCAAGTTTAACTGAGAGAAAACAGACGAACCAACAAGTTGGTCAAATAGATCATCTGTCCTCGGAAGTGGGTGCCTATTCTTCTTGGCGAGTTTATTCAACTCTCTATAGTCCACACATAAGCGAAGCGAACCATCCGCCTGAGGTGCGAATACTATTGGAGTACCCCATTCAAATATGCTTCGCCTAATAAATCCTTTCTTTAGTAGCTCCCCTACTTGCTTGCGAAGTTCTTTCCTTTCTCTTGGAGACATAATGCGCACAAGCAAAGCAATAAGCTTTGCATTGTCCACCAAGTATATAAGGAAATCAATCTCACGCCTCGGAAGTAAGCCTCGAACCTCCTCAAAAACATTTGGATACTCACAGACTACTAGTATATATCGCATATCATTGATAGATGCATCAAGTGACTATAGGAAACTAAGCATGACAGACCCTTTAGGGTCACGAGAAATATCGAGGGTCCTCCCATTGCAAGTCAAAAGTCTATCGACTCTCCTCTCACAATTTAGACTGGCACCATACATGGCTAGCCAGTCCATCCCTAGAATCAAACCGTAGCCCATGAAACCAAGCACATATGCATCGCGCTCAAACTCAGCAGCCAACACAGATATTTCCAAACCCCGACAAATCATAGACAGATGAGCCAAACCCCAAATGGGGTTTGAGACAACAACAGGATCCAAAACCATACTGGTACTAAGGTGCAGAGACTCAACCACATAATCATATATAAAAGAATGTGAAGCACCCGAATCAAAAGGAGTTCTAACAAGATAATTGGAAAGAGAAACCAAACCTTCAACAGAAAATTTCCTACCTCTATCTGGCGCACTGGCCATGAGAGCATGCACCTTCCCTCCCAAAGATCCTGCCTTTTGACCTTGTCCTTGCTTCTTTGGGCACTCCTTAGAGAAGTGTCCGACCTCTCCACAATTGAAAGAAGTGTTCTTCTTTCTTTTACAGTCCACGATCAAGTGAACCTTGCATCTGCAATTATAACACTTCCTCTTATCTCTATCCTTGTTGTCCTTTCCTCCCTTCTTTGGTTGTAATTGTTGTCCTTTCTTGGGCCACACTTTCTTATTTTGTGTTTCTTCAGATTAATCTTCTTTCTTTTCACCTTTATCCTCTTCATGCATCAACGTTATATCAACAAGTTACTCAAAAGTTGCTCCCATCGGAATATGAGACATAGCCAACACATGGAGGGGTTCATTCGCCAGGGGAATGGAATTTTCTTACAAAATGAAAACCAAGGAAGTAAGGTTTTTCAATTTCAATATTAATCCTCTAGCAAACCTCAAAGCCTTCTTGTGCAGAGTATTCACTAGCTCCAAACCTCGCCAATTGATTGAATTTATTAACATATTCTTTCACAGACATGCTTCGTTGCTTAAGCGCCAAAAACCTTTCCATTTGCATACTTTGCTCGGCTTGTGAATGAAACTTCATTTCGAACCTCTATTGGAAATCATCCCAAGTTTCCACTGGAAGCCCTGCTTGCATCACTTCCCACTAGAATAAAGCCTCATTTTTCAACTCTCAAACGGTCAACTTAATCTTCCTACGATCGTTAGCTTCGAAAATTCCAAACAAATCCTCCATCTCTTTAAGCCAATTTCTCGCTTCTATAAAAGTCTCAGTTCCTCGAAATGGATTTCTGCCCATAGCATAGAAATCTTTGCATATCTAAGAGAAGTTATCAGCACGCGGAGAAGGAGGAGGAACAACGGGTGCAGCCGGGGGAGGAACGTCTGCTTGACCATCGGCAGGCGTTGTGATCTCAAGATACCTGCGGAACCATCCTGGTATTGTAACGCACTTAAGAATATTAGGTCCCCCAGACATGCTGAAAAGAAAAGGGAAAAAGGTATTCAAACAGAGAATCAAAATATATTATAGGGAATATGTTTTCCAAAATGGACTTTTCTTTGAAAAATGCTTCCTTTTAAAACCTTTTTGAAAACAAATTTCAAAATCTTTTATCCGTTCGGGTAACCTTCAGCTCTATTACCAAATTTGACACACCACGTCCATTAATGTCATTCTTTAAGAGATTGCATTAATTTTCATGAAGCGTTATAGGCAAACAGAAACAGAAATATTACAAGACAAATATAAAATAACAGCGGAATTTAAAACATTATTAAGCAGTAAACAACTTGATTCAAAACATAGTTACATCATGATTCTGAAATGTATAAAACCCAGTACATCAACTTAAAACTTCTATCTTGTACTAAAATCATCAGAGTACAATTAATAAAGAAGCATAATCCCCAAAATATAACCATAATAGAGAAGATATGAAATCAACCAGTACATCTAAGCAGCTCCAAGTAGAATGAAAGAAGAATCCTGATCAAGCTTGAGTATTCCCACTCTGAGAACTTGGGGGGAAACGGAAAAGAAAGAAAAGGAAACAAAATGGATCAAACATAAAGCCTGGCTAGTCCAGTTATTTTTAGCATATAAATAAGTAAAAGCATCACGATAGGCAAATAAGTTGGAGACATAACAGCATAAAAGGAAGGTATGACAAGGTAAACAGGATAAACCAAATAGAACATATATGTGTAGTGCTTCTCTAGTACTTTTCTCTGCACCAATGCAAGTATCACATGAACAAGATGATCCCTAACAAGTACAAGATGGTAGACTTAGGCGTACTTCTAGTGAGAGGTTTTACCCACATACAATAACAGGTAGCCCAACTGAACTTACCGGTGTTACCCCTAAGGATAATAACGGGCTCCTAACCAAGAGAGACTAGATATTCCCTAATTACTACCCCAATCAATTGGCTCCCTAACTCCGTAGATACCCTGTGCTGGCCCCACAGTAGGATGTATCACATCCTAAGGTGGCAACCCTTGTTTCAGGATGTGCACAACCATATCTACTAATATCACAGCGTCTTATTTTCCCGAGGAACGGACCCATGCATGAACAAAAGCCTGATGGAACGCGCCGTTAGACACCTTTTCCTAAGTGACTTCTAATAATCAGCTTGGTAAGCGTGCCCTGACTCCGACCAATTTCGAAGTACTCGTTTGATACATACATGGGTTACTGACTGAAACGGATCCCACAAACCAGATGATACAAGTTTCCTCCAGGCTTGTATCCCCACTACTAGGATTTCAACAGGTTATGCCTACCAGTGTAACAAGATTGCATAACCCCACAGGTAAAGTTTGTGGACCTATATATAAGTATTACCCACCTCCCTATGATTTACTTAACCCTCCCACTGATTCAAGCAAGTTTACTTAACCCCTACTCAAGTTAACATGTTTATGTAATCCCTATGGATTCAAATAAGTTTATTACAAGTTCATTACTATTTATCCATTTATGGTTACAATGCGCTAGACCTCCCACATTAAGTCTACCATTTGTGGATGCCGGATATGTCGGTCATGTCCGGGCAGACTTCTTCCATAAGTCGGACTTAACCTCGTATCTTAGCGCCGTCACGTGTTTATGCACTTAGACCCCTCACACTAGACTTTCCACTTGTGGACGCTGGATATGACGGTTGGGTCCGGGTAGGCTTCTATTACAAGTGTAATCTAACCTCGTGTCTAGGCGTAGTTACAGTTTCTAATTATTGTAAATCCCAGCATTTTCATTATTCAACAATTATTCCTATTTCATTATAGGTTTTCATGCCCCTTTTCCAAGTCATATTCATCATGCACCATACGCCCCCAAATTAAGATCTTAAATCACAGTTTGGTTTATGCCCCAAATCCATATTCATGTTTTCAATTCAAGTTATGCCCTATATTCCCCAATATGCGTTATTCCCCAATTTTAACGTTTCCCTTCGTTCCCAATTTCACGCGTTCACATATTTCAGCGGTATGCCTAGGCTCGAAGGTAGCCTGGCTATAAAATAAAAAGGGAAAAGAAAAAGAGAAGAGAACAGAAATAAGCATAATAACAAAATACACATATGATGGCAGAAATATGCATAGCAAAAGAATAAGCATATAGTGGCAGAATTAGGCATAATAACAAGATAGGCATATAGGAACGGATCTGATGAGCATGTGATAATAGAACTGATTAGGCATAGTGACATGATTAAGCAAACCAACATAATAGGGATATCATAAACAGGCATATGACGAGACCTAAACAATGGATTAAATATACAAATAATAGTTGATCTAATATGATTCAAATAATCACAGGCTTAGATCCAATTCATAGGCATGTCACGATAACTTTTAAGTGTTTACATCTAAAAATAACATAGACTCACTGTGATTGGATCTAAGAAACAAAAGAATGATTGCAGATGTTGAATCACAGATCCTTGAATATGTATAACTTGTTTGATGAAGAAAAAGTAGGCTAGATCAAACTATGTTGGAGCAGCACCTCGTTGTTGCCATTGAATTATATGAATAAAAAAAGGATATAGGGTCCTATTTATAGCCTACGGTCAACGAATCTAGCTAAGTATTCAGTCCACGTACGAAGGAATTAATCTGGTTCAGATCTAAGGGTGTCAAGCTAGGTGTCGACACCCCCTTATGGTGTCGACCCATGATTCGACACCCCCAGGGCTGGGGTCGACCCCCAATGGGTCTGATTCTCATGTTGTCTCGCCTTCGATTTCTGATTTTCTAGAACGTTTATCTTATATATAATTAGCTTATATATATGTGTAAACTTCAAACCTTAATATCTTTTTCATACGGTGTCTGTTTTCGCAAAATCGGAGTCTATCTTAAGCAGAATTCCGAGACGAACGCAACTACGTTGTCCACTTTACTTAATTCCCAATATTCAATTAAGTATTCTTAATTTATCAATTTAAAGTTTTATAAAATTATTGGGTGTTACAATTATTATATGTTGGATATTAGGTCGCTATCAGTTATTATACATGAGAAAATCTTGCTGTAAGGGGGCGCAAAAATTAGAAAAATTGAATCTAGTATTAGTAAAAACTGAAGGCAATGCTGGGAGAATGTGACTGGAGTAATGAACTACCTATGTTGTATGGCATTCTGCCTACTAGCTGTGGCAGCATTTCCCATATAGTATGTGTAGAAACTTCTTCTATATGGTCATTTGGTTTTTTTATTATTGTTTGGTTACCTGTTGTTTGTGGATTGACTGAGGTTTGAGTGGCTTTGCTCGGGTGGTATGTGAGGGGCTCGTCTTGTGTAGATGTGTGGTTATTGGGATTTTTATTGGAGCATTGTCAGATGTCTAGGGTCATTTAGCTGGAAGTGGGTTTTTGTAGCGTCCTGGATTTTTGAACGTCAATTACGAATATTTGAATCCGTTTTAAATATTGATTTAGTAATATAAATGGATTTTATATGGAAATTATTTATCAAAAATGAGGTTCGAATATATAAATTTTTAAATTATTTAAAACGAGCTCTAAACGACGCAGTAGTTTGTAATATTGAGTTTGAAATTTAATTGAATATACCTGATCTGATATAAGTCAGAATTATTTGAAATAAGAAACATTTGAATCTATTTGGTTAAATTTTTCTAATGAAAGAGAAAAATCGAGATTTTAGCTTATAAATTGTAAGTTATGTCCAATTCAAATTTTCAAATAGTCGTTATGGAATCTGTAAATAAAAAATAATGTTTATTTAATAAATATAGGATTTTTATATAAATTTGAATAATGTTTAACCCAAATTTCTGAATGTTAAATCTATACTGGTTCAATTTGAAGCTATTGGTTATTCGGTTTGGATATATTCGATAATATCGATTTATTATTATTAAATTTTAATTGTTTTGGAATTTAATTATTTTACCGATATGATGTAACCTCAGAAATGATCATTTTTCAAACAACCGCCGTTTTCGACTAAACAAGTTTTGTTGGGATATGTATAATTAATTATTGCAGAATTTCAAGTTGGGAGCCGGTCGAAGTTATTTTCTTTGTAGACGCAATTTAAAGGTGAACCAGTAAATTAGAATAACGACGTTGTGCAAACAATGTCCGTTTTCGATGAAATAATTTCATTAGGACCGGAACGCCAAGACGTAGTGATACATCCATTTTCAATGTGTATGGACATCGTGTATGTCGGTGCGTGTTTAACGGTTAGCGTTAAATTAACGGTACCGTGTGAATTAAAACCTATATTGTTTTAAACTAGCTACGCTAATCTACATTTACAAGCACACGAAAACATACCCAGTGCACAGACCTACAATGTAATAATATATACAGTTTTCCTAAGTATGTCTGCTAGAGCTCATTAACATGAATGTTTCTGTATTTCGTCAGTAGTTCATGTATAACACCAAGTTTCATCGTAATTTACAAACATAATATTATAGACAATTTAGGAAGTCATACGAATATAACTTTATACTTAGCAATCGTACCCTTTTTACATCCTGTAGCCTAAAACTTGTACACAATAAAAACCCACGTACAAACAGCATACATATCGTCCTATTCAAGCACAAGCCACGAAATGAAAACTCACGCTGGGCTAAAAATAAAAGCTACCCCAAAAAGCTACCGATTGCTGAAAGACGTTGTTATCCAACTCCTCTCCACAAATATATACACACATTGTTTCTTCTTCTCAATTGAACTTCTTCTTTCCACTGGGGCTCGAACCAGGGAGGAAACAAATATCACTTCCCTAAAAATAAGTAATAAACGTGTAAGAGAAAACTGGGACAAGCTTCTTTAAACCGCCGAAAACATTTAACCTATTTTTCCTCAGTCAAAATCCATTGCATGATAAGATACTAGTACTAATAGTGTCGAGCTTGAGGTTGATATGTACAAGGCAGCTGAACAATGATGTAGTGACAAGAATGATGGGTTGGTTACAGTGGTGTTTGCAGCAACAGGCGTGAGTGAATGGATGTTCAAATCTGGGTTTAGTAAGAGGTGGGAGGCACGACAATTGATGAAGTTACTGGCATGTGTCAGTTCATCTTGCGTGGGGAAGGATAGAAGCAGGTTTCGGAATATATAAGGTGATAGTTGCTGTGAAGTTTATATAAAGGGGAGGGTAGTTGCGCAATGTTTACAAGAAAGGATGAAGGTGCAGTGGCAGTAGAGTGGCTAGAGATGGGTGAGGTGGACGGGAGATTGGAGTTGGATTCAACGTTGGTGGTCAGTGTGAGGCGGGCTATGTGAGTTCACTGCCTGCTGGAAGGGGACAGTATGGTGGATTTTGCGGGTTGCTGTGTTCTTCAAATAACGGGGGATAAGTACATATAGCTGCTAGTATTGTTGGGTAGCAGTTTAAGAAGCAAGGGAGAAAAAGATGTTGAGTGTTGTCTCATTCTTGTAGAGAACTACTACTGTAACTATTCGAAAGTTGGGCAATGAATGAAACTGCATGGAAAAGATGGGAACGAGTGTTTCATGGAGGAAGAAGGAGGCATGTACTGTAGAAAATAATATGTGGGTGGGCTGCCGTGAATGCTTTTGGGCCATATGGGCTTTCCAGATTCTAAGAAAAGAGAATATGTATATGTTCCTCTAATAGTAGTTATTACTATAATGAACAGAAAAATATGGAAGAAATGGGGGCCGATGAAGAATGGAACCATGCTTGGTGGGTGAGATCAAGCATTTCAAAATAGCATGGAAGGAAGAAATTATGGCTTGAAGCACAATAGCATGGCACGATTTCATTAGGTAGCACGGCACGGTTTTGTGCCTAATCAAGTTAAACATACCTGATTTTCTATACGAACGCTAATTAACATAAATTAATATATATAATTAAGGTGATTTTTAATTTAATTTAAACCGTACTTATAATCATTTATAACTTTCTTGTATGTTACAAAATTGGATCAAATCAGAGACGTCGGAACTGTATAGGAGAGCACGACACGACGAAGCTTGTTTGGTCAGAGTCGGTAACCGCTGGAATTTTTAATCAAATTAAAAGCCCGTTTAATTTGATTAAAACGAACTGTTTTAAAGCAAATGAAGATCAAAGTGAGTACAACTCACTCAGTTATGTCCCATTTATATTTATATAAGTCGGTTTTTTTATTTATGTGCAATGTTTGCTAATGATTGATGATTTGGTGACTATTTGCATGGATGTCGAACATTTTTAAATATTCATTGATTAAATTAAACATTTGTTTAATTTAATTGAATTAAATCATTATTTTAACGATTAAATTTCAACGAGGTAACTTATCTTGTTGGTTACATTTATAATAATATAAGCGTATTAAATAAACAATTGGATGTTTGATTGGATGCTATTAATTGATTGTTGATTGTTAAACAGTTATTTCCATCTATCGTAATTAATAAATATATTGTTGTATTGAAATTGATGTAACCTATTTTGATGCAGGGAAGGTGTAACACCCCGTAATTTTAAAGAATAGAATAATTATAAACTAAAGATTACTTAATTAAATATTGGGAATTAAGTAAAATGCACTACACCATAGCGTTCGTCTCGGAATTCTGCTTAAGATAGACTCCAAGCTCGCTTAAACAGACATCGTATGAAGAAGATATTAAAGTTTGAAGTTTGTATACATATAAGCAAAATATATGTAAACAAACCAGTCCAGAAAATCAAAAACCAAAGAGCGGGAAAGGGAGAGAAATCGGCCCGTTAGGGGTCGACCCATGCCCCATGGGTGTTGAACCATGAGTCGAACCCTATAAGAGGGTGTCGACCCTACCAGATCTGGGGCAAATCCATTCTGTGGACCGAGACTTGTTTCTTGACCAGATTCGTTGACCGTAGGCTATAATTAAGACCTCATTTCTATTGTTTTATTCATCAAAAACAATGTAGACAACGAGGTTGTAAGGACTCGTAACTTCCCCGGTAAGGAAAGAATGGATTGCCTTGAGAACAACACACATCGGGACCCAAACAGAATAACATTTCATTGCTTATTACAATAATTCCAGCAGAGTACAAGAATATACAGCGTATGAATAATTATAATACAACAGAAAAATATCAGAGATTACAATAAATTACATAGCAGCGGAAAAACATTGCAAAACACAACTGAAAGTAATACACGGATACAGAGCTTTCCGAGCATCGTTCCAGCTGTAAACCAGGATCTTGTGAATATAAATCTGCAAAACCAAAACTACTAGCTTCCCATGTCAAAATAAGGGCACCCAGAGTTTAGATTTAAAACAATAAACTCCAGATCAGTCATGTGACTGGTGTGAGAACTAAAACAGTTATTAATCATTATTTTAAAGTTCGGTAAATCAAGGGACTATGCCGTATAACACGGAACGGGTTTCCTCCCAATAATACCAGTGCATAAAACATAGCGCAATGCTAAATAAAGAAAAATGAAGCTATTATAAGATCCAGGTCCCATCACACAATACAACGCAAGCCGGAGGATAGGGTTTTTACCTTATAATAGCCAAGAATGCTTGGTATGTGAAATTTTTGTTTTATTATTACTATAAGTGTATAGTGTCAAAACAATTTCAATCATAAGTATCAACCATATACGGCATAAGTGCCCTATACCACTATGTCGCCATACTAGGCTCTACAATCAAAACCGCAAAGTCACGTATTGGAAGTTGGATTTCCATCTATGAACCAAGCCAAGGGATCGTCCTCACCGAATTCGAGACTCTCTAGCCCGAGCCTCAGGCAAGCGCGCAGGAAAGCCTTGGATAGTCAGGGTCAGTCCACCGATGTGGATTATAATGCCTGAACACTGCATTTCCCCGCCCTTTGGGGCGTAAATGAGCCAAATGACTCCATCGGCTCCACATAGTCACTGATATATCTGAGGCGCCTCGCAATCCAATAACCACACAGGTGAAAATAATATAAATGTCAAGGCTGGTAGGTCACTGACACCACCCTAGCTAGAAAGAAACGCATGTCCACCCTGAGGTCCTCTCTCGTTTCTGGTTCACAACCGGGGTGTGAGGCACGCGAATTAACGCTACACAAAGCTGTGCCACACAGGCGGTGCTTTGATCATCAACCACAATACTTTGATTTTCAACAAAAGCCTTGATCATTTGCATCTTAGCAGGCCACACAGGCAAACCACTCCATGCAACCAATATCCATCAATTACACAGACTGATATCCAATGTCAGACAAACAGTCCATTTACAAGTCCGTTCTGGGTCTGAACGAAACCGGAGGCACCTTGTACCTCGCATATCCATCGATCTCCAAGTACGTCTGGATGATCACCAACTAATTCCCTCCTATTAGGTGTACAGCCCAATCAAGATCATCAGTAATTATCCAGTCGATGTGAAGACCTCCGGTCTTTGACCACCGTCTTCATCCTCGACACATCATCGAATCAGTTATTCAGAATGGGATAAACCCGGTCTTTCTGAATAATTCGCATATATAATAAACAAGTGTTACACAAATGCAACATACGCCTCATTCCAATTCAGAATATTCTTTTATTCAAATATTCTTATACTTTGAGAAAGGTTCCCATTAATTTTATCAAAGATAAATTCCTTAAATTTATTCTTTAATCTTCCTTTGAATATCAATTCAAACCAAATTATAGTTTATCCAAACTAGTCGGGATTAACGAACCTTATCGAAGTAATCATTTGTTAAATTTCCCAACCCCAAACTATTCATCTCATGAAGTAAAACTGGTCATACTTCATATCTAACAACACGGTATTATCGGTAAATTCAATTACCATTTCACGTTCAAATCTAATTAAAGATTTAACTATCGCTTGGAGCAAAACTGGTTATACTCCATTCTCGATCATTTCAATCTAATTAAAGATTCATTAAAACTCCGCTTGGTTTTAATCTTCCCAAAAATCAGTATTAATGATTAATTAACTTGGGAAATCATATCCTGTCTTTAACTAGGTTAAAGAATCAATGTCATTTAAAACACAATTCATTATAAATCCAAAATCACATTCCATTAACAATGGAATGTTCACGGAAAACAAATCAATGTTTATAATCGATACGAACTTCCATATCCAACTAAAAATATAAATGGAATAACGACAAAGCCTTCTAAATTCCATATATATTAGTAGTCTTCCTCCACAGAAACTCACTTCGATTATCACCAAATCGAATTCCCTCCCATTCCAATTTATTTTATTAAATTGGAAAACTTTACTTTGGAAAATCTCCTTTAAATCTTAACAAAAGTTTTATAAATTCCAAATCACATTTCACTGCAAATCGGGTTAAAGAACGAATGTCGTTAAAAACATAGTTCACAACCAACCCAATTCACATTTCATAAATTATCGGGTTAAAGAACGAGTGTTATTTAAAACACCGTTTACGACAAACCCAAAAATCAATTCCAATTCATTTCCTATCATTTAATTGGCACATTTCATTAAATCTAAATAAAAAGATTTAGTCTTTTTTTCAACTGGGTTTAAGAACAGTGTTAATGAAGACACCATTCACGACAAACCCAAATCTCATTTGATATTAAATACAAGGCTCCGAATAGAAAATATATCGGCTTATATTCAATATCAAATTCTACGATCAACTAATATCGTATTGGAAATAACGATATAAATATATCTTTCAAATTTCTATAACAATATCTGTATGATCACGAAATCCAACATCGAAATATTCCAAAGACAATTTCGATTCAAATCAATTCCAATTCAATTATTGGAAATTCTGGTTACTTTTAAAACCCTTTCAAATCCAAATTATTTATTTCAAAAATAAATGGATTATAATTCTAGTTCAAAACTAGTTCATTTCGATAAAAATCTATTTTTATCTTTTCAAATATGGAATTTTTCATACCAATTCTTTCCAAATCATTTCTTATGATATTACACAAATTATTGCTATTTTTAATAAATTTATCAAGGCCCGTATAGTCGATT
Organism: Allium sativum; assembly: GCA_030737875.1. NCBI lineage: Eukaryota > Viridiplantae > Streptophyta > Magnoliopsida > Asparagales > Amaryllidaceae > Allium > Allium sativum. Next base: position 584,535,611 of record CM060923.1, on the reverse strand, counting down.
TCCATCAACGGCCATCGAACTGCACTTACAACGACCTTTTCCAAATTTAATTTGGACATAATTTCAAATCCAACCGTTAGATTTCTAATTTCTCATTTTCGTTAGAAATCTCTTTTTGATACGAACCCAACGGTTCCGGTTTTAGGAGAATCCGACGGCCGGATCTCCCTTAATATCCATTCGTAGTCAATGGTCGAAATTCGCGAACTGCCGCAGTGCGGCGCGTTCTATTCATGCCATTATATATATATTATATATATTTAGTCGATTTCCTTTTAAATCATATTTTATAAATCGTTTTAAATTCGTTTTCAAAACGATTTCAACTTCCTATTCAATTTCTAAGCAAAATTGAATATTCCATATCATCAATATATATATATATATATATAAATGATAATATTTTCAAAATGTTATATTTTGAAATTACTTCCTTTTCTATATTCATTATAAAAACGAATTTAATCGATATAAATATCGTTCGCGTCAACATGGCGCAAATCTAATCAGCATAGCTTTATATCTTTCAATAACTTCGTTATTCTATTTAGCAAATGAATATTTTCTTCAACACATGAATTTTCTTTTATTCAACACATGAATATATATTTTATTCAACACATGAATTTTCTTTTATTCAACATATGAATTTTTATTATTTCTTTCTTACAATAAAAATGTGAATTTTATTGTATAAATATTTCGTTCAACACATGAATAGTTTCAACACATGAATATTCTCAACACATGAATTCAACACACGACTATTTTATTTATTCAACACATGAATATAATCTATTTTCTAACTTGGAATGAGACCCACTCAATTACCATATAATGTTATTTATATGGATTCTATACAGCACATGTATATAATAGCATGATAAATAATCAACCACCATCCAAAGTGCACCACACAACTGCATAAGCATTAAATATAAATGATTAACGCTTACACAGTCTGTCAACCCATCGATTGACATACAACTAAACAATCGGGATTAGTGTACGTCAAATATCATCCCAATACCCGTGTGGGGTTTCAATCAACAAACACATATTTTTATTTATGCAGTTGGGCGATGTGTAAAATTTAGCGTCCCAATCAATATTCTTCAAATGGGTGTACATAAACAAATCGTTCAATTTGTAAATGAATATTTATTTTATATACACGTTAAAAAATATATTTTTAACTATAAAATATTTTATTCGATTCCACATCACACAATCAATATTCACACCACAAACAACAAACAAACAAGTCGTCCATGGCCTGCGAACAACGGGTGTCGGGTGCTGCTAAGCACCGTCTGCATCCTAATATATATTTCAACTAGAAAACAAATTAAAAGTGAGAGGTTCTCACCTATAAGAAAACCAAATGCCATGACTCTTCATATGTAGAAAATCTTCGTTGTTTTTTGTTCATCGCCATCTGTTTCACGCAGTTGATTATTAAAAATCTCATTTTATATTGTTACTTCATACACAAAAATCATATTTTTATGTTGATGTTTATATTATAAAAATTCGATCTTTCTTATATTAAAAAATCTTAACTTTTCTAACTTATGATAAAAATTCTATTTTTATCTTCTAACTTAAGTCCTATTTTATATTTCAAACCATGTATATTTTTATTTTTAAAAACAACGCGATATATATTTTTAAAAGTCGAATCTTTTTCTATGTATAAAAATCTAACTTTTCACTTATAAAAATAGATTTTTTTACGATTAAAAATCAAACCTTTATGTAATTAAAAATCTATGCTTTCTTAATATAAAAATCTTAGTTTTCGGTGTTTAAAAATCATGTCTACATCTCTTTAAAAATCACTCCTTTTTCTCTTTAAAAATCACTTCTTTCTCTTACTATATTTTTTTATTTATTCTCCATACATATAAAAATCCTTACTTTCTTAGCATGAAGATTGTATTTCTATACGCTTAAATATCATATTTTCTACAAGTTAAAAACCAAATCTTTTATTTTAGATTACTACATAAGAAAAACTGAAATAAAATAAACGAAATAAAATCTTACCTTTGCTTTTGGTTAGCAGCGGGGGAGAAGTCTGGTGCTGTCACCGGGGGTCTGGAGGGTTGGGGAAGGTGGAGGCGAAGCTGGGGAGGAGCGCGCGGCGGTGGACGTTCCTGGCGCAGGCTAGGGTTTGATGGATTGGGAGGTTTCGGGTGTTCGAATGGGAGCTGAAGGGGGGGAGGAGGTCTGCGTCGGGGAAGAAGAAGGGGCGGAATCAAAGCTCGACGGCGGCGATCGACGATGAGAAGGGGAGACAGGATCGAGGATCGATGGTTTTTTTATCTCGTTGACTGAAGTTTGAAGAGAGAGAGGAGAAAGGATATATATAACAGTTTAAATATTATATTAATTTATCCTTCAAAAAGTTAGATTTTAAATTCAAACTCAAAATCAAACCCATTGACTATCGTCACTAACTCATTACCCCCATTCCGAACACAATGGGATATGTATCGTAAGCCAGTTCAACCGTTACGATCAGTTTTGATTTAATTAAAATATAATTCAATATATATTGAATTTGAACACACGTTTTAAATTACCGGGGCCACATACTAACCCTAAAAATTCTAAAAAAAATATTTCCAGCCTCGTATTGACGATACGGTCCTAACAAAGCTAATTTCGTCAAATTTGAAGACCGTTTGAAAAATGGCCATTTTCTGGTCGATCCAATTTAACTGAAATCAACCAAACACATCTTCCTTTGCCACGCCCACGTATTAACTTCAAAAATTATGGAATTTGAAACCTAGCAATAATTTGACATCCCGGATCCAACAAAAGTGGTTTTGTCGAAAACAGAGGTCGTTTGCAAAATTTCCATTTTTAAGGGCTAGAATTCCAAAGCGACTAATCTGAATTTTCAACTGGGCATAACTTTTTATCCCCGCTATGAAATTTCAATTTTTCGGATTCGTTGGAAAGATATTCTCAAATAGATTCAAATATTTTTGGTTTCGCCAAAATACGGTTTATTTTGAATCCTGTACATTCATTTGAAATTTGAAATCGAGTTTTCAAACTACCACGCCATTTTCAGTTCGTTTTATAATTAAAATAAAACATTGATATTCTAACGACGAACTATACAAATATATACGTTCTAATTCGATTCAAATTAAATTTATCGTCGTCATTATTTAAAATAATTCATTTTAAATATTCAAAATTCATTAAAATTTCCAAAATAAAAATTTTAAATTGGCTCGAATTTTCGGGTTGTTATATCTCCCCCACTTAAAACTTTTCGTCCCCGAAAAGGAACGAAGCTGAAAGTTGTTTTACAAATCAAGTCAACTTTCAATATTTTCCTTATAGCTATGTTCTTCAACTTTTCAGTTTCTAATAACTTTTCAAATTCTTTAAAAAAAATGGCTAACACCCTAAATTTTCGAAAAATTTCGCCATAACCTCCCCTGCACGGGAGCACCGGGAAAATCCCGAAATTGCCATACAGGCCTTCTTAATCCAAAAAGAAAAAGAAACAGCCAAGCGGCTAGCCAATCGCTCATAAAATCATCAAAAACCCCAAGAAATACAATAAACATGTACCTATTTGTCGGGCAAACAAATTTATTCCTCTTCTCTAGCCTCCTTGCTATGACCTGTTCAATGTAAGTACAAGTATATGGATGCAATTTCAAACAATTTCCAATTCAGTTCTATATTTGATCAATTTGGTTATATGGTTCAAATTTTAATTAATCAACAAATAATCAAACAACACAATCAACAATCAATTAGTTGATTATCTTTTCAAATTCATAACTTGGAAACATAGTCAAAAAATCATATTTTTGATGCCAAATCACAACAAGATATTCTAACTATATTTTGGTTCTCACACCTGTCAATTGGAAATATATAAATATCACACCTTTGAAACTCGAACATAAATACTGGTAATGTGATCACAATTACCAGTATCATCCCCGGGTGACTAGAGTGTGATTCTATATCTATCCAGTATATTAAAACTTCAAATACACATGGATCAGACGTATATGCAAAATATTTATATACTGGATTGTCCAAATCAATACAAATAAATATTCAAATACGTTGAATAAGATTTAAATTTTCAAAACAAAATTCATTTTCATTTTTAAAAATATACTCTTCACACTCGTTCTAGGATACTACTGATCCCATCTCTAACGAGTCATTCCCATTGGATATTACTAATCCAATCTCGGATGAATTCTTTCGTTGGTTCTAATATGTCTTGTTCTCCGAGCTCTGTAAACCAAAACTATGATACCACTGTAAGGACCCGTAACTTCCCCGGTAAGGAAAGAACGGATTGCCTTGAGAACAACACACATCGGGACCCTAACAGAAGAACATTTCATTGCCTATTACAACATTTCCATCAGAATACAAGAATATACTGAGTATGAATAATTATAATACAACAGGAAAATATCAAAGATTACAATAAATTACGTAGCAGCGGAAGAACAATACAAAACACAACTGAAAGTAATAAACGGATGCTGAGCTTTTCGAGTATCGTTCCAACAGTAAACCAGGAACCTGTGAATATAAATAGGCAAAACCAAAACTACTAGCCGCCCGTGTCAAAATAAGGGCACCTTGAGTTTAGGTTTAAAACAATAAGCTCCAAGTCAGTCATGTGACTAGTGTGAGAACTAAAACAGTTATTAATCTTTATTTTAAAGTTCGGTAAATGAAGGGACCACGCCGTATAACACAGAACGGGTTTCCTCCCAAGAATACCAGTGCATAAAACACAGCGCAATGCTAACTAACGAACAATCAAGCTATTATAAGACCCAGGTCCCATCACATAATGAAACGCAAGCCAGAGGATAGGGTTTTTACCTTATAATAGCCAAGAATGCTTGATACGTGAAATTTCTTGTTTTATTGTTACTATAAGTGTATAGTGTCAAAACAATTTCAATCATAAGTATCAATCATGGACGACATAAGTGCCCCATACCACTATGTCGCCATACTAGGCTCTACAATAAAACGGCAAAGTCACGTATTGGAAGTTGGATTTCCATATGTGAACCGAGGCAAGGGATCGTCCTCACCGAATTCAAGACTCTCTAGCCCGAGCCTCAGGCAAGCCTTGGATCGTCAGGGCCGGTCCACCGATGTGGATTATAATGCCTGAACACTGCATTTCCCCGCCCTTAGGGGCGTAAATGAGCCAAATGACTCCTTCGGCTCCACATAGTCACCGATATATCCGAGGCGCCTCGCAATCCAACAACCACACAAGTGAAAATAATATAAATGTTAGGGCTGGTAGGTCATTGACACCACCCTAGCTAGAAAGAAACACATGTCCCCCCTGAGGTCCTCTCCCGTTTCTGGTTCACAACCGGGGTGTGAGGCTCGCAAAATAACGCTACACAAAGCTGTGCCACACAGGAGGTGATTTGATCATCAACCACAAGACTTTGCTTTTCAACAAAAGTCTTGATCATTTGCATCTTAGCATGCCACACAAGCAAACCACTCCATGCAGTCGATATCCATCAATCACACAGAATGATATCCAATATCAGACACATAGTCCATTTACAAGTCCGTTCTGGGTCTGAACGAAACCGGAGGCACCTTGTACCTCGCATATCCATCGATCTCCAAGTACGTCTGGACGATCACCAACTGATTCCCTCCTCTTGGGTGTACAGCCCAATCAAGATCATCAGTAATTATCCAAACGATGTGAGGACCTCCGTTCTTGGACCACCGTCTTCATCCTCGACACATCGTTGAATCAGTTATTCAAAATGGGATAAACCTGGTCTTTCTGAATAACTTGCGTATATATTAAACAAGTGTTACACAAACACAACATATGCCTCATTCCAATTCAGAATATTCTTTTATTCAAATATTATTATACTTTGGGAAAGGTTCCCATCAATTTTATCAAAGATAAATTCCTTAAATTTATTCTTTAATCTTCCTTTGAATATCAATTCAAACCAAATTGTGGTTTATCCAAACTAGTCGGGACTAACGAACCTAACCGAAGTAATCATTTGTTAAATTTCCAAACCCCAACCTATTCATCCCATGAAGTAAAACTAGTCATACTTCATATCTGACACCACGGTGTTATTGGTAAATTCAATTACCATTTCACGTTCAAATCTAATTAAAGATTTAACTATCGCCTGGAGCAAAACTGGTAATACTCCATTCTCGATCATTTCAATCTAATTAAAGATTCATTAAAACTCCACTTGGTTTTAATCTTCCCAAAAAACAATATTAATGATTATTTAACTTGGGAAATCATATCCTGTCTTTAATTGGGTTAAAGAATCAATGTCATTTAAAACATAGTTCACTATAAACCCAAAATCACATTCCATTAATAATGGAATTTTCACAGAAAACAGATCAATGTATATAATCGATACGAACTTCCATATCCAACTAATAATATAAATGGAATAACGGCAATGCATTTTAAATTCCATATATATTAGCAGTCTTCCTCCACAGAAACTCACTTCGATTATCACCAAATCGAATTCCATTCCATTCCAATTTATTTTATTAAATTGGAAAACTTTACTTTGGAAAATCTCCTTTAAATATTAACAAAGGATTCATAAATTCCAAATCACATTTCACTGCAAATCGGGTTAAAGAACGAATGTCGTTAAAAACACAGTTCACAACAAACCCAATTCACATTTCATTAACTATCGGGTTAAAGAACGAGTGTTATTTAAACACCGTTCACGATAAACTCAAAAATCAAATCCAATTCAATTCCAATTAAATATCATTTAATTGGCACATTTCATTAAATCTAAATAAAAAGATTTAATCTTTTTCTCAACTGGGTTTAAGAACAGTGTTAATGAAGACACCATTCACGACAAACCCAAATCCTATTTGATATTAAATACAAGGCTCTGAATAGAAAATATATTGGCTTATATTCAATATCAAATTCTACGATCAACAAATATCGTATTGGAAATAACGATATAAATATATCTTTCAAATTTCCATAACAATATCTGTATAATCACGAAATCCAACATCGAAATATTCCAAAGACAATTTCGATTAAAATCCATTCCAATTCAATTATTGGAAATTCTGATTACTTTTAAAACCCTTTCAAATCCAAATTATTTATTTCAAAAATAAATGGATTATAATTCAAGTTCAAAACTAGTTCATTTCGATAAAAATCTATTTTTATCTTTTCAAACATGGAATTTTTCATCCCAATTCTTTCCAAATCATTTCTTATGATTTTACACAAATTATTGCTATTTTTAATAATTTTATCAAGGCCCGTACAGTCGATTTCCAACAACAACCATCGAACTGCACTTACAACGACCTTTTCCAAATTTTATTTGGACATAATTCCAAATCCAACCATTTGATTTCTAGTTTCTCATTTTCGTTAGAAAGCTCTTTTCGATACGAACCCAACGGTTCCGGTTTTAGGTGAATCCGACGGTCGGATCTCCCGTAATATCAATTCGAAATCAATGGTCGAAATTCGCGAATTGCCGCAGCGTGACGCGTTCTACTCAGGCCATTATATATATATATATATATATATATATATATATATATATATATATATGTATATTATATATTTCGTCGATTTCCTTTTATATCGTATTTTATAAATCGTTTTAAATTCATTTTCAAATCGATTTCAACTTCCTATTCAATTTCTAATCAAAATTGAATATTCCATATCATCAATATATATATATATATGATAATATTTTCAAAACGTTATATTTTGAAATTACTTCCTTTTCTATATTCATTATAAAAACGAATATAATCGATATAAATATCGTTCGCGTCAAAATGGCGCAAATCTAATCAACACAACTTTATATCTTTCAATAACTTCGTTATTCTATTCAACAAATGAATATTTTCTTCAACACATGAATTTTCTTTTATTCAACACATGAATATATATATTTTATTCAACACATGAATTCTCTTTTATTCAACACATGAATATATATTTTATTCAACACATGAATTTTTATTATTTCTTTCTTACAATAAAAATGTGAATTTTATTATATAAATATTTCGTTCAACACATGAATATTCTCAACACATGAGAAGTGTCAACACATGACTATTTTGTTTATTCAACACATGAATATAATTTATTTTCTAAATTGGAATGAGACCCACTCAATTACCATATAATGTTATTTATATGGATTCTATACAGCACATGTATATAATAGCAATGATAAATAATCAACCACCATCTGAAATGTACCACACAACTGCATAAGCATTAAATATAAATGATTAACGCTTACACAGTCTGTCAACCCATCAATTGACATACAACTAAACAATCGGGATTAGTGTACGTCAAATATCATCCCAATACTCGTGTGGGGTTTAGTCAACAAACACAGATTTTTATTTGTGCACTTGGGCGATGTGTAAAATTTATCGTCCCAATCAATATTCTTCAAATGGGTGTACATAAACAAATCGTTCGATTTGTAAATGAATATTTATTTTATATACACGTTAAAAATTATATTTTTAACTATAAAATATTTTATTCGATTCCATATCACACAATCAATATTCACACGACAAACAACAAACAAACAAGTCATCCATGGTCTGTGGACAACGGGTGTCGGGTGCTGCTAAGCGCCGTCTACATCCTAGTATATATTTCAACTAGAAAACAGATTAAAAGTGAGAGGTTCTCACCTAGAAGCTAAACCAAATGCCACGACTCTTCATATGTAGAAAATCTTTGCCTTGTTTTATTGATCGCCATCTGTTTCACGTAGTTAATTATTAAAAATCTCATTTTTATACTGTTACTTCATACACAAAAATCATATTTTTATGTTGATGTTTATATTATAGAAATTCGATCTTTCTTGTATTAAAAATCTTAACTTTGCTAACATACGATAAAAATTCTATTTTTATCTTCTAACTTAAGTCCTATTTTATATTTCAAACCATGTATATTTTTATTTTTAAAAACAATGTGATATATATTTTTAAAAGTCGAATCTTTTTCTATGTATAAAAATCTAAATTTTCACTTATAAAAAACAAATCTTTTTACGATTAAAAATCATACCTTTATGTAATTAAAAATCTACGCTTTCTTAATATAAAAAATTTTGTTTTTGGTGATTAAAAATCACATCTTCATCTCTTTAAAAATCACTCCTTTTTCTCTTTAAAAATCACTTCTTTCTCTTACTATATTTTTTTATTTATTCTCCATACATATAAAAATCCTTACTTTCTTAGCATGAAGATCGTATTTTTATGCGCTTAAAAATCATATCTTCTACAAGTTAAAAACCAAATCTTTTATTTTAGATTACTACATAAGAAAAACTGAAATAAAATCTTACCTTTGCTTTTGGTTCGCTTGGGGGAGAAGTCTGGTGTTGTCGCTGGGGGTCTGGAGGGTTGGGGAAGGCGGAGGCGAAGCTAGGGAGGAGCGCACGGTGGTGGACGTCCCTGGCGCAGGCTAGGGTTTGACGGATTAGGGGGTTTCGGGTGTTCGAATGGGAGCTGAAGGGGGGAGGAGGTCTGAGTCGGGAAAGAAGAAGGGGAGGATGCAAAGCTCGACGGCGGCGGTCGACAATCAGAAGGGGAGACGAGATCGAGGATCGACGGTTTTTTTTTATCTCGTGACTGAAGTTTGAAGAGAGAGAGAGGAGAAAGGATATATATAGTAGTTATATTAATTTATCCTTCAAAAAGTTAGATTTTAAATTCAAACTCGAAATCAAACCCACCGACGTCGTCCCTTGTTAAATACCCCCATTCCGAACACAATGGGATATGTATCGTAAGCCAGTTTGACCATTACGATCAGTTTTGATTTAGATTAAAATATAATTCAATATATATTGAATTTGAACACGCATTTTAAATTACCGGGGCCACATACTAACCCTAAAAATTCTAGAAAAAATATTTCTAGCCTCGTATTGACGATACGGTCCTAACAAAGCTAATTTCGTTAAATTTGAAGACCGTTTGAAAAATGGCCATTTTCTGGTCGATCCAATTTAACTGAAATCAACCAAACACATCTTCCTTTGTCACATTCACATATTAACTTCAAAAATTATGGAATTTGAAACCTAGCAAAAATTTGACATCCCGGATCCAACAAAAGTGGTTTCGTCGAAAACAGAGGTCATTTGCAAAATTTCCATTTTTAAGGGCCAGAATTCCACAGTGACTATTCTGAATTTTCAACTGGGCATAACTTTTTATCCCGCTATGAAATTTCAATTTTTTGGATTCGTTGGAAAGATATTCTCAAATAGATTCAAATATTTTTGGTTTCGCCAAAATCCGGTTTATTTTGAATCCTGTACATTCGTTTGAAATTTGAAATCGAATTTTCAAACTACTACGCCATTTTCAATTCCTTTTATAATTAAAATAAAATATTTATATTCTAACGACGATCCGTATAAATATATACATTCTTATTCTATTCAAATTAAATTTATCGTCGTCATTATTTAAAATAATTCATTTTAAGTATTAAAAATTCATTAAAATTTCCATAATAAAACTTTTAAATTGGCTCAGATTTTCGGTTTGTTACAGAGGTGCTGCCCTAACTCAGATTTAACTGCCTATTCTTCCGCAACAACAACTTGTACTTATTCAAGAATCTCTGCTACAACATCAACAGTCATTTTTGTGTTCATTAGATCCGGTCATAGTGAGTTTATGTTGCTTTTAGATATAAACATTTAAAAAGTAATCCTGACATACTTATAAGTTTGGATCTGAACCCGTGCTTGTTAATAACCTGAGTCATAACTAAACAGATCTTCAACTACTTGTACACCAGATCTACTATTTAGTTCTCATATGCCTATTCCTGATGTGCCTATTCTGTTATATGCCTCGTTATGCTATCATGTGACCATTCTGCTACTATGCCTATTTTTGTCACCATATGCCTATTCTGTTAGTATGCCTATTTCTAACATCATACGCCTGTTTTGTTATTATCCCTATTTTTGTTCTGTTCTCTCCTTCCCTTTTTATTTTTATAGCCAGGCTACCTTCAAGCCTAGGCCTATTGCTGAAATATGCAAATGAAATTAGGAACGGTTGGGAATGATAAATTAGGGTATAACTTGTACTATAAAAACTGACTAGAATTTGGGCATAACCTATACCTTGATCTAAAAATTTAATTTGGGGCATTACTTGTATCGTGAATCAGACTGGGATTTGGGGCATAACCTTTGATGAACATAAAAAATTGTTTAAGAATAAATATGCCTAAATTTACGGTAAATAGAAACTGTAACCGCACTTAGACACGAGGTTATATTACACTTGTGGTAAAAGTCTGCCCTGAACCGTCCAACAATTCTAGCATCTACAAGTGTTTAATCTAATGACAAGGGTCTAGTGCGTAAATGTACACGTAAGGGCACCAAGACACGAGGTTAAGTCCAACTTGTGGTAGAAGTCTGCCTGGAACCGCCCGACACATCCAGCATCCAGAAGTGGTTGACTTAATGTGAGAGGTTTAGTGTATTAACAGACATGAACGGAATAATGATAACAACCCATTAACCTGTAATACTTAACTTGTTTAAATCAGTGGTGTCATATGAACCTGTCAAAATTGTGTAAGGGTTAAGTAAACTTGCTTGAATCAATGAGTGGTTAAGTAAATTTGTTAAATCTGTGGGGGCGGGTTATATAAAACCGACAAACTTAACCTGTTTTATATGGTGGGGTTATGCGGGCTTGTTAATCTGTTAGGCATAACCTGTCAAAATCCAAGTAGTGGGGATGCAAGCCTAGGGGATGGCTTGTATCATCTTTTATGTGGGACACATATCAGTCAGTAACCCATCTTGGTATCAAAAGGAGGACCCCGAGCTAGGTAGGGGTCAAGGCACGCTTACTGAGTTGATTATAAGAGGTTCATTTGAGTGGGAGTGTTGACGGCGCATTTCGTCGGACTCATGCGCATGCATGAATCCGCTTGCTTGGGATAATAAGACACTGTGAGATCAGTAGATGGTTGTGCCTCTCAAAAATAAAGATGTTTCCACTATAGGAAGTGATACATCCTACTGTGGGACCAGCACAGGGTATTTATAGGATAGGGAGCCGATCGATTAGGGTAGTAACTAGCGTACATCTAGTCTTGCTTGTTTAGGAACCCGTTATTATCGTTGGGGGTAACACCTGTCATTTCTGTTGGGCTATTTGTTATTATTGTTGGGGGTAAAAACTGTCACTAGAAGTACACCTAAGTCTACCGTCTTTTCTTGTTGGGATCATTTTGTTTCTGTTATACTAGTATTGGTGCAGAGAAAAGTATTTGGGAAGCGGAATAAATTTTGTGTTGATTATTCAGTTTATCCTGCTCAGTCTATTATACTTGACTTATGATATTGTTGTCTCTCTCATCCAGTTTATATACCTGTCATGATGCTTTCACTTATTTATATGCTAAAAGTGACTAGACTCACCAGATTTTATGTCTGCCCCGTTTTGTTTCCTTTTCTCTCTTCCTCTTTCCCCGTAGGTTATCAGGGTGGGAATACTCAGGCTTGATTAGGATCCTCTATTCTGTTTCTGCTTGGAGCTGCTTAGATGTACTGCTTTGATTTCCTGTCTACTCTGATATGGCTCTTTTTGGGGACTATGCTTTTATATTATTGTACTCTAATGATTTTAGTACAAGGCAGATACTTTATATTGATGTAATGGGTTTTCTGTATTTAGACTTATGTTGTAACTGAATTTGGACCATGATGTTATCTATTTGAAAAATAAATTTTAAATTCCGCTGTTATTTTATATTTGTCTTGTGATGTTTCTATTTCTTTTTACTTATAACGCTTCATGAAGAGTGACATTAATGGATGTACGGTGTCACATTTGGTATCAGAGTTGAAGGTTACCAGATCGGATAAAAAGGTTTTGAAAATTGTTTTCAAAAGATTTTAAAAGAAATCATTTTCAAAAGAAAACTCTATTTTGAAAAACATATTCCCTAAAGGCATATGAAATATCTTTCGACACTATGTTTGAATCCCATTTCCTTTTCTTTTCAGCATGTTTGGAGAACCAATTCTTCCCAAGGGTGTTATGATACCGGCTTGGTTCCATAGGTACCTTGCGGCAACGGCGCCTGCCGAAGGCCAAGCAGATGCCCTTCCCCTAGTTGCAGCAGTTGTTCCTCCTCCTCGTCCTCCGCGAGCTGATAATTTTTTCAAGATATGCAAGGACTTCTCTGCGATTGGAGGAAAGCCATTCTGAGGAACTAAGACTTTTGTAGAAGCAAGGAATTGGCTTAAAGAGATGGATGATCTGTTTGGGATTTTTTAGGTTGACGGCCGTAGGAAGATTCAGTTGGTTGTTTGGCAGCTGAAAGATGAGGTTTCATTATTGTAGGAAGTGACACAAGCAGGGCGTCTAGTTGAGACTTGGGATGATTTCTGACAGAGATTCGAGACGAACTTTCTTTCTCAAGCCAAGCAAAGTATGCAAATGGAAAGGTTTCTGGCACTTAAGCAAGGTAGCATGTCTGTCAAGAGTATGTCAATAAGTTCAATCAATTGCGAGTTTTGGTTTGGAGCTAGTGAATACTCCGCACAAGAAAGCTTTGAGGTTTGCAAGAGGGATGAATGAGCCCCTCCATGGATTGGCTATGTCCCATATTCCAATGGGGGCAACATTCGAGATACTCTTCGATATAGCATTGATGCATGAAGAAGATAAAGGTGAAAAGAAAGAGGCTAAGATTGATGAAACACAAAACAAGAAATTATGGCCCAAGAAAGAAGAACAACAACAAAAGAAGGGCGGAAAGAACGATACAACCCAAGAAAAGAGAAAATGCCATAATTGTGGACGTGTGGGTCTTTGAACAAAGATTGCAGAAAAAGGAAGAATGCTTGTTTCCAATTTGAAGAGGTCGGACACCTTATTAAGGATTGCCCGAAGCAGGATCTTCTGGAGTGCAGGTGCATGCTCTCGTGGCCGGTACACTAGATAGAGGTAAGAAAGTTTCTGTTGAAGGTTTCATTTCTCTTTCCAATCATCCTATTAGAACTCTTTTTTATTCTGACACTTCACATTCTTTTATATCTGATTTTGTGGTTGAGTCTCTGCACCTTACTACTAGTATAGTTTTAGATCCCGTTATTGTCTCAAACCCCATTGGGGGTATGGGTCATCTGTTTATGATTAGTCGGGGTTTGAGAATACCTGTGTTGGATGTCGAGTTTGAGTGCGACGCATGGGTGCTTGGTTTCATGGGCTATGTTTTGATTCTAGGGATGGATTTGCTAACCATGTATGGTGCCCTTCTGGGTTGTGAGAAGAGGGTCGTTAGACTTTTGACTTGCCATAGGAGGACCCTCAAGATTTCTTGTGACCCTAAGGGGTCTGTCATGCTTAGTTTCCTAGAGTCGCTTGATGCATCTATCAATGATCTACGATCTATACCAGCAGTCTATCAGTATCCTAATATTTTTGAGGAGATTTAGAGCTTACCTCCGAGGCGCGAGATTGATTTCTGGATATACTTGGTGGACAATGCAAAACCAGTTGCATTGCCTGTGCGCCACATGCCTCCGAGAGAAAGGAGGGAGCTCAGCAAGCAAGTAGGGGAGCTGCTTGAGAAAGGATTTATTAGGTGAAGAATATCTGAATGGGGTTCTCTAGTGGTATTTGCCACTAAGGTGGATGGTTCGCTTCGCTTATGTGTGGACTACAAGGAGTTGAATAAGCTCACTAAGAAAACTAGGCACCCACTTCCACAGATGATGTTCTATTTAACCATCTTGTTGGTGCATCTATTTTCTCCCAGTTAGACTTAGCCAGGGGTTTTCATCAGTTGAGGGTGGCCGAGGACAGTATAGACAAGACTGCCTTTAGGACTCCAGATAGTTTCTTCGAGAGGCTCATCATGCCTTTTTGGTTGACGAATGCACCCACCTATTTTGTGAATCTGATGAGTAGGGTGTTTTGGGAGTTTCTGAATAAGTTCGTTGTGGTCTTTGTGGAGGACATCTTGATTTTCTTGAAGAATTAGAAGAACATGCCCAACATTTAAGGGGATTTTGTAGACTCTTTGAGCGCATCAGCTTAAGGCAAAATTCTCCAAGTGTCATTTTTGGAGAAAGGAAGTGAGATTTCTAGGGTATTTGGTCTCTAAGGATGGGATAGCAATGGATCCCGCGAAAGTAGCTGCAGTTCAAGATTGATAGACTCCAAAGAATGCAACGGAGGTGAGGAGTTTTCTTGGATTAGAGGGCTATTATAGGAAGTTCATTAAGGACTTCACGAAGATATCATCCCCACTCACTAGACTGATGAAGAAGAATCTGACCTTTTCTTCGGGTATAGACCGTGAGGATGCTTTGGCACTGAAGAGGGCTCTGACAATAGCCCCAATCTTGACTTTGCCTGATGGGAACAAAGTGTTTATAGTATACACTGATGCATGTGGTACAGAGCTTGGTGTTGTTTTGATGCAAGAGGGAACGGTAGTATGTTATGGAGGTAGACAGTCGAGATTTCATGAGAAGAATTACCCTACCCATGACTTAGAGTTAGCTGTCATTGTATTCGCGCTTAATACTTGGAAAACTCTTCGCGCTTAATACTTAGAATTACCCTACCCATGACTTAGAGAAAATTCCTTATATAGTAATAGTCCTCCACCACAGAAGTTCACATCGATTATTACTAAATCGAATTCCATTCCATTCCAGTTTATTTTACTAAATTGGAAAACTCTTCTTTGGAAATTTCCATTAAGTCTTAATAAAAAGATTTATAAATTCCAAATCACATTTCGCTGTAAATCGGGTTAAAGAACGAATGTCATTAAAATCACAGTTCACAATAAACCCAATTCACATTCAATTTTATTCCAATTACCAAATGCAACTGGAAATTCTAATAATCTTAATTAAAAATTTATTCTTTTCCAACGGGGTTTAAGAACAATGTTACTAAAGACATCATTCACGACAAACCCAAAATCTCATTTGATATTAAATACAAGGCTCTGAATAGAAAATATATCGGCTTATATTCAATATCAAATTCTGAAACCAACAAATTTCGTATTGGAAATAACGATATAAATATGTCTTTCAAATTTCCATAACAATATTTGTATAATCACGAAATCCAACATAGAAATACTCCGACGATGATCTCCGTTCAAATCCACTCCAATTTATATATTGGAAATTCTGGATATTTTTAAAACCATCTCAATCCAATTTATTTATTTAAAAATAATTGGATTTTAATTCTAGTTAATAACTAGTTCATTTCGATAAAAATATATTTTTATCTTTTCAAATATGGATTTTTTCATCCCAGTTCTTTCTAAATCATTTATTATGATTTTAAACAAATTATTAATATTTTTAATAATTTTATCTAGGCCCGTATAGTTGATTTACATAAACGGTCATCGAACTGCACTTATAGCGACCTTTTCCAAATTTGATTTGGACATAGTTCCAAATCCAACCATTAGATTTCAAATCTCTTCTATTCATTGGAAAGCTCTTTTCGATACGAACCCAAAGGTTCCAGTTTTAGGAGAATCCGACGGTCGGATCTCCCATAATGTCAACTAGAAGTCAATGGTCGAAATTTGCGAACGGCCGCGGCGCATTCTATTCAAGCCATTATAATATTAGATATAGATATATATATATATATATCATCAATTTCGATTCATAACGTATTTTATAAAAACGTTAATAAATTCATTTTAAAATGATTTCACTTCCTTTTCAATTTCTAAAACCAAAAATTGAATTTTCCATATCATTATTATATCACAATAATAATCTTTTCAAAACGTTTTATTTTGAAATCCATTTCCTCTTTATATTAATTATAAAATAAACAAAATTGATATAAGAAATCGTTCGAGTCAAAATAGCGTACGACTACTTACTCAGCTCCATATATTTATATATTTTTGTGTCCATCCAAAATCGGACATCAAAATCATAACTTCACTGTTAATTGTTTTAAAAACATTCATTATTTCCAAATTGGAATGAGACCCAATCAACTACCAAATAATTTTAGTTATATGGATTTCATACATCGCATGTATTCAATAATGATGATAATAGTCATCAAACATCCAAATAGCAACCATAATGCATTATACAACCATATAAGCATCAAAAAAAATGCTTACAACAGTCTGTCAGTCTATCGACTGACATACAACTAATCACTAGGGAGATGTGTGATCAGAATATCATCCCCAGACTCGTGTGGGGTTTCAACCAACAAAAAATAATAATTATTTGTGCACTTGGGCGATGTGTAAAATTTATCGTCCCAATCAATGTCAGTTAAATGGGTGTACATAAACAAATCGTTCGATTTGTAAATAAATATTTATTTTGACACTTGACTATTTTATATAGTTCATTCATACAACAAAAATGATATTTTTGTTGTTCAAACCTTTTATTCAACACATGAATATTTTATATATCTCATATATAAGTTAAAAATAGTTTTTTCAACTAACTATTATTTTTCTAACATATTTTAGAAAATTTCGGCAGCATAACGGCATGATAATAGAACCGGAATAAGGTATAGCCTTATCCCTCGCCTAATATTGGCTCGCGCCATACACATACCAAATTTTAATTCCATTCAAAACAAATTTCTATTCGTTATTATTTAAAATAATTCATTTTAAGTATAAAATTTAATAAAATTGCCAAAATAAAAAATTTAAATTGGTTTTGATTTTCCATGTTGTTACGATCTCCCCCACTTAAAATCTTTTCGTCCTCGAAAAGGAACGGAGCTGAAAGTTGTTTTACAAACCAACTCAACTTTCATTTTGGCTTCCATTCTTCAACTTTTCAATTTCTATGAATTTTCCAATTCTTCAAAAATTTGGCTAACACCTAAATTTTTGAAAAATTTCGCCATAACCTCCTTTGTACGGGGAGACATTTAAAACTGTAAGCAGCCACGCAAGGCCCTCATCATCAAAAAGAAAAAGAAGATGCAAAGCGGTCAGCCTTAGGCTCATAAATCTTTAAAAGAAAAAGAAAGTGCCAAGCGGCCAGCCTTAGGCTCATAAATCTTTAAAAGAAAAAGAAAATGCCAAGCGGCCAGCCTGAGGTCAAAAATCTTTAAAAGAAAAAGAAAACTAGTAAACACGTACCTATTTGTCGGGCATACAATTTTATTCTTCTTCTTAGTTTCCTTGTTATGACCTGTTCATTATATACATGTATATGTGTATGCAGTTTCAATCAATTTTCAATTTGGCTAAATTTGCCTTTCATTCACATGTTGGTTTAATAAATAATCAAACAACACAATCAGCAATCAATTAGTTGGTTAACGTTTCAAACACATAACTCTAATACATAGTCAAAAATCATATTTTTGATGCCAATTCACAACAAATAATTCTATGTAAGTTTTGGTTCTCACACCAGTCAATTGGAAATATATAGATATCCCACTTTCGAAACTCGAACATAAATACTGATAATGCGGCCGCATTACCAGAATTATCTCCAGGCGACTAGAGTGTGATTCCAGTATATTAAAACTTCGAATATACGTTCATGTGCGTATATGCAAAATCTCATATATTCGATTGTCCAAAATAAAATAATATACTCAAATACGTATAATTAGATTAAATTTTCAAAACAAAATTTGTTTTTACTTTTATTTTGAAAATAACAATCTTTCGACTCATTCTAGGATACTACTGATCTCACCTCTAACGAGTCATTCTCATTGGATAATATTTAATCCAATATCTTATGAATTCTTTCGTTTGGTTCTAATGTGTCTTGTTCTGGAGCTCTATAAACCAAAGCTCCGATACCAAACTGACACGACCCAAACTTCCCCGTAAAGGAAAGCACGGATTTGAGTTGAGAATACGACAAATCAGAACACAAACAGAAGAACATTTCATTGCTTATTACAACAATTTACATCAAACTACCCGAATATACATAGTACGAACAAATAATAAGCATTTGAAAAATATAAGAGGCTTACAAATTATAATGCAGCAGAAAATAATACAAAACACAACTGATAGAGATACACGGATATAGAGCTTTCCGGATATCATTCCAGCTGTAAACCAGGATCCTATGAATATAAATCAGCAAAACCAAAATTACTAGCTTCCCGTGTGGAAAATAGAGGCACCCAGAGTTTATGTTAAAACAATAAACTCCAGGTCAGTCATGTGACTGGTGTGAGAACTAAAAAAGTTATTAAATCTTTACTTTAAAAATAAAGTAAATCAAGGGAC